>CM068367.1:549545691-550256785 GCA_034769895.1 Magicicada septendecula | reverse complement strand
CCACTTTGGGTCCATTACTCCGCTGTCCATCCTTGCACCTTCTGAGACCAGGGGAACATCATCCCTGCTCAGGAAAATTATTGCCGGAACATTTCTATGGTCAATTCATTATAATAAGAAACTTATAAGTAGTTAATTTAAATTTCTCCGCTCATGAGACCAGCTGATTTTGACGTTTGCAAACAAATTGGAGGTTAAATTAACACCAATTGTCTGTAATATTTTTCCGGCTGTTCGTCCTCTTCTTTGTCTCCTGAAACTCTGTAAACAACTACCCTCTACAAAAAATAATACACATTTTATTATTTATAACAAAGTATTCAGGGTATTTATTTATTAAATACACTGTTTTTTTTATCTTCTCCCAATACAAAAAGTTATAATCGATTCTCCCTGTCAACACAACATTGGTTCGATCTTATTTGGTAAACATAGGAAGTATAACAAAATATTTTTATCCTTGATAAAATATTAAAACAATAAAGAATTAATTTATTAATTTCCCAGGGTTAATGGTAAGTTCTTTGCGTTATGAGACGGTCAGAAATGAATAATAGAATACCAAGCTTTACATGAAAAAAATAGATTATATTTGTTTTTTCTTTAGTATGTAGTTCCGGGTTTATCCGCCAGGGTACAGGTTATGTTCTTCGCTACAAACACGGAATTATTTAATGGCTGCTGAAAATTCAGAGATCCGTCGTGCAGATCTTTTTTTGGCTAACAAAAAATAATAAAGTTTATTGCACCTCTTTTCCTGAAGTTTTTTCTTATATGGTGCTGTTTCTAGTGTTAGAAGTTATAGTGGAGTTGTAATTTAGTTAATTTTTACTAGGATACGGTCTCACCAAAATCTCGAAGTGCTAGATACTAGGCCTGGAACCAGTTGTTAAGCTTCTCAAAATTTCGTCAAATAAAGGCTTGGATGGTGCTACTTGCAGAAGTTCTAATAGAAGGTGTACATCTCTCGTCAATTTTTATTAGATTTCGCACTGTTTATTCCGAAAGTATTCATAATTTTCAAATTTTAAATAGGCATTACACTTTTTTCAAACGTTCACTTCTCAATCGTTTTAACAATTAAATTTAATCTTGTTAGTTGGTTACTGTTAGTAACCAAGAATTTTTTATGATTTTTTATTGGTGAATCTATATACTTTTGAGTATATAGGCTGTTATTAATTATTATAAATTTATTTCTTATTTATAGAAAATAATCCTTTTTAACTTTTGTTTATAATCCAATTTAATTTATATAAGGTTTTTCTTTCTATTTTCTCTTAAACTTATACATAGGTCTTTAATATTTTGATTTCCTTCAATTGTATTTATTTATTATTTGCTTAAAGTATCCTTACACTAAACTATTTTCCTCTGCCATTTTGCTCATATAGTATTATTTTATTTTATTATTATTTTATATCTAACCCTGGGTTATCTTATATTTAAACACAATTATTATATTAAACATAAAATTATACCTAGGTACAAGACCTTTGTGGCCTACACAATACAAATTATACAAAATACAGAATTTGTCAGTAGCAGTATAGTCTACTGCTACAATTGATTGTTTTTCCATCTACAGTATAAATCTGTGAGATGCTCCTTTTTTAACCACGTACTTTCTCACTATGTACACTATATCTCACTTTGTACCCTATATGTCACTTATTTATTGTTTTTAGTGTTCTGTAGTACAAAGTAATCTATAGCTAGGTAAATAATACCCATTTCTGACCTTTAGAGTGGGGTGATTATGTTATCATTTTTGGGCATGGGTTATGTAACGTTACTATATATATATATATATATATATATATATATATATATAACGACGCTCCCTTTCATCTAACACAATTATCTAATATATGTAATGTTAGATAAAATGTTACTTACCCGTGATATTACTTTACCTGGGCGCCAGAACAAATCCCAGATACAAATGACACGGTTTCGGCTTAGCTCAGCGCATGGAGACACTCTTTCTCAGGATTCGTTCAGTGATTGTGGTTTTCAAGGGGAATCGTTACAAATAACACTTTCCCAAACCAGTGCTAAAGAACAGGTCTGTAATAATTTGCACGTCCAATACTACACCTCACTTTCCATTCAACACTCCTATACTATGTTAGAGCTAATCTTATAATTAAAATACAAAGTGTGAAATGCTTAGTGTCTTTTAAAAATTGTTTATTGCTTTTATTATTTGTTTAGTGCTTATTTCATTGATCAATGAATCTATTTCTTACTGTTTGATGCGTTGACCGAAGATAGGAATCCGTAGGGGTCCTCCTTGTGATGGTTTGCACAGAAGAATTGATGTTGATCAATGCTGTTGAAGATGCCCTGGCAATTACAGATGCTGTAGCCTTCTGTTGCACAGGTCCTTCACGGCTGATGATTAATTAATTAATAATTTAATTAATTAACGTTGTTTTACGCAGCGAGAGTGGTTGAACGGTACTAGTTCATCTACACTGCAGACTACTTTTCGAATTCGATACTTAATTACACTTTTGCGTGATTTAAAAATTTCTGTACGTAAATTATACACGACTAGCGCATTGAAGATCCGAACGAAGAGTGATGCTACCCCTCGCTTTGAGTTGGCGTCAGTTTTAAATACTGGATGCTGATTGGTGGTTCAAATAAATCATGCGTTTTTCCAGTTTCGACAATCTCGAACAGGTCGATAAAACACCCCTTGACAGGTTTGAAACTGCAGAGAATTTCTAGTTAAAATCGTACTTCCTGTGTTTGCAAATCGATTGATTACAGGTATTTGCAAACGTGTTTTCAAAGATCTGACAACAGGATATTGTTGCTTAGGTCTTTATCTGTGTGTGTGTGAAAACACCTAATTCCTACGTAGCATAATTCTCTCGTTATTCCTTTTGGCGTACGTCTTCCGTATAACTTCTTCAATTATTAATTATATTAACTGAGATTGCGGCTACTTATAAAGCTTCACTTGCTGAATACAATGCTGTTTTCAGAATTGCTGTATATTTACTAGTTTTTAAGTTATCACAGGTTGAACTGATAATTTGTATTGAGTAAAATTTCATGTTCGTACCGGTATCTGATGTTGCTAAGACGAGGTTAGAGTGAGATGGCTGCGATTGTACGCTCTCTCTCTTGCTTACGCTGCTCTACTCCCTCCGTCAGACACTTTCATATAACGCTCAGATAGGACGCTAATATGAATCGTTATATATACCCCCACTCGGTATGAAAAAATTTTGATTATTTTATAAATCATTAAAATTTTTTTTCTAATGTACAGTTTTACACTAATGAAAAATTTGCACATATTCTTTCGCACTTTTTCCCGCACAAAACTTGCACTAATACAATTTTCCTTACATCTATATTATAACTAAAGATTACAATGTTACTTAACCTAACATGGTATATTGGAAATTTATATGACCATTAATATTTTAATTATCATTTTGGCTTAATTAATGTCAATAATTTAAATAACAATACTAACATTTATTTAAATATAATTTATTATTATTATCATTGACCTTGATTCAAACAATTGTATGTTTATTTTATTTGACCATGTTTGACTCACATACCTTATTGGCTCAAATTATTATTTCTTTATGGGTCAATATTTTGTTTATACTTCCTTCTATGGGAACATAGCTTATATAGCTTACCTCCATATATAGAAACTCCTGGTTTGGTGTTGGTAATTGCACTCCTCCAAGCTACACTAATCCTAGGGTCTTGTTGTTGATGAGTCCCTATTTCCTTAAGTCGTCTAATGGTATCTGTTTCCATGTTGTTTTCTGATGGTGGATTTCTACTGAGTACATCTGCTACCAAGTTGTCTTTCGCTTTACAATATTGTATTTCAAATTGATACTCTTGTATAGCCAAGATCCGAGTCAGACAAGCACCTAGCAATTTACACTTTAATAAAAATACTAACGCCTTATTGTCGGTGATTATAGTAAGTTTAGCACCCAGAATATAACTTCTAAACTTTGACAGGCTATGCACTATCGCTAATAGCTCTTTTTCTGTCGTAAAATAGGTTAATTCTGCCCCTTTAAGTATGCGACTTACAAATCCTAATACCGCTTTTTGGCCCTTCTCATCAATCTGATACAAGCGTGCTCCAATAGCAATATTGCTGGCGTCTGTTTGCAAGTAAAATCTTTCTCCTATCCTTGGATGATTTAATACAACAGTATTTATAAAAAGACTTTTCACTTGTTGCAGCGCTTCATCGTGGTCCTTTGTCCACTTCCCTTTAATCCCTTTAACAACTTTAACAATGGAACAGTACTTTCCGCGTATTTACTTGTAAACTTCTGATAGTAGTTAGCTAAACCTTGAAATGACTTTAGCTGCTTACAGTTCTTTATTACACTTACCGACTTCCAATGCTTAAATTCTTTAATGTTTACATTTATTTTATTTGTATTAATTTCCATCGTAATCGTATTTCTTTTAAAATTTATTTCTGCTTTCCATTCGAGTAACGTATCTACCCCAATAATACAATCATGAATGAGTTTCGGGACTATTAGAGCTACAATTTGGGTTAGGTTACCATTTAAATTGACAGGTAAATATATTTGTTCAGTTATCTTTTGCATTTTGGCTCCAGTGGCTCCCTATACATTACAATGTTTTACGGGTAGTCTGGGACAATTTCGCAACTGACAATTATCTACAAACTTTGAGCTAACACAGGTAACTTCACTGCCAGTGTCTATAAGCGCTCTTACCAGTAGATTACTGATCTTACAAATTATTTCCGGACATTCAAGATAATGGTTTCTACCCACTTCTTGCTCTTCTTTTAACAAGAACTTCCTATCGCTCACCTGTTTTATATAATTAGTTACGTTCTTTTTACCTGTTTTCTTTGGTTGTTTCACTGCAGGTAATGGTAGGTTTAGTTTTGTTTCTTTTCTACCTGCAGTGGTTTCCCGTTTCCCGTATTCATTTTACTAGTCGACGGTTGCTGCTCGGTAGAGGTTATAGTTGTTTTACCTACTTTATACCCTTTATTTGGTTTGTTCTCTACACTCCTACTTCTACCCTTCTCCTCCAATTCCGGTCGATTTTGTGTGTTTATTACCCGGATATGGGGTAAACCTTTTTTCTTTCAGGCGTTCCTCGTCTCTCCTCCTAGTTGAGTAGAAAGTTGGTTCTTGATGATCGCCTCTAGAGTAGTTACTCAGCTGATTACTTACACGCTGTAGGTCCCTCTCTAAATCTTGACACTCATCTACAACCATTATGAACTTTCTAGAGTATCCACTCCTCTAGTAGTGGTTGCTACTCTAGTGCGTTCTGAGAAATGACGCGCTAGCTTATATACTAGATCTCTCTCTTCTATTGGTGGTGTTAGATGCTTGACTTGCGCCATTACTTTAATCAAATAATTGGTGGTTGTCATATTCATTGACGGGTGATATTTACCAAATTCTAGGTGATCTAGAATTTCGCGTATTGGTGGTTCAAATAAAAGTTCGCGTACCCTTCTTTGTATCTGAACGTTCCAGTACTGAGCAAGGAATTTTTCTCTGAAGTCTGAGTAGGTTTGGACTCTGTCCGAGATGACTTTCCACCACGTACCTGCCCAATTCTTGAGAAATCGGCCTAACATGTCCTTCTTGTCTTCGTCGTCCATCAGTGGATTTACACGAGTTACATAACCTTCAAACAGCTTTAGGAATTCCACAGGATTCTCATGTGGGTTTCCTGAAAATGCAAGGTTTTCTGGTTCTTCCTTATAGCCGCCACACCTCACTACTTTGGTTTGCTGTGACTTCATTGCTTTAGTCAGATCTTCCCGCATTACCTTTAACTGCTGTTCCATCTTTTGATGTACTTCGTCACTGTTAGCCTTACTCTCTACCTGTTTCTTAACTTCTTTAATATTCTCACCCAGTTGTATATACTCTTCCCTAGTATTCTGGATTTCTTCTTTATTTAGAAGCGATTGTGTTTTTAATTCAGCTGTTACTTCACTGAATTGTTGATTAATGAGGGTACTTTTTGTTCTAACCTTTCATGAAATTCGTTTCTAAACTTATTTAGTTTTTTCGTCTTGACGGCGAAAATTAGTGTTTACTTGTTTTCTAAATTCCTCTAGCGTAGTTTTAACCTCTTCGGTATGCTTATCAAACCTACTATTACTTTCATCTATTTTATTATTAGTACTGTCTAATTTACTAGCTAGATTAGATATTTCTTCATCTATTTTAAATGTAGCCTCTTTACTACTTTGTTCTATTTGGCTAGATAAATTTTCGTTTATTTGTTTCATTTCGGTAGACAAATATTTATTAGTTTGCTCAATTTTATTATTAACATCTGTTATTAATTTTTGATTACTTTCTTCTAAACTTTTATTATTTTCATCAATTTTATTATTTAATTGACTATTTGTACTTTCAATTTTACTTTCTATTTTTTCAATTTTACTATTTGTATTTTCAATTTTATTATTAGTATCTTTTATTTCATTATTTAATTGACTACTTGTTTTTTCAATTTCACTAGATAATTGATTCTTATTTTCATCCATTTTAGTGGTCAACTGCTAAACATTTGCTCAATTGCTGCCATATCTACAGCTGATGATTTAGCCATTTTTAAAATTTATTTTTAACAAATTAATTTAACAAATTTTATTTAACAGTTATTTGTAACCTTGAATTCCACTTCTTTTCTAATCAATTAATATTACAATTTAACTAATCACTTGGGTAAAAGCAACGTCAAATTATATAACTTTATTTTGTGCTTAATCGAGCTTAATTGAGTTTCTTAGTTGGCCGCGCCAAATTTATACATAACGTATTTCTATCTATAAATTTGGTGCTTTAATCGTGCCCCTTAGTTGCGGCGCCAAATCTATACGATACTCCCTTTCATCTAACACAATTATCTAATATTTGTAATGTTAGATAAAATGTTACTTACCCGTGATATTACTTTACCTGGGCGCCAGAACAAATCCCAGATACAAATGACACGGCTTCGGCTTAGCTCAGCGCATGGAGACACTCTTCCTCAGGATTCGTTCAGTGATTGTGGTTTTCAAGGGGAATCGTTACAAATAACACTTTAATATTTGCTTGATTATTTTAATTAACGTTTTAATCAATTATTTTTAAACTCGAGAATGCTAATGGTAGGACTTATTTCTACCCTAACACTTATAATTACTGAGTGAGTGTGAAAAGTAACGATTAAGACATTCAAACGACCTATGGCTCTTATCTGGTTTGATTAAGAGATTGCTATCTCCCAAACCAGTGCTAAAGAACAGGTCTGCAATAATTTGCACGTCCAATACTACACCTCACTTTCCATTCAACACTCCTATACTATGTTAGAGCTAATCTTATACAGTGGAACTTGGTTATTACGGCCTCGGCTGTTACGTCAACTCGGGTGTAGCGTTATTTTGTCATAAGTCCGGTCAAACTGATATCTTTAACATTATAAAAATTCCCGGTTTTAACGTCACTAAATATTGTACTACTCTGTTATAGCGTCAAAAATTTCTCAGATATTTTACTCTAAATTTCATATAAACGTATATTTGTGCGCAAGCTACGCCCATGGCTACAGACATACATTGTATGCAAGCGATAAGCACTGTAACAGGACTGCCGGCGCCAGCGCCAGATGGAGAAAAAATTAACAAAATTAGGAAATGCGAACATGGTGATGTGGATGCAGCATTATTGAAATGGTTCAAACAGTGTCGATGTTCAGATATTCCTGTGAGTGGACCAATTCTGAAAGAGAAAGCTACAGAATTCGGAAAATTGTTTGGTATTGATTTTACGTGCTCCTACGGATGGCTAGATCGATTTAAGGCCCGACACTCGATTTCCTTTGCAAAAATTTGTGGTGAGGCAAAATGCGTAGATCTGAACGTTACAGGCGATTGGGTGCGTAACACTTGGCCAGAAATTAGACGATCAAATAAAGATGAAGACATCATTAATGGAGATGAAGCCGGAATTTTTTATAAATTAACTCCAGATAAGACTTTCAAATTTAAAAATGAAAAGTGCGTTGGTGGGAAGCTCTCTAAACAAAGAGTTACAGTTTTTGTTTGTGCGAACATGACGGGAACCGAAAAAAGGAAACTTTTAGTTATCGGAAAAAGTTTGCATCCTAGATGTTTTAAAAACATCAAAAAACTTTCTGTAAGTTACACTGCCAACAAAAAAGCGTGGATGACTTCTAGTATTTTTGAAGATGAACTAAGAAAGTGGGATAAAGAACTGTCATCGAAAAACAGAAAAATTCTATTCTAGTTGACAACTTTGCAGCCCATCCAAAGTTAAATTTGACAAACATTAATCTGGTCTTCTTACCGGCCAGCTGTACGAGTGTCCTGTAACCTATGGACCAAGGCGTCATTAGAAGCCTAAAGTGTCACTACCGCAGCAACTTTAACAAAAAATTATTTTCTGTATGGACACGGCGCAACCTGCCACAATTTCACTCTTAGATGCAATACAATTCCTAGACGACTCTTGTAAGAGTGTAACACAGAAGACGATAGCAAAATGCTTTAGTAAAGCACAACTCGTACATGAAAATTTACCCGATGATGACGAAGACGACGACTAGCCGCTCTCGGAGTGGATTAAGAAATTCGACGTAAATGAATTTGGAAATGAACTTGATTCCTATGCATCAGTGGATGACCAAGTAGAAACATTCCAAGTGTTGAGTGACGCAGAAATTATCGCGGAAGTAAAAAACATAGAAGCAGAAGATAGTGTTGAAGAAGATGCTGAGCAAGAGGAGGATGCCGACATCGTTTGTCCGACAGTACAGGAAGCAATGAGAGCCGCCGAAACTCTTTCACGATTTTACTGCTTTAGAGAGACGCCTGACGACACGTTCAATGCAGCGCAGCATCTCCACAGCACAATAGAAAGAATTTATTTTTCAGAAAGGAGCGTTCAAAAGAAAATTACGGATTACTTTCGACAGTAAGCCTAAATGTAAGTTACATGTACTTTCTTTTTGATCTTTTAAAATATTCTTCATGCTGTTTGTATAAATGAAATGCAGTTTGTAAACTTTAGAATAAATATCACGAATAATGTTAATAATGCAAAGACTTTTTTTTTTATTTCTCATTCCTTACTAGTGATTAAAAAGGGTCTTTTATAACGACTCGTTTATAACGTCACTCGGACATAACGTCATTATTTTTTTGGTCCCTTCAATGACGTTATAACCAAGTTCCACTGTAATTAAAATACAAAGTGTGAAATGCTTAGTGTCTTTTAAAATTTGTTTATTGCTTTTATTATTTGTTTAGTGCTTATTTCATTGATCAATGAATCTATTTCTTACTGTTTGATGCGTTGACCGAAGATAGGAATCCGTAGGGGTCCTCCTTGTGATGGTTTGCACAGAAGAATTGATGTTGATCAATGCTGTTGAAGATGATCTGGCAATTACAGATGCTGTAGCCTTCTGTCACACAGGTCCTTCACGGCTGATGATTAATTAATTAATAATTTAATTAATTAACGTTGTTTTACGCAGCGAGAGTGGTTGAACGGTACTAGTTCATCTACACTGCAGACTACTTCTCGAATTCGATACTTAATTACACTTTTGCGTAATTTAAAAATTTCTGTACGTAAATTATACACGACTAGCGCATTGAAGATCCGAACGAAGAGTGATGCGCTAGTTATCTAGTGATGCGCTAGTAATATGCTACCCCTCACTTTGAGTTGGCGTCAGTTTTAAATACTGGATGCTGATTGGTGGTTCAAATAAATCATGCGTTTTTCCAGTTTCGACAATCTCGAACAGGTCGACAAAACACCCCTTGACAGGTTTGAAACTGCAGAGAATTTCTAGTTAAAATCGTACTTCCTGTGTTTGCAAATCGATTGATTACAGGTATTTGCAAACGTGTTTTCAAAGATCTGACCACAGGATATTGTTGCTTAGGTCTTTATCTGTGTGTGTGTGAAAACACCTAATTCCTACGTAGCATAATTCTCTCGTTATTCCTTTTGGCGTACGTCTTCCGTATAACTTCTTCAATTGTTAATTATATTAACTGAGATTGCGGCTACTTATAAAGCTTCACTTGCTGAATACAATGCTGTTTTCAGAATTTACTAGTTTTCAAGTTATCACAGGTTGAACTGATAATTTGTATTGAGTAAAATTTCATGTTCGTACCGGTATCTGATGTCGCTAAGACGAGGTTAGAGTGAGATGGCTGCGATTGTACGCTCTCTCTCTTGCTTACGCTGCTCTACTCCCTCCGTCAGACACTTTCATATAACGCTCAGATAGGACGCTAATATGAATCGTTATATAAACATTTTCTTATCTTCCTGGATAATTTTTGGTTATTTTTTTTTAAACTTAGTATACATGTACTATAACATTACTGTTCTCAACTCAGTCTTACAATTTGGGTTTTCTTGTACAATAAATAATGTAGTATGTCTTTTAAAGTTCCTGTAGTGACAATGCTCAATTCTTTTTAAAGTAGTCCATTATTTTATTTTGCACACAATTCTGCATACATTATTTTCAACAAATAGTTCTAATTTATCAATGTTTTCAAACATTTCACCTTCTGAGTTGGCTTCTAAATATCGATGCACACGGTTCAGTAACAAAATCCTATTGGTAGCAGTAAGAACTCGTAAATTTCCATTGTCATTTTCCGTGTCAAGTCTGTTGGCACTGTCATTACTTTCAGTTTTTAACTTTCACCATTTTGAGATATACGTGCACGTATGGATTTATTTGTTATGCATCTATTGAAAAGCGAGCAGAAAAAATTATTTATAACAAAACTTTTTCGTGTTAACCATACAAACTGTAAATTGTAAAATATAAGCAGTGATTGGGACCTAAGCCATATTTTGTGTTAACCATTTTCCTCTGTATACTGTTACAACTAAAATATATTCACAGTAGTAAATATGAACATGAAAATATAATAAGAGACAAATGAAGACAGTGAAATATGTGAAAGTAAACACATTAGTAATTCACACACACACACACACACACACACACACACACACACACACACACACACACACACACACACACACACACACACACACACACACACACACACACACACACACACACACACACACAATGTCTAAATGAAGTATAGAAGACATATTATAGGAAATTGGTGTCAGAGTCTTGAAAAACATGAAAACTTTTCATATTTTACAGTTGTGTATGTAATATTAAGTTTGTTTATAGTACCAAGCCACTTGTATGACAATCAAATAAACAACGTTACTCACCGTCAGAGGCTTAATTCTTATATTTGCGATGTTATATTAGACTCAACATGTTTCGGGACAGCGTGTTAATAAATATATCCTGACGCCTTACACAGACCTTATGCCCAAGATTATAGCACCTATTCTGAACAATAATAGCAATCTTATTGCTGCCTATAGAACGACTAATAACATTTTAAATATCTTGCGCGTTCATGAACCTACAGCCCTCGAGAAGAAAACAGGGGTATACAAATTGATATGCGATGATTGCGCTGCATTTTATGTGGGACAGACTGGCCGTGGTTTTTTAAAAAGGTTCGTTGAACATAGGCCACCCACAAGTCATCGTGCCCTCAAAAACATGAAATCTAGTTTTGCTAAGCATCTTGTCAATGAAAATCACGGCTATACTGATTTTAAGATTAACTTAGTCCCCCTCCATATTTACAATAAGCGACAGTATATGAACGCTCTCGAAGAATTCGAGATTTACAAAGCTTATAATGATAGTGACACAAGGCCATTTGTTTTGAATGATCAACTAAACTTCAAGTCGAATGCTTTATATGATACCGCACTGCGACATCTTTCGAGCGATGAGTGATTTTACTTAGTGCGCGTTCAGCGGGCGTGAGGTGTGCACCTTGGAGCCTCTACGTCCGCCTAATGTTGTGGTTTTCATTAATTTATTCAATGTGTGTTTTGGATTTTGATATTTTATAATGTTCGACGATTCATCCTCTATTGAGATTTAAAGAATATGTTTTTTTACTCCTGAGGATGGAACAAGCTGTCCTGAAACATGTTGAGTCTAATATAACATCGCAAATATAAGAATTAAGCCTCTGACGGTGAGTAACGTTGTTTATTAGTTGTGTATGTAGTAGAATATGTAACAGTATGAAGCATAGTAAATAACACTATACAGTATGTATACAGTAAATACATAGTACTAAGCATAGATGATACAATTCTTTAAATCTGCTTTTTGATAAAATTTTGTCTTGAATTGCCACTGTAATTATAATAAACCATATTCCTCTTACTTTTAAAATATTCTGGAATTGCTAAACCATGTTCCAAAGTTTAAAATATTCTGAATTGATTTCCATAAACTTCCAGGTGTGGAATTTGTATACCAACAACTTTTTAATACTAATTAACGGGAGGTATTTAATATTTTTGGTTGCACTATAAAACAATTGTTATAGCATCTTGAGTTGTACTAATTATGATAGCAGTGCAGTGAATGATACAGACTAGTATTTGTGTTTGCAGGTATATATTTGTGGAAAATGTACACAGATCAAAGGTAATGTCATCACCAGAATATGCTGTCTTAGATGAATGGTTTCAGTGGATAAATAAAAACACAGATATCAAGGGAGATCTAATAGGTTAGTTGCATGAAAAAAGTAGTATGCATGAAAACAACACATACACACATACGGCCTGTTTCTAACATCCGTATGTGTGTACCTCACTATTCTTTAGTGCATGCCTAGTTATTTAACTTAAAATCACTACAATGTGCACTTTTTATATTTATTCATTAACATTTGTTTACAAATTAGAGTATTTAAAACATTTGGGTGTATTGTTAAATGCATACTTTCGCGCTGCATTTCTCATTAAGAAATGTTTTCATCTCTTCATTGGTTTATTTTTATGTTATATCCAAAATACCAATGATACGTTTTGTTCAAACAGAATGAAGGTTCATTATTGTGGATATTTAAAAAATTTGTATTTTTGGGGGAATTTTAGAAAAATTATACAAAGTTGAAACCTGCCGCGCGCGTGCGTGTGTGTGTGTGATATTTATGCACTATTTCAGGGAATTTCTTTTGTATATTCGCTTGTTAAACTTTGTTTATTGTGTTTATTATCTTATTAATATAATTTGTGTGTGGAAGGATGGATTGGTTAAATTCTCAGACACCATCATTTTGTATCCAATCTTGTTTCCAGAACTGTAAACAAAGATTCAGACTTCACATGACAGTGTTGATTATCGTGGTTTTCTTTTACTTTGCTGACTCTAAATCCAAACTTCATTGAATAACATATTGTAATATTGTGTCATTTGCCCACTATTATGTTTATATAATACCCATGCCCATTATAAACACTTAATCTCATTTTTGTTATCATTGTTACCATTTCCATAAACTACGTTTTCATCATAATTACAGTCTTAGACATAGCAATATCAATCTTTATGATCTTTAGGTTAAACTAATTAATGTGTTTGTGTATTTGCATTACAAACCAACAGTATAAAATATGGTATTAAATTGAAAATAATTCTTGGCTGATAAGTCGCTGTATTTATCCAACCAGGTTTTGTATTCATGCTTGACTTTGCAGGTGGAACCATGACATTTTAAACATATGACCATGTTGTCTAGCATTACATTTTACTTCCATGTTCCTTAAGGAAATGGAAGTATGGTGATGGCAAAAAAATCGCGTTCGAGATTATTGCAGATTCTGATTGTACTACATTCAAAACATGAAAAAAAGTCATTTTTCGAAAAGTGTCTGTGTGTGTCTGTAGATTTTTTTCTATGGCAAACGATAACAGCCGCAAATTCAAACAGAATCAAATAATTTTTTGTATACAACTCTGAATTGTAGAGTTCTCAAGACCTATTGTTTTTTGTGTAGATCGGTTAAGGGAAAGGGGTAGTTTACCTGCAACGTTTTTTGTTTTAACAAGGGTATTTTCTATGGCAAATGATAACAGCCGCATATTCAAACAGAATCAAATAATTATTTGCATACTGCCCTCAATTGTAGGGGTCTCAATGTCTGTTGATTTTGGTGAAGATCGGTTAAGGGAAAGGGGTAGTTTACCTGCAACATTTTATGTTTTAACAACGGTAATTTTTTCTATGACGAACGATAACTGCCGCACATTCAAACAGAATCAAATATTTTTTTGCATACATTCCTCAATTGTAATAGACTGATGGCCTGTTGGTTTTGGTGAAGATCGGTTAAGGGAAAGGGATAGTTTACCTGCAACGTTTTATATTTTAACAAGGGTATTTTCTATGGCAAACGATAAGAGCTGCAAATTCAAACAGAATCAAATAATTTTTTACATACAGCCCTGAATTATAGAGTACTCAAGATCTATTGTTTTTGGTGAAGATCAGTTAAGGGAAAGGGGTAGTTTACCAGCAACGTTTTTTTATCAAGGGTAATTTTTTTTTGGCAAATGATAACAGCCGCATATTCAAACAGAATCAAATAATTATTTGCATACTGCCCTCAATTGTAGGGATCTCAGTGTCTGTTGATTTTGGTGAAGATCGGTTAAGGGAAAGGGGTAGTTTACCTGCCACCTTTAATGTTTTAACAAGAGTAATTGTTTCTATGACGAACGATAACTGCCGCACATTCAAATAGAATCCAATAATATTTTGCATGCATCCCTGAATTGTAGAGGACTCAAGACCTACTGATTTTGGTGAAGATCAGTTAAGAGACAAGGGTAGTTTACCTGCAACGTTTTATGTGATAACAAGGTTAATTTTTTTTTATGACGAACGATAACTGCCGTACATTCAAACATAATCAAATAATTTTTTGCATACAACCCTAAATTTTGAAGATCTCAAGGCCTGTTGTTTTTGGAGAAGATCGGTTAAGGGAAAGGGGTAGTTTACCTGAAACATTTTTTGTTGTAACAAGAGTAAAGTACTTAATTATGATAAATAAAGTATCCTGATAAGAAGATCTTAATAATCCACTGTAGAAACGTAGATGAAATATCTATAAATGAAGAGGCTAGTTGAACGGGGTGGGGGTAATTTTCTATAAATGAAAATTATAGTTGAAGGGGGAGGGGATAATTTTTATATGTGTACTACGTTATCGGCAACAAAGTAGTAGTTTGTTGTTAAAATTCCTTCCTGGGCTGTTTGGCCGTAGTCCAATGTTTTCTGCAAAACCAGACGTTTCGGCAGTGCCGTCGACTGCCATCATCAGTGAAAATCGAGTGCGATAACGTGTGGTGGTATACATTAGTGACCACAGTACTGTGGTTAAGTCTGAAGCAATTAGTGGAAAGAAGTAGTTTCTATGGAAACATTTCATTTCGTAAATGATTTTACATATAAATCTTAGAACATGGAAGTCATGTATGGTTCTCCATACCGATATTTTGTAATGTAATGTAGGTTACATTGTACAGTTTTTAATTTGAGGGTTACTGAAATAAAATAACCCCCAGTGTACGTTTCTGCATACACATTGTAGTTGTCGTATTGTTGGTATAATTTTAAGTTTTTTCAATTTTAAATTATGATAAAATAGTCTAGTCTCTTTAATTAATTATTTTGAAGTAGAATTTACATTAAGTTGATTCATGTTTAGTTATTTTTAATTTAAATATTTTATGACTTCAAAAATGTTTTTGTTATTAGATAATAAATATACAACTAGTTAAGTTATTCTTTTTAATGGCCCAGTTTGTTAACTTTCTTGCTTAAAAATATTTTAGGTGAGCAAATGGGTAAGGATGAAATGTCTGTACCCATACTCTTGTTTCTCCCCTCCCCTCATATGGGGGGGGGGAGATCAGTAAGCTATCAGAATCTTGATCATTAGTGAGGTTGTAAAACACTCCTTCCTCCTACCACACCAAGTCCTACAGCAAAATTATTAGCTTAACTAATCTTAACTTAGGTTTTTTTGATTTTTGTCAAAATGATTACTGGAGTTACAGATGTTTTTTTGCAATGACACAAGGGAATTTTCTGCAGAATTATATTATATGAAAACACAGGAATACGTTTTTTCTAATCAGTCAATATCATGTATATTATGTAAGCAGACATTAAAGAAATAATGGTATTTTTCTTCTGAAGTAAGCTAAGGAATATTTTCTTTGAAATCCTAATGATTTTGATTTTGTGGAGGACAGGTCACTTAATACTGCCAATAGTAAACATCATTGTTATATCAATTTAGAATTGTTTAATTTTGTAGTACATGGAAATGGTTTTGATAAGCAATCTAAAGTGTCAGTTAAGATTATCACATTTAATCAGATATGAATCTGTGGTTTTCCTTTTTGTAGTTATGTAAGATTAACAGATAATACCCAAATAGTAAAATGTATGGATAATTTTATATAATTAATGATAAGTAAAACAATGAATTATGATTACTCACAGTTCAGTAAAAATGCGTTTTCTTTATATTGAAGGCTGGAATATAAAGTCGAAGTAAATATTTTGCTCTCAAAGTAAATGAAAAGAAAATAAATCATTATTGTTTTCTTTTGTAAGTAGTAAAGAGCATGTATTGTATTACACAAGACCTTGATCAGGACTCAGATTCATTAACAAATATTCCATTTTAATTTCAATGTTGTAATGTTTGTTCATATAATATAATTATCTGTTTTGATAGTTATTTTGAAAGTATAGTTGTGTAAATGTAGTTTCAAAGTATTAACATATAAATTATATGAGGTTTGAACAAAAAGTTCATGCCATTTTTGAATTTCTCATACCAGAAATATTCAAATCAAAAATTTTTATTTAGTGTTGGTATTCCTGTCTGTAACAATTGTTTAAATTAGTAGTCATATTGGATATATAGTTTACATTTGATAGATAATTGAGTAAGTTGTTTTGATGTATTAGGGAATTTTTTAACGTTCTGAAACTTTAGATAAAAAGATATTGTATTGTATTAAGTTTTGTGTGAAGAATAAGATGAATTGCTCTAACAATGTAAAAATTTTGTATAAGACTTTTAGTAAGTCTAGTATTCGTGAATAAGCAGTTTACAAATGGCACAGAAACTTCCAAGAGAGTCAGGGTTGGATTAAGGGTTAGTGGACCAGACCCCTAGCTGACAGGGGAGGGCGGTGCGGGGCCCCCAACTACCGGGGTTGAGGGCTCGGGTCTCTCCCCCAGAAAATTTTGAAAAATATATCTTCCAGAACTGCAAATAAAATCATTGTTAAGTGTACAAATTAAATTGGGATACACTGTTTTTTCTAATTTTTCAATACTGTGTTAAACAGTTTAACAGTTTCAAGGTATCTCAGTGTACAATGGCATTCTGTAATCTATGAAAATAATAATAAAAAATTGCACTCATTTTTGTATTACACACAAAAGACTAAACAGATTAAAAGTATAGGAAAAATAAAAACTGATTTCTAAAGGTAAGTAAAACAATGACCTTTTAATTATCTCAAATTAAGCATATTTTTAAAAAGAACAAAGTATATTTCCATTGTACAAATGTGTAAGTAAATCATAATTTTTCTGAATCATAAAAAGATTGTGGTATATTACTTTTATTAGGATTTGGTTTGATTTATTGCACTCCCCTACACGTAATATTAACAAATTTACTTACGACATCTTCATATGATAACTGTTTCAAAATATCAATATCTAGGCTCATAAGAGATAAAATGTTCAGCCTGGGTCCTCGGAGTCTATTTTTAATAAGTTTCAACTTTGAAATGATCTTTCACCGCTACTGTTGGTAGCCATCGTTGACAAATATATACAAAGTGCCATTTCCATGTTAGGAAAACATTAAACAATAACATTAAAATCAAATTAATTTAATTGCAAACTTTTGCCCCACGTTTTGATTTGACACGTTTTGGAAATATATATTATTTACATGCGTTGCAGTAGCTGAAATTATAAATAAGGGGTCTTAATCGAACCTTAAGGGATTCATATTTCTGTCAAAATATAATGAGTCTCAGTGCAATGTGTGCAGTTTGAGATGAATTCATAATTTAAGTGTGCATTCTTGCCCCACTCTACCCTATACATTGCTCATAATACCACTTTTTCGTCTAATAAATTCTACTGTTCTCTGAAATACAAACCAGATAATTTTTATGCATGTTGACTGTTCTTTTTTTTTTCTTTTTGTTTGTGGTGAGGGCCCCTAGGCCGCAGCCTATGTAGCATATGCTTAAATCCGGTACTGAAGATAGTTGTGATTTAGTTGAAGGTTATGGTGTTTGTATTCTATGAACTTTATCACTAGATGCTATTGTCACTAAAGATAGTAACAGGGCATTTTATGTCACTGCATGAATCTGTTTGTGTACAAAATAGCCAGATTTGTAGAAAGTGCACCTTCACAAGTCATTACTTGTTCAAAAAGTGTTAGCCAGAAATAACATAGTAATGTTAGTCCAGTCCCTGTATTCACTAGATATGGTAACTTTATAAGTGTTGAGGACAAAACAAAAATTTCCCAGTGGCCTCAAGATTATACCAGAAAGTGCATTCCAGGAATTTTGTGGAGACTGAAAAACTTTAATAAATTAATTACCTTAATTATCCGCCGTGTGATTTCCTATGTTTCGTCTATGACGCGTTTCGGAGCATATACTCCATCATCAGATATTAAAAGTTAAAACAGTCGCTCATACGAGATCGTTAAAAAGTTAAAATGTCAAGATATGCATATGACCGTACGCGGATTTGGGTGTGCACCCGTTCAAGTTCATTCTGCATATCTTGACATTTTAACTTTTTAACGATCTCATATGAGTGACTGTTTTAACTTTTAATATCTGATGATGGAGTATATGCTCCGAAACGCGTCATAGACGAAGCATAGGAAATCACACGTCGGATAATTAAGGTAATTAATTTATTAATTCGTACAAGTGATTTGGTTAACATATTAAACATGAATATGAAAAACTTTGGCTACATTTGTTACATCTAATGAAAATTACTTTGAAGGAGACATTGAAAATTATAGATGAATAAAAACACACTTCTTTAAATAAACAAACATTCATGTTATGTATTACATCAGTCAACAGTTAAGTTGATTTATTATTAGAAAACGTGAGGCTCTGAAGATACAGGACAAGGTCTTATGAAATGTTACAGCCACTGTGACTGTATTATTACTTGGAAAACAAAGTAATTGTTTCCAAGACTATTAAATAAGTATTTAACAAATTATTCATTACATTATGTACTTAATATATTTTGTTACACGCATGCATATTGCTTTTTGTACGGATACAAATTTTCTGTTTACTTTTTAATATAAATATGGTGGGAATGCATTAAGTGCTAAATGATTGTTACTTGGTGGAATTTTCATGTTATAAAACCTTATTTTGGCTTCACTATTAAGCTCAAACATCACATGTGTGATACAGAAACTGGATAGATATCACTCAGTAGCTGAAGACGTAGATTTATAAGAGTAGTCAGGAGAAAATTAAAAATTGAAATGAATTGTGTATTACTAAAACACATACACAGGGAGAGTGAGGTGAATGTGTTTGCTTGTTTTAGTTCATCAGTCCCAAACTGCTTAGCATTTGGAGCTTCATGATATTTCAAGTTATTTTTGCTCACCTTTGGAGAATTGTCTGTCATACAAATAAACAAAGAAAATTGTGGCCAAAAATAAAATGTTAGTTACACTTGCTGAAATAATACATTATTAATTCCTTTTTTGTGTGTATATCTGTAACAGTTTTTGCGTACTTTGAGTATACCACCTGCACAGCAACACCTTACACTGGAAATTGTTGACTTGGGAGTTTTGTATCTGTAAAGGCAGGCACAACAATTGTAGCCTCACACAGTTATACATATCTGATTCAAAGGAAACATATCAAACAATACATAATATAGCAGTGTCTCTGTCTATATTTTGGTAGTACTTATAGTAGAAAGAGAGTAGTACTTGGTAGTTACCAGCTGTTCTCCAATAAGAAATAATATTGGTTGACAGGATGTTGGTCACCATCAGCAATAAAACTAGTCTGTGAAAAGGATCTTCTTTCAGTATTTATTATATTGCAAAAATTATACAATTGTAATTATGATCTTAAAGAAACCTATATGAACTTTGTCTTTTATGTTTAAAAAAAAAATTGTTTAATGCTGTCTTATTCCATTATTCATTGTTCATTTTTATTACTTCCATGTTCCTTAAGGAAATGGAAGTATGGTGATGGCAAAAAAAATCGTGTTCGAGATTATTGCAGATTCTGATTGTACTACACTCAAAACATGAAAAAAGTCATTTTTCTAAGTGTCTGTGTCTCTGTCTTGTGTCTGTCTGTAGATTTTTTTCTATGGCAAACGATAACAGCCGCAAATTCAAACAGAATCAAATAATTTTTTGCATACAGCCCTGATTTGTAGAGTACTCAAGACCTATTGTTTTTGGTGAAGATCGGTTAAGGGAAAGGGGTAGTTTACCTGCAACAGTTTTTTTTAATCAAGGGTAATTTTTTTTTGGCAAACGATAACAGCCGCAAATTCAAACAGAATCAACTACTCTTTTGCATACAGCCCAGAATTGTAGAGTTCTCAAGACCTATTGTTTTTGGTGAAGATCGGTTAAGGGAAAGGGGTAGTTTACCTGCAACATTTTGTTTTAACAAGGGTATTTTATATGGCAAACGATAACAGCCGCAAATTCAAACAGAATCAAATAATTTTTTGCATGCAGCCCTGATTTGTAGAGTACTTAAGACCTATTGCTTTTGGTGAAGATCGGTTAAGGGAAAGGGGTAGTTTACCTGCAACGTTTTATGTTTTAAAAGGGTATTTTCTATGGCAAACGATAAAGAGTCGCAAATTCAAACAAAATCAAATAATTTTTTGCATACACCTCTGATTTGTAGAGTACTCAAGACATATTTTGTTTTTGGTGAAGATCGGTTAACGGGAAGGGGTAGTTTACCAGCAACGTTTTTCTTATCAAGGGTAATTTTTTTCTATGGCAAACGATAACAGCCGCAAATTCAAACGGAATCAAATAATGTTTTGCATGCAGCCCTGAATTGTAGAGTTCTCAAGACCTGCTGGTTTTGGTGTAGATCGGTTAAGGGAATAGGGTAGTTTACCTGCAACATTTTATGTTTTAACAAGGGTAATTTTTTCTATGACGAACGATAACTGCTGTAAATTCAAACCGAATCAACTACTTTTTTGCATACCTTTTTGAGTTATACAGAACTCAAGGAATGTTGATTTTGGTGAAGATCGGTAAAGGGAAAGGGGTAGTTTACCTGAAACATGTTATGTTGTAACAAGAGAAATGTTTTCATGACGAACGATAACTGCCGCAAATTGAAACAGAATCAAATATTTTTTTGCATGCATCCCTGCATTGTAGAGGACTTAAGGTCTATTGATTTTGGTGAAGATCGGTTTAGAGAAAGGAGTAGTTTACCTGCAACGTTTTATGTTTTAACAAGAGTAAAGTACTTAATTTTTATAAATAAAGTATCTTGATAAGAAGCTCATAATAATCCTCTGTAGAAACGTAGATGAAATATCTATAAATGAAGAGGTTAGGTGAACGGGGTGGGGGTAATTTTCTATAAATGAAAATTATGGTTGAAGGGGGAGGGGAGAATTTTTTATGTGTACTACGTTATCGGCAACAAAGAAGTAGTTCTTTGTTAAAATTCCTTCCCGGGCTGTTTAGCCATAGTACAATGTTTTCTGAAAAAACAGACGTTTCTGCAGTGCCATCGACTGCCATCATCAGTGACAATCGAGTGCGAAAACGTGAGGTGGTATACGTTAGTGACCACAGTACTGTGGTTAAGGCTGAAGCAATAAGTAGAAAGAAGTAGTTTCTATAGAAATATTACATTTCGAATATGATTTTTATATAAATCTTAGAACATGGAAGTCATGTATGGTTCTCCATACTGATATTTATTATTGTCATTGTTATTGCTCATTGTTATTTATGAAAATATTGTACATAAATGTTTAAATACTTTTATATGAATTTGTTAACTTAAAAATACATTACGCAAGTGTTTGAATGAATGAGTTTATATGTGAACCAACATTCTTCTCATTTCAAGTAGTTTAAATGTGGCCTGTCCAGTAGAGTTTGAGATTTTGTTTTAATGTGTAGTAATGTATTTGTACCATACTTAAAAACAATATAATTTGCACTTGTTTGTGCATATAGGGGCTTTTAAATATTCAACTCGGCATGACTTTACAAATTTGAAATATTTGTGGACACTTATGTACTGCGTGCAAATGGCCGAAGTTACACAACCTCTTCTCTCCTAATTGATGGCAGAGTAGAGATGTGGATTTTAAAATATTAGTTACATGTGTAGCCGAATAGTATTGAGTATTATTTATGACATGTCTCCAATTCTGGTAAAGTGTAAAACATTTTTATCATTTTGCTTCTAGTCTATTTACGAACTGACCCGAAGGTGGTATATGAGAGAATGAGAGCTCGTGCTCGTGTAGAAGAACGCCATGTACCTTTGGAGTATTTAGAACAGCTACATAAAATACATGAAGACTGGCTATATCATAAAACAGCATTTACTTGCCCAGCACCTGTAAGTAATATGTCTTTTTTATAATCATCTGATAAATCTGAACTGTGTGGAAGTAATGTTAAATGCTAATTGTTTTGTTAAAGAGAGAGAGAGTGTGTGTGTGTGTGTGCATAAAAGTAAACAGTAATTTAACCTTTATTACTTACATTAACACTTTCGAGACTGGGCCCTCCTGGATGTAGCTAACAACCAGAAACTGCACATTTTTAGCTTATTTCTAATTTTTACTGTTAAAAATCTGTTCAACTTACCTTCTATGTAAGGTAATCCTTTTGTAGAGGAGAATTTGTTCTTTAATTTGATATGGTGCACAACTTATCCAACGTTTTTATAGTTTTCACATTTTTAGTTTTATGTGTCCATGTTTTACTTAAAAAAATTTCTGTTATCACACACACACACACTTCACTTGTCACATTGTACTGGTAAAATTAGGTCACGAAAGCTGTGTATTTATTTACACATCTAAAACACTAATAAATACTTGCCAGCTATTTATAAAAGTAAAAAAGATATTTATACCTTGTAATTTATTTTAATATGAAATACTTTGAAGCACTCCAACACACACAGAGGAACGTTACAGGGCTGAAAGTAATATCGAGTTCATGAAACATACATTGGTTATTCTTGCACATTTGACACAACACCACTAACATCTAAATCAGAATCGTCATCATCAGTTTCGTATACACATTCATCATCTAAGTCGCTACCGTCCATTTCAGAACCAGATTCATTTTCTATCTGTTTAAGTACCTGAACAGACAGATATTGGATATTATTTATATCATTTTCTGTTTTTCAACCAGTAGGCCTACCCATTGCTCACATTCAAAAATTAATATGTGTCTGTGAATTGAGATGAAGCATTATGTGATTTCATATTATATTTTTTATACATAAACATTAATTGTAACTTAAGTTTAAGTTTATTGAAACTGTCTGAAATTGTGTTTGTATATTAAAACTTGACTAGTAAACTGGATCACTACAGTTATTAAGTGAACATGATGGTAAAAAAAAACTGTTTGTAAACAATATGTAGGGGTTGAAAGGATTCTGCTTACATATTTTAACAGCATGCAACTGTTAAAACAGGGCTAATTGTGAGGTTACCATTTAATTAAAATCAACTAAACTGTGGATATAAGTATATATTAAATTGCATACAGAAGCAGTTGAAACTATATTAATTTGTTCAAATATATATATTATCTTACTCGTACCTTCAGATTCGGGTCCAGAGTCGTTCAGACGAAACCAGCTGCAGACAAGGTTACTTGGGTTGACGTTTCAAAATAATTTTTCTAACATCAAATTTTGTATTCTAAACAACTAACTTTCTTTAATTTACTATTTGCTTTCACTCTATTTTTACATTAATTTTTTTTAAATTAGGCATGAATACTTGAACAATTGGTTTTAACGCATATGAAAATGACTTAGTAATAGTACAATTTACAAATAACTTGACCAGCACTTTGCAACGCTCTCTCATTCATACTTTTTTATTTTATTCTCTTTTAAAACCCCGTAATTAAAACTCGGTATTTATATTTAATGTCTGTATTTAGGGGATAGTTCTGATAGTGTTATGTGGAATACTTAACAACCCACGGCATTAATCAGTTCCATTACCACCTTGTGTTGTTGGCTGTTTCTGGTCACTAAGGTTATTTCCACAGTTCATAATCTTCCGCATTACCGCTACACACTCCGTCTTATTTAATTCACTTTAGTTTGCAATTACGAATTTTACTTTTACAGACTTGTTTGTCGGCCGACTTTTATTGCTCGAGCTCTTATGTTTTTAACTATGTGACCGCGCTGCCTTAATAAATTGCAGCAAAATAATATTATGTTTTACTAGATAGGCCCATTTACTCTAGGCCTATCTTGCACTCCCGAGGCCACTGTTTTTTAATGCACGAACTTTTCACTGCTCTGACTGATGTTCATTCAGTGGTGACAATCTGCAGACTGTGATTCACAAAGAGCCTGCTGCTGGGGCAGTTACGCAATACGTCTGGGCAATTGTTTAGGCTAACAATGTGCATTGCTGTACTGGGGCTCCTCACAGGTGAAAGTTAACAATTGTAAACTTGAACTGAATTAATATAAAGTAAAATTAAAACTGTGGTAGCCTACAATTTTTGTACCGTTACAATACCCCCCCAATAAGAGGTTGAAGGCCAAAGCGTTCAAACTCTTATTGCCTAAAACCTAAGAGGATCAGTGAGGATATGGCACCGCAACCCCCCTGAACTTTTTATTAAAATCATGGGTTCTTACCCCCCTAGTCTGGCGACTGCGACAGCACCCATCCGATCTTACTGGACTTCTCTGTTCGAGATCCCAACACCATAATCTCGGACAGATACCCGCCACAGTATCACCTGACTTTGAAACATTCAATTAAAAAATCAACAAAAAGGACTTCCATTATACCATATCCCACAACTGATTCGTTTCCTCTTAGCCATACCGGCTTATTCTTTACAAAGTACTGGTTCTGCTTATACAAAGTACTGGTTTGGTTTAAAATTAATAATATAAACTTACATTCTACCTACAGTTCAATCATATTTAACCAAATTTTTTTTTATATACTACCCCCTTTTAATCCCTTAACCCCTGATACCCGTTACATTTTAATGTGTTCTGCGCTAGGCTTCTTGGCCTTTTCCAGCCTCATCCTAGCCGTAAACCACATCTCCCTCGTGACCTGTAACTGTTTCACCACCCATCCACACTCACTATTTCCCCTCCTGGACTGTAGCGTCCAGTTGCTTTCACAAGGACTGATGCGGAAGGGGTGGACATTTTTTTCTTTTATTCCACCCCCATCCTTGCTTCGGCGTTACAATAAAATTCGGTATTACACCTACTATTCTTGATTTATACACCCCTAATGGACTACTACCCCTATCTGGGTGAAAATAGACCTGTTCCAAAATTTGGTAGATTCCCCAAAAAATAACCCCCCTACTAAATCTAACAAACCACCGGGTTGACAAAATAAAACAAACCACAAGCCGGTTATATCAAGTAAAATTTATGATTTGCCGCAATTAACTACTTTCATGGTCATGATCCGGTGAGGTCATGGCCGCACTTAGGTGGGAAATCTACAGTTAAAACATAAAATATAAATTGTCCATTGTAAAAGTTTACATGAATAGTTATATGAATATCTTATTTTCCAAACACTATCTCAGCTTTAACGTTCTTTCAGTTTTTCTTTTAAATAAATATGTTAATCATTATTTTTTCATTAATTATCATTTAATTTATAATTCCAGTTTGAAAATAAAGTTAAGTTCATTATTCCAAGTTCATTATTAAAATCATCCTTTCAATTATCGAGATTTAATTTAATTACCAAATTAGTTTAATTTTATTTAATTTCTCAAACTCTAAGTTCATTATTTCAATCTTATTTGTTCGAAACAATTTCATTTGTTTTAATTACATTTTACAGAAAGACCCTACAAAAATATTACCTACATTCCATCACATCAGATGTTTCTTTTTATTTCATAATAGGATTTTCTACTAGCAATGATTCAGCAGACTACAACATTTTTGTTATTGTCACCAAGTATGTCTGTAGACATTAGTCACAACATACAACACACCTGTTTACATAAACAGTCGTCTGCCAGACTGGTGTTATAAACACTCACATAGTCTAAACATTCTGCTTACCTCACCTCTAACACCTGTACTGCACTTTTCTCTTAACATTTTTTTTAAATTTTTTTTATTCCAATTCAGATCAGATATAATTTTAATTCACCACAATTACTTGAATAACATTTTACTAAAAACATTTTAACTTTAGTTATATTATTTAAAACACTTTGAATATAAGTACACAATACAAAATAGGCTTCATGAATACCTTTTGTTCATTATTTTAGTGGAATACAATTATTATTATTTATTATTATACCTTTCCCTCTCATTACAAACATATGTTGCACATAAGCTATAATATACATTGCAACAGAATACTATTAACACAATACATCTTAACTAAAAATGAACTTTTTTCATGTGAAAAACTTACTATTTTATCGGACGCGTTTCGGCTTAGTATCCGCCTTCTTCAGCTTTGGTAACAGACTGCCAGCATTTTGTAACGGTTGTGTGGAAGGTGAAGTGGGGGTGGTGTGTGGCGGAAGGGGATTGGCGCGGGGATCCCCGCGCCAATCCCCTTCCGCCACACACCACCCCCACTTCACCTTCCACACAACCGTTACAAAATGCTGGCAGTCTGTTACCAAAGCTGAAGAAGGCGGATACTAAGCCGAAACGCGTCCGATAAAATAGTAAGTTTTTCACATGAAAAAAGTTCATTTTTAGTTAAGTGTAGTGCTGTGAAAGAAGAGATGAATAATCAAGACAACTACAATACATCTAACATTAACACATTTATTTACAGGTTTCCGTAATAATTTTCTTATATACCACACATCAATACCTAAATTCAGCAAGGTCATTACCATATACTAAAGTATTTAAAATGTCCATACACTGCTTTTTTAGTTCAACCTCCATCATCGAATATTAGTCTGGGTTTCAAATAACAATTTTCAATTTTGTTTGCATTCCACATACAGTAATCATGTGTATAGTAACCATAAAATTTCAGTTTATTCATTTTACCATAATAATCATATACCAAGTCAACATTATTTATTTCTGTCCAGTCTCCATTAGTAGTTATATTCATTATCAAGTCAGTTAATTTTTCATCATAAGGTAAATTATTATTATTTAAACATGTATCATCAAAATAATCTTCACTCTCAATTTTAATAGGTAAGTACTTCAAATCATTTAACATTTCTTTCAACTCATTATAATCTCTCTTTAGTTTATATAATTCTATCTCTTTATCAACCCACAACTCTCCATCTAAATCTCTCTCATCATAACACCATATCACACTTTTAACCTTCCACACAGAGGGTACAACCTTATACAAAAAAGGGAAACAATTCAAATCTTTCACTAATAAGGGTCTCTTGCCCTCCAATAATAACATTTTTGAACACCTTGGTTCATCACAAATAAGGGGAAAATTTACCCTCTGCCCTACACATTCATCTACTCTTTCTTTCCATTCTTTTTCTAATTCCTCAGCACTAATTACTACTTCGTTACAACATATAACGCTCTCTCTCTCACTCACTATTTCACTATCTACTTTCAACGTATCACTCTCTGATACCACCCTTTCAATCACATTACCACTTTCAATATCATTGTTAACCTTTGTTATCTTACTCTCTACTACCACGTTTTTACACATATCATTATAATTATCATCCGTTTTACATTCAAAATTTTCAATTACCTTTTGTCTTTGTTTATCAATTTTTTCTACTACATTACTCTCTATTTTGTCAATTCTGTTATTCATATTTTTTAATGAATGACTCAACGTTTCATTTAATTCATATTTCAATTTGTTAAAGTTACTCTCACACTTGATTTGTACTTTATTGATGTCAGTTTTAAGTTCATCAGATTTTACGCTAATACTCTGCTGAAACTGAATATTCTGTTCTTCGAATTTTTTATTAAAATTGCTATTTTGAACGTCAAAACAACGGTCTATTTTATCAAATTTTTCGTCATTAGAATTAAAACGACTCAAATTTTTTGTCAATTGCATCAAACTTGTCATTCTGTATATCTAATTTCTCATTTACACTACTTTTAAATTCTTGAATTTTGTTTTTCTGTTCATCAAACTTTACACTCTGTTTTTCTATCATTGCTTGTATTACTTTAAACATTTCATAGGTATCGTCAGATTTTTTACTTTGGATAGGTGTCGATTGATGTTCGACATCTTTCATTATTTTTGATTCTGTTAACTGGCTATTACTGTCAGTGAAGCTGACTTCATCATTATTTTCACTCGTTTGAATTCCTGAGTCGCCTTTATTAGGAATAAATAATGCACCGGCCAGGCTCAGTTAACATGTTTTCATTCTCCATTCTGAAATTACTTTATTTACGCCCTCACCTCCAAACAACCCGTTCTGCAGCTTGGTTAGGTCTGGCGGATGTAATTGAAAATTTACTCTCGCGTCACTGTTACGGGCGCCAGTGAAACAATATTAATTTGTTCAAATATATATATTATCTTACTCTTACCTTTGGATTCGGGTCCAGGGTCGTTCAGACGAAACCAGCTGCAGACAAGGTTACTTGGGTTGACGTTTCAAAATAATTTTTCTAACACCAAATTTTGTATTCTAAACAACTAACTTTCTTTAATTTACTATTTGTTTCACTCTATTTTTACATTACATTTTTTTTAAAATAAGGCATGAATACTTGAACAATTGGTTTTAACGCATATGAAAATGACTTAGTAATAGTACAATTTACAAATAACTTGACCAGCACTTTGCAACGCTCTCTCATTCATACTTTTTTATTTTATTCTCTTTTAAAACCCCGTAATTAAAACTCGGTATTTATATTTAATGTCTGTATTTAGGGAATAGTTCTGATAGTGTTATGTGGAATACTTAACAACCCACGGCGTTAATCAGTTCCATTACCACCTTGTGTTGTTGGCTGTTTCTGGTCACTAAGGTTATTTCCACAGTTCATAATCTTCCGCACTACCGCTACACACTCCGTCTTATTTAATTCACTTTAGTTTGCAATTACGAATTTTACTTTTACAGACTTGTTTGTCGGCCGACTTTTATTCCTCGAGCTCTTATGTTTTTAACTATGTGACCGCGCTGCCTTATAAATTGCAGCAAAATAATATTATGTTTTACTAGATAGGCCCATTTACTCTAGGCCTATTTTGCACTCCCGAGGCCACTATTTTTTAATGCACGAACTTTTCACTGCTCTCACTGATGTTCATTCAGTGGTGACAATCTGCAGACTGTGATTCACAAAGAGCCTGCTGCTGGGGCAGTTACGCAATACGTCTGGGCAATTGTTTAGGCTAACAATGTGCATTGCTGTACTGGGGCTCCTCACAGGTGAAAGTTAACAATTGTAAACTTGAACTGAATTAATATAAAGTAAAATTAAAACTGTGGTAGCCTACAATTTTTGTACCGTTACACAGTGAAAGCCATTTATTTGTGCCATAGATTTGGGCTCATGGTGCCAGCATGGAATGTATCTAAATTTTATATTACTATATGCTCCATATCTAAAACTTTGTATAATTGAAATTACATAGGTCTACTTAAATTTCAAAAATATTAATTTTCTTAAATTTCTTAATTTGAAGGTTCTAGTTGTGGATGCAAACAAGGAGTTAACTAGGATGGAAGAGGAGTATAAAAAGTGTGAATCAGAGATGGCTCTGAAAAACTCTTACTTCAACATAACATCAAATGTTTCTTTGTATTGAGCTGCACTGTATAAATTATAGCTCATCGTATATTACTTGTATTCTCTAAGGCCATGTGTGATAATGAAAAGAATAATTGCGAATTAAAGACAGAGCACGTTAATGGAGAATGTTGAAACCGTACTTAACGGTGGCCTTTTTGATAGTTTTATTGCGCCAAGTGTGATAGAAATGTTACTAGCACTGAGTACAATGACTTATGTTTTCCATAATTTTAGGAATCTTCTGTTTGTGTTACTTTCCCTTCTAAAGGGTATTTTTTATAACAATGTCGGGCCAAAGGAAAATATTCTTAATGTAAACACAAAGACCACCAATAGTATTGTATTTTAGTATTAATTACAGTTAGGTACTTAAAATACAGAACAAGTATTACATAATATAAGACAGAAGAAGTATTATAATGTTAATCAGCTATTAATTAGATCTAAGTAGCATTAATTAAAATTGATGATATCATTTTGTATGTTTTTTTAACATTTCCAACTTTTGACTTGAATTTTTGTAAGTGGTCTTATTCATTCCATTACAGTTTCAGAGTTATGTATACAGAGTGTATAATTTTAGCCCTCATTCTCAGATGTAAAACATTTACTCAACACGTATGGTTTGTTGTAATTCCTACTGTGCATTTAAGTTTTTGTTATATGATATTTTGCACGTTAAACAGTTCAGTTCTGGCGTTGAAAAATTTGTGTAAAAGAATTGTTTGTTCCACACGTGTTCATCCTATTTTCTGAGTGTCTTGAAATACTTTTGTGTTAGAATAAGTAGCAAGCTTTAAAATTGAAATAGAAAATTTTATATTTATTGTATCAGAAATCCAATTTGTTATAAGTAATTATTGTGTATTAATTTAAAAAATACAAAAAAAAATTTTATACCATTTAAAATATTTTTCAAGCATGTTTAATAATGAAGAAGTTTAACTTTATGAAATAAATGTTTGTTGTGTTATTGAATGAGCGAAGTGAGTTCTCAGTTTCAACACGACCATTTGCCATCTGTGTGTCCGTTTGTTTGGAGTATATCTCATGATAAGTTTGAAGACATCAGCCAATTTTCATAAAACTTAGCATGCTTGACCATAATTAATTGTACAGTACAGAACCTTTGAGGAGGGGGGCAGGAGGCAAAAATGGGGTTCAAAATTGTGAAAAAATAGCGAAAGCCCATTTGGGGAATCAACTTACGGGTATTTCAACTATAGTCTGATATAGTGTTCATTTTTTAATATTTCAAAATTTTTTAACATCAGAGCCCAAAAAGTGGTTGAAAATCTTTGATAAAATTGCAAAATTCATGTGGGGTATCAAATTTAAAAAAACTCAACTAGCATCTGAATGTAGTGTGAAGTTTTATAGGTAGTGTTACATTTAGGAAATATCAAGATTTTGGAACCCCAGGGACCCCGCAATTTGAAAAAATTGTGAAAGTCCAGCAGGGTGTCAGACTAAAAGGAAATGTAACCCAAATGTGAATGTTTCAAATTTTTAGCATTTAGTGTATGATTGTGCTCCACAGACATACATTATTACTAATAAAGTCATACTTTATTATTATTAATAAAGTATTAGAGGAATTGGGTGTGTGTACTTTTCCCATAATTGAAAAATTATCTAATATCAAAAACGTAGTAATAAATGTACTTTGTTCAAAATAGTGAGCGAATCTGCAACTCGGGGAGCTTCTTAGTTATACAACAGTAATGATGCAAGTTAAAGAAGAGACTATACTTATGCATGACTGTGTATGTGTACTTAGAAACCGTGAGATTTTTGGCACAAGAAGACACTTAAATATAGTGTGGAACCTTTATATAATGCTCTTCAGCAGATGGAGCTAAAAGTTTTATTATCAAATGTAGCATTATATTCAGGTTTCGAGTTTGTGATGTAATGTGAAGATATTCCCCCACCCCTTAAAAAGCTTTTGTTTACCTAACATTTATTTTTTGTGGTGAAGCTTGGCAATCTGAAACTACATATTTAGAATTAGTTTGTGAAGATATCATTTCATCCAAGAATTGTTAATTTTTTATAAGAACATTTTAATATTTTGCAAATACTATGGAACAATAATAGGATATCATACATGTATATTACTGTATGGTATGTCAAAAAGTAAGGTTATATGTTGGAATTTATATATAGTAATTGTGTGCTAAATTTTCAGAACTAAATTTAGCAAGTTAAAAATTATCACATCAGACATTCTGTAATTATAAAAGCACTGAATAAGAAAAGTGTCTTGCGGTTTATTCCAAAATGGGAACGCCTTCTGAAAATGTATTTCCTCCTCCAGTTAGTATTTCTGCTGGAGGCTGGATAGAGTTTTTATCTCAAGGACGTGTTCTTGTTCCTTCAGAAGACTGGCTGCACAAGATTTCACAATGTGAAATAATTTTTAGGGGTGTCAATGGGCCAGATACTTTGTATAAGGGTAAAAATATCAAAAATATATCTACAAGAATTTTACGTAAATTCCCTGAGATGCCAGCAGAAGTTGTAAAAATATATGCCAGGACAAGAATGTTAATTCGCCTTCGTTTCATGAACGGCCACATGAAAGCAGCAGCAGAAGAGAAAATCATGCTAGTGGCACACATCGTCTATATGCATTAAACCTAAGCAGTAATTAATGCTTCTCTACTTTTGCATTGATGAGGATTGTATTACAGGCATCATTGTTCTTTGGAGGAAGGCGGAACTTAGACAGACGCTGTCTGGTTTGGAGTAGAGGTCTGATAAGTAAATGGTAAGTGGGCTCTGGGTTCTGCCTATAAACAAACGGGTACAATGAATAAATTAGCCCACAACTTATAAACTGCCTATAATCTGTAATATAATTACAAAATTCTATAATCGGTTTATACAGCAATCCTTTTTAGTTAAGCTTCAAATATTTTTGCTTTGAAATAAGTTGTTTGGATATTTGCCTTCTTAAAAATTATAAAATGAATTTTACAAAGTAATTAAAGCATGCTGTATTTAGCAATAAAAATATTATAGTAGGCCTACCTTGTATTAATGACTTATTGCTCACACTTAACATGCACAAAACATGAGAATTCCAAAAATGTCAAGCTTTTGTTAGCACAGACTTCTGACGTCAATCCAAAGTAGCATATAACTTGCACAATGTAGCCTATGCCTCCAAACAAAACAAATCAAACTTGTGTGTTTCCAAGGTCAAAGTACACCCACTGCCACCCCTTGTAATGAAGGCAACCATTTCATAAAAATATTAAAATATGTTGATTATTAATATAAAGGGCATTATGACCTTGGAAAATTCTTTGGAGACCTCGGAGCCTGCAAAAACTGTTACACAAAGGGTCCTGTACCAAACCAGAGTGTAAAATCAAAGTTTATTTTACATTAGTCATTGTACATAACAAGGTTTGTATGGGAAATTAGTCATGGCCATAAAAAATGAGCATTACATCGTGTTATATCGAAGGTTCCATTGCATTGTTAAATGTTTTATTACTAAATGTAATATAAAACATTACCAAGAAACTGTAGATAAACTTGTAAAATTCTTTCACTGCATTGGGGTAGTGTTTTTAGACCACACAGAGGAAATAACGCACTTTTTTCCTGATTGGTGTTTTCTGATTGGTCAATTAGTGGTCACATGGTTGATATTAACAAAAGATATACGAGTTACATGCAATAGTTTGTATAAATTAGCAAGAGCTTGCATTGATTTTATCTATAAATTTTATTACTCAACCATTGATAAGAGTTAAAAGTTAAGTTTTTTCCTATAAAAAATAACCATATTTATAAAATTCAATTCCTTGATTGTCGAAGCCATATCGTTTTTTTTATAGTGGCAAAGAGTCGGAAAAGAATAAACATATATACATGGAATGTGTGTACTATATATTTATGGCATCTGTTAAAAGTTACAGTTTTTACCACAACATATTTTTGTTGACAGTATTTTAATCATAACATTTTGTGATGGTACTACATCCACATGTATACAATTTTGCAGTTATGCTTCAAATATTGTTTTCGTAAATGAGTATTTGTTTTTGCATGGGTGACTTCTCAGGAGTAAAACAGATAATTAAGGATTGCAGGATAAGACAAGCAGTCTTGTATTACATAAAATAAGGATAGCAAAAAAAATGTCAAACACAACGGAACAATTAAATATTTGGGTGAACGTGTTAGTGTATGTGAGTGTGTACGTGCGTATGTATGTATCATTGTATATGTGAAGACTTATGATAGTTTGTTTACATCTTCCAATTATCTTTAAGAAAACGAGCAAATTATAGTATGACAGAACTTAATTTATACAGTATTACAATTTAAATTACTAAATGTAATGATATTTTAATTAATTAAACAAACAGTAATCAACAATTGGATATTAGATTGGTACATAAATTGTTTATACCTACAGCAGTCAACATATAGCAAAGTAAAATATATTACCTACTGGTAACTAAAACAGATTAGGGGATATTCACTACATAATTATTAAAAGTTATTTTTAACATGTTTCACTCTCTACTGGTATTAACAAACAATCATAATTTAGAAACATACAATTTACACAATAACTGTAGAACTTTACGACTTACATCAGATAGTTGACATAAGGTTACAAACGAAAGTTTCTGGTAAATTTTACTAATAGGTAAACTTGAATAATAATTATCATCATATTGTAAATTATAGTTAAGAGTACTATAGAATATTGTAATTTATGTATGTGCCCACACTCTAAAGCAGGTCAATGCTTTAGTAATTAAAATATTTAAAATTCGCCCGTTTCGAGCGTCGACTAAAGCTGTACGAGTTTAAAATAAATATTTAAATCTAGACATCTGTGTATACAACTGAAACTCTACTTGCTTTTTAAATCAAAATATTCGAATTTGTCCCACTTACCTTCATTGCGAATAAACCAGGGTGTCGTCTGATGTACTTAGGCAGAGAAAAACAGGCAATGCAATGACAAACACACATTGATGTGGTTAATTGACACTTTTTATTAACTTTTAATTTTTTAATATTAATTACTAAATTTTAACTCCCTCTTCATCAATTTCTTTTATATTACATCGTTAATAATTATTGGAATATCAGTTCAATTCTGATTTACTAGCTATTCATTCGAAAAACTTGGCTTGAAACATTGATACTCGTTATACATGAAATAAAAATAGTTGTGATACTTATGACTAAACGCTTATATCCTAACCATGGTATCTAAATTATGAAAGCGACCCATATTGCTCTCTCTCTCTCTCTCTCTCTCTCATACCATAAAATTCCCCATAATTTAGTTATAACCCCATAATTTAGATTTAGCGCTTTTTATTGAATTTTCATCATTAATATTGGTGAATTGAAACTAATTAAAATTGAAATATTTTGTCTGTTCAAACTGCTTAAATTAGGTACTCATCCCTTCATCCACGTGGTTACGCCATCACTGTTAACACTTGATTCTGCTGACACACTCCGAATATAAGTTTAGAATGCTATTATTTGTCGGTTACTTCTGTTCGATCACTATAACATGATTGACTGTTATTTGAAATTAAAATAGCAAGATTTACTGGTCGGCCGACCCTAACTAGCTCGAGCAATGTTTTATGTGACCTCGCGAGGTCTGGAGTTCTAAGTCGACTGCCTTACGCTACTCTTAGCGTCACTCCCGCCACAGTTCACCAACTTGCGCTCTGATTCGTGGATAGAACCACATGACATAGTCATTAGTGAAGTTACAGCTTACGCTCTTGGTAGCGAGTTTGGGTATTTTTTGTTCTGTCCTGGGGCTCGCCACAAAGTTTGTGCTTTTTGCCAACGGAAAACGCAATCATCCGCGCACCGGTTCGCACTCCAACACCTCAAGGAGCAGGGCTCTGACAAAATATGCGTCTTGGTGCCCCGACGAAGTAAAACAAGGATTGTTAATTGTTCAAAACTGAGGCCCTATTTGGGTAGACCTTATGTTACACTTATAATTGCACTAAAAAATAAAACCCCTCAAAATTGTCCCATCACAATACCCCCCCCAATGAGAAATCTTCTGTCGAAACAGAAGAAATCTCATTGCTAACCCTAAGAGGATCGGTGAGGATATGGAGCCAACAACCCCCCTTTAATTTCTTAACACATCATGGGTAAACTACCCCTCTGGCTCGGCGACTATGGATGCATCTGAACGAGATCCCTGGACTTCTCTGTAAGAGATCCCAACACCGAAAAATCGAACAGACACGCACCACGGCGCACCTTACCTTCTATCATGCTACCCCAAAAATCCTCAATCCCTGGCTTATATCATGCCAAATCCTCAACCGATGTGTTCCCCCTTATCATGCACACTGGGTCGCCTTCAGCAATACTGGGCGCATACATGGTAATTCCTACCTATCAAATTTTAAAAGTTTCAGTTAAATTAACATCAAAAATTTTTTTTCTTCAAAACAAAAAATTTAAATTCAAAAATTTACATTTTATAAAATTTTTTTTTTCAATGGGAGATTTATTTGAACTTATTTAAATTAATGAATAAACAAAATTGGCCTCGCTTCCTTGCCCAAACTGGTTTAGTATAGAACACCACCCATCAGCTGACCAAAACTGGGTCAAGTCCAGATCCTTGACCTACATACGTTATGTACAAGTTACATCTGTGAATACATTAAACTACTGTAAAATTCAGTCTTGCAACGCAAAAACATAATAAAATACAACATTTAAAATTAACAAAATATTATTATAATTAACAATTGGATTGACATTTAAATTATTCAAATAAACACCTTATACTTTTACATTTTCAAATTCTACTAAAATTTTCCTTGGTTTCAATCAAAATTTTACCTTTTTACCATGAACCTCTTTTCTTTGATAATCTCATCTCCACTACTTTGGGTGATTTAGTTATTTATACTGGCTTGAACAAATTGCAAATCATTCCTAAGTGATATTCTACAGCTGGTCAGCTGACATCCCTAGCTAATTGTAAACACATTTCACCATTGAGCAAATCGCATGAAATATATTTTTATCAATTCTTATATCTAACGTACCACAATAAAATAATACACTTAAAATTATAGCATGAACAACTTGTATTGACTGTCTGAGCAGCTAGTTATTTAACAGAGCACAAGCAGTTTTTATAGGATCAAATTTGAATTAGTAAAACATTTTTATGTTATAAAATTTACATTCGTGGCTCCTCTGAGCCACCTCCCAGCCACACACACTATTTCAAATTATGGAGGACTGTCTCGCCCTTGCGCTTCGACAAAGACTGTATATTTTGGAGCAGGTTTTACCTCTCCGTGTCTTTGCTTCCGCTATTACGTTTAAACATAGTCGAATATCAACATATTCTTGTTATAATTACACACCCTTAATGCGGGTCTACCACCTGTCTTTGCTACCCCCAAGCGGGCAGAGTGGCAGCTGCTGTTTCATAGTTTCCGGAGATTTCCCCTAATGTCGCCCCCCATTGAATTTCTAATATATACCAATTTCAAGTCAGCTATGGTCAAGGGACTTGATATGACCATAGCTGGCCGCTAGCCAAATCCACGATTAGTGCTGGTAAGGCAGTAATCGCCCGAAAAGTCGGGGAAATCTAAACTTGCATTTCACTGCCTGTTACATTCATTACTAGTATGTGCGACACGGTCGTTTAGCAGTGTGTAAATTTTAATTTACACGAATTAAGGTGTGCCGCACATTTTCGCCATTTTGGCCTCCGATGGGGGTAACACTCTCTGTTACCCCCAACCCATTCCGCTATTTACGAGGGCACAGGCCACCCCCGCAACAGCAACCTAATAACTGATTAATTAACATTTATACACTAAAGCTTTCAACCTTTGCCGTTCCACACTCCACTGTTCTATCACTTCATTGAGCACCAATCTACCCCCCAAAATTATCCCCACATCTTGTATTGATAACAAGTTTTTATTTTATTTAACACATTTTTTACGCAGACACCTTTGCCAGTCCAAACTTTTTTTCTATGACCAAAATAGGAACTACAACAATGGATTATCTTACAGATCTACCTTAAAAGTACAATACACTTTGTTTTCTGAAGGAAAACAACTTCTTGAAAAGTTAAGTATTTAAGTTACCTAATTTCGGTTGTTTCATTTTGAAAATTTCCAATTTCAATTTCTAGAACAACCTACTGTAGTTCGTGGAAAATACTACAATTTTTTTTTTTTTTTTTTTTTTTTAACCTTTCCACGAAACTAGGGGTCCCCCTCCCCGTTCAATGATAATGTTAAATTTCTAGTTTACACCAATTTGCGGATTAGGACCATTGTTGGTTTCGCCCTTTTCGGGGCTATCATCAACCATGGTCTGCCTCCAGAATGCCAAAAACCACGATCAGAGGTGGTGAATCTGTGACCGCCCGAAAATGGGGGAGGATCCCTTCTACTTTTAAAATACCATAATATGTATATAAATAATAATAATAATTATAATAATAAAATATAAAAGGTCTGTCTATGTATGAAAATTTTAATATTTACCAATATATCTATCATCACTCAGCTAGATAATACTTTTTTAACTGGGTCACATTATAAGTTCCTTTTATTTCTCGAGTTTGCAAATCTACTAAAACATAAGCATTCTCCATTTTCACTTGGCTAACCTCATATGGACCGTCATACAATAGGAAGAATTTCTTAATTTCTTTGTCCAATGCTGATGATTGATCGTGATTTTTTTATTAATACTAGTTGTCCTACCTCGTATTGTATGGGTGTTAAATTCCGGTCATGTCTCCGTTTCCGCTGTTCGGCCTTACTCAGCAGGCGCTCCCTAGCGATTACCAATTTTCTATCATGTGGTATTTCCGTCCGGGTTGGAAATTTTACTAGCTCTTCTAATATGCGTAACGGCCTTCTCTGAAACATTAACTCACATGGGCTGTAACTAGTGGATTCATGTAAACTATTGTTAATATACCCCTCAATTTTGCACACAAAAGTGGCCCACAAAGAATGTTTTTTATGGCAAAAGGTCCTAAACATTCTCCCTAACTCCCGCATAACACGTTCACTTGGATTTGACTGTGGATGATACACTGATGTATGTTTAACTAGGATATTTTCCCAACCTAAAGTCTCCCGCCAGGTGTTGCTGGTGAACTGCGAACCATGATCTGATAATACTATTTTCGGCTTACCTACTTCAACAAGGTATTCATTCACTATTTTCCTAGCCAACACTGATGAGGTTGCCTTTTTAATCGGGTACAATTTTACAAATTTGGTAAAAACATCTAATACAACAAATAAATAATTTACCCCTCCTCTACCTTTGGGTAAGGGGCCATGTAAATCAACGGCAACTAATGCTAAAGGACTGTCGGGCATTACATGTTGCATTAAACCCTCCTGTTTACGATTGTTTACTTTAGCTTTCTGACAAATTTCACATGTTTGTAATATTTTACGCACCGTTCTTTCCATATTATTAAATTTACATGACTCCTTTAATATATCACTACATTTCTTGGGGCCTATACGGCCATACCTTAGATGGCAGTCTCTCACTACTTCAGGTATTATAACTTTAGGGATACATAACTTCCAATCATCTCCCTGTTCATTTGCCCGATGAAATAAGTGTTTATTAAACAAGCTAAAATGTTTCTCCCACTTATGAGGTACGTTGGGTATTTGACTCAAAGCTAATATTATTTTATTAAGTTCGGTGTCTCTTTCTTGTTCTGTTGCTAAGTTACTTATTAATTTTTTCATATCTACTTCCCCCGCTTCTTTTACTATAAATATTTTATATGTATTTGCTATGTCTACTTCGGTATTATTATCAAAATCTGTTCTGGATAGGACATCAGCTACTATATTTTCTTTACCCTTACAATACTCAATTGTTAAGTCATATTCTTGTAATATTAGCATCCACCGCACTAACCTACCATGTGTTAATTTACAGTTTTTTAAAAACGTTAAAGCTTGATGGTCGGAACTTATGATTACCTTATTTCCTAACAAGTACGTTCTAAACTTCCTACAGGCGAAAACTATTGATAACGCCTCCTTCTCCGTTGTAGTGTAGTTCTTTTCACTAGTTAATAGAGATCTACTTGCAAAAGCTACTACTTTGTGGTTATCACTCCCATCTAACTGAAACAACTCTACTCCTAAGGCAATGTCTGACGCGTCTGTGTGTATATAAAATGGCTCTGAAAAATTAGGATGAGCTAATATAACTGTGTTTAAGAATTTATTTTTTATCAGCTCGAATATATTTTGCTCTTTTAAATTCCACCGCCATCGATTGTCTTTATTTAATAAATGGCCCAATTGTACTGTTAAATATGAATATTTGTCTACAAATTGCCTATAATAATTGCACAATCCTAAAAAACTTCGCAACTGTTAACATTTTTTGGTATCGGAAAATTTTGTATTATTTCTACCTTCTTAGGGTCTGTACTGATACCCCTTGCTGAAATTATATGTCCTAAAAAATTAACTTGTTCTTTCAAAAATTCTGACTTCTTAAATTTAACTGTTATGCCATATTCATGCAGTCTACTTAATACCCTATCTAACCTTTCACAGTGTGTGTCAATGTCTGGTGATGTAATTACTATATCATCTACATAAACGGTTGTGAATTCTAAAATCTCTCTCCCTAGCACATAATCCAGGCATTTGATAAAAATTGAAACACTTACGTTGAGTCCAAAAGGTAGTCTTCGAAATTGGTAATTCCTACCGTTGTATAGAAATGCCACATACTGCCGAGACTCCTCTTCCAGCTCTATCTGCCAGTAGCCTGCAGTCAAGTCTAAGGTGGTGATGTATTTGGTCCCACTAAAACGTTGCAGAATTTCGCTTACTGGTTCCGGTGATTCTCTGTCTGGAACAATTATTCTGTTTACTTGTCTTGCGTCTAAACATAATCTTATCGATAAATCTTTCTTTGTCACCACTACTAAAGGGTTGGAATATGGTGATGTAGATTTTTCTATTATACCTTCCCTCAACATTTTATTTATTTCCTCCTGTACTAAACCCCTCTTGGAGTATGGTACCGGATAGGCTTTAGGTGCAAAGGGTGTTTTTTCTTTAACGACTAATTTACCTTTAAAATTCTTTACTAAACCGGGTTCATCTGAAAAAACTGATTTATTTTTGTTTATTATTAGTACTATTTTTTCTCTGTCTTGGTAGCTAAATTCCCCCTCTTGATACAGGATTTCATTCATTTTCTCCTCCCAATTATTTTCATTTTCACATAACTCATTACTATTTACTCTCAAGTTACAATAATTTATCATTAAGGGCCTACACTCATTTATATCATTGTCAGAAATTAACATTCCCTTACTAATTATTTTTAATGCTTTCATTCCTACAACTTTCTTTTATATGAATGGTATTTCAATTATATTATTATTATTATTATTTAATTTCATAGTCTGTGTGTAATAGTTTAATTCTACTTTGAAATTATTCAAAAAATCATTACCTATTATAGCTCCCATATTTAGTCCTGGAATAACTAAGAAAGGTACATTTATTGTGTTCTCATTTACTTTTAATTGTAGCATTATTTGTTTGGTTACTTTTTTACTGCGAACACCCGTTACTCCTATAACACTAATTCCCAGTACTGGTAATTGTGGAATTGTTTCTGTAGTCTGATTTTTTATTTTTTCAAACATTCTATCGTCTATAGCAGTCAGTTCACTCCCTGAATCTACTAGAAAAATATATTTAGCATTAAACACTTCGGCTTCAAATTCTGCCATCCCGAAAGCATTATTACTCTCGCCCGCTTCTTCGTCAGATAAATCATTATGTATATTAGTAATTAGTGACCCTATTGTTAGGTGATTACTAGACGGCTGGGGGCTTTCTTTTTCAACCACCCTGATTAGTTTAACGGCATTGGAGGTGGTGGTTCACTGTAAACCCCCCTACTGTTTTGGTTATGAGCTGGTGCTTCCACGCCCCGAGTTTCATTTGGGTTACTAACATATCCCCCTCTTCCTCTATGATTAAAATTTCCTGACACTCCCCGATTACTAGTAAAACCTCTCCCCCTATGATTCCCTCTAAATTGATCGCAACCCCTATTATAATTCTCCACTCTCCCTTGGGCACTACTCCTCGGACCCTGACACCGGTAACATTGATTCCGCGACCCATTATAATTACTAGCTCCACAACTAGGGTTTGGACACAACCACGCCCCCTCCCCTGATCTACTCACATTACTAATAAAATGGTCTAGTTGTCTTGTTTCAGTATTTATTTGACTTGATTCGTTGACTCTAAACTGGTATTTATTATCTTCTTCCTCTTTCATACTCTGGTATGCTTCTAGTATTTTTTTCTAATTCTGCGATATTAGCAAACTCCCGGGTTCTGATTGTGGACCGTATGTCCTTGGGTAAATGTTTACTAATGTATCTTATAAAAGATGAAAGAGGCATTGGTGGTTCTAAATATTTAACCTGACTATATAGTCTCGTCACATACGATGTAATACTCATGTGCTTAATATTAAAATTGCCCCATCCCATTATGGTACTACGTAACCCCTCTTGTTTCTCTTCCGACCAGTACTTATTTCTAAATGCTAGCTCAAACTCATTAAAATCTACCCAGTTATCGTTATGAGCATCCGCCCATATTTTAGCATCCCCTTTAAAATACTTTAAAATTCTTACTAATTTAATCTCCCAACTTTCTTGGTTATATTTATTAAAACTTTTTATAGAGTTCAAAAATTGTATGGGGTTCACTCCCCTACTTTCATTACTAAAATAGCTTAACTCTACTTCCATATTCACTCTCTCACTCACACTAGTAAATTTTTGGTTAATTGCTACACTTAAATCTTCTCTGACTTTAGTTATTTCTTTTTCGTGTTCTGTGTGTTTACTTTTCAAGCTAGTTACATCAGTTTTAATTACATCAATCTGCTCAAAGTTACTTCTAAATTCATCATTTATGTTTTCTTGTATTTCACCTGCTCGTCTGATTAGTTCACACTCATTAATTATAGATTGAACATTACTGTCCATTTTGTCATTTTGCTTTTTAATTTTATCATTAAATTTATTTGTCAATGTGTCAAATTTTTTATTTGTCTCTAACATTCTCTCTTTTTGTTTTTCGTTAATTATTTTTATATCGTTTTGTATCTTATTTATAACACTAGTCAGTTCATCTCTCACTCCAACAATAGTCTTATTCTGTTCTTCTAACTTATTGTCTATTTCTCTTAATTTTTGGTCTTGTTTGTTTATTTCTGTTTTCAATTCTATGTTACTAGCATTTATTTCTGATTTGATTTCAGTTTTTAAATTATTATTTTCTGACTTGATTTCAGTTTTCATTCCTGACATCATCTCCATTATTAACGCTAACTGATTAAATATATTTACATTATCGTTTATTTTTGCATCTACTGTCTCAATCATTAATTCGTGTGTTGTATTGTCTACACTCTCATTAATATTTGTCGATATTAAATCGTCTTGCGTAACATTTAAAATTGACCCCTCCACAATATCTACACATAAATTTGCACTCTCGCTTTTCTCTGCCATTTCGATCAGGTTGTAAATTAATTTATTTTATATTACATTAAAAATTAATTTACAATGTCAACTGTTCAGGCGCCAACTAAAGCAGGTCAATGCTTTAGTAATTAAAATATTTAAAATTCGCCCGTTTCGAGCGTCGACTAAAGCTGTACGAGTTTAAAATAAATATTTAAATCTAGAAATCTGTGTATACAACTGAAACTCTACTTGCTTTTTAAATCAAAATATTCGAATTTGTCCCACTTACCTTCATTGCGAATAAACCAGGGTGTCGTCTGATGTACTTAGGCAGAGAAAAACAGGCAATGCAATGACAAACACACATTGATGTGGTTAATTGACACTTTTTATTAACTTTTAATTTTTTAATATTAATTACTAAATTTTAACTCCCTCTTCATCAATTTCTTTTATATTACATCGTTAATAATTATTGGAATATCAGTTCAATTCTGATTTACTAGCTATTCATTCGAAAAACTTGGCTTGAAACATTGATACTCGTTATACATGAAATAAAAATAGTTGTGATACTTATGACTAAACGCTTATATCCTAACCATGGTATCTAAATTATGAAAGCGACCCATATTGCTCTCTCTCTCTCTCTCTCTCTCTCATACCATAAAATTCCCCATAATTTAGTTATAACCCCATAATTTAGATTTAGCGCTTTTTATTGAATTTTCATCATTAATATTGGTGAATTGAAACTAATTAAAATTGAAATATTTTGTCTGTTCAAACTGCTTAAATTAGGTACTCATCCCTTCATCCACGTGGTTACGCCATCACTGTTAACACTTGATTCTGCTGACACACTCCGAATATAAGTTTAGAATGCTATTATTTGTCGGTTACTTCTGTTCGATCACTATAACATGATTGACTGTTATTTGAAATTAAAATAGCAAGATTTACTGGTCGGCCGACCCTAACTAGCTCGAGCAATGTTTTATGTGACCTCGCGAGGTCTGGAGTTCTAAGTCGACTGCCTTACGCTACTCTTAGCGTCACTCCCGCCACAGTTCACCAACTTGCGCTCTGATTCGTGGATAGAATCACATGACATAGTCATTAGTGAAGTTACAGCTTACGCTCTTGGTAGCGAGTTTGGGTATTTTTTGTTCTGTCCTGGGGCTCGCCACAAAGTTTGTGCTTTTTGCCAACGGAAAACGCAATCATCCGCGCACCGGTTCGCACTCCAACACCTCAAGGAGCAGGGCTCTGACAAAATATGCGTCTTGGTGCCCCGACGAAGTAAAACAAGGATTGTTAATTGTTCAAAACTGAGGCCCTATTTGGGTAGACCTTATGTTACACTTATAATTGCACTAAAAAATAAAACCCCTCAAAATTGTCCCATCACAACTCTCTCTCACTCACTTGTCTTTGTCCACAATTGGCACTCTAAAACACTCGCCATTTTTATTACACTATCATTCTCACATAAAATAGAGAATTATGCACATGATAACAGAATAGATTTACCAACTTGCATTAAAGGGTTACAAACTTTTATAACATAACATTATAGATAACAGATCTATTATATGAAAATGGTTATTACTTAATATTTACATTTTGTACAATGTTATTTACCTGGAACTTGGTCCATACAGAGTACCAGTCTCATGTAGTTCGTATATATGTCGGTCATAATCTCTGTTATATTTATGTATGGATGCTCGAATGTGTAGTTGGCTTGTGAGGTTGTGTGTGTGTGTGTAGTGCTAGCGTGTGTGCATGTACACCCCTGCATGTTAGATTGATGGTATATATCTGTTTAGATTGTGAGTGAGAGAGAGAGACAGAGCGCCCTAGTGGTTAATGTGAGTGAGAAGGTGTTGTATGAGTCTAGAAAGAGACAAGACAGAGAGAGAGAGAGAGAGAGATTATGACCAACATATACGAACTACATGAGACTATGGTACTCTGTATATACCAAGTTCCAGGTAAATAACATTGTACAAAATGTAAATATTAAGTAATAACCATTTTCATATAGTAGATCTGTTATCTATAATGTTGTGTTATAAATGTTGGATATATGCAATACATTTATATTGTATAATATATGTAATGCGCGTGAGCATGTATAAGTTTGTTAGTTTTCAGTTTGTAACAAGACGCCGTGAGTGAAGCACGTGTCGTAGTACTGTGTATTAAGTATGTATTGTGTATGGTTTAATAAACTTTATTATACTGTGAAAACTCTTATATTTCTTGAATCCACACTTTAACATGATAGCAGAGGTGCGTGGTTTAATAAACTTGTGGTCAAGAGTTTAAGTGAGTATAGTATCGTTTTTTTGTGCTGTCGCATGCTGTGATACGGAAAAATGGCGAAGTACAATGACATTACAATTCCAGTGTTTGATGGAGAGGACTATAGTATGTGGAGAAAACGTATTGTGTTGTTTTTGAAATTTAAAAAATGTGATGAAGTGATAACACGAGCAAAAACGGCGCAGGATAAAGACCCGTGGGACGATAATGATTTAAAGGTTATGAACTATATATACAGTACTATAACGAATAAGCAATTGGAATTTATTAGTGATAAAACAACGGCGTATGAAATAATTCAAAAGTTTGATGAAATGTATTTGAAAAAGTCTACGGCATTGCAAATTGTATATAGAAATAAATTGGAAAAATTAAGACTTAAAAATTATACTGATGCAGCGACATTCTTCAGTGATTTTGAAAAAACTGTGAACGAGCTTAAAAACGCGGGTGCTACTGTGTCAGAAAAAGAAAAATTAAATTATATGTTAAATACGTTGCCGGATTCATACAGTTATATAGGCGATTTAATAGACGCATTAAAAGAAGAAGATCAAACTGTGGATTATGTGAAAAGTAAAATTCAAATGACTGAAATAAAGCATCAAAAGGATGAATATTCTGGACGAAAATCTAACGCATTCATGGCGGATAAAAGTCGACAACTGCGAACATGCTTTCAATGTGGCAAAACTGGTCATATCAAGAGAGACTGTAAATATGGTGGCCAAGCGGCAGGCAGCAGCAATACATGGCGAGCACCACGAGGCAGACAAGAAACCGAAAAAAATAACTACGCCAGACGGCATGGCAATTTTCGAAGTCAGCGAGGTGCAAGAGCACATCAAGCAACTCAGTCGCAGCAGAAGAATCCAGATACGAGCGCATGGGTTATAAGAGTCGACTATCACACGGCGCATAATAGTAAGGTAGATAAAGATAAGTTTAATAATTGCGAGATTAATTGGTTATTAGATAGCGGTTGTACTGACCATATAATAAATAATGATAAATATTTTGATAAATGTATGATACTTAAAGAACCTGTTAATGTTTATTTGGGAGATAATAGAGTTGTAAAAGCAACTAAAATTGGTAATGTGGTAAGTTACTTTGATCTTTTTGGTAAGAAAAATGAAGTAAACATGCAAAATGTGTTTTATGCTAAAGATATGCATACAAATTTAATAAGTTATGGTAAAATAACGGAAAATAATACTATTATTTCTAAAGGTAAAATGACAAAAATTATTGATAATTTTGGAAATACTACAGCTGTAGCTTGGAAAGAAAATGGTCTATATAAGATGAAAAGTAAATTAAAAAATGTAGAGTCATTGGTAAATGTTGCAAATAAAAATTGTGATAATATGAGTAAAAAAGAAAGGTGGCATCGTATGCTGGGCCATGTAAATTTTAATTATTTGAATATTTTGTGTAAACATAAATTGTTAAGTGGTATTCCAAATGAACTTGAATCAGAATTCATGAAGTGCAAAATATGTGTTGAAAATAAAATGCATAATATTCCATTTGAAAATAATAGAAAAAGAGCAAAAGATATTTTAGAAATTGTTCATACTGATGTGTGTGGACCTTTTAAAACAGCTGGTCTAAACGGGGAAAAATACTTTATTTCCTTTATTGATGATTACAGTAAGATAGCTAAAGTTTATACCATGATGTCTAAAGTAGAAGTTTTCAATTGTCTTGTTCAATATGTAAATGAATGTGAAAACTTAACGGGTAAAAGAATTAAATTTTTGAGGTGTGATAATGGGAAAGAATACTTAAATGGTAATATTTATAATTTTGCCAAAGAAAAAGGTATTATAATTAATAATTGTCCTGCTTACATACATGAATTAAATGGAACCGCAGAACGGTTTAACAGAACGATAATGGGTATGTCACGTTGTTTATTAGCTGAAGCACAAATCCATAAAAAATATTGGCCTGAAATAGTTTGTGCTGCTACTTATTTGAAAAATCGTACGTTATCAAATACTATAGAAAAGAAAACTCCTTATGAAATATTTTTTGGGACGAAACCGAATGTTTCAAATTTACATTTATATGGTAGTAAAGTTTTTGTAAGAAAACCGGAACAAAAAAGATTTTCTAAGTGGGATAAAAAGGCTGATATGGGAATTTTGATCGGTTATAGTGAAGTTGGTTATAGAGTGCTAATTAATGGAAAAGTAATAGTGGCTAGACATGTTGATATTGTTGAAGAAAATGTAAAATGTATTGGCTTGAATGAATGTGAGTCTGATGAAGAAGTATATGAATCTTCAGATAATGAATCTCTTGATGATAGCTTTAAAGGTACAGATGAAAATCTAGGGGATGAAAATGAAAATAAAATAAAAAAATCTGAGCGCATAAGAAACCCACCAAAAAGATATGAAGATTATTATGTATATAATAGTAATATTTTTGCAAATTATTGTAGAGCAGATACTCCTAGTACATTTGAGGAGGCGCTTGAGAGCAATGAAAGTAAGTATTGGTCGAAAGCTATGGATAAAGAAATTGATTCGTTAAATAAAAATAAGACTTGGCAATTAGTTGAAAATGTAAATGGTAAAAAAATATTGGATGTAAAATGGATTTATACAAAAAAGTCTGACAATGCTTATAAGGCCAGGTTAGTTGTAAGAGGTTTTCAGCAAACCGATAAAATTGATGATGTTTATTCTCCTGTTGCGAGAATGCAAACTTTTAAGATTTTATTATCATACTGTTGTCAAATGGGTCTAATTATTGAACAAATGGATGTAGAAACTGCATTTCTAAATGGTAAAGTAAGTTCTGAGGTATATGTCCATCAACCAAAAGGTTATGAGGATGGTACAAATAGAGTGTGTAAGTTAATAAAAGCTTTGTATGGTTTAAAGGAAAGTCCCAGAGCTTGGTATGAATGTCTTGATAAATTTTTAATAAGTTTGGGTGTTAAGAAAAGTAATTTAGGTTATTGTTTATATACTTTTGGAAATGGAAAAGATACTATTTATTTATTAATATTTGTGGATGATTTATTAATTTGTGGACGTAACAAAGAGAAAATGCAAAATATTAAGAAACTTTTATCAGAAAAATTTAAAATGAAAGATCTTGGTAAAATTAAAGAATATCTTGGTATTATCGTAGAGTATGAGTTCCGTAAATGTGGAATAAAATTAAGTCAAACAAAATATATTGAGTCATTAGTAAGAAAGTATAATTTAGAAAACAGTAAGATGTATAATACACCTATGGAGGTAAATTTAAAAGTTGAAAAGTCTGATATTTGTGGAAGGAATATTCAATATAGAAATTTAATTGGTGCATTATTATATATAAGCTCAGCTACAAGGCCTGATATAAGCTTTAGTGTAAATTATTTAAGTAGATATCAGAATTGTTATAATGAAACACACTTTAAATATGCTTTGCGAATATTAAAGTACTTGTATTTAACGAAAGATTTAAAATTGACTTATAAAAGAAATGATAATTCTGAAATTATAGATTGTTATGTTGATGCCGATTGGGCTGGTGACCATTTGGACAGAAAATCTACAACTGGTTATGTAATTCGATTATTTGGTAATGTAATTTATTGGAAGTCTAGAAAACAAAAGTGTGTAACAAAGGCTTCGACATATGCAGAGTATGTAGCGTTGTCGGAAGCTGTGAGTGAATTGAAAGTTGTGAAAGAATTGCTAAAATTGTTTAATGTAACTTTAGAAAAACCGATTAATATTTTTGAAGATAATTCGGGAGCGATAAGTTTAGCAAAGTATGGAAGTTTTACGAAAAATTCTAAACATATTGAAGTTCATTACCATTATGTACACGAATGTATAAAACAAAATATGATTAATGTTGTGAAGGTAAACTCTGATGATAATATTGCTGATATATTTACAAAGTCATTGTGTAAAGAAAAGTTTGAGAGATTTCGAACTATGCTGAACTTGAAAAGTTGAACTTGAAATGTGTATTTGTAAAAATTGAATTTGTAAATACAATATAAATGTAAGGAGGCGTGTTGGATATATGCAATACATTTATATTGTATAATATATGTAATGCGCGTGAGCATGTATAAGTTTGTTAGTTTTCAGTTTGTAACAAGACGCCGTGAGTGAAGCACGTGTCGTAGTACTGTGTATTAAGTATGTATTGTGTATGGTTTAATAAACTTTATTATACTGTGAAAACTCTTATATTTCTTGAATCCACACTTTAACAATAAAAGTTTGTAATCCTTTAATGTGAGTTGGTAAGTCTATTCTGTTATCGTGTGCATAATTCTCTATTTTATGTGAGGATGATAGTGTAATAAAAATGGTGAGTGTTTTAGAGTGCCAATTGTGGACAAAGAAAAGTGAGAGAGAGAGTGTGGACACATACATAAATTACAATATTCTATAGTACTCTTAACTATGATTACAATTATTATCCAAGTTTACCTGTTAGTAAAATTTACCAGAAACTTTTGTTTGTAACCTTATGTCAACTATCTGATGTAAGTCGTAAAGTTCTACAGTTATTGTGTAAATTGTATGTTTCTAAATTATGATTGTTTGTTAATACCAGTAGGGAGTGAAACATGTTAAAAATAACTTTTAATAATTACACAGTGAACATCCCCTAATCTATTTTAGTTATAGGTAATATATTTTACTTTGCTATATGTTGACTATTGTAGGTATAAACAATATATGTACCAATCTAATATCCAATTGTTGGTGATTACTGTTTGTTTAATTAATTAAAATATCATTACATTTAGTAATTTAAATTGTAATACTGTATAAATTAAGTTCTGTCATACTATAATTTGCTCGTTTTCTTAAAGATAATTGGAAGATGTAAACAAATTATCATAAGTCTTAACATATACAATGATACATACATACACATGCACACACTCACATACACGAACACGTTCACCCAAATATTTAATTGTTCCGTTGTGTTTGACATTTCTTTTGTATTTCATACACAGGTATTGAAGATGACAATAAACACTGTCGAAACGTCACCGCAAAATAGTTAAAAGTTGTGTTATTTTTGACCGATCCTCACTAACCATCCACTAAAAAAAATTCATTGATTGACGGTCACTACAAATTTAAGGATTTGATAGCAAAAAAGTTTGAAATATGAAACAATAAAATCTAATTAGCCTGAAACATAAGAAAATCTAATTGGAGAAAATGGAAACATAAGATTAAAAATAAAGGATAAAAGAATTGGCACAAAAAATAAAAATGTGTTTCAAAACTTGAAGATGTTATAAAATTGTGTATCTGAACAGAGGAATATAGTAGGCAGAAGTGAACAGCTGTTTATAAAACAGTATTTTTTTCTAGTTTACACAGTACCATTATTGCTCTAATTTTTTGGCACTTATTTTACAGAGTTTTTTAACCTATTCATGCTCCACTTTGGTGGAAAGAATTATGCTAAAATAAGAATGGTGTGTATATTATTTTATTTTGTTTATGCTCCTATACAATCGGTACCATTTTTTTATACTCTACCTTTTTTTTAATTTTCTACTAGCATTTTTCAGTGGCAGCAGACAGACGCTTTTGAAAAAAATGGTATCAGGCTTTTTAGCATTTTTGTTTGTAACACTATTCTCATTTTTGTGTATTTTGTGTAGATTTTTCAAAGCTTTGCTCTCTATAGCATGGAAGAAATTATAAGGATGTAGTGTCAAGGTTTTTTGTAGTATACTCTTCAGTGATCTTGTGATACTGATGTTTATAAAAATCAGTTCAACCATCTCTCTCCCTTTTTTTTATTGATACTTGTTATTCAAATATGAATTACTTTTAACTATTTATTTTGTATAGAAATGTCTCTTTTTTTCAGCAATTTTTCTTTTTCTTTTAAAACATAAGTAGTCATCATGTCATTCTCTAATGGGCAGCTACCCGAAAAATAAGTAGGAAGGAATAGTCTGAACACAGTAATTTATTTTTCTCTCTAAATACACATTAAGTTTTACATATAATTACACAAGCAAAAGTGGTGATCTGTAAAAGGATATAACTTTATACAGTTATACTTGAAAATCATAAGTTAAAAGTCAAGAAGTACCGGTAATATGTTAATTTTTTGGAACGTTGCCCTATAAAGCTCTAAAACGTGGATGACAAGATAACCAGAAAGAATAAACTTGACATCTTTGAAACAGCGTTGGGTGAATATCATGAAGTATACAATATATTAGAAGAGTTTCATCATCAAATAGAAATTAACCACTCTTTAATGGGATCACAGATATATTCTTGTGGAGAACCATCAAGGGTTAAAAAAAGTATGAGGCTTATCCAGAAAGTAAGTGCGGTCTGCGCATATATCCCGCGCATATTGTAGTACGAAGGTCGCGCATGCGTAGTTACTTCTATTCGACGACGAAGTAGCCAAGCTATGTTGTTTGTCGTTCCGATTTACGTTTACTACACATCGGTAATCATGTTTAAAAAAATCGATTGGCCCGCCAGTTGTGAAATAAGAACAGTTATTAGGTTTTTGAATGCGTGAAATCTTTGTCCTTATGAAATTCATCATCAGATTTGTGAAGTTTATGGACAGAATGCGATTAGTGAAGGTATGGTGAGAAAGTGGGTTAGGATGTTTAACGATGGAAGAGAAAATGTTCACAACGAGGAGCATAGTGGTCGCCCATCCTTAGTCAACAAAGAATTGCTGTGCAGTGTTGACGAGAAGCTTCGTTCCAATAGGCGATTCACAATTTCTGATTTGTCAATGGGTTTTTCAAACATTTCTAGATCTTTATTACACGAAATTGTGACTGAACATTTACACTACAAAAAACTGTGTTCGAGATGGATGCCAAAAATGCTAATGGACGGTTACAAAACGAAACGCATGGGAGCAGCCTTGGAATTTTTGCAGCGTTATGAAAGAGATGGAAATTGTTTTTTGAAAAGAATTGTCACTGACGATGAAACATGGGTTTCTTATGAGACACCAGAATAATATAGAATATAGAACTTTCACTTGTGGAACTTGCTTGTTTTTTCTTTCCGTATGTGTTTCGGCATGATGTGCGCCTTCGTCAGCAGTTTGAGACAGACTGGCCTGTAACTCGTAATGGTTTTTATTTGGAAGGTTACCAATGTACCCATTAAAGAAACCATACAAACACTAGAACATTTACTCAGACAAAACAACACGCCCGAAACACACATACATGAGATCATCACACTCACCAAAATAATTACAGAGCAAAATTACTTGTACAACAACAAGATATACACACAAACAGACGGTCTCCCGATGGGATCCTCCATATCAGGAATACTGGCAGAAATATTCATACACAACATAGAACAGAACCACATAATAAACAACAACAAATACACCAACAAAATCATTTATTGGCACAGGTATGTGGATGATATATTACTTTTATTCAATGGCAATACAAGGCAGGTCGAAAACTTCCACAAATACATAAACACAATACACCACAAACTAAAATTTACACTGGAAATAGAACAAAACAATAGTATAAATTTTCTGGACTTAACAATTAACAAAAACAATACACACACGTATAAAATATACAGAAAACCAACCACAACTGACATGGTTATACACAACACATCAAACCATCCAACACAACATAAACATGCGGCCTTCAACTATATGCTCCATAGACTAACTAAATACCCAGTGGCGGCCGGTGACAATTTGACTGGTAGTGACAATAAATTTTTTTTTTTTGCGGGGGAGGAAAAATGCATTATGCACCATCAGGAGACACCCGACTGGTCTCCCGGTGTGTGGGACTCGCACCCACTAAAAAACCTCCACTATTATTATTAATAATAATGTGTTTTGTATTTTATACAAAGTCTACCAAACCTACTGTATTTGAAATTACATTATTTACAAAACACGAAAACACTATCGTCTGAATTTATCAGATGAACATTGTACAGTATGTGGTTAACATGCACGATAATTAAAGTCCATGCGTCGTTCTTTCTTGCTGGCAAACACATCTTGTAACTTTCTTTTATTAGTTACTTTTTATTATCGATAATTTTGTAATGGAAATTTTCATCGGGCGCCATGTTGCAAACTGAAATACAACAAAATATGTATACTTACCTAAGGTCAGAATTCGTGTTAGCGAACCAGTACTTGCGGAATGTATTACCTGAAATAACTCACTCTGGCTTATATTGTTTACCAATGACATTACCTTTTACTATCAAAAAGACTGTACGTACATATGAAAATGACTCTACTGAACTATGTGCCAAACACGCACGTTACTATGCCTCGGGGCGCAGTCCCATTTATTTTGTAAACATATAATATCCCTTAAACATTTTATAAGCCCTCCAAAATAACATGTTTTATACTTGTTACATAATAAACATAATATATAGTTATTAAAAAATATGACTTCACAACCCAGCACTTATTAATTGTAATGAAATATCCTCTCTCTCTCACTCGCACTCTCATTCATGGTACAAAGTTTTAGTTAATTGACTTCCCTAAAATTGAGCTCATTTTAATTAATCGAATTTTAATGAATAGAAAAGATTATCTAAACCCTTAGTTGGACTTTTTGGACCCCCCCATTTTATGACTTAGCTGGAAATTCTTCGAAGATGTCCCATCGTTGATCTCACACTCTCGATGTTGTCGTAACCCAAAATTTGGGGTTTACGTCGAACTGTTATTTAAAAAAAAACTGCACTTTCACATATTTAACAAACTCTTGGTTGTGTAAACTTTAGATATAAGTAGCTTTTACAGAATTGCCGGCCGGCACGCTACTCTGATGAGACGAGACTGCTGGCGGTTAGTAGTCTTGCAATGCCGAGGTGGGGCAAACTACGTCACTGGTCCTTTGTTCGAAACGGCCAAACCCTGTTGTTAACAAATGTATTTAATGCGTATCGCATTCCTGTAGCTGATGTCATCATTGGGTTAGGCTTGTTTACTTTAATATGACGAACTGTTTTTTGCTATTACTGTGATTTTCCCCTGACCTCGACACAAATCCTGTCCGCTCAATATTACGTTGTTGAAAACTTTTGGACAACTTTACGCTGTTTTCTTTATAGGGCTTTAAAAACAATTATAACAATTATTTCCCGGGAGATTATTATAGGACCAGAATTGTACCGTTGCAATCTATAACTTTTTTGTTAAAGTTATCTATTTCATTAACGAATGCCTTTTCACAAGACAGCATGCCCAACGCAGTTAACCTTTCTTCCTTCATTGTGTTTCTGAGGAAATTCTTTATTCGTTTCATCGTGGAGAAACACCCTCTGCTTCTGATGTCGACATAGGCATAGTAATCAACAACTTTAAAAGCTTAACTGTTTCGTCGAAAGTGTCACACAATTCATCATCTATAATTAATAACAAGAAAGATATCTCGCCAGAAACTTTTCTCAATACGGGTCTACAATAGCACACTTGAAGTTCGCTTTTCAATTTTTTTCTTCTAGAAATGGATATTTTTTAACCATTTCACGAAGGCAATTATCAGGGAACTCTCTTTGGTATTTGTCAAATTCTTCCACTGCAAATAACCTCGTAGCTACAAGATGTTCAGTAAATTGAAACGTTGATTCTACTTCCAGGATAATGGCGTCACAGACTTCTAAAGCTTGTCTTTTCTTGTAGTCTTGTCACTACTGCAAACTTCACTTCTTCGTCGTTTTAGGGACTTTTCTTCCTTTGTATTTCCTAGTTCGGTCTCAGCCTCTTGAGTAATGTCATCAACTTGTTGCCTAACTGACTGCTTACTAAGTTGAAAGTTACGCACTTGTTCCCGAACTTTGACAGGATCAGTGCATTTTGTTTGTAGTTGTTTGAAAATGATTTCAACATGAGGCATAACCCTGTTAAAAAATGACAGCCAAAATACAAAATGTTCATCCTTCAGTAATAGCTTGTACGAAGACGCTTGCGTTATTGTTGTCTGTAACGTTATGTCGTATCTGTTTTCAATGATTTCCATAACAGTGATTAAATCTTTGCAGTAATCGTAAATCGTCTTTACTCCACGAGAATGAAAGTTCCACCTGGTTTGTGAACCTCGCGGTAACCTTCTTTGAACAACGGCATCCAGAATTTCAGTCCTTTGTGAGGAATTCGAGAAAAAAGCACAAATTCCAGTCAAATTTGAAAAAAGATCCAAGCTTGCCGGTTGATTGACCCTGCCTTACACATGACTAGATTGACTTGATGTGCATAGCAATGTATAAAATTTGCATACTGATATTTGTCCTGTATTAATTTTTGAACACCATTGAACCTCCCACTCATTACGGATGCGCCGTCGTAACTTTGTGCTACAAGTTTATTCGGATTATTACCGATTAATGGTTCAAGTTCCTCTAAAATACAATTTGAAATAGTGCGCGCATCATGGCCTTGGGGATTCAGAAACTTCCAGAACCTTTCTACGGGTCTTCCGCCAATAATGTAGCGCATTAGCATCACTAATTGAAATTGGCAAGAAACATCTGTTGTGTCGTCTGCAATCACTGCTGTATAATCTGCATTGTTGATCTCCTTTGTAACTTCGTCATGGTACACTTTTTTCAGCATACATTCAAGCAAATCGTTCTGAATTGTCTTTGATGTACCTGTAAATGCTGATGATTTATTAAGGTGTTCTTTTAATTCGTTATCCAACTGAGCACTAAAGTTTATCAACTCGCGAAAAATCCCCGTTTTCCGAGTCTTCGGACTCCTAGTGACCCCTTAATGCTAACTCGAAAGCACCACAAAAACGAATACAATTGATAATTAAATTAAGGATATACTTGTTTTTATTTACTTTCTCATTATGTTTCTCAATTGACTGTTGATAGTGCGAACTTAATTGAGTTTGTATATTTACTTTCCCCAACATAGATAAACTCATTACAGCATTCATATGTTCCTTTGATTTTTCATAGTTTTTAATTTTGTCATTGAGATGAATAAGATCCGTAACACCGTCCTTTGACCAGGAACAGTCTCCGCAAAAAAGTACACACGGAAAACAGAAAAACGCATTTTTCTCGTCACAGCCACATAACCATTTGTTTTTTTTATACACTTCAGGGTTAAATTTCCGCCACCTATCAACTTTGGTACTTTGCTGTTTGTACACTATGTTTAATTTTGGCACGGGCCTACCTAACTGCTTCACTTTCAATTTATCATTGTATGATAGTGTAGAAAACGGAGTCCTGAATAGAGCGCCTACCGAATTCATTATGCAACACTTAGAAAATCGTATTACGTACTATATACCACGAGGAAAGCCACTCTCAACTGAGCAACGTTGGCTGCGTGACAAGCCTAGCGTGTCACATGGGATACCTGTGTTCTGTTTACTCCCTCCTATACGAATGCCAAGGATGCGCGCGCACTCCACATTGAAACCAATGCTGCAGCTTAACCCATAGCGTGTGACACTCTGTGGCTGTCACTCGAAAGTGAGCCGTTGCGTTAGTGAAGCTGTTAATGACATTTACTCCGCTCGTTTACTTTTTTAAACATTGTTATACATATGTTAACAAAAAATAACTATTCTCATTTAATTTTCATGCCACTGAAAATACCATTAAGTAAACAGGACTATAACGATGAACTCAACACAATCAAATATATAGCAATAAAAAAATGGATACAACCCTAATTTAATAAACAAACTACACAAACACATCATAAACAAAAACAACAAAACACTAAATACCAACAACACACAACAAACTAAATACATCACACTCACATACCATAACTCCAACACACACAAAATCGCCAACACATTCAGGAAACACAAGTACTAAATAGCATACAGAACAAACAATACCGTCAAAAAACACATCAATGATACAAACACGGACATAGACAAATACAACAAAACAGGTGTTTACAAATTAAATTGTAACGATTGCAATAGTTTCTATATAGGCCAGACGGGAAGATCTTTTTCATCTCGTTACTCTGAACACCTAAAAGCTTTATCCCACAACAATATACATTCTGCGTTTGCCACACACATACGCACAAAAAACCACAGCTACACCAACATAGATACTAATCTTGAGATATTACACTACTTACCCAAAAGTCGAAAACTTAACACAGCAGAACAATATGAAATATACAAACGCTACAAAACACAACCAAACAACATACTTAATGACCAATTAAACTATAAATCACACACTTTTTGACACAATTATACATAAAACTAACAATAATTTGGATCCCCACGGCAATCCCCTTCCTCCACACACCACCCCCACTAAACCTTCCAAATAAAAACCGTTACGAGTTACTGGCCAGTCTGTCTCAAACTGCTGATGAAGGCGCACATCACGCCGAAACCCGTACGGAAAGAAAAAACAAGTAACTTTGTCAAATTTTGTTGCTTCCCTGCTATATACACTTTTTCCTCGAATGAGGCCTTTTGGTTTCGCAACCATTATCAAGTTCTTCCTACAACAACCTATTTGCGAAACCGAAAGGCCTCGTTCGAGGAAAAAGTGTATATAGCAGGGAAGCAACAAAATTTGACAAAGTTGTGATGAAGACTGCTAACATAGAGAAAATAACTGATAAAAAACAAGTAAGTTTCACAAGTGAAAGTTCTATATTATTTAGTACTATGAAAAAAGAAAAAAAGAAGATGAACAATCAAAACAACTATAAGACACCAGAAACTAAACGACAGTCACTCCAATGGCGGCATACTGGTTCCCCGAAAGCCAAGAAAGCAAAGCCACCTCTTTCTGCAAAAAAAATTGTGTGCACTGTTTTTTGGGACTGTCAGGGAATTTTGTTAGTGGAATTTATGGAACGAGGCACAACAATCAACGCAGAAGTTTACTGTGAAATGCTCAAAAGATTACGGCGAGCAATACAAAACAAAAGGCGTGGACTACTGACTTCCGGAGTGGTGTTTGTGCATGACAACATGCGACCGCACCTGTAACGACGGCGCTTGTTGATTCATTTCACTGGGAACAATTCCGTCATCCTCCTTACAGTCCAGATTTGGCGCCCAGCAATTTCCATTTGTTTTTGCATCTGAAGAAATTTCTTGCCGGCCAGAAGTTTGAAAGTGATGAGATAAAGGAAAACGTCCAGCAGTGGTTGAAGTCACAGGCAGCCAAATTCTTTGAAGCGGGCATATTAAAATTAGTGCCAAGATACGACAAATGTCTCAACTTCCATGGTGACTATGTAGAAACGTAGATTAAGGTATGTAGAATTTTTGAAAAATTATTAATTTGAAAATAATTTGTATCATTTTCTTAATGCCAAACGGTATTACTTTCTGGATAAGCCTCGTAATTGGTTGGGCATCTTCATAGACACCATCCATGAATTGATCAATCTGTCAAAATAACATATTTCCTGATGTAAAAGATTGGTGAATGGCATGATGATACAGAAGGGGCAACAGATTGTCACTGTCATCCTGTTGATGACAACCACCCTGTCATATCATGGAAAATATATCAGAAACATTTTTTGAAAAGAGTTCATGAAGACGTCTAAATGACTCCAACCACAGATAGTATACAAGACATTAATACTGAACAAATATGTTGACTTGAAGAGACTTTGTAGAGATTAGATATAATAGGAATAAAAGTGTCGTTAATCAATTGTGGTTTGAGGAGGAATGAAAAACTGGGTTTAAGTTTTATGAAAAGCTGCAAATACTTTATGTATGGCAATTTCTGCTACAAGTACAGTGGCAGAAAGCAATATACCAAATGCAAGTAACACAAATACTGGTAGAATTGCATCCAGGCCAACTGCAGTTTGGGTGAGAATGTTTTGTCCTTGTCTGTCTTGTGTTACACAGATTGGATGACGAGTGTGCCATCGTAGTACTTCTCGTTTAGTTATACCAGACAGCATTGCCCGCCGAATTCTGAAAAGTTTCATTTTGTTAAGTACTCAGTATTAATACTGAGGGTATTAATTTCAATTTTAAATTTCAGGACAGAAAATATGGAAGATGCAGAAGTCACAGAACCCCTGTGAAAAAAAAGAACAGATGTCCTTGTTAGCTACAACAGAAACCAATTACCATTATTTAAATGAAAGATATTGTACATAATTGATCAAACAAGTCATCACAATGAAAATTTTAAATATTTTTTCTTTATTTTGTACATTCTTATTTGATATTATGGAAATATAAAATTATGTTTTATATTCTTCTTCAAAGTAAAGAAAATCAATGATTTTGGTATGTGTCAATGGAGTGTATGTAAAAGGTCAGCAGTTTAACTGATTTTAACTACTCTGAAATGTTAATCTTCGTATGATCTCCTCGTTACACAAACTAATCTGAATCAGATAATGTAACAACCTATTAACGTGTACTTTTGTCACTTTATAATAATTGCATAATATGGTAAAAGTATAATTTAGTTGGTGAACAATAATTAAAATAATGATAGCCATACAGATCCAGCTTGTTTAGTTGATTTATACAAATGAAGTTCCTGAAATTATAATGGCTAGGACTGTCAAGGCCTATAAGTTAAACAAGGGCTATTTGTAAATTTTATATATGTAAGAAACTTCATGATACTTACTGATGACTCGTTGGGCACTTGGTAAGTTTCACAGTTTACAATTGTTTAAGCCTATTAAGCTATTTTGAGAGAGATCATAGAAACAACTAAACAAAGGAAGTGAGGGTGGTGAACATGTGTTAAGGGTTTGTTTAAGGGCATGTGTGTGAGGTGTGTATGTTGGAGGGGGTGGAGAAACTAGTATAGGAGAGGTCAAGTGACTGTAAAAACTAAGTATAATAGGAAATCAAATTCTAAAAATTAACTAAACTAAATAACTTTTAATAAAGGAGATACACAAAATTCAGTTTGTTTGTTAAATTTTTGTTACTTTTGATTCCTTTTCTAATTTCTGGAATTTCTAATAAATCAATTTTTTTACCCTTTTGTATGTTGTGCAGTAGTGTTATGTTTTTTGTATCTGTGACATGATTGTGTTGTAAGCAATGATCTGTAAAACCTGTATTGGTTGTATTATTTAAAATTGCTTGTGAAGAAATTGCTTTCTTATGTTCAGAAATGCGATGTTTCAGAGCACAGCCACATTTGTCCGATATAAATTGTAACTAATCGTAGTTATACCCTTTTAGTTGGTTAATTAATTTATTAAATTTTCTTATGTGTTTTAATAGTATTTTATTTATTGTGCTTGATTTATTGTAGAACCTTCTGAATGGTTTATTTAATTGAAGTTTATTATTAACTGTTGGTTATCTACGGTTCGTAATTTATAAGTCAAATGTACTTCGGTAGTTGATGCTGTGACGACTCGGCTAGGTTGACTTCTCACTGAAAATTAGATTGTTTATGATTATTGACGTACTTACTTGAAGTGAAGTTCTGCGTGCAAGACTGATTTGATATGGCAATTTACATTTGACATTGTTCAAATCGTCCCAATTGCCGCTAACAGTGTTGCGAGCTGTCTCTCTAACCTGAAATCGTCTAGTCTAGTTAAATAAATTGTATCAACTCCGTTTATCTGTTAAAATTATAGTTTATTTTTTGGGGAAAGCTCATGAAATTACTTTGAATAAGGAGTAATTGATAATGGTTCATTTTTACAGTGCTGATTGGTTTTATGAGACTCTCTTTTGTGTTCGCAGGGTTGCTAATCTGATATTCATAACCATCATTCAACGTGGTTCTGTGATTAAATTATTTCATTTAAAAATATGGGATCTTTTATTCTACAAAATACATAACAGGAAGATGAACTCTACTATCATAATTAAGTAGTAGGAGAGTGATTACATAAAATAAATCTTAATTACTAACATAAATCTGTCAAAGGACGTTTGACGTCAACATTGGAGGTTAGGCCTGGCGGTTCTGAATAATAACCATTTTACTTTAAATTACTAATAACTCTTTAACATTCTTAAACATCCCGTAAGGTACGGTTATAAATTCATTTATCGTTCATAAAACTATCTGATTCATCAGATTGGATAACATGAAATCAGGTAACTGGATGTTTCCAGTTAGCATGATTATACAGTATTAAATATTTTTAACAAACCCACATTAGAATACTAATGTTCAAAGTTTTTAAAAATTCATCATTAACTGATACATCATATCTAGTAATGTTTCTCAGGTCAATTATGAAAATTATGTTAGAGTATCGTTATACCTTTTCATTTAAAATAGTTTAATTGCTATCGTTATATTCATTGGATTCTTATTATCCATATGACAATGTCTATTTCATTATAAATGCTGTTATTTATTAAAACAGTTAACACTTGATATAAGTAAAGTCATTTGTCTTTTTATCCTTCTTAATAATAATTATTAAAATTATTCATTTTAAATAAGGTCCCAATCCTTGTTGTGTTCAATTGACATAATATCAGTAATTGTAATCGATAGTATTTTTTATCGAAAAAAGGTCATAATTATTCTAAGTATTTAATAATTGTCACTATACTTGTGTTCGGTGCCTTTTTCTTTATTGGCACTATTAACTTTTTATTAATAATTATTAATAATACACTTCCTATGCGCACATACTCCGATTAAAATTCACTTTAAAAAATCAATTCGACTTTGTTTACTATCGGTATAACCTCACTTTCACTTTTTTAGGTTATTGCTTCCCATCAGCTGTTCGGTTCTTCTTCAAATTGCTCGCAGGACCGGCGTGGCTTCTCCGTCAAAGTACTGTAATCGAATGTGTCCTCTTCGGTTTCCAAACTGGCGTCTAATGTTTAATGATGATTTCTGATTGGTCAATTATTAATTTTCGTGACCCTTCGGTATACCTCGGCAAAACAGACGCCTTCAACGCGTCTTTTGACTGGTTTTGAGATTATAAGAAATTGGTTTACAAGGGGATGCCCAAGGGCTGGCAAATAATAATACTTAATAATACTATCAAATCTTTATAATTAATATTATTCCCTTATTTTTCCTCTAATTAACAATTCAGTGTTACCAGCGTTCAGGATTCTCTGAGACGAATAATTTGGATCCCCACACTATATGGGTTTAATCCTTATTAACAAAATTAAATTTACCAATATCTCTTATTAGCTTTTTGCATAATATAATGTTCATTTTAGTTATTTATATTATTAAATTTCAATAAACCTAGAGTATTCCTTGCTTTTAGTTGAGTATGAACTCTTTACAATCATTTATAAGGTTGTATTTTGATAACAATTTTTTTTTATGTTTAGGCCTAACTCAATATTATTCACTATATTTTAATTACATTTTTCCATTATTATTCCTTACTATAAATATTCTTAGAGACTAGCTCTCTAAATTTGGTATTGGTGCACTAAATATAACATTCATGTTTAATATGGTAATCAAATCACTTGTACGAATTAATAAATTATTTACCTTAAATTATCCGCCGTGTGATTTCTTGTGCTTTGTCTATGACGCGTTTCAGAGCTTATGCTCCATCATCAGATATTAAAAAGTTAAAACTATCACTCTTGCGAGATCGTTAAGAAGTTAAAATGTCAAAATTTGCATATGAACCGTACGCGGATTTGGGTGCGCACCCGTTCAAGTTCATTCTGCCACTGAGCGGTTGCTACCTTATCGTAGCCCTAGCAAGCAGACTCAAGGCGGTATCGTACAATCAGTTGGATACAAAGTTCAGGTGGTCATTTAATACGATATCGCGACTCCTTGGGTTTGCATATGCACTGTAAATTTCAAATTCCTCCAAGGCATTCACGAAACGGCCCTTCTTACACACATGTAACGGTATTAAATTGGAACTAAAATCTGTGTAATTATGATTGTGTGAAGTCAGGTGTCGGGCGTAATTTGATTTGATGTTGTCAATGTTTCTTATTTTCTTAGGTAAATGTTCTCGAAATCGTTTACGGAAACCTCTCCCAGTCTGTCCAATGTAGAAGCACTCGCAATCATTGCATGTTAACTTATATATGCCAGTTTTTTCTTCTGGAGGCGTGTGTTTTTTCGGTTTGAGAATATCCAGTAACTTATTATTAGTCCTGAATGAAATAGTGAAACTATTATTATTCAATATAGAAGACAAAACCTTAGGCATAAAGCTAGTGTAATTAGTAGATATACAAATTTTTTGCGTGTTGTTTATTCAGGGTTTAAGCATTCTTTTTTCATGTTATCTCAACAGTTTGTCAATGGTTAAACTATTGTAACCATTGGCAACCGCGATATATTTTATGACATTTAGCTCATCACGGAAGTCATTATCATCCAAAGGAATTGTCAGTAATCTATGAATGAAACTATTGTACACTGCCATTTTATGTGAAAGAGAATGATGAGAGTCTGCGTGTATTGTGGTGTCAGTGGTAGTTGGTTTCCTATAAATGTTGAACTTTAGTTTATTCATCTGTCGGGTGATGGTTAAATCTAGAAAGTTTATCTTGTTATCAACCTCTGTTTCAAGAGTGAACTGGATGTTTCTATTTATTTTATTTAAACAGTTTTTAAATAATTTGATTTGTCTTATAGTACCATCAAAAATTAAAAATGTATCGTCTACATACCGTGCATAAAATATTATTTTATTTGCATATATATTATTGTTCAACAAGTGAGTATTCTCATAATAATTCAAATAAATATCGGCCAGTAGGCCAGAGAGGGGTGAGCCCATAGCTAGGCCATCATTTTGAATGTAAAACGAGCCATTAAAAGTGAAATAGTTTTGTTTCAAAATAACCTCGAGTAAATTAATTAACTCATTTATTGTCTGTGTGTTCATGCAACTATTGTCAGATAAATTGTTTCTCAAAATCTGTAATGTATCTATGACTGGGATGTTCGTGTATAAATTAGTTATGTCGAACGACGCCAATTTGTGGTTAGGTTGTAGTTCAACAGATTTAATATCATTAATAAAATTATTGTTGTTCTTAATACTATTATTATTATGTAATTGTAAATTATCTTTTATCAAACGAACTAGTGCTTTTGCAGTTTTGAAGCCAGGAGCAGTAGTAAAGTTCACGAGCGGTCTGATAGGTATGTTATGTTTATGAATTTTAGGCAGTCCTGTGAATATCGGGGCTTTAGCGTTGATGGGCTTTAAGTAACGTCGTGTGCTTTCATTGAATAAATTGGTACATTTATTAATACAATTGTTAAGTTCCCTGACGTACAATTCAGTGGGGTCAGAGTTTAATATTTTAATGTTGTTAGAAATAAAATCATGAACTTTATCACTGTATGAATCTGTGTCCATGATGACTAGTGTATTTCCTTTATCAGCCTTAACGATAAGGGCATTGTTGTCGATTAATTTTGTTTTCATGCGTTTTAAAGTTTTATATTCACTAGAATACCTAGACTGACCACGTGAAACGAGAGGTAGATTATTGTTTAATTTAATGGCTCTATTGAATTTATTATTTATAAGTACACGTGCTTCATTTTGTAAGTGTGGGTCTGAAATAGATTTGACGGCTGCCTCCGCTTCAACGACTTCATAGATAAGTTTGTTTTTACTGACGGGTGGGAGATTATAATTTATCCCTTTACTTACAAGCTTCATTTCGTTATCATCGAAGACTATTGTAGTTAAGTTCATGACTCTAGGGTAAAATGTGTGTTTACAAACAATGGCAGACTCTTGGCGATGTTTATGTTCTAGCCTAAGAAGTTTGCGTGATTGACTAAAATGTGTACGACGTACAATATTATATATTACTATAATACTTATAACTATTTTACCTCAAGATGTATTTTTTCTTTAGGGACATGTTTCGGGAGATCCTGTTCTCCCATCTTCAACCTTCGCCATCTTGCTTCTGGTTACATGTCCCTAAAGAAAAAATACATCTTGAGGTAAAATAGTTATAAGTATTATAGTATTATATACATCAAGAAACGGACTGTAGCAGAAAGTGAATGAAATATTATATATGTATCTGTGTACGGAATCTAAAACTTTATCGATAATGACAGGATGAATATTGTTAAGAATCTGCAAATGAAGTTTAAGCAAACGAGTATTGAGGAGAGATTTTTTAATGTATAACACTTTAATTTCTTCCTTGACGCGAAATCGTTCAGCGTATTGTTGTGTTATTTTCGTGGCCTTGGAAGAGCAATTAATTTTCACAGTAGCATACTTAGGAGTTATGTTCTTTTGTAAACAAATTTTATTGAACTTGATATGCAAGTTAGTTTTTAATAACTGGATTTTGACATTTTGGAATTTAAATACCATGCTTGCTTGGCTAGGCTCTAATTTAATATTCATGTTTAATATGGTAACCAAATCACTTGTACGAATTAATAAATTATTTACCTTAAATTATCCGCCGTGTGATTTCTTGTGCTTCGTCTATGACGCGTTTCAGAGCTTATGCTCCATCATCAGATATTAAAAAGTTAAAACTATCACTCTTGCGAGATCGTTAAGAAGTTAAAATGTCAAAATTTGCATATGAACCGTACGCGGATTTGGGTGCGCACCCGTTCAAGTTCATTCTGCCACTGAGCGGTTGCTACCTTATCGTAGCCCCAGCAAGCAGACTCAAGGCGGTATCGTACAATCGGTTGGATACAAAGTTCAGGTGGTCATTTAACACAATATCGCGACTCCTTGGGTTTGCATATGCACTGTAAATTTCAAATTCCTCCAAGGCATTCATGAAACGGCCCTTCTTACACACATGTAACGGTATTAAATTGGAACTAAAATCTGTGTAATTATGATTGTGTGAAGTCAGGTGTCGGGCGTAATTTGATTTGATGTGTAATTATGATTGTGTGAAGTCAGGTGTCGGGCGTAATTTGATTTTACAACTCGCACCCTCTACTCTAAATTAACATAATACAAACGTCACTTGACAACAATATAGACATACTATTTAAACAATCACTGTCCCTTTTAAATTTACATTACTTTATATTCTTATCACATTATATTAGATTACACCTTTTGTTTTCTTGTCCATTTATTTATACACACAAAATTTTCTTTGTATGTTCTTTACATAAACAATATTCACGTTATGTTAATTACATACAAACTTTAACAAACTTTATCCATATTAAGTTATTTATATACATATTCTTTCGTGTTAAAGTAGTTATATACGTACATTTTTTTCATGTCAAGTCAAATTAATTACATACATATTTCATGTCAAGGAATTTTAATATATTTTTATCTTTTAAATTCCCCATTATCATAGTGAATCATTCATGGTAATATGGCTTCATCTCTCTGACGTTGAAGATTCCACGCACAGATTCAAGGTTGTTGACCTAGGCTACCACGTATGTTGCACTGCCTTTTAATTCTTTGACTTGGTAAGGGCCTTCAAAGAGTTCACTAAACTAGGCCGTAATCTTATTTGCTAGGTCAAAGATTGGGTTAGTCCTAACTAATACTAAATCTCCAACGTTAAATTTCATCTGATGTCCTTTGGCATTAAGTTTCTGTGGTCTTTTCTCCCCTTTCCTTTTTATCTTTTGGTATATGTCTCTAGGATTCATCTTTCTTTCTTCTTTCATTAATTCTCTGTCTATGTATTTTTCCCACACTCTTCTTGGTCTCTGACCCCACTGAGCTTGGTGTGGCATCATTTCAATTGTATCGTGGTACGTTTCATTGATGGTCTTCTCCACCAATTTAATGTATTTTGCCCACTTCGTGTGGTGTCCGCCCACTAATACACGAAACACATTTCCCAGCTGTTGGTTTACCCTTTCTGCCAAATTTGTGCATGGGTTCCGTTTGGCGGTGAACTTCGGTTTGATTTCCAGGTTAGCTAAGTTCTTCACCCATGACCTGCTGGTGAATTGGGCTCCATTGTCCGTCAATATGGCTTCTGGTTTACCCAATTCTCGTATATATATTTTCAATTTATTAACTGTTGTGGCAGTGGTTGCCCTCTTCATCGGATATAATTTCACATATTTTGTAAAATTATCTACAATTATCAATAGATATCTTACTCTGCCCGTTGATGTTGGTAGCGGTCCGTAAAAATCCATACTGATGAACTCGCCTTTGGATTTTGGTAGTATTGGCCTGGTCTCACCAATACCCTTTCTGTGGTGATCCTTACACTTTTGGCAGACTTCACAGGTTCGAACCAATCGCTTTGTGAATTTATACAAGTGGTCCCCCGTGAAATCCTCTTTGATTAATTCATAAGTTCTCTTTATGCCAATATGGCCGTATACTGTATGTATCTCTTGAATTAACCTTTCACCCAATTCCTTGGTTAATACTAGTTTCCATCTTCGCCTCTCCTGTCGGTATAGTTTCTGGTTGTGCCATCTATAGATTCTATGCAATTTACTGTGTGGATCGTTTTGTATTTGAATTAAGATTTTGTTTAGCTTCTCATCATCTTTCTGTAATTGTGAAATATTCTGTAGTTGTTTTCGCAACGTCGGCTTGATCTTAATCTCCATTGCGCTAATTTCTAATTCTTCCTCCTGATACATTGGCATTTCCACCGGTGAGTCTTCAGGATATCTGCTGAGTATGTCGGCCACTATGTTGTCCTTGCCCTTACAGTGTATCACGTCAAAATAGTACTCCTGCATGGCCAAGATCCATCGTGTAATGCGTGAATTGGTTAGCTGGCATTTTTGCATAAACGTTAATGCCTTATTATCTGTTATTATCGTCAATGGACGTCCCAACACATACGTCCTAAATTTTTTTAAACAGTGGACCACGCTTAACAGTTCTAATTCAGTTGTAAAGTAATTTAATTCTGCTCCTCTGAAGACACCACTAGTGAAAGCAATCACCCTGATTTGGTTGTCCTCGTCGACCTGGTATAATTGCCCCCCTAACGCATACTTGCTTGCCTCCGTTTGTAAGTAAAACCTTTTGTTGGGGTTGGGATGCCTGAGCATGACAGTGTCCACAAACAGCTGTTTCACCCTATCAAACTGTTGGTCCAGTTCCTTTGTCCATTTAAATTTCGATCCCTTTTTCAACAACTGTAGCAATGGTTGAGTCGCTTCGGCGTATCGGCTGGTAAACTCTTTATAGAAATTAGTCAGACCTAAAAATCCCTTCAGCTGTTTTGGATTCTTCGGTCGAGGAAACTTCATTATTGCTGCAACCTTGTCTTGTGATGCATTAATACCCTTTGTTGAAAGTTCGTAGCCTAAGTAAGTCAATCTTTTGCCGGAAAAACTGGGATTTTTTTATGTTCACAGTGAGGTTAGCCTGTCTCAGATTCTCCAATAGCAAACTTAGATGGCTGATATGTTCCTCTTCGCTCCTGGATACGCATAGGCAGTCGTCGACGTATATTATTGTGAACCGTTTTACCTCTTCCGTTAATACCTTGTCCAATCCTCTGGTCAGGCTCGCCAGGCTGGTCTTGAGGCCAAATGGGGTTACGGTGTATCGGTAACATCGCCCTTTATATAGAAACCCTGTGAAATTTTGACACTCCTCAGCTAGTGGCATTTGCCAAAAGCTGCTTGTTAAATCAATGCTACTCATCACACTTATGTCCCCGCAGCTCGCCAACACTTCATTAATCGGCACCGCCCCCTCATAATCTGGGACGGTAACTGAATTAATCCACCGCGCATCGAGACAGCCGTATCGATTGATCCTTCTTAATAACCGTTACCAAAGGGTTTATATATGGGCTGGCCGTGCGTTCGATTACCCCGCACGCCACCATTTTCTTCACTTCCTTATCAACGGCTTTTGATATTTCAAAGGAATAGGCCATCCTTTTATACAGTATGGTGTTTTATCTGTTACGACGAAACTATGCTCATATCCGATTGCCCTGCCTGGTTCCTCTCTAAATATCTGACGGTTTCTTATAGCACCTCTTCTAACTTCTTTTTAGTTTGATTACTAATTTCAGTAACTTTCTCCAGTTTCTCCCGGATTATGGCTGTAGTAGGCTCCGCTTCTTGGTGTATTTCCATCGCTAGCATCTCCCAACTCTTGGGTATATCACCTGTGGTAATTTGATTATTAAATGTAATTCGATTATTTTGTAAATTTATAATGCACCCCCCTTCTTGTAGTATTTCGATTCCCATGATACAGTCACGTATTAATTCAGGCATGATGATAAACACACTATCCACTACAAATTCCCCAAAATTTACTTCTAATAACACTTGTTGTGTAATTTGCTTCGACTTCTTACCCACAGCCCCCTTTACGACTGTATTCGTTAGTCTTAATACATCCAGTTTTCCCATTCGGTGTTTATTTTTATTGAACCACTCGGCAGAAATCGCATTGATCTGACTGCCTGTGTCAATTAACGCTATGACAGGTTCGTTATTCAAACTAATTTCTAATTCTGGTCATTTAAATTTTTGTGTCCGTTCCATTTCTTTATCTATTTCTAATAAATCATCACATATATTCAAAAATGTGGTGCTGATTTCATTACAACTAATTGCTACATCTATCTTATTTCTACGGTAATAGTTATTTAGTTTTTTGAATCGTACTTTGCACATTTGGGGTCGATGACTGTCCTTGAGTTCCGCTTGTACTTGCGAGAGTGTTGACCTGAATTTGCTGTCCCCTATTCACTTCTCTTCTACCCTGCTCAAATTTGTTTTTCCCGTAGTTACGTCCGGTATCATTAGGGTAGTCTGCCTGTCTGTCAACTCTCCGATTATGCCACGGGCGGTTGGGGCGTTCTTTATGTTCCGTCTTTACCTGATTTTGTTTAACTGGGTTATAAGCGCGTTCGTTGTTTGTCTTTCGCATAGCTGAAAACTCCGTTAACAATACTTGGAATTTGGCGATATTCTTTACCCCTCTCATCACTGTAGCTACTGCTATGTCGTGGTGATAATGGTGTGCAAGCTTTCTAATTAAATGTTGGTCTGATATGGGTGGTATCAATTGACGATTCTGTAGGACGCACCTTTCCATATATTGAACCATGCTGAGACCACTCTCGTATCTATATTTTCCGAACTCTAGGCGGTCCCGTACCTCCTCTTGAATCATCTGATTCCAATACTTTGCTATGAAAGCTTCTTGGAATTCCTGGAACATTTCTACTTCATGTCGTGTCAACTTCCACCAGATCGCCGCCTCTCCCTCTAGATGCCTCGCAATCCAGTTAACGCCGTCATGCGTATAGTATTCTTTTCTTATCTCCTCCATTTCTTTGATAAATTCCAACGGGTACTCACCTTCCCCGTTGAACGACACACTTTTTAAGTGTTCCACTGTGATTCCTCATTGTATTGGTGTTGCGCCTATTTGTGCTAACCACATCTTCATATCTTGTTTCACCATTGTTAACTGCCCACCTACCTCATTTAACTTGCGGCTAACTTCTGCTCGGTGTAGATTCAGTTGTTCTTCGTGTTTTTTGTTGTTGATAACTAGCTTCCTATTTATTATTTTTATCTCTTGTGCGATGGCCCCCTGGGTTTGGTTGATCGCTTGTTCACCTCTTTCTAGGTGTTCCCGCACCTGCGTTTGGAGTGTCTCTATTTCTTGATGTACCACCTCTTTCGCTTCTGACTTTAACTTCATTGATATTTCTTGGTTTTCCCGCTTAATCTCTTCGATTTGTTGATCTACCCGTTCTCTTGTGTTCGTTTACTTGTCGTGTTACGTATTGTTCCACTTCCTTCCTTATCTGGATGTTGTTTTCTTGTATACACTCCTTAAACTTATCAATTCTTTTTTCCAGCTTCCTGGTGCTTTCTGTCAGTTGTTTTGTTTGTTTATGGTTTTCTTCTAGTTTTTGTGTTACTTTTGTATTTTCTGTTATTAATTGTTTATTATTCTCTGCTAATAGTTGTAGTATTGTGGCCATGTCTATATTTACGTTTGTGTGTTGTATCGTACTTGTTGTTTTTTTTCAGTTCGTCCCCTTGCCTCTAAAGGAGCCACTACGACTTCGTTCTCCGTTGCTTCTTCAATTCTTTCTGTTTCCCCCATCTGATTATTAATGTCAAATTCTACTTCATCACTGCCATTTATATCGCCGTTACTTGCCATTGTAATTTCACTACTTTTAATTTTATTAAAATTAAATAATTATATATTACCTTTTATCCACTCGAGTGACACAAAGTTTCGTCTAGTTATGACGCGTTTCGTGCACAAAGTCCCATCCTCAGGTAACACTGATATTAATTTAAAACTAACTATCATATAAAATTGTAACCATGATTTTGGTTATGTCATTTAAATAAAATAAAACTTTAGATTGCATGTGAAATTGTTAAATGAAGCACGGCCGGAGCCCTCGCATGTGTGTACTCACTACCGCGATCGTCATGCGACTGGTCAAAGATTAAAATCAAAACCGATGGCAGTGTCGAACAAGTTGTTCGATGCAAAATTTATCTGATCATTTAATAAATTATTTATGGTGGTAGTATTTTTTGTAGCTTTATAAATTTCAAATTTCTCCAGACTATCCAGACCTTTTTTACAAAAATGTAACGCTGTTAAATTTTCTTCAAAGCTAGTAATATTTGTGTCCGCTTGATATTAAATGTTGCGCAAAATTGGATTTATTATTATTCGGCTTGGGAATATGTTCTAAAAATCTTGTATAAAAACATCTGCCTGATTGACCAATGTAGAAAGCCACACAATCGTCACATTTTATTTTGTATACACCGGATTTCTTTTTTACAGGTACTTTGTTCTTGTTTTTGAAATAATTTCCCAAGTTATTATTTGTTTTAAATGATAAGATATAGTTTTTATCTTTGAGAACGGGTCTTAAAATATTCGGCATAATACCTGTAAAATTAGCTGAAAGATATTTACAATCTTTATTGATTACTTCTATAAAGTTTGAATTTTTATTTTTTTAATGTTTTCTATGTGTGTGTTTATTAAAATTCCTTAAATTTCTAGTCTTACTTTGAGTTAACATTAATTTTAAAATTTATATTATATTTCTTATTATCTAACTCATCTCATTATGGCGAGCTTATTTAAATTTCTACTTTAAGCTCTGCATCGTTGGGTGTCAAATATAAATATTCTTAGAGACTAGCTCAACGTATTGGTGCGCTAAATATAACTACTCGTGAAGCGTGCGTAATTTTCGAATGTTGATTAAATAATTTATTCAAGATTGCATATACTCGGTAATTACATTGATTTATTGTGTTACAAATTATATTTAGATATATTTATTACTGAATACTTCCACTCATTTTGTATTATTGATTAATTTGCTTGGGCGCCAGAGCAGAGTATCTCAGGATTGTTATGAAATAATAACACTTCGTTCAGATACTAAGATTTATATTGTTATCTTCTTATTACTTAATACATCTGAGAATTAATCATTAATATCATCTTTCCAATCTATACTCATTAATATTCTTTATAATTAATAACAAAAAAAAATTATTAATATCTCTAGTTTACGGATTCTTCAAAATCATATTAATCAAGTATTATTCAAATGAGCAATCAGTAGATTCAAATTTACTTCCTTAACACATTTAAATTGTCAATATTAATCAAAACATCTATATGTATCATAATTCTTAACTACTATGAATTTCTATAATCTTCAGTAGATTCAATTATTCAACTTCGTTACCATTTCTATAATTATTATAACTTGTTTTCCTTACTTTCCTATACCATAACTCTCCAAACATGTCATATAGCATAAATTGTGATATTTAGTATCTGAACTCTTGGGTCTTTTGAGAATGAGATGAGTTTTTTTGAGATGCTAAAATGATGTTAATTTATTGAGTTGTGAATCATAAATGATATACTGTTACTTGTTGCTGGATTCCAAGTAAAAGAATGACGAACTGTAATCCTGCGTTGAACATCGCACTACGCTTTGCACTAATCACGCTTGATTAAACCTTCTTTATTTACTTCACTCGCTCGCGTTAGTACTAGACGGTGCGCACTTATAAATAAGTATACTTCTTGCTGCAATCTATGCGCACAAGTTAAACATCTTCTGGTCCGTACGTACTATTGCGCACACATATAAAATAAACTTCTTGATGACTGTAATTCTTTCTCAACTATTTAACCGAGATAATCTATTGATTTGAACTTAGAATTATAGTATTAAAATGCTCACATCGAGTGACGCAGGTTTCCCGTGTTTTTCGTGAAAATTAATCTTAGACTTCCTCGTTTTGTTTGCTTCACTTGTTTTTTATAGTTTTCTGAGTCCTTCCCTCACTACAGCTCTTGTTGATCATACACCCATTGGCTTGCTTTTGAAATATTTTCCAGTAAATTCGAACGTACCCATTCCGGTGCTGTATCTTTTTCGTGCTCACTACCGACGCTATCCGTGATTGGTTGCCAGAGAGTGGGCAATAAACTTACGTGGACGTTCGTTAGACTCCTAAAAAGTGACGCTACTTTCTAAAATGGTCATACTTATTGGCGTGTCATCTATTGTCTGTTGAAGGACACAGTACCGTTGACCTAACGGTACATGGGCGTTTTTTGCTGTATTTACTCTACAAAACATTTTATGCTTGTAAGGGTGTTTTGGGTCTATTGTAACTTATTTTGTTGGCGCCTGACTGTCGCATAGTCGAGCCTCTTTTGATTCAAATTTTCATTTATACTTTACTTACATCTATGTACATTACAATGCTTTATATTATTATATATTGTTATAGTTACCATTAATAGTTGATTTATTATTTTATGTGTTTATATACATATTAAATTAATACACAGGTTCACAGTAACGTTTCATTTGTCCCCCAAAATGATTTCCAGAATTGTTTTATAGAATTTGTGAAATCATTTTGTATGCCTCTACTAAACGTTTATCAAAAGGTTTGTTTACATTTTGTGCGACCTACTTCAGTACAATGCAGCCAAACTAGTTTCTTTAGTTGTCACTTTCACTGTCTCCCTCTAGACCCGCTACACTATACAACTCGCACCCTCTACTCTAAATTAACATAATACAAACATCACTTGTCAACAATATAGACATACTATTTAAACAATCACTGTCCCTTTTAAATTCACATTACTTTATATTCTTATCACATTATATTAGATTACACCTTTTTGTTTTCTTGTCCATTTAGTTATACACACAAAATTTTCTTTGTATGTTCTTTACATACCCAATATTCACGTTATGTTAATTACATACAAACTTTATCCATATTAAGTTATTTATATATATATTTTTTCGTGTTAAAGTAGTTATATACATACATTTTTTTCATGTCAAGTCAAATTAATTACATACATATTTCATGTCAAGGAATTTTAATATATATTTATCTTTTAAATTCCCCATTATCATAGTGAATCATTCATGGTAATATGGCTTCATCTGGCTGACGTTGAAGATTCCATGCACAGATTCAAGGTTGTTGACCTCGGCTACCACGTATGTTCCACTGCCTTTTAATTCTTTGACTTGGTAAGGGCCTTCAGAGTTCACTAAACTTGGCCGTAATCTTATTTGCTAGGTCAAAGATCGGGTTAGTCCTAGCTAATACTAAATCTCCGACGTTAAATTTCATCTGATGTCCTTCGGCATTATGTTTCTGTGGTCTTTTCTCCCCTTTCCTTTTTATCTTTTGGTATATGTCTCTAGGATTCATCTTTCTTTCTTCTTTCATTAATTCTCTGTCTATGTATTTTTCCCACACTCTTCTTGGTCTCTGACCCCACTGAGCTTGGTGTGGCGTCATTTCAATTGTATCGTGGTACGTTTCATTTATGGTCTTCACCAATTTAATGTATTTTGCCCACTTCATGTGGTGTCCGCCCACTAATACACGAAATACATTTCCCAGCTGTTGGTTTACCCTTTCTGCCAAATTTGTGCATGGGTTCCGTTTGGCGGTGAACTTCGGTTTGATTTCCAGGTTAGCTAAGTTCTTCACCCATGACCTGCTGGTGAACTGGGCTCCATTGTCTGTCAATATGGCTTCTGGTTTACCCAATTCTCATATATATGTTTTCAATTTATTAACTGTTGTGGCAGTGGTTGCCCTCTTCATCGGATATAATTTCACATATTTTGTAAAATTATCTACAATTATCAATAGATATCTTACTCCGCCCGTTGATGTTGGTAGCGGTCCGTAAAAATCCATACTGATCAACTCCTTTGGATTTTGGTAGTATTGGCCTGGTCTCACCAATACCCTTTCTGTGGTGATCCTTACACTTTTGGCAGACTTCACAGGTTCGAACCAATCGCTTTGTGAATTTATACAAGTGGTCCCCCATGAAATCCTCTTTGATTAATTCACAAGTTCTCTTTATGCCAATATGGCCGTATACTGTATGTATCTCTTGAATTAACCTTTCACCCAATTCCTTGGTTAATACTAGTTTCCATCTTCCCCTCTCCTGTCGGTATAGTTTCTGGTTGTGCCATCTATAGATTCTATGCAATTTACTGTGTGGATCGTTTTGTATTTGAATTAAGATTTTGTTCAGCTTCTCATCATCTTTCTGTAATTGTGAAATATTCTGTAGTTGTTTTCGCAACGTCGGCTTGATCTTAATCTCCATTGCGCTAATTTCTAATTCTTCCTCCTGATACATTGGCATTTCCACCGGTGAATCTTCAGGATATCTGCTGAGTATGTTGGCCACTATGTTGTCCTTGCCCTTACAGTGTATCACGTCAAAATAGTACTCCTGCATGGCCAAGATCCATCGTGTAATGCGTGAATTGGTTAGCTGGCATTTTTGCATAAACGTTAGTGCCTTATTATCTGTTATTATCGTCAATGGACGTCCCAACACATATGTCCTACATTTTTTTAAACAGTGGACCACGCTTAACAGTTCTAATTCAGTTGTAATATAAGTTAATTCCGCTCCTCTGAAGACACGACTAGTGAAAGCAATCACCCCGATTTGGTTGTCCTCGTCGACCTGGTATAATTGCCTCCCTAACGCATACTTGCTTGCCTCCGTTTGTAAGTAAAACCTTATGTTGGTGTTGGGATGCCTGAGCATGACGGTGTCCACAAACAGCTGTTTCACCCTATCAAACTGTTGGTCCAATTCCTCTGTCCATTTAAATTTCGATCCCTTTTTCAACAACTGTAGCAATGGTTGAGTCGCTTCGGCGTATCGGCTGGTAAACTCGTTATAGAAATTAGTCAGACCTAAAAATCCCTTCAGCTGTTTTGGATTCTTCGGTCGAGGAAACTTCATTATTGCTGCAACCTTGTCTTGTGATGCGCTAATACCCTTTGTTGAAAGTTCGTAGCCTAAGTAGTCAATCTTTTGCCGGAAAAACTGGGATTTTTTTATGTTCACAGTGAGGTTAGCCTGTCTCAGATTCTCCAATAGCAAACTTAGATGTCTGATATGTTCCTCTTCGCTCCTGGATACGCATAGGCAGTCGTCGACGTATATTATTGTGAACCGTTTTACCTCTTCCGTTAATACCTTGTCCAATCCTCTGGTCAGGCTCGCCAGGCTGGTCTTGAGGCCAAATGGGGTTACGGTGTATCGGTAACATCGCCCTTTATATAGAAACCCTGTGAAATTTTGACACTCCTCAGCTAGTGGCATTTGCTAAAAGCTGCTTGTTAAATCAATGCTACTCATCACACTTAAGTCCCCGCAGCTTGCCAACACTTCATTAATCGGCACCGCCCTCTCATAATCTGGGACGGTAACTAAATTAATCCGCCGCACGCCGAGACATAGCCGTATCGATTGATCCTTCTTAATAACCGTTACCAAAGGGTTTATATATGGGCTGGCCACGCGTTCGATTACCCCGCACGCCTCCATTTTCTTCACTTCCTTATCAACGGCTTTTTGATATTTCAAAGGAATAGGCCATCCTTTTATACAGTATGGTGTTTTATCTGTTATGACGAAACTATGCTCATATCCGATTGCCCTGCCTGGTTCCTCTCTAAATATCTGACGGTTTCGTAATAGCACCTCTTTTAACTTCTTTTTAGTTTTATTACTAATTTCAGTAACTTTCTCCAGTTTCTCCCGGATTATGGCTGTAGTAGGCTCCGCTTCTTGGTGTATTTCCATCGCTAGCATCTCCCAACTCTTGGGTATATCACCTGTGGTAATTTGATTATTAAATGTAATTCGATTATTTTGTAAATTTATAATGCACCCCCCTTCTTGTAGTATTTCGATTCCCATGATACAGTCACGTATTAATTCAGGCATGATGATAAACACACTATCCACTACAAATTCCCCAAAATTTACTTCTAATAACACTTGTTGTGTAATTTGCTTCGACTTCTTACCCACGGCCCCCTTTACGACTGTATTCGTTAGTCTTAATACATCCAGTTTTCCCATTCGGTGTTTATTTTTATTGAACCACTCGGCAGAAATAGCATTGATCTGACTGCCTGTGTCAATTAACGCTATGACGGGTACGTTATTCAAACTGATTTCTAATTCTGGTCATTTAAATTTTTGTGTCCATTCCATTTCTTTATCTATTTCTAATAAATCATCACATATATTCAAAAATGTGGTGCTGATTTCCTTACAACTATTGCTACATCTATCTTATTTCTACGGTAATAGTTATTTAGTTTTTTGAATTCGTACTTTGTACATTTGGGGTCGATGACTGTCCTTGAGTTTCGCTTGTACTTGCGAGAGCGTTGACCTGAATTTGCTGTTCCCTATTCACTTCTCTTCTACCCTGCTCAAATTTGTTTTGCCCATAGTTACGTCCGGTATCATTAGGGTAGTCTGCCTGTCTGTCAACTCTCCGTTTATGCCACGGGCGGTTGGGGCGTTCTTTATGTTCCGTCTTTACCTGATTTTGTTCAACTGGGTTATAAGCGCGTTCGTTGTTTGTCTTTCGCATAGCTGAAAACTCCGTTAACAATACTTGGAATTCGGCAATATTCTTTACCCCTCTCGTCACTGTAGCTACTGCTATGTCGTGGTGATAATGGTGTGCAAGCTTTCTAATTAAATGTTGGTCTGATATGGGTGGTATCAATTGACGATTCTGTAGGACGTACCTTTCCATATATTGAACCATGCTGAGACCACTCTCGTACCTATATTTTCCGAACTCTAGGCGGTCCCGTACCTCCTCTTGAATCATCTGATTCCAATACTTTGCTATGAAAGCTTCTTGGAATTCCTGGAACATTTCTACTTCATGTCGTGTCAACTTCCACCAGATCGCCGCCTCTCCCTCTAGATGCCTCGCGATCCAGTTAACGCCGTCATGCGTATAGTATTCTTTTCTTATCTCCTCCATTTCTTTGATAAATTCCAACGGGTACTCACCTTCCCCGTTGAACGACATGCTTTTTAAGTGTTCCACTGTGATTCCTCGTTGTATTGGGTTGCGCCTATTTGTGCTAACCGCATCTTCATATCTTCTTTCACCATTGTTAACTGCCCACCTACCTCATTTAACTCGCGGCTAACTTCCGCTCGGTGTAGATTCAGTTGTTCTTCGTGTTTTTTGTTGTTGATAACTAGCTTCCTATTTATTATTTTTATCTCTTGTGCAACGGCCCCCTGGGTTTGGTTGATCGCTTGTCCACCTCTTTCTAGGTGTTCCCGCACCTGCGTTTGGAGTGTCTCTATTTCTTCATGTACCACCTCTTTCGCTTCTGACTTTAACTTCGTTGATATTTCTTGGTTTTCCCGCTTAATCTCTTCGATTTGTTGATCTACCCGTTCTCTGTGTTCGTTTACTTGTCGTGTTACGTATTGTTCCGCTTCCTTCCTTATCTGGATGTTGTTTTCTTGTATACTCTCCTTAACCTCATCAATTCTTTTTTCCAGCTTCCTGGTGCTTTCTGTCAGTTGTTTTGTTTGTTTATGGTTTTCTTCTATTTTTGTGTTACTTGTGATATGTGTTCCGCTATTTGTTGTGTTAATTGTTCCGTTATTTGTTGTGCTACTTTTGTATTTTCCGTTATTAATTGTTTATTATTCTCTGCTAATAGTTGTAGTATTGTGGCCATGTCTATATTGTAGCATGACAGATTTTCCACTTTATAATGAATGAAATATGATCATAAATAAATATAAATTAAAATAACTATCAAGGAAAAATCCAAATGAAAACAAATAAGTATCGCAATAAAATACAATCATAACTTGAAGAAATAAAAATAAAGAAAAACAACTATGCAACAAATATGAGTAATGAAAAAATAAACCAAAAAACTAAGATAAAGTAAGGAAATACCCAGGTAGGATAGGAGTAAGTAAGGAAAATACCCAGAACAAACCAACGTACATAATAAAACTATATTGTAGTGAAGAAACAAAGAATGAGAATCAGTAAGTAAGACAAAACCCAGAACAAACCAACACCCCTAAAATAAAGACTGTTTTTCAAGAAACAAGCTAGGATAAGAATAAGGAAGTAAATACCCAGAACAAAACGAAAAACCTAATAAAAAGGAATGATTTTGAAGAAACAAGGTAGTAGGATAAGAAGACTACAAGAAATACCCAAAGGAAACCCAGTAAGAAGAAAATAAAAACCCCAAAAGAGATAAAGTCACCAAAGAAAGTATAACACCCAAAAACAGAAACTAATGTAAAGTAGATGTAAACAAAAGTGTTTAGAGGCATAAGTAAAAGTGCACCCATGAAAGTTATTTTATAATGAAAAAAAAAAACAAATCTTAAGAATCCTCTATAAATAAAATTTTTGATAATATAAAACTGATTAGTGATAGTATCAAGAATAACAGGGGACCAGTGCAAGTTATTTTATTATAGTAGATAAACTTCAATAAAGTGTATGAAATGCTTAAACTAAGTAAATGTGTACCTTTGAACAACTTTAAAGTTTTTAATTTAACTTCATAAAAATACTATTTGGCAGAATAGTATTATGAAAAGCAAATACAAATGTTTATAAGAAAGTGCCAATCTTTGTCTAACAACATTCACTAAAATGAGAAAGATAAATAGAGAGCAGGTAGTTAATAAGTGAAGTGACAAGGGATACATCCCTAATATAAAATAAAAACAGATAAAACTGCACAAAAATAATTTAAGAAAAGTTAAAAAATGAAGGAACAGATGTGTTATGTTTCTAGTAAAATCAATGAACTCTATACCTAAATGTTGGAAATAGAGTGTAATGTTTTATAATTCTAAAATATTTATTATGTTTAATAGTGTTAATCAAGGATGAAATGTCTGAGTGTGGATACCATTCTTTTATTAGAAAATATTTATTATGTTTAATAGTATTAATCAAGGCTGAAATGTCTGAGAGTGGATACCATTCTTTTATTATAAAATATTTATTATGTGTTACTAGTAATAATCAAGACTAAAATGTCTGAGTTTAAATACAATTTTTTTAATTTCAAATATTTGTTATGTATTAATAGTATGAATTCAATACTAAATGTTCTAATAGTTAAGTAAGGAAATTTCAATTAATACTGTATTAGAATAGAAGGTCAGAAAGGGTATAAACAAGCTGTATTATTCAAAAACTTTGTATGTAAAAACAGATAAAATCTAGGTCAAATGGTAAATCTCAACTACATTATAATTGATGAATCAAGTACAGTAAACTAATTAAACTGATGAAATTTATATAAGGTAAATCAGTCACAGAGTATTATGACTGGAACTATACTTTAGAAAGATATTGTAAAAAGATAGGAAGAATTATTGGAAAAAATGCAAATGTAATAACTGAAAATTCAAAGGGGGGAGTCGCAAATTAATGAATAATATTTAAAAAGATAACCAATTAATAAAATTACAAGAAATTAAGGGAAGATAAACCTTTTATTTCAATCTGAGATTTAGTACAATCATAAATATAACATATAAAATGGCAAACATTTTGAGAAGAACAGGAAGTAATTTTTAAGGCCTACATTTTAAAAATGAGGTAAATATAGCATTTTTGATAAAAAACTTTGTAAAAATATCTTATTTGGTATCAAATCAACCAGAATGAACTAAAGAAAGAGATTATGTATTTAGTATTTAATAAAATTAAATAATAGCAAAAATATATTCAGTAATATAATGTAAATTTCTTACATGTAACGGAAACGAAAAAGATTTAAAACAATGTATTGATAATATTAAATTGGCTAAGACGTTTTCAGATGACGAAGGAAGTTAGAACAGTTGATTATTAGACTTTGTCAAGCACACTTGAACGAGATTTTGGCTAAATATTAACCTATAGCGAAGACCAGTATGGCGTTCGTTCAGTAAGCCTAGTCTACGGTGAAAATCGTGAATTTCTAAAAACTTAACTTAAACTTTAAATTCAGTGGAATTAACCCATACAACCATTAATACGAACAGAAAATAAGTGAATTGATTATTTAAACATATAAAACAAATAATTCTGAATAACGAGACGAACTGTGCAATTTTTGACCTTATTGACAAAAGTGAATTAAAACATTATACAACACATTTTATCGAAGTGAATCACAAAACACTTAACCAGGACCACTCCACTAACACCAGAAGGAATAATCACAACTGCTGAGACGAGGAAACATTGAAAAGGCAACATTTATTGGAAGAAAATTTCGAAGAGCCGACTTCATTTTAACTGATGCAGTACTGAAGCAGCCATCTTGACTCCCACAATTCCATTCGAGCGTTGCCAATATAGTCGTCAGACGTCAATGGTTCGAAATTTTACTTTGATAAACAATATATATTAAATCATAACTTTGTAATTTTTAATTCTTAAGCTATTTACTTGTAAGTGTTATACTTTCCTGACCTTACCCTTTCTCTGACTATATAATATAACCGTTCAAAGAACCTGATAATTAATATTAACTACAGATATAAAAAATAATCTATCGCCCTGAGAAACGAGTCGATACTACTGTTGAATAATCGATTAACACTCGATATATAATAAAAATTGTTAATAAATCTGGAATTTCTGCAAATTGGTTTCTGTTTATTTATAAATAGAAATAAAAATAAAATAAAATTGAGATCACGGACTATCCGAAAGGCGGCCATTACCAAGGTGGAAGGATGAGACATAAATAAGAAGAAGAACCGTCAATCGATTAAGTGCTGGAGATAATACAATTAACGCAGAAATTAATTCTAAAAACTCAAAGTGATACAGTTGACAGAAACAGAAATAAAAGATTTGAATTTTTACACAAAACAGTTACCAAAATTATTTACAAAATACTAAACAACAAAAACAATTAAAACAATATTTTATTCAAAAAACATAAACACAAAATTTTTTATTTTGTAAACGAATTTTAGAGATTGTTACAATATTTACATTTGTGTGTTGTATCGTACTTGTTGTGTTTTTTTCAGTTCATCCCCTTGCCTCTAAAGGAGCCACTACGACTTCGTTCTCCGTTACTTCTTCATATCTTTCTGTTTCCCCCATCTGATTATTAATGTCAAATTCTACTTCATCACTACCATTTATATCGCCGTTACTTGCCATTGTAATTTCACTACTTTTAATTTTATTAAAATTCGTTAACTTTCTAGTCTTACTTTGAGTTAACATTAATTTTAAAATTTATATTATATTTCTTATTATCTAACTCATCTCATTCTGGCGAGCTTATTTAAATTTCTACTTTAAGCTCTGCATTGTTAAGCGTCAAATATAAATATTCTTAGAGACTAGCTCAACGTATTGGTGCGCTAAATATAACTACTCGTGAAGCGTGCGTAATTTTCGAATGTTGATTAAATAATTTATTCAAGATTGCATATACTCGGTAATTACATTGATTTATTGTGTTACAAATTATATTTAGATATATTTATTACTGAATACTTCACTCATTTTGTATTATTGATTAATTTGCTTGGGCGCCAGAGCAGAGTATCTCAGGATTGTTATGAAATAATAACACTTCGTTCAGATACTAAGATTTATATTGTTATCTTCTTATTACTTAATACATCTGAGAATTAATCATTAATATCATCTTTCCAATCTATACTCATTAATATTCTTTATAATTAATAACAAAAAAAAATTATTAATATCTCTAGTTTACGGATTCTTCAAAATCATATTAATCAAGTATTATTCAAATGAGCAATCAGTAGATTCAAATTTACTTCCTTAACACATTTAAATTGTCAATATTAATCAAAACATCTATATGTATCATAATTCTTAACTACTATGAATTTCTATAATCTTCAATAGATTCAATTATTCAACTTCGTTACCATTTCTATAATTATTATAACTTGTTTTCCTTACTTTCCTATACCATAACTCTCCAAACATGTCATATAGCATAAATTGTGATATTTAGTATCTGAACTCTTGGGTCTTTTGAGAATGAGATGAGTTTTTTTGAGATGCTAAAATGATGTTAATTTATTGAGTTGTGAATCATAAATGATATACTGTTACTTGTTGCTGGATTCCAAGTAAAAGAATGACGAACTGTAATCCTGCATTGAACATCGCACTACGCTTTGCACTAATCACGCTTGATTAAACCTTCTTTATTTACTTCACTCGCTCGCGTTAGTACTAGACGGTGCGCACTTATAAATAAGTATACTTCTTGCTGCAATCTATGCGCACAAGTTAAACATCTTCTGGTCCGTACGTACTATCGCGCACACATATAAAATAAACTTCTTGATGACTGTAATTCTTTCTCAACTATTTAACCGAGATAATCTATTGATTTGAACTTAGAATTATAGTATTAAAATGCTCACATCGAGTGACGCAGGTTTCCCGTGTTTTTCGTGAAAATTAATCTTAGACTTCCTCGTTTTGTTTGCTTCACTTGTTTTTTATAGTTTTCCGAGTCCTTCCCTCACTACAGCTCTTGTTGATCGTCACCCATTGGCTTGACTTTGAAATATTTGCCGGTAAATTCGAACGTACCCATTCTAGTGCTGTACCTTTTTCGCGCTCACTACCGACGCTATCCGTGATTGGTTGCCAGAGAGCGGGCGATAAACTTACGCGGACATTCGTTAGACTCCTAAAAAGTGACACTACTTTCTAAAATGGTCATACTTATTGGCGTGTCATCTATTGTCTGTTGAAGGACACAGTACCGTTGACCTAACGGTACATGGGCGTTTTTTGCTGTATTTACTCTACAAAACATTTTATGCTTGTAAGGGTGTTTTGGGTCTATTGTAACTTATTTTGTCGGCGCCTGACTGTCGCATAGTCGAGCCTCTTTTGATTCAAATTTTCATTTATACTTTACTTACATCTATGTACATTACAATGCTTTATATTATTATATATTGTTATAGTTACCATTAATAGTTGATTTATTATTTTATGTGTTTATATACATATTAAATTAATACACAGGTTCACAGTAATATTTCATTACTTTTACTGCAACCTTATTTCTCATAATTGTTGTCTACAACTTCTTATCACCCTTACAATATCATTTATGATATAAGAGCATACTTATTTCTAATTAACTTTACAAATACATTGGCTATACATATTGGCCCATGACACTCTCAGCTAGTTTTACTTATTGTCTTTTAATAGTTATTTTCTAACAATTGCTATTATGTCACAATTACTCTGAGGGAATCCTCACCACTTCTGGTTACCTCAGTTTTTCTTGGTACACCTTGTTTTTTGTTGTTTTTAATCTTTATAATCAACCATAGTTTCTTCACTATTGGTTGTAACATGAATCATCTTTATTATAACTTATATAGTTGTTTTTAAGTCCTTATCTTTGACATACATACTTATTATAGTTATTACTACGTTTTACAATTCTTTGGTTTGCATTAGGATATTACCCTTTGCTGTCAATTCCTTAATACATCTTACATCTATGTCACATGACAAGTGTATTTAAATCACATTATTATGGCTTAACTTTATGGTAATAATTATCGTTTTACATTATGTTAGTCATATTACATCTCTTTGATGATACGGATATCACCCTCTTTCTCTCTTATTAGTTTTTCTACATGTTTTTTAGAATAGTTAGTTGGTAAATTCCGTTCCGTCTACTTTAGTCAGTTTATTTACTCTAATTATAACAGAAATCTTCCTTTGGGTAATTAATCTTGTTACCAGTATGACCCTTATAACATCTATCTGAAATACAGTATCAGAGATTATTGTTTAACAACATTTTTTATTTATTAATATTTGTCATTATATGTGAAAAGTACTTGTAGTTAGGTTATGAGAGTCCCCACTCTTACATACAAGAATGGGTTGACTTTGAGTTTATTATCTACATATTTCACACCATTATTTAAATGTACTAATACTAATAATTACTATTTATAGTTTGGTAATTGTTTTCTCGTTACTTTAATATTATTTTTATAACATTATTGGTGACTATCAGTTTCCTTCTGATATCACTGTTTCTATATCACTTACATCACTAGTAGACAGGATACAATATTGTTGTGATCCTTTATACTGTCTTAAATCATACTAACATAAGTTTTAATCTCACTCTCCTAACTATTAGTGGTTAGTTTATTCATTTACATTAGATTTGTGGTCATAGTCAGGTCCCCTAATATAGTCTGTCAATGTTTTGGCTTTCTTTAATAGTCTCTCACTCTGTACTTCACTTGCCTTCCTTCATCTATCTCACAGTTGTACTTCTTCTGTGGTAGATTGTGAGGTATCTTGTCTCTTCATTTGTTTCTCTGTTTATTGAATTTTGTTGTTGATTCATTCACTTCTTTTCATTTTTTTGTTTATGTTTCTTGTTTGCTCACTGACCTAATCTATTGGGTCATTGGGTTAATCACATTTTAATATATTTTCTTTCTTGTTTTTAGTTTTCATTACTACTTTTATTCTGTATTTGTAGGTTCATTCTTTAATTATTATTTCTTTAAATGATTTTAATACTTGGTACGCCATTCTGAACCCTTGGTCGGTCTTGTCTCATTTAATTATTATGTCATGTTGTGTTCAATGTTATGTCCAAAGTATGGTGATTATATGTATCATTACAAAATACATCACATTCTGACAGTGTATTTTATAAATTCCGTTTTTCTCTAGTATGTTGATTTTTCTTTATTGTTTACCAGTAATGAAAAAAGATTATGTTTATTTACTGATACTATGTTAAGATCACACTTTTTTAACCTATTAAAAATCCTATCTGTTACAAACTTAATGTAATTTGTTAAATGAAATTTTTTGTTACCTGATCTGGCTCTAAAGAATAAAATTCTTTTAAAATAATTTTCTTCTGTTTTTTTTTCAAATTAAAGAGTCTACTATTCTTGTGTCATAACCGTTATTTCCTGCTATGGGTTTTCTATATCAACGTCTTTATTAAAATTTTCTTTGAATGAAGGAACTATGAGGAGACGATTAACCATTGCATGAAAACTCCTTAATTTTACGTGCCATGACGTTAGTGACTGTTTATGTATAATGGTATCTGTAAAAGTAGGTTTTCTATATATCTGAAAACTAAGGATTATTTTGTGACCTAGTAATGGTGAAATCCAAAAAATTTAAACATTTCATATTTTCTGTTTCAAGTGTAAATTGCACAGTACTATAAAAGGAATTAATATAATCTAAGAACATATGGAGCTGTCTATCTGATCCCACCCAGATACAAAATATATTGTCAACATTTCTTGTCCAATAAAAAATATATTTTATGTTGGGCTTATTGGATGTAAAAATGCATTCCTCCAAAAAATGTAGTAAAGATTTCACTTAATAAAGGTGATAGAGGAGAGCCCATAGGTAAGCCTTTAAGTGTTTATAGATTTTATTATTAAACTGGAAATAATTTTGTCCTATGCAAATATCTAAGTTAAACCGCTGACCTTTTACGTACACTACATTGACACATACCAAAATCATTGCTTTTCTTTACTTTGAAGAAGAATATAAAATATAATGTAACAAAATAAAGAGTAAAGCATTAAACTGTGAACCTTACGAAGTGTTTGTATGTTTTTAAAAACCTTTGTATATAAGAAACTTACCCGTATGTAAGTAATTTCTTGTATGGAGAATGTTTCTGAACAGGGATTGCTAGTGTTTCCTTAGCTTGCAAGTAAACTTCTGCTAAGTCACACAATTCGTCTTCACTAAGAGTGTCTTCTATAAGCTTATATGCTGATGCAGGATCCACATAGAATGCAAATGAACCTTTTCTTAAGCAGTTTACACCATCAATAGGTGAAAAATATGCTTTGTTTTGTTTTGGTGCCACTTTCTTTACGTACATTTCATGAACTATTGGATGCCAATTGTATCTCTGTAATATGAAGTAAAACTCTGTACAGTTTATTAAGTAAACAAACTCTTATATTTATACCTGACGGGAATTTATAAAAATAGAATTTGTAAATGTTATTGTCTCTATATCTCCTTCCAAGTGTAGAGGTCCCCAGCCACTGAGCTGCCATGTGGTCATCTGTCCAAGATTCTGTACTCATGTTCATGCCACTTGATTTTCAAATGAAGCTATGATGTTTTAATCATACAATTATTCTGCTGGGAAACAGAATTTGTTATGAAAATCAGTTTTTTAAAAAAGCATATTCAGAAAATTCTCCTATAATTGGCTTACAAAATTAACTACTATAGAAACTTGTAGTAACCATGCCTGGAGATGAATTCAGGTGTCACACTAGCAATTCTTATGACAGAGGAGTTTGGTAATAATTAACAATGAAATATTTATAAATCTGTGCTCTCACCTATTAGGTTGTTGCCATGTGTAGACGTACAATCTTATTTTATAAGATTGTAACAATGGCATTAAGAAAAAAATATATTCTTACTCATTACATCCATTTAGCATATCAGTTCAGTGCTTGTCTTTGGTACAAAAAGAACATATCTCCATTCAAATCTCATAGATGCAAATGCAAATCAGTTGTTTAGAATGATTATGAAATCTGCAAGTGTGTTTCGTTACTGATTAATATTTTCATGATGCTGCTGTTTCTAACACCATCAAATGCTTTACCCGTTTATTGGCAGTGGTCTTAAGATGTTTAGTGTCAATCTATTCACTGAGAAAGCCACATCAGAGCTTTGGTAAAATATTTGACAGTTTTAAGATAAATGTATGTGGTGCTACATTATTGCATTTAATGATCAAACTACAAAAGTTTTAAAGAGATTTTTGTGATACAGTTAAAATACATTTTCAAAACATCAAGTTGCATCCATTTTCTGTTCTAATTGTTACCTTAATAACTTGTGCAGAAACAGTGTTAATTATTATGCAGGCAAACTGACATAGAAAGATTATTACAGACAGTCTGAAAGAGGAATGACATTTTAGTGATTACAAGATCCTGGATTGAGCACTGTACAAGGATCTCCATTTTAGAACAGTTTAAAATCGAGGCCTGTCTGTCACTCGACATAATTTAACTATTTTTGTTGACTAATGAAGAAAACAAGTGCTATAAAAACCTATTATATCAAGAGCAGCAGACGTAAATAGGGAGACGTAAATGATTCAGTACCAAGATGATTGGAGGTTGAAATGGATATAGTAACTGCAAAATGCTATCATACTTTCTTTAGTGAATTTAAAGGGCCAAGTAAAAAACTCTTGCAGTATTCCACATATGCGTTTTTAAATTGAATGTTTATATTAAATAATTCTCAAATTATGTACATGATAGTATGAGATAGCCAATGGCTAAATTCTACTGAAAGTTTTGTACAACACTGAAACAGATGTTCCTCTTCTTCAAGATCATATAACAGATGAAAGGGTTACATCCTACATGCTTATACAAAAATTGTGTAACTGTACATTTAGTTTTGGGAAATTGAAAACCAGATTAAGCTGGCTTGATATGGTTAACCAAATCAAAATGGTCCGATTTCAGACATAGCATTGCATGTATGTTGTGTACTCACTATTTAAACTGAGTGAGTGAGGTTTCCCACTTACTCATTTGAAAGACTTAGCTGCATATTGTTGAGGCTGTTTGCGTATGTTTCTAAACATTCCTTTATCAGAGTGATCAGTTGTATGTGGGCTGTACCACCACTTCCGTTATTTCACACAATGTGTCTGTTGAAGGTATAGCACAAAACAAAAACTGTGTTAAAAGTATAATGTGTGTGGTCAGTTTTTCAAGTCTACACTATTCACCACACATAAATAATGGTGTTATTTAATGGACAGTGTAGCTGTGCTGTTACAGAATACGTTTTATTAATTGTCATACAATAAATGTTGGCAATAAACATGTCTAACCATACCCATTATCATTAATTCCCAATTTTTATGCTTATGTCATCAAACTTTACACACTACTAAATGTTTTACATAAATACTAGAGATAAGATGATAGGTTGCTAGTTGTAGTGCATACAAAGAAGATGAGTTAGTACCGACCAGGCAAAGGATTTATTTGTAGTCAGCTGTCAAAGAAGAGTTATTTTTGTTTTTTTGTGGGATCATGTTGGGGAATATTAGTGTGGTAGAGATTTGCAACTTTAGTGTAATTATATTTCATGGAATTTTATCTGTTCACTGTCCTGTTTCATCTTTTCTTGGTAATCTATTAGAAATTTTAAAACTAAATAATGTATAAACGTTTTCAAACATGGATTACTGAGAGTAGTTAGAGTTGGTATTAAAAATTCTAATTATACTTACGTTTAGAGTATCTTTGGATGTTAAAACGTTTTCAAATCCAATTTCAAAAGAACTGTGCACTAGATCAGCAAGTGTCTTTATAGTTTTAGGAGGTGTAGATAATAGTGAAGAAACAATGCTAGAAGTATAGAACTGATAAACCATCATTGCCCAAACAAAAAGAAGGAGAAATACTATTCTGCTTCCTACATGTTGTGGTACAAGTGCAGAACCTAAAAAAACAATTTGAAGAACATATATGTTACTCCTTTGTGTTTCAGCTGTAATTTGGGTATAGATTTGGGCTTCTTAGTATTAGAATAATGTCTAGTTGTGCAGTGTGGTACTCATGAGTGTTCAGGTAACACAGTATTTGTAGAACTTTTTGTGTCTACAAGTTAGTGAATCTTGTTCTTCTTCATTTGTATACAACATTTTGAAACAGTACCAAGGGATTGTGATCAAATAATATTTGTTCCTCTGTATAATACAACTAATATTCTAACATTAAAGAAATAAGTTATGAGATTAAAAAGACAATACAAAAAAAACCACCTAAATTAGAATTAAAAAAGGTTAACTCAAAATTAAGGTGATTTGAACTATCCATTTCAATTTCAGCTACAAAATTTTAAATATAAGTAGTTTTTTATTTATACTTTATTGATTATGTTTACATACATGGCGGACTATTTAAATATCGGTATGGAGAACCATACATGACTTCCATATTCTAAGATTTATATTTAAAACCATTTTCAGCCAAACAGCCAGGCTGTGTCTTACCTGCCTTTTTATTGCTGTATTAAATGAAAAATATTATATTACATTAAAATGAAAAAATTATAATTTTATTGCCTGGCAACAAAATTATTTTATTTTTAACAATTACCATTGTTTCAAAAAGTTTAAATAAATTTTCAAGTACTTTACTCTTGTTAAAACGTAAAAGGTTGCTGGTAAACTACCCCTTTCCCCTTAACCGATCTTCACCAAAATCGAAAGTCATTGAGACCTCTACAATTCAGGGACGTATGCAAAATATTATTTGATTCTGTTTGAATTTGCGGCTGTTATCGTTTGCCATAGAAATACGCTTGATAAAAAAACGTTGCAGGTAAACTACCCCTTCCCCTTAACCGATCTTCACCAAAAACAATAGGTCTTGAGTACTCTACAAATCAGGGCTGTATGCAAAACATTATTTGATTCTGTTTGAATTTACGGCTGTTATCGTTTGCCATAGAAAATACCCTTGTTAAAAAAACGTTGCAGGTAAACTACCCCTTTCCCTCAACCGATCTTCACCAAAAACAATAGGTCTTGAGAACTCTACAACTTAGGGCTGTATGCAAATAATCTCTTGATTCTGTTAGAATTTGCGGCTGTTATCGTTTGCCATAGGAAATACCCTTGTTAAAACATAAAACGTTACAGGTAAACTACCCCTTTCCCTTAACCGATCTTCACCAAAAACAATAGGTCTTGAGTACTCTACAAATCAGGGCTGTATGCAAAACATTATTTGATTCTGTTTGAATTTGCGGCTGTTATTGTTTGCCATAGAAAATACCCTTGTAAAAAAACGTTGCAGGTAAACTACCCCTTTCCCTCAACCGATCTTCACCAAAAACAATAGGTCTTGAGAACTCTACAATTTAGGGCTGTATGCAAATAATCTTTTGATTCTGTTTGAATTTGCGGCTTTTATCGTTTGCCATAGGAAATACCCTTGTTAAAACATAAAACGTTACAGGTAAACTACCCCTTTCCCTTAACCGATCTTCACCAAAATCAACAGATCTTGAGAACTCTACAATTCAGGGCTGTATGCGAAACATTATTTGATTCTGTTTGAATTTGCGGCTGTTATCGTTAGCCAAACAAACAAAATTACCCTTGCTAAAAAAAAACCGTTGCAGGTAAACTACCCCTTTCCCTCAACCGATCTTCACCAAAAACAATAGGTCGCGAGTACTCTGCAAATCAGAGCTCCATGTAAAAAATTATTTGATTCTGTTTGAATTTGCGGCAGTTATCGTTTGCCATAGAAAAAAAATCTATAGACACACAGATAGACAGATAGACACACAGACACTTTTCGGAAAACGACTTTTTTTCATGTTTTGAGTGTAGTAGAATCAGAATCTGCAATAATCTCGAACACGATTTTTTTTGCCATCACCATACTTCCATTCCTTAAGGAATATGGAAGTAATAATTTATTAAAATTTCCACTTCTGCCTAACACTGAGCAGCGTTTACTTATAAAATTGTTGATATGCTTTATGAACATTTAAAAATAGAACATGTATATGATACAATCGATCATGTACATGAAAACAAAATTGATTGTAATATTTGTAAATAAGTTTTATTGTTCTTAAGTAGTCAAACAATTGCTTAACATTCATTTAAAACAAAAATTAAAAATATAAGTAGGCCTTAAAATCTGAAAAAAAAAATAATAATAATAATATTCTAAACATTCATATCTACATTTGCTTTACTACATCTTCCTGTGTCCTTGTTTAACTTGTTTAAGCTACTAAAACATCTTATCCCAGTGAAAAGCAGTTATTTTAATTATTAATCCAGGTAGTGATTTCCAAAGAGTGAGAATTGAAATTACCACAGGTGGCACAAAAACCACAAAGATTTAATTATTAATTGTAAAGGATTTCTATGGAAACGGTAAGAATGGTGCCAATTAAATGATGTTTGCAGTGGGTAAAGTGCAAATTGAATTTAATTTCAATACACTTTATTGTCATCATCATCAAACTTTATTAGACCAATGTAAATTGAAAACAGTATTCAGTGGAGAAAGACAATTTTGAAAGGATACATGAAAACTAAAAAGTTTGGTAACCACTGTTGTAAAATATTGTTTGTAGATTAGAGAGCAATGACTCATTATACTTCAGAATATTATAATTAAAGCCAGAAAACTTATCAAAATCACAGTTTTACAGACATAAAGAAAAAACACTTTTGTAATTTGAAATATTTCATTACCACAAACAGCTTCATTGAGAAGTACATAAATTGTTACTTCTTTGTGTTTAATGTGTTTCTGATAAAGTTGTTTGAGGCAGGATTCAAATTACAGCACAGTCATAGTAATTCAGATTCCCTTTAATTTGAAACCTTCCATCTGAACAAATACTACTGATTCAAAAAATTGTATTATTTGTGTGTAGATTTATTGAATGAGCGAAGTGAATTCTCAGTTTTAACTTGATCATTTGGCATTTGTCTGTCTGTTTGGGGTATGCCTCTTGACAACTTTTAAATGCATCAACCGATTTTTTTAAAACTTGGCATGCTTGTCCATACTTTTACCTTACAGAACCCTATAGTTTTTGAGATTGAAATATAGGGTAGCAGGAGCCAAAAATATGAGAGGGTTAAAATTGTGAAGAAATCTCAAAAGCCCATGTAGGATATAGAATTATGCAAAAATTCATGTGGGGTATCAGATTAAAAAGAATGTTTAACTTACGTCTGAATATAGTGTTAGGTTTTAGACATTTCAAAATTTGGTACCCCAGGCCAAAAAGAGATAAAAAATTTCAAAAAAAATTGTGAAAATTCAGCCCAGTGTCAGAGTAAAAGAAACTGTAACCCAAATCTGAATGTTTTGAATTTTTATTGTTTATTATATGATTGTGTGCTCCACAATTGTTATATTATTACTAAAGAAATAATAGAGGAATCAGGATTTTTGAAATTTTTCCCATAATTGAAAAATTGTGTAATATCAAGATTTGTCTAGTAAATATCTTCAATTTTAAATCGCATTGTGTGAATAATCTTCAGACATTTCATCTGCTCTGTATCACAAGATCCTCAGCAGTAATTTTCAGTCAAAATATTGAAATATTTGCTATATAAATTTTTAATTGTTTTGTTTGTTCATTTGTCTTTTATTCATTAAGACATACAACTATTACAGTATTTATTTTTCCCCATTTTTATTTTAAATTTCTTTCAAATATAAACAACTGAATATAATGATTATGCAAAATGAAACTTAAGCATACAGTACCTTGCTGACATATAGCAGCGACTATAACAATAATAGTGCTGCTCCATGAGTCATCATGTTCAGAGAAGTTGAAATTATTTTGCAGCCAATTTGAAATCTGTGTCAGGAAAAACACTAGTGCAACCATTACAATTATGCATATCCATACTGTTGTAGACAGTGGTTGTAGGAACACCATTCTTAGTGAACCATTGTTTCTTGGATGTCGGAAAATGAAGTGTGGCCTAAAAATTTTAAATTGTTATAACTGCTTGATGGCATGTGATGAGGGAGAGAAAACAGGATTGGGAAAACAAACGTTTAGGGTATGTACGAGGGTTATCCAGAAAGTAAGTTCCATTTTTTAAATATTGCCATGGTATCGATGCTGTCACGCTGTTGCGCATGTGCAGCCAGTTTGTTGATTCGTAGGTACGCCAACAACATCATTTGTAAACAATTGTGCACTGAGTAAGCTTCATTGGAAGTGTTTATAATGTCAAAATTCGAGTCACCCGCCGGGTGTGAAAGTAGGTATGTGATTCAGTTATTCAATACAAAAGGCATTAGAACAATTGAAATTCACCATCAGATTTTCAATATTTATGGAGAAGAAGCAGTGAGCGATTCAGTGGCACCAAGTTGGATATGACTTTTTTTGCTTAAGTCTGATTCAGAGTAAGCGACGTAGGATGCTTACCCAGAACATTGTGATGCATAATGGAACTGCACACACACACTGCAGCTGCAACACAACATCCAGTCACAAAGTTTGGCTGGCAACAATTTGATCATCCACATTACAACGACACTTAACACTTCACACAACGCAAATATCACATTTTCAAGCATGAGAGAAATTCTTCCTTGGTGGCCAATGATGTCAAACAAGCTGTTACATACATGGTTCAAATCACAGTTGGGAAATTTCTACAATGGAGGTATACAACGCCTGGTGCCTCGGTATGAGAAGTGTTTCAAAAATGACAAAAAGTATATAGAAAAGTAGTTTAAGGTGTCAAATAGCAATAAAAATGTTTTGTAAATATATTCTTAGGTTCCTTTATACCCTATCGGAACTTACTTTCTGGGTAGCCCTCGTACTTTTGTTGATTGTAACAAACATTTTTTTATAGTCTATAAATTATTTAACAATGAAACATTGAGACATTTAGCATATTTTTAAGAATCATAAAGCTACCAATGAAATTATTGTTTTCTTTTATCACCACATTTAGAGTAGGTAAAAGTGTGGCCATTTCATTTTCATCTTTGCTAACATGAAGTTATGAAAAAATTTAGTAGTCAATGTTGCACTGGTTTCATGTTCAGTTGGAAGACAATCTATGAAGTGATCATTAAAAACTGAAATTAATCAAGACTTACTTAGAGAACACTTTAGTCAACATAAAGCTCCTTATTTTTAATTGGCACATACAATTAAATTAAAGGGAATATCTGTATTTCATGTACCATTAGAAATTTGTATAATCAAGGAATGTATACACAAAATTAATCATTATCTTCAACAAGGATTAAACTAAAAATAATTTGTTCCAGTCCCAAGCAGATAGACTAGAGCTGGTCACTCAATGCTTCTTCAGATGTCCCACATCTGTCCATCCCTTCATCTTATAATTCAATAGTTGTTTGGGGATGTGGTAGTCATCTATCCAATTAAGATGTTCCAACCATTTTAACAGCATTTGGCAATTCTATTTGAGTATATTCGTAATATTCAGTTCTTGCTATATATATATTTTCAAACACTTTCTGCTACAGTTCGTTTCTTGATGTATATAATATATATTTTATAATGACTTTATTACCTCAAGATGTTTTCTCCCTATTTGGAACATGTTTCGGGAAATCTTGTGTTCCGATTTTCAGCCTTCCGAATTTTGAGCCTTTTGAGGTATTTGTGTGTTGGCTGGTTGTTGCTTTGGTTTCCTGTTGGTCTCTGGTGCTTAAAATTGGTATTATTGTGTGTGATTGTGGTGTTTTTTTGTGTATTTTCTATGTTGAGTGCTTTTAAAATTGTGTCATGTTTTGTATTGATTGTATTTGTTCAGGTATTAGTTTGTTTTGTGTTTTATGTTTGTATATTTGTAAATTTTCCCAAATGTTCATTATGGTCCCTTTGTGTGGTATATGTTTTATTAGTGTCATATTGGTTATGTCTGGGAATTCAATGTCCAGTGTTTATTGTATGTGTGGCCAAATTAGATTTATATATTTGTTTTTTTGTATACATTTAGGTGTTCAAAATAACGTTTTTTCAGCTGTTTTTTTTTTGTTTGTCCTATGTAATATTTATTGCAAACTTGGCATTCAATTTTGTATATACCATTGGTTATTGTATTACCTTTGTTGTGTGGGTTATTTAGTTTTTGTAAATTATTTTTATTCGTTTTGTATGCTATTTTGATATCTGTGTTTTTAAATAGTTTTGTTTTTGTAATTTTATTATTTATGTATGTGAATGTGGCCCATTTTTTATTGTTGTTATTATTTATGTTGTTCATTTTGATTAATTCTTAATTGTTCAGTTTTTATTTTATTTTCTATTTTGTTTATAGTATTTTTATTGTATCCATTTTCATAAGCAATTTGGTATATATTTCTTTCTTTGTCTGTTTCTTGTTTGTACAAAATTCCCCTTTTTCTTCTGTGAATTGTATTTTTGGATGTATGTTATTGATTTGTTTTAGTATGTTCTCTGCATTTGTGTTTTTGTTATTTGATACATGTAGCCCATCATCTACATATCTTATCCATATGTCATTTGGATCAAATGATTTTATAATATTTTGGTGTCTATGTGTTGTAGGAATATTTCTGCTATTATGCTAGATAATGGAGACCCCATTGCTAAACCTTCTTGCTGTTGATAAATTTTGGTATTAAATTCAAAGTAATTTTGTTTTAGTATTAGTTGGAGGCTATTTTTTATTTCAGTTATATATTGTTTGTCTTCATTTTGTTCTTTAAGTTTGTTTATTATTGTTTCTTCTACTGGGATGATGGTGTACATGTTTGTGATATCATATGATGTGAAAAATGTATTTTCATTTATATTTATTATTTTTAGTTTGTCTATTAATTCGAATGTATTTTTTATGTTATGATGATTATTTGTTAGATGGTTACTTTTTAGTTTTTGTGCTATTATTTTTGCTATTTTGTATGTAGGTGCTTTTTTGAAGTTGATTAATGGACGTATTGGGTTGTTTAATTTGTGTATTTTTATTAGGCTATTCATTTTAGGTGGTTCTGGATTATTATTTATATATATGTCTGTATTTTTATTGTTGAAATGTTTTTAGTTGTTTTTATTAGTTTTATTGTTTGTTTAAGATATTTTTCTGTTGGGTCTTTATTTAGTTGTATGCATTTATTATTGTTGATGAAGTGTTCAGTTTTTTTTATGTAGTCTGCTTTTTCAATGATTACTGTTGCTTGACTTTTGTCTGCTTTAGTTAATATTAAATTATTGTTCTTTACTTTATTTTTAATTTCTTTTATTGTTTTATTGTCCTTCTTTTGTTTATATTTGTTTTTCATTTCACTAGTGATTATTTTTTTAATTATATGTGTTGCTTCTGTTCTTTTTTCTTCTTGTGTATTGTCTTTTATTAGGTTAATGGCAAATTCTGTTTCTACTATTAAATTTTCTAGATTTTTGTTTGTGTTTTGAGTTAGGTTAGTTTTTGACATATTGTTTAAATATTCTGTTTCTTTTTTGTTAAATTCTGTATTGCTAAGGTTAATGGTTCGAGGGTAAAATGTGTGTTTATTTTTGTTTTTTTGTTCTTGATTTTCGTTTTGTTGTTTTAATGTGTTGAGTTTTTTGTTGATTGTAATAGTCTTTTTGTTTTTTCAAATTTTATTTTATTTTCTATGTTATTGTATTTATTATTCCAAGTAACTGGATATAATAAATTTGTTAGCTCTATTATTAGTACTATTTTGAATGTTCATCACTACTTTGTTCACGGCACTTTATAATTATTAATATTGATGGCACTTTCTCTTGTGAACTTACTTGTTGTATTCTCTCATACGACGTTTCGGAGTGTTGTTCTCCTTCTTCAGTCCTATAATAGGAGGAGTCTTCAGGACTGAAGAAGGAGAACAACACTCCGAAACGTTGTATGAGAGAATACAACAAGTAAGTTCACAAGAGAAAGTACCATCAATGTTAATAAATCTATTATTAGCTCTAAAATTTACAAACATAAAACACAAAACAAACTAATACCTGAACAAATACAAATCAATAGAAAACATGACACAATATTCAAACACTCGACATCAAAAATACACAAAATACTAATACATACACCACAATCACACACAATAATACCACTTTAAAAAACCAGAGACCAACAAGAAAGCAAAATAACATCCAGCCAACACACAAATACTTCACCAGACGCAAGATCACGAAGGTTGAGGATGAGAACACAGGAGTTCTCAAACATGTTCTGAAACATGTTCCAATTAAGGGAAAAATAACATCTTAAGGTAAAATAAATATAAATTTTAAATATTATATATATATATATATATGCATTTCTTGTGATCTTGAAGAGTATACCCTGCCACATGACCGAAAAAGCTCATTTTAGCCACTTTAATATGACTGGCCTGGGATTTCAGTAAAGTCCAATTCTCAGACACATAGAGAAGTGTGGAGAGGGCCAACATCATGTAGAACTTAAGGCGTGATTCTTTACTCATTGATCTTAGTTCTCCTGAGAGTCCTGCACATACGGTTGAACTTATTTAGCCTACCCCAGATATTTCAAAATCGTTGACCACCTACAGAACAGTACCATTAACAACAATCAGCTTCCATAGGATCAGCTCCATAAAAAACAATCAGCTTGGTTTCCAATGTGGATATCTGTGATCCAAAATCTGTGCAGATTCAGTGCAGTGACTGTACAACTATCTGGAAGCTGCTTTCTGAGTTCGGCAGGCTAACCTGGTCAGCAACGAACAACAGTGTGTTTACTGCAGAATTACCAATCATAAAATGCTTCAGAAGTTTGAAGTCAATTGTGTATGACATCGTCTATATATATAGATTAAAAAAAGGTGATAATGGGCACCCTTGTCATATTCCACAATTGATCAGGCCCAGACTAGGAGTTGTGCTCGGTCTTCCTGCCTCAATTAACATTTTGTTTTCCACATAAAGATTTAATATAGCTCTTATGAGGTGTTGCAGGGTCTCTTTCTTTGTCATTATTGCCCACAACCTCCCCCTGTTTACTTTATCAAATACCTTTCCAAAGTCAATGTAACCTATGTATGTTCTATGAGCTTTTCAACTGATAGGCAACTGACATTCTCTGTGCTTTTCAATGTCCTGGACTATTGTGAAGATGCAATCTAAAAATTGATAACTAATTCAGTATAAAAGTTCATTACTGCAATTATAATTGTCCTTCAAAAATGATCCACTAAATAATGAAAAAGACAAAATTATTAATTTGTGTACTACAAGTTAATTAAGGTAAGTGCCCAGTAATAAAATCACAAGTGCTTTATAAGTCATTGAATGAGATTTTGTTTCTTTTTATCTTGCAAGTTCAGTATGGAAGTAATAGCAGCCAGAAGTCATACGTACTGATATGGCCATATCTGTGCTTGTGTGTAGTCAACAACTTCAAATCGAGGTGGGCGGATAGCAGCAACTGTTGCAGCTATATTTGCAGATCCATTCATAAGAAGACTTACCATCCCATCAAACTTACCACCAAACACATATCCCCAAGATGAAGTTGGAACAATTCTGTATCTGGAAATAATTAAAACAGACTAATGTAAAGTTAATTTATTTAAAATCTGAGAATTTCAGATAATATTACAGTAGGTTTAACAACATGAATAATTAAACATATTCCGATTTTTAATGTACAAGTGCTACATTGTTTTAATTTTCCAATCTTTGTGACTGTTTCTGAAGTAATATTGGGAGATAATATTGCACCAATAAAATCTAAATATTATTACCCTCATATAGAACTAGGAAAATTAAACATGAATTTTCATATTTGCATGAAAATGTCGAGGATTATACAGACAGGTCAGGCATAATTAATAGTCACACAAAATATAAATTTATAAAGGACTGATAAGATTACTAATATGTAAACTTAACTCCAAACAGCCCAGAAAAAATAGCCATTTTCAACACTGGAATTTAGATTATTAGATTTGAGACTAATTAGAAAATATAAAATATGTTTGCTAGAATACATTAAGAATAACTTATTTTAACTCGAACTAAAAGTTGCCTAAACAATTCTTTGAACAACACCCTGAAATTAGGGTGTGAAGGGGTAAAGATTGGTTGTATCAGATTATCTTCAAAAATATATATCTTCACAAAATTTATCAAGAATAAAAATTTAAAGGTGAAATGCTTTCCTATAATAGGCCTATATGAAATTTACTACATTTAATTTGAATAACTACCTGAGACCCAAGAATATTTTGAAAATTTTGTCTGGGACCAAGTGATTTTTTGTTTTTGTTCAACCCCTATGTTGCGTCAAAGAAGCTCTTGAAGTACTCTTGAGTTATTCTTAGGAACGCTAATTGGAGATGGCTGGTTAGAAATGAAGTTTTAAGTGGACTGTATGCTTTTTATATAAATAATTGTTTATTGAAATCTATTTGATGCGATTGCTGGCACATGTACGTAGTAATTACCGCGGCATGATGCCCGCTACTTAAATTAGAATAAAATATCTAATGACATAATCGTGAGAAGTAAGGCTGAGATCGCCCAAGTAGACTTAGCGCATGTTGAACATGCTAATAATTTAAATAATGAAAATCCTGTAGCCGCGGCTGGAAATAGAAACGAGTGGCCTTCTCGGAGTCTTGAGTAGAACTAACGTAATTTTTACTACAGTCAGCCCTGCTAAAGACCGGCTGTAGATAACAGACAAAAAACGTGATGTCATCTACACGTGTCGCAATGCAGTATTCAGAATACAAAGTTTACAAGGTTCAAAGTTTGACCATACTGCCCGCACAAAATCGGGGCGATTTTGCAATTTAAGTTATTATGTGAAACGTAAATCACAAATTATTATCAAATGTATACAAGAAAATACATAATATACTTGAAAGCCTTATACATTAAATAAATTGACCTTTTGCTTAAAGTAAATCGTCTCTGACATAAAAATCTGTAAGTAACAAAATTAATCAAGCTATCAGAAACAGGCTCAAAAGCAAAACAAACCAATTTCTGTGCTGAAAACGTACAAAATAAAGCTCATGATAAAAATAAATCCTTTACATAACTAAACATTGTCTCTCTTGAAGCATGAACATATGGACATTAAATACATATATTTAATTTTTAACAGAAAGTAAGTGACAACATTCAATTTATATAAAAGAAAACATCTAAAAAACTGACTCAATATAGTAATACAATGATAAAGACATAATAGCTGGTACAATAATAGTAGACTAACAATCCCCAAAAAAATTCAAAGATACATAACCATGGTAAATACAATAGTGAAAAACATAATGTACATGCATAGTATTAGTATAATGATATCAAAATTCAATGGTACATGGCGATATGGTAGACATATCCAATTGATGTAAAAATGCATAACATGAGTGTATGATTATGCATAATACATAAGGATTGACATAATAGTTAATAGTACATAATAGTATAATAATAATCATAAAAAATTCAATAACATAATAATGATACATAGGAATACAATAAAAAAAAACTTAATAATAATATAATACAAACAACAAATAGAAAACATGATAAATGTTCGAAACAATGATGCATGATAATGCGAATTAGTCTGAGTCCACCGGAAGTGGGCACAATTTATGAATGGATCGACGTAGGACACCATGTGCGGTGCGAACGTCAGCAACGCGCACTATTGAGTCCTGACCCGAATAAACATTCGTGATTACCCTGCGTTTCCACTGAAGGGGGGGGAATTATCATCTAGAATGAGGACGAGTTGTCTGGGAGTCAAATTTTTTGACGTAATGCGCCATTTGTTGCGCTGTTGCAACTGGTGCAAGTAATCTTTTGACCACCGTCTCCAAATGGATTGTGTGAATCTTTGGAGTAGCTGCCATCTGCCCAAATGACTAATATTGACTTGGGAATAGTCGGATTCCGGGAGTGCCGTGAGCGGAGAACCAACCAGGAAATGAGCGGGAGTTAAAGGTTCGGGGTCCCTAAAGTCATTGGATATTGCGAAAAAAGGGCGTGAGTTAAGGCAGGACTCTATTTGAGTTAGGATGGTATAATACTCCTCGAAAGTCAGAATGGTTTCGCCAATCACGCAACGCAAGTGAAATTTGACACTTTTTACTCCGCTTTCCCACAGACCACCGAAATGAGGGGCTGAGGGTGGAATAAAGGACCACTTGATGCCTTGGGCACTGGTAAACTCCTGGGTTGTTTGCTCAAATCCTTTAGACTTCAAAAGTCTATACAATTCGTGGAGTGTGCTGCTAGCATGACGAAAGTTCGTACCATTGTCGGAGAATATCTGATCGGGGATACCTCTACGCGCGATGAACCGTTTTAAGGCCGCTATGAAGGCGTCTGAGGTAAGATCTGAGACAAGTTCCAAGTGAATGGCTTTAGTGGTCATGCATATAAATAAAGCAATATATGCCTTTGACGTCAATTTTGAGCACTGCCCGCCATGACGTACAAATACGGGATCGGCATAGTTGACAGCAGATTGGGAAATTGGCTTAGCAGGCATGACCCTGGAAGGGGGTAATTGTCCTAATAATTGGTTTGCGCCCCTAGCACGGAATCGAAAACAAGTGATGCATTTATGTATTACCGAGCGTATATAGGATTTATCATTAATGATCCAATATTTCTGCCATAGAGAAAACTGGGTTAATTGTACACCAGCATGTAGTAAACGAAGATGTTCGTTTTCTATGATTAACTTGCTGAGATGAGAATGTGGGTGTAGTATTATTTGATGTTTGCTCGCGTAGTTGAGCTGGGAGTGCTGCAGACGTCCACCCACGTATAATATACCTGTCTTGTCCAGAAAGGGGTTAAGTCAAAGAATTTTACTGTTATTAGGGATGCAGTGATGAGCCTCAAGTTCCGTAACCTCAATGCTAAAATGCGATTGCTGAGACTGGCAAATGAAAACCAAAAGTGTATCATGCAACTCCTGGGTCGTTAAAAAGGAAGTGTTCCTATCAGCTATGGGGAGCCAAGAGTTCCGAATGAATCGGCAGCAATATGAAAAAACGCGAACGAGTTTTGATAGAGATGAATAGTTTTCAAAATAATTAGATGTGGATGAGGCGACAATCAATGAGGTTTGGACCTGCTTCTGTTGTTCCTGTTCAAGATCGGGATGAGTGCAGGGTGAATGAGCATCGAAGGCACAGATAGGCCATGATGATGACTCATGGTCAGGGTTCTGCTTGGACTTGAGTTCCAGTGATGGAAACCTGCGGATAGCTCCGGAGAGAGAATCGCCCAAATGAGACTTGTCTGACTTGCGAGGCAGGGATACCACAAATCTGCCATCCTTATTACGGACAGTATTGGATACAAAATGATTCTCGCATTCCGAGTCCTCAGTGGAGGGATCACGAATAGTAACGTCCTCCAACTTCCAAAATTCCTTTAGTTGAGAGAAAATGGCACTATCATTTTCACATACCATAAATGATGAAACCGGTTTCGTCATGTCGACATTAAATGGCAAGTTACCTGCGAGAATGAATCCCAATTTTGTCTCCTGTATTATAGGGAAATGTGGGCTATGGATAAATTTCACAGGCTCAATTAATTGCAAGTAATACTGAGCACCGAGCAATAGATCGACTTGCGACGAGAAGTTGAGTTGTGGGTCGGCTAAGAATATGCCCTTTGGTAAGTTTAAAGATGCGATATCAAATGATTCCGCAGGGAGATTATTAGTGATACTGGGAAGCACAGCGCAATGTATGTTTAAACTAAAATTCTTACAGCGTGAATGCAACCTTACTCTGGTACTGGAATCAGCTTGAGACAATGAATTATTGATACCCGTTATGGGTAATTGAGATTTAATCAGTTTCAGACCCATGCGACGTGCGAAATTCATAGTGCAGAAGTTAGCCTGCGAACCTGAGTCTAATAAAATCCTAACTGGGTGCTTTCTACCTGCATGGTCAGTTGTCATGCAGACCGCGGTGGATAATAATATAGACTTATTTGTTTGCAATTTTAACGAACACTGATTGTTCCTTGATGAATCGTTTTTGTTAGATATATGAATCATTGTGTGATGGCGTTTCGCACACGTTCTGCAAGAAAATTTGGAGGGACAGTGTGCAAGATCGTGGCCTGGGCGTATGCAATTTAGGTAAAGTTTGTTTTTAATTAGAATATTTTTTCTCTCCAGTGGAGTAATCGCTACAAATTGTGGACACTCAGTAAGTCGGTGTTTACCCTTGCACAGCTGACATATATTATTTCCGATATGAGCGTGGAATGTTGATTTGGAAACATTTACCGGTTTAATTGCTTTGCGATAGTGAGCCTTATCGCCAACGTTTATCTTGCTTGCTGAAGTGGCCGCGCTGTCCCTGTTTTGTAATAACTGTTTACGGGTATTTAAAAATTTTATAAAATTACTACAATTAGGAAATCGTTCTTCCGACAAGCTTTCTTTCCAGAGACGACACGTGTAATTATCGAGTTTTTGGGCTAAGTAATGAATGAGAATAATTTCAAATGTATTTACGGGTAGATTTAATGAGTTTAAAGCATTGATATTCGCAGTTATCTCGTCAATGAATCTGGAAATGCTAACCCTGGACTCTTGTTGAACTGATTTCACACCCAAGACATTCCCTATGTGATGGGCTGAGACAATTAACTTACTGTCATACCTGCTTCTTAATAAATCAATGGCTACCGCATAATTTTCATGGGTAATTGGAAGAGATTTTATTACATTTAATGCCTCGTCACTCAATGAAGAGTGCAAGTAGTGTAACTTTTGAATATCCATCAGGTCAGTTCTGGCGTGTACTAGTTCAAGAAATATATTGTAGTAGTGTTGCCAATCAATAATGCTACCTGAGAAGCAAGGCAATTTAATTGGTTCCAACTGTATAGGGGGGTTTTAATTGGCGTAATTTTGGTATGAATCAACGGTTTCTGGTTCACCTGCTCTACTTGCTCTAACAAGTGGTGCAACTTGCATTCGATATTGCAGAGATCATCCTCGGTTTGGACTCTGTCACTGGCTGATGCGAAATCAGAGTCATCAGACTCAATTTGAGTCTGAATATCGTCATATTTAGCGGACAATTCCATTAAATGGCGAAGCTTAATTTTTAGTGCGTGATGATCGCTTATGTCTGGATTGAAATTATCCACGAAAGTGTTCACACGGGATATAGACGCTTTAATCGTGCCCCGTTTCTTTATTAACGCCTTCACATCAGCCATGATTGTAATTCAAAATGTAATTTAAAAAAAAAAATTAAACGTAGAGTAGGTGAACAATTGCTGTAATTTTGAATAACTTGCTAAAATCTGATATAATGCGGGAGCCAGTGATCGGTATACACCTTAACACATTACTTACTATAATAGATACTTGTTATCTCTTTTAAAAGAACAGCCATGAGCATTATTGAAAGTATGAATTATTTAAATGATAATATACATATAGCCTTATCTCGACACTTGAGCTTCTAATGAGTTATTGTACAGTTATGTAAATGGAAATTTATGCACAAATGTACATATGAAAATCTAGTTAAGATGAAAGTTTATGCTCACATGATAATAATATCTGCTTACGTAAAAGTATCAATAATACCATATTAAATATAAAATATTATTAAGTTTGTTGTACTCATGCATTATATATGAACAATTGTAAAGAAAAATGAAAGTTTATAATCACGTGGAATCCTGGCGTGTTCAAAACTGCTTCGGTCCTGTTGGTTCCGTGCTGACCCCGTCCGGCAATCCTTTGAAGAGTTGGCACACCGCCTGTTTGTGCTGGTTGGGTGACGCTTGACGTTGTAGTTCTGCGTAATTTGACAGTTGTGGACTTTTGCTGCCGTCGAATAACTGTCTTGTAGTGTTAGATTTGACGCTCTGCAGAATCCTGCATGTCACGTATGAAGTTTGTTTTTATGGCAACAAAGGCATGCCACGGCCAGCTATCTAAATTCGAAAGTATTTAAGCTTGAAGATTGTTTTGGGCCACAGGTTGTTTGGGCCCATTAAGTGACTTATTTTGAAATCGTCGTGGACAAAAATGCGGTCGCTGTGGACCAAAATGCGGTCGCGATGGACCAAAATGTTGCCCGTAAGGCGAAAATAAAATCCGGCCCAGAGGACCAAAATGTTGCGTCAAAGAAGCTCTTGAAGTACTCTTGAGTTATTCTTAGGAACACTAATTGGAGATGGCTAGTTAGAAATGAAGTTTTAAGTGGACTGTATGCTTTTTATATAAATAATTGTTTATTGAAATCTATCTGATGCGATTGCTGGCACGTGTAGTAATTACCGTGGCATGATGCCCGCTAATTAAATTAGAATAAAATATCGAATGACATAATCGTGAGAAGTAAGGCTGAGATCGCCCAAGTAGACTTAGCGCATGTTGAACATGCTAATAATTTAAATAATGAAAATCCTGTAGCCGCGGCTGGAAATAGAAATGAGTGGCCTTCTCGGAGTCTTGAGTAAACTAACGTAATTTTTACTACAGTCAGCCCTGCTAAAGACCGGCTGTAGATAACAGACAAAAACGTGTCGCAATGCAGTATTCAGAATACAAAGTTTACAAGGTTCAAAGTTTGACCACCCTATATTAATGTCAATTTACTCAAAAACTCAAATTCACACAAAAACTCAGTTCAGTCTAAAAACTATTTCATTCCCATCATATTGAGATCTTCCAGATCCTCGTAAGTATACAATTGATATTTCAATGCAAACATGAAAACAAGATTCATAAATGTTTGTTTTAACTAAATATAATTAAATCACTACCGACTTGGAACACAAAGTTTTTTATGGGTAAAAACGTAAAAGTTTTATCTTATAGCCTGAACCAGTTTTTGCTTTTTACAATCCACTGTTGTTCAAAAAATTGTATGTTTTTTCGGCAGAATCCTAGTCTACCACAACTAAATGTGCTTTTATCATGGCACAAAAAGCCATGATAATGTGGATATATGTCAATGGTAATAATTTTGCAGGAAAAATTATATTTAAAAAAATCTCTATGTTGATCAGTTTTTATCTAAATTAAACGCGATGCCTCTCAAATTATCAGAAATTATCTCAAATGTTCTTGTAATTATAACAAAATGCATATTAAAAAAAGGGTCTCCTCAGTTAATTTTTATCCAATCTAAATGTAGCAACTCTCAAATTATTATAAATTGGTTCAACTTTAATTTGCATAGTTGATAAAAATGTAAAATAGATATTTTTAAAGATATTTTTAAAATGTTACATTTCAGCACTATAATCCCTAATTTGAGGTTGTTGTCCAAAAAATGTTTTGTGATGTTTTAGTAATTGTTAAAGTAATTTTTAATGTACTTCACCAATAAAATCTAATTTTTCCGAATCAAACCCTATTTCGTCTTAAATAAATAGCAAATATACAGAACAATATCACCATACTAGAGCCACCTGCAAAGTAAAGAAAATATAATAAATATATTAAGTCTAAACAAATGGTACCTCCAAAATTATTCATTTCTTACAAAACTTTTATTTGTTTTTCTACATTCCAGCCAGATCTGCAACCACTGAGTGACGAGCTTATTTCAGTTCACCATGACTTTGAAAATCAGTGAAACCTACAAATTTTTTTCATTTTTGAAAATGAATAAAACTCTCTGGGAAATAAATCAGGGCTGTATAGACGAGTGTTCAAACATTTTCCAGGCATTTTCAAGTAGTTCTTGAGTTGCTTCTGTTGTGTGTCAGGAACTACATATTATTATGAACCAAAACAGTGTCACCTGACACTTTGCTGTACCAATTGTTTTGGATGTGCAATGGAGTTGGTGAAGTACTGACATTAAGCCTCTGAGTTTTCTGTTGTTCCTCTTGATATTAAATCAATCAATAGTATGGTATTTTGGACCAAAACATAGTCATCAAAGATTTCTGGTTGGTCATTGTTTGCTTTTTTTTGTTTTGCTTTGATGAAGATCTCAAATTAAATCACTCTATTAATTGATGCTTGGTTTCAAGTGTTTTATTGAAAATTTTTGATCAGTTACAATATATCAGCTATTTTATCTGTGTTCTAGTAAGAACTTGATAATGGTTGCGAAACCGAAAGGCCTCATTCGAGGGAAAATTGTACATAGCAGAGAAGCAACAAAATACGACAAAGTAGTTACAATATAGTTGAGAAATTCTCTTTGCCCTCTTGATGATACTCATTGAGAAACGTCAAGATCACTTCCATCAGCTTTTATTTGTGATCCTTTGACTAATGTTGAGGAGTCAAATGAAAAAAAATTTCTCGTGAAGTTTGTCATTTATTTATTCTTGAATTTTCAATAAGAAGAAAGAGTCACCCAGAATAACTCAACTTTATTTAAAGATCACAATTTTCTTCATCATCTATCGTCTATGAGTTTCAAAACTTGCATCATAATTCCAGTCTCACACTAAATGGGATTTAAAATTGTGTTACTCATTTTGAAGGAATATGCAAAGCATCTGGGTTGTCTTGCTAGGCTTAGATAGAGCTTAGGGCATAGGGAGTTGGTAAACCATGTACATACCATGTTCTTGAGTATACACCTGTGCAAATGTCCTTTCCTTTCACTGAATGTAAAACGATGTAAAGAGTGATTTGAACAACAGATTTCATCAGCAGAGAGGAAGAAAACCAGATAGACTGATGGAAGGAATAGGGATCTTGTTTGTGAAAGGAGAATATATAAATGGGGAAGAATTGTGAAGAAAAGTCTATGAAGCTTAGAAATTATTAGTGTCGTTAAAAAAAGTATTATTACAACTTCCAGTTGTTACTACAATAAAATTAACACAGGCGAAACTGGTTTAAAATGTAATTACCAAAATAACAAAAATACTAAAATAGCATACCTAACTATTTTATTTGCTGTAATGAAATTATATCAATTGAATAGAATTTAGATTATATATCAACAATTTTTTATTTCTGAATAAGAAATGAATGCAGTAAAAACTCAATTATCTTAACCACCAACTTTTGTTAAAGCCACCAAACACTTGAGAATATTAAGCTGCCTATTTAATCAGGGCTGTTAAACGTTTCAATTGGAGAAGGTAGTGAGTGATTACAAGGTGACATAGTGGACAGTGGCCAGTAGCCAAGGGAGGTGTGGAGCTATAATTTCTCTATTGAACAGAGTCTTATAGGTAAAATCTACAGACAGGTAGTACCAGCTTGCTAGCACTTGTGACATAACATACATACTAGAATACGAGGGGGGACCCAAAAGTAACGAGAATTTTTCTCTGGCAGTTGGTAGAATGCTAGTTCCGACTTCTCCCGCTAGGTGCCTTCACTAGACACCATTTTGTATCAGTTGCCCTAGCGGCATTGTTGTGGAAACATTAGCGTGGTCAGTGTGATTATTTTTGTAAGCGCTGTTTCACGTTTTCGGTGATTTGTCAATGGCAGACATTAAATACCAACGTGCTAACATCAGGTTCTGTTTCCTGTTAGGGAAATCAGCAGCAGAAACTGTCGCAATGCTTCGGACGGCTTATGGGGAGGAAGCTTTGAGCCAGGCAAGGATTTTGAGCCGACAAGAAAGTACACGCGGAACGAATTTTGCTGCAACACGTTTCATCTTCAGTCAAAATTCGTTGGCATGAACTCCAGGATATTCCAGTCATTTCCTCCAATTCATCGATTGTTCTACGATGATCAAACATGATCGCAACGTGGATTTTTTCAATGTTTTCGTCCGTTTTGGAAGTCGTGGTTCGTCTTCAATTAACATTTGACCACTTTTAAAACAAGAAAACCACTCGTAAATCCTTGCCTGGCTCAAAGCTTCCTCCCCATAAGCCGTCCGAAGCATTGCGACAGTTTCTGCTGCTGATTTCCCTAACAGGAAACAGAACCTGATGTTAGCACGTTGGTATTTAATGTCTGCCATTGACAAATCGCCGAAAACGTGAAACAACAGCGCTTACAAAAATAGTCACACTGACCGCGCTGTTTCCACAACAATGCCGCTAGGGCAACTGATACAAAATGGTGTCTAGTGAAGGCACCTAGCGGGAGAAGTCGGAACTAGTGTTTTACCAACTGCCAGAGAAAAATTCTTGTTACTTTTGGGTCCCCCCTTGTACATGTTTACTAGAATACATTAAAAAAAAACATACTGTTGAATCCTCTACTACCACCTGTTCCTCCCACTTATCATCAATTACCTGCCACCATGAAAAAAATCTTTGGCAATAATCTCCCCTCCCTCAAAGAAAAAAAGCCTAGTTACCACTTACAGCAGTTTGAAGTTACATTACACATTAAATATATACAATGTGTGATAGACACTGATGACTTGATAACTGCAGACAATTATGAAACTGCTATCCAGGAAACATAAAAAATAAAAAGTCACAGTGAAGATGAAATAGTGCAAATCTAACCTAGATAAAGCAAAATCATCTAAATCTGAGAAGATTAAATTAAACACCAAATCTAAGATATACTTTAAAACCAAAGTTTTTTTCTTTTTTGCTGTTACCATAATGAAATAAGTATTTTTAAAATGTAGTTTTCTGTTCTAACTTGCACAGGATTGAATGCGTATATTATTCCTTTCCTTTCAGGACAATATAAAGAAGGTTTTCCTCATTGTAAAAATACAAATTTGAATACACAGAAGCTCTGGATAGTTTACGGAAGGATATTCTGCCATTCATCTCTTCTCACATCTATCACAGCCTTGGTCCTGGCCCCTGATAGATAAATGAGTTTCTACTGTGATACAACCAAAAGAATTTAAGTGTAGTTCATGTTTAGGGGAAAGCAGTATAGTACTGTACTCTAAATACAATTAAAAGAGATAAACAAAATACTTGTTAAAATTTATTTTAATAAATTTCATTATAATAGAAAAAGAAACTAAAAAGTTTATATAGTAAGACATTACGTAAAATTAAACTGTTCAATGACAGTCTGGAAAACTGCCCAGCTGAATTTGGACATACTGTCAAGGTAAGGCTCACTGTAGTCTGTTAAATATTCAATTATTTGATCTTGGTCCTGAAGTTCTGATCGGTCTGAGCTTGTAGTTTCACCTATCTGCACCATGCCAGGTTTTACCTATGGAAACATATCTGTAATAATCTTGTGTATACTATTTATTTGATGTTTGATAATTAATTAATTTACGTGTAGCAAGTGCAACCAGATATATTTGAATGATGCTAACCACACACACATACCTAAGCACAAATATGTATATGAGTTCTATTATTTCAAGTTGAATTTACATTTTTTGACTTGCCAAATTGCTTACTGTTATTCTTATTATTTTTTTTTACTTGAGGTTAGTACAGCCTGTTTTGGTTTTATAAACTGTAATATTAAAATCTTCAAAATTCTGACATTAATAAAAACATTGTAAATTTAATTCACCAAGGCCTTATCAATTCATCAATAATCTAAAATCAGTAAAACTTGGCTAGTTCAAATTTAGTTAAATCAAATTTTAACAAATTATGTCCATCACTGTAATTCAAAGTATTTTTGGTTAATGCAAAGTAAAAACCTGTATTTCAATTTTTGAACTGACTTCTCTAATTCAATTTTTTTACTGGGCTCTTCAACACTGAATTAGCCGAATTTTACTATATCTTAAACAGCAAGTGTTTTCCACACCCAAAAAGAGATACAATGATGTATGTTCTTAGTTCATATATACCTTTCCATCACTAGATTAACATTGTTTATACAAGTGATTTGACAATAACCACACAACCAAACGGACAAAACAAACTCACAACAGCAGTAACATTCAGTAGCAGTCCATGTAAGTCACTACGTTTATCATACTTCCAAGACCTGTAATTCCAGTTATGCCCTCCATTGTTAGTTATTTTATTTGTTACGATTATGCCATAGGGCAGCACACCAGTCTGATATATTTCAAACAGTTCATAGCCCAACTCTGTTGAGTATTCTGCCCATATGAGTTCAGTTTCCAATGTCAGTTCTATTTTATTTTTTATCAATACAGCTTCAGTGTCTTCTGATACAGTCTTATTTTGGAAAATTAACCAGTGATAGGAAGTGTTAAACATTTTGTGTCCAGAAGCCTGTAATGTAAATAAAACAATAAAAGATATCAATACGCAACTTTCTTAATTTTGTGAATCTGTTTATAGAAATAAAAAATACAAAAAAGTGTTATCATTGAAATTAATGTGAATTTTTTGATTTTGTTGTCCATGACATGTTTGACTATTAAATAATACATATGCTCTCCTTCCACCTACAGAACACTAATTTATGAGCCATAAATTCAAAAAAGCAGGTTTCAAATTATATACAGAAAACACACACACACACACACACACACACACACACACACACACTGTTACAAACAATTAAACAAATTTCACTTACCTAAGATTTAGGAATTAAACTGCTCACAGTGCAAGAACTTCTACTTTGGCTAGACAGGATACAGCTTTGAAAATAGATGAAATGAACACATGATGTGCAACCATCTTTGAAGCAATTATACCACTTCTTACTATGTGTGACACTCCAAATCTGTCCCCAAAACACTGAATAGTATCTGCTTGGGTATCGCCAAGTCGTTGGCAAAATTTAATGCAAAGTTTAAATGCTGCTCAAGTTTTTCTGTCATTTTACAATAAATGAAATCTGATGGGCACTCAATACACATACTTACTGACACGCAGCCAGACAGCGACTGATTCGTTGTAGTGGGATGGTGGCAGTCAGCACTTGCACGCTAGGATATTCACTGCATGCCTGTACTCAAGGTCACAATGCCCATGCTTCATTTGATTGCACATGGAAAACAAGGTCCGATTCTTTTTTAAAACAACTCGTAAATGAACTAATACAGTTTAAATCACATATACTCTTTTAACACGTCACATGCATGTCAACAATTTGATAACCATTTCAAGCAATATATAACGGGACAAAATCTGGGTAACAAAATTATGTAACAAGTTAATGTTTTCTCGTAATGAAGCTGGTCTGGTCAGGATTGTAGAGGTGGGGGCAGGCGATGCCCAAATAAGGTAACAAGTGATTCAATTGCTAACCAGTGAATCATACAAATGGCACGAGTTTCCAACGACACAGTCAGTCTACCAGCGAAGTGGGGGAGAAAAAGTAAAATGCAATTTATAGACTATGAAGGGACGCAAGTAGAAATCCGCCTGGAACCAGTTTCAAAGGTACAGAAAAAACAGAATTAGTGTAACCACACTAGCTATGCTCGCCCCAGTCCCAAGATGACAACAGAACGGCACGCACATACTAATAGTGCCCGCGGGCAATTACGGTAGGCCTACTGAAATAGTGGTTTAAAATGTGAGAGAACAGTGACGAGTTTTTAAAAATAGTAAATCAGCAAAAGTGAACATAATATAAAAGTTTTGAAACGTTTATTTTGGGTGTTTTATCAAAAAAGTGTCGTGCAACAATCTGGAGAACACGTGCCAGATAAGAAACAAAATAATTGGCCAAAATTAATTAAAATCTGATGTCAAATTTTTATATTTTTTTATACAAAACGTATTAAACTAAAAATGAGATCTCAAAAAGGGGGGTAAATAGAGAAAGAGAGAGAGAGCATGTGAGAGAAAGAGAAAAAGGGGAAAGTACTGATTTGTTATTGACGTTTTTCTTTTGATTTAATTTGTTGTAAACTGTATTCTTTAATCTAAACAATAACAAACAAGGTGTGTTAATAAAATTAAATAAGATTTTTGTGCTATAACGATGTGTTAGTTAATTATCACACCACAATATCCATAACCTAATCTCTGTATCGATAAGTTCGCCTAAACGGCCCTGGAGTTTTTCTATAAGGGAATTTTGTGTTATTTACTAAATTATTTCTTTGGGTAAGTGAAACGGTTTCCACATTTCCTCCATAAAAATGTGGTGGCGTCCTTGAGGGCTTTGGGAATCTTCTGTTTAAAGGTAAGTTGGTAAATCGTAGTATCGTAATAATCGGGGTATAAATTCTTCTCTTTATTTTTACATTTTTTTGTAAAGTTACAAATAGTGTTACTTCCAGCAGCAGGATTGACTCCCAGCTGCAACATTACTCTTAGTGGCTACCTTTGTTGAAGCTTGCAAAAGTGAAAGCTACCTCAGGCAAAGGTTCTCTTTAGTTAAAAATTTTACCTAAAAATTAGTGTTCCATAGTAGTAAACAGTGAATTATATATTATTTTATATGAATATTGTTCTTTCATATATAAATACAATATCAGTATTAAGACACTAATCTTCACTGATGATATGATAATTGTGGGATATTCCGAAAAGTTCTTACAGTTCAATTTGTGTGTCCTAGATGAAGAATTAGAGAAGTATAATATGCTAATAAATGTGACCAAGAAGAAGTTGATGGTAATAATAATTTTTTATTATGTAATTAATAAAATCCATTTATGTTATAACATAAAATTAAAGGGAAAGTATAACAGAGAAATGAAAACATTTAAGTACTTGACCTAAGTTATTGCCAAAAATGGTGACTGACCAGAAATTCAGTGGACAAGTAATAAAAAACTAATATATAATGCCATGAAGAATTCCTTATGGTGAAAAAGAAAATTCTCAAGTACATAAAACTTAAGGAATTAAAGAAGGTAGTCAGACCTATGCTTCTATAGGGCAATGAAGCTTAGACCATGTTAAAAAAAAACATAAATCAAGAATCAATGTCATTGAAATGAGATTCCTTAGATGCTCTGAAGGAAAATTAAAACAGTAGATTAAGAAATGAAGTTTTCCAACAACATTTAGATATCAAACCAATAAAGAAAGGGTTGCTCTCTGAGACCAATGCAGAATCATACAAAATTATATCTGATATATGAGATGTCTAGAGCATGCATTTTGCTCACAAGAAAAGTATTTAAGATACAATTTTTGGGACAGGACAAAAAAGGAAGACCAAGGAAAATGTGGAAATACTATATGAAAGGAGAAGAGGAAAAAAAAGATATCAAAAGGGTAGGAATGAAAGATGTGGCAAGAAGTACAGTATGTTGGAGAGTTAAATGTGAAATGACAGGTTATATGTAACACAGGTTTTTCAAATGTAGGCTGTGTTCCATCATTATTTCTTCAGATAGACGTTTCAACAGTAATCTTTCTTTAGCGGCTGCTTTGGTACAAGTAGCATGCTACTTTAGCATGTTCACTATTTTGTCGATAGTTGTGCCAATACAGCCACTGAAGAAAGACTACCATAGATGTAGCGGAAACATCTGGCTAAAGAAACAACAATGGGCTATGGTGTAAAGCCCAGAATTCAAAACAAACCCAAGTATCAAACTCTGGTCAAGAAAAACTAAAAATCATTTCACAAGCAATGTCATAATATTTATCTTTTGCATTTGGTGATATGTAGTGTTCTATTACTGAACAGACGCAAGAAATCTGCATCACATAAGTTGTTTTCTTATAAATTAATGAAAAGTTCAATTTAACTTATTTATTTTTAATCTTATTGTTTGAATTATCAGTCTCCGTAACTCCAACTTCATCGTGCTTATTTGCTAAACTGCTAAATGTCATGTTCTGAACGAGGCCTTTCAGTGTTTCCACCATTTTCAAGTCCTAAATCACTACCTTCCTAAAGTCCTTTCGTTTTCAAGTCCTAAAGGTCATGATTTAGGACTTGGAAATGGTGGAAACACTTAAAGGCTTCGTCCAGAACATGACATTTAGCAGTTTAGCAAATAAAGCACGACGAAGTTGGAGTTAATCATTTTTGCCTATATAATTCAACAAGACCTAATCCATGAACAAGTTGTTGTATGGGTGTAAAAGCAGGACAATTTTAAAACAAGAGCAAAATAGGCTAGAAGAAATACACACTTATGTTTAGAGGACACAATATAACTGTTGAGACAGGTAAGTCAACAATATTAGACTTCGACAAGAATTTAAGGAAAGGAATGTCACAGTTTGAGAAGAAAATCCTTGATTCTTACAGTTTTAGGGATAATATGTTTATAAACATAATAATATGATTTGAAAATTTGGAAGCTGACTAGACTTATCTCATTTGTTCATGACCAGAATGATAGATATATTTATTCGTCTAAATAATTTGTAAATGGTGATACAATTACACCACCACTGCTGCCTCTATCATGATCATCAACTGATATTATGCTGGGGAGTTTACAGACACTGCAACTGTCTGAATTTCTACCTACTTCAGGCTTGCATCTTTATCTCTTCATACTTATATGAAAGCAAACATTCAGGAAAAAGGAAGAGAGGGGGACAAAGACAAATATTTATATAAGGTGTTTAATTTAAATGGATTTTTGACATTATGGTGAATGATAACGTAAGTATCCCATGACAAAGGTACAGTTATGTGCGTTTTCCATATACAGATTTAGGAAAAACTCTTGAAACAGATTTTAGATAACATAATAAAATTACTGATAGTAACATTATGTCAATTGTGATCAGAATTCACACTAAAAAATCCCGAAATCTTGAACTATAAAGAATTCTATATGTCTTTAACTATTAGTATGTTAAAAATTGTTTAATATTAAATAGTATATGACTTTTATAAATTTTTGTTAACTCTTCTTGGTAACATTAAAGTAGTAAATATCAGCATGAAAACACAGTAATTCATACTATTACCTTAGATAAGAGTGACACTGCTCGTGGACAGTCTAAATCTAAAATAACTGCCAAATTTGTAAATGTTACTGTCATAATTTGGTGCAGCTGTTGTAAAAGTTCACTTCTTGAAGGCTCTGCTACTGCTAATTGGATGTTTTTACTCACTACATGTTGTGCAACCATATACTGATCTGAAATAATCACATGGTATGTCAATGAAAACATCCAAATTCACATATTCCCAGAGTATAAGAGAAGCAATTCCTCCTTCCTAGAGAATAAATTTTTACAATTTAGTTTTCCTTCTACGCATAGTAATGTATTCTGGTTTGCTCTAATGCTCAAACTAAGGTATTTTAACATCCTGTAGGGTCAGTGAATTAAAGGTTTGTTTTTTTTTGTATGTATACGACTTTTGTTCACGCACACACACACACACACACACATTTAATTGTTCCTTTTACAGCTTGGCTTGGCTATCACGAAACAAATACAAGTGTTGTATTTTCCATGAGTATTTTATAGACAATGAAAATCACTAAGGTATGCAAATATTTTGTATATTGTTGGAAATGATAAGAAAGAAATACGGGAGGCTGATTTTCTAGCGGTTACAGCAATGCAACAAGTGATGTTGATAATACTTGCAGTTAGTAATTATCTTCAGATATGTTACAGATGAAAAACCTGTGGAAAGCTTCTGGAACTTTTTAAATCCAATATGCAACAATGCACAAACTTTGGCATCTTACATAATACAAGTAATGAATGACCAGGTCAAATAAACTCCAATGAAACAAATGACAGTGCTGCAGTTATGAGTAGCTCTTCCTAAGGTGTTCAAACCAGTGTTAAGAACAAACATACTTTTCTTGCAATGTAGGAGGCATAATGAAACACTATACCTGCATACTTTTATAATTCAGTGTTTAGTCCATTTAAGCCTATTGCTTTCCAGTTTTATTATTTTCTTAATCCCTCCAGCAATTCCTCCATAGTTAGACTGTCTACTTCAGTGTATGTGTACAACCCTACAACCTCTTGTACTTCCTCCTTGTACCATAACTGCTTATAATGTTCTATCCATGTTTGCTTGCCAACCACATTTAATTGCACATTTTCTCTCTCATTCCTATTTAATGTTTTAATTATTTTATATGCCAATGATTGCCTTCCATACAAATCATGCTCAACATACCCTATAAATTTCACCCAAGAGTCTCTGTAAGCTTTCTTTGACAGTGCCCTAGCTTTATTCCTGGCTTGTGTATATTCTTCTTTGTTTTCCTCTGCGGGACCGCCAAGATACCTCGAATGCCTTTCACGCTTATATTTTACAGATTCCTCTATTTCCTCCATTCATATCCTCATTTCTTTTCTTCTCATAAACTGTTTTTCCCATGGCTTCATTTGCTGCTTATTGCACTATTTTCTATAAATTTTCCCATCCTTCCTCTATATCACCACTTGTTGTGTAAGCCTGAATTGCCATATTTATCCTACTTTGATACAAATGTCTCACACTCTCATACTTTAAAAGGTATACTTTATAGAATATATCAGTATTATTCCCTGCAATCCTCAAATTCCAATCTTCTTCCCACCTTGCCCAAAACTTTATCCTAGAAACCAGTAAAAAATGGTCAGAGTCTATATCGTATCCTCTTTTTACTGTGGTATCTTTTATACGTTATGCTATGCTCTTATTACCTATGACAAGAGACAGATTTATGCATAGGCAAAGTAGGCAACTGCCTACGGGCGGCAAAATTTGAGGAGCGGCAAATTTTGTATAGGTGAAATTTGACGGCCATTATGTTGTTTTTATACGTAAGAGATGTTTCAATTCCCACTCCATTTTGTCCCAATATGACAAGAAACTTTTAAAAGTAGCCTACACATTGTTTAGTAACTAGACTTATTACACAAAGAGAATAGTTAGTCGTTTACTTCTGATTTGTATACTAAGTACATTGTTTTTTCATAATTACATTTACATGCATTATGTATGTGATACTTCTGTTATATTAATTAATTTTTTTACTATTAATTCGTTTACATTCAAATTTCGAACATCCTTTACCGACTCTATAATTTGACGTGAGTGAATGTCAATAGATGCCACTAGCTGCTAAGTCATAGATTGTGACCATAGCATAATTCATACCAACCCTGACCGGCACCGCATAAATTTTTGGCATGGTGTGTAAAGTACAATGGTAAATGGTACATGGTAAAGTGCAAGTCCCTGATTACTTTTTCTTTACCCCACCACGGCCCCTCTTGTATTTGTTTTCTTTTCAATACATTTTCCTTCAGTTATTATTCTTTAGTTTGTTGATTCGGATTGCAGATGAACCATTGGAAGTAACAAGTGCTTTTGTGCATGTGGTTTATTATTGGTTGGTATTTATACTAATATTTATCATAAAAAGTATACTATTTAACATCTTTCAACACAACATGGTGTAGTGGACACAATTTTGAGGTTACTGGGCGGTATTTATTTTCATTTTTATGTTATGCAGAAAATAACGCTAAATAATTCTAATTTATGTAAGTTTGTTACTTTATCATACCACATGGTGTCTGTCATTCATGTTCATCTATCACATTGATCTTAGAATAGGTAAAAGTTTCCTAACTTAATTTGAATTAAAAGTTAAGACGCAAACAAAGTTTCTCTCGTTATAATATCTGTGTAGATATTGAATCATTTTAAAAATACTGTATTATAAACAGTGTATTTGTGTGAATCTTTAGAAAATGGCTGACGGAAGAAAGCAACTCAGTGGCAGACAATATTTAAAACTGAAAAAATAAAAAGAAGCTAAATTGGAAACTATTATAAGTAAAACCCTGAAAATTGATAGTTTATTCAAATCGTGTAGTGTTGGTGGTGCGCACCACAAGCATGTCTCTCTCCTATGGCACTACAGCCTTTGTTGAGCCTTGGCCTCCTTCAATTCCCCCCCCCCATTCTCCTCTGTCAGCAGCCATCCTCCTCCAGGAACGCACTTTCAATATTTCTCTTGCATCCTCATCCATCGCATCCTCCCATCTTCTCCTTGGTCTTCCCACTGGTCTTTTTCCATGGATTCTGGTATACAATAGTTTTTGTGGTATCCTTTCTTCTCCCATCCTGGCTACATGACCAGCCCACCTTAGACGCTGTAGTTTTATATACCGTGTTAGCGGTGATTCTTTATACATTTGATATAATTCAAAATTATATCTTATTCTCCAGCCATGTACGTCATTAACTGGTCCCAGGATTGTTCGTAATATTTTTCTTTCAAAATATCGAGAGTGTTTGCTGCTTTGGAGTTCAGGATACACGTTACCACAAGCATGTAGAAGTTCTGATTTGAAGTTTCGTGATGTTGGTACTACTAGTGTCAGTAGAGCTAGTGAAAAAACTACTGATAGTGATTATCGAGAGATTGTAGTTTAGGGCACTCCAGATCAAATTGAGATCTGTCCATGTAATATTGTGGGTTGGTTATAGAAACCGAGGCAAGCCTAATATTTAAGGAATCAAGACATTCTAGTGATACCGACAATAACTGTGATAGTAGTGAAGGTCACACCAACTACTCTGAATACTGTTCACAGTGTTCAGCCAGAGAGGTCCGTTGTGGAGGAAAATTCGTTTTTGAAGAATGAAGAGCCAGTTCACGTCAAAAATCATGATGCAATATCATCAAATCAGGTAGGGATGGTCTTAGATTCTGATACTATCAATTGGCAAGTGAACGAGAACATATACGATTATGTAGCAAAGTTTGTATTTAAACAGAACACTAGTGCAGACTTTAAAAAACCAAAGAGGGAATATAATGATCAATTTGCAAGAATTGTACAAATTTTGTTTGGCTACCAGCCGGTGGTAATTGTTTCAAAACCCATTGTCTGTCATGGATGAACCAGAACTTCAACATCAATGTTCTGCACTGAAGAACTTTACCTCTACATGATAGTCTGCACGAGATGACACTTGCCAAGCACTGTGAAATAACTGGCAAAATATTCTTCATACTTTGCAATCAATTGAACAAGATATGCCTAGGAACTGCCTTCATGGTAGAATTATGGGGTTTCATACTTCAAAGACTACACGACACAAAGACCTGACTCAACGACATTGACCTGAGAGCCATGGTACAGTTGTACGACTCATTGAACAAACTCCTCCACGTAATCACTATGATTACTTTGAAAAAAAGGCTCAGAAACTATAAAAAATAATGGCATACAAAGAGGACAAGCACCCAGTCAAGAGACAAAAGCACGATGATGAACCACGTGGAAGTGGGTTTTAGTCCTCAAGAAAACTTAAGAGTTCATCATTATTATCGACAATCTAAGGTCTGAATTGGAAAAACGGAGGAATGCATATGTTGAAATAAATGAAACGTTCAAGGTTGTAAGTGAAACTGACGAACTAAATCATGACAACTTGAGGAAAGCAGGAGAATACCTCATGAAACAGTAGCTTGATGATTTATAGGAATCATTCTGCGATGAAGTTTTACATTTTAAATGTTACCTACAGTCATGTTAGATTTCTGACTCCGAGAAACACAGGAAGATGATGAAAAGGAAAAGGTCAACAGATTCAACTGCTCAACTCCTATGCAAATTGAACTTCAACCTGCCGAGGAGTGAAATAAGAGGTCTACACCTGTGAAGCTCTGCCGCCGAATACGAAAGGATCCAGTCTGTTGATCCCAACGTGGACATTGCTCTCCGGATGTTTGTGTGTACAGCGGCCTCAAACTGCTCAGATGGACGAGCGTTCTTGTGGCTCAGAAGAGTAGAGAATTATCTACGCACAAACATGGGAGAAGATCGTTTGTATTCATTGGCTATATTGTCCATTAAAGGAGAGTTTTAAAGAAGATGGCCCTGACAGATGTTAATAATTTGTCCATCAAAAATCATGATGTAAAGTTTAAAAATTATTTCAAGGACTATTATTACAACTCTATTTATATTTTTAATTTTGTACCAACGTGCTTACAAAATTGTATTAAATTGCTATGTTTTAACTTCAGATAAAATGTTCTGGAATAAACACAGCTACAGTAATTTAATGTGTTATTGTACTCTTCCTAGTACGTTACGTAAATTGTTCTACAGAAATGTATTAAGAAAAATTGAGAAGAAAATATTATATAAAGAACACATATTAGGATAACTGATATATTGTTACGACATCACAGAACAATCTACGTGTTCGTCGAATGTGCTAGAAGAATCTCGATGTAACGCGTGTGGCGTACGTGCTTGTTGACGCAATTTCCAGACAGTGGAAGAATTCACGTGGCCACTCTCACTGTGTCACGGCCGCAAGCAATTACATCATAGTTTAAAGGTAATACGTAGTATGTGGAATCGTCTACACTTTCTGCGGTTATAAATACAATTACTCAGGACGCTCAGTCAGTATAACAGCGATATATTTACAGAGCGGTTCGAGAGTTATTCTCGGGCGATATTACTGTGCGCGTTCAAGTGGTTATTAGTACTGTTGTGTTTTATAATCGGGCGGTATAATTGTAATACAAGTGTGTTTAATATTAGTGACATTTTATTGCGTGTGAACAATTTTTATTTGATTTGTTGTAGTAGACTGTGTTGTTAATTACGAACTTTTTAACTGTGAAATTAAAGCTGGTGATTAGTGACTTAATTGATGTCTTGTACTTATTTTGTTTTCCACTGTACCTACGACGATCGAGTAGACCGTCGTAACAGTGGTGTCAGAACTGGGATAGAACGGTTAACAGTGGAAACAGAAGACACTTCGTAGAAGAGTGGTGTTAGTGGTAGTTGAAAAAAAAGAAGAATGGATACCAGTCAGATGATATAATCATTCAAAGCAATGCTACTGCAGATCGAGGAACGATGCCGCCAGGAGGCAGAAGAGGCAGAAGAAAGACGCTGACAAGAGGCGGCAGAAGTACAAAAACGACATGATGAGAAACGCAGACAGGAAAGAGAAGCGGCAGATGAACGACAGAAAGCACTAATGGAAGAACGACTAAAAGAAAAACGTAAGCGTGAAAATGAAACACCAGAGAGACAACAAAAAGAAGAATTTAGTCGTCAATTAGACGAAGTTAAGGCGTTCGTACAAGAGGATACCACTGCAAAATTCGTCCTGTTACGAGTTGAGCTGAAGAAACAAGTTGACAGAATATCTGAAATAGAAAAACCTGTCTCAACTATGAAAACAAATATTTCAATTTCAGAAGTTTCTATTGCAAATTCAATAAAACAAATTAAAAAGGAATTCGAACATTTAGCAAAGGAAATAGTTGATAAAGAAAGACCATTAGTAAATGCTGATGAAGATTCAAAATATCAGAGAAATCAAACTGTAGTAGGGCCAGTTTTCGCAAAGGACCCAACGTTTGATGGAAGTAGTCATTGGGCAACTTATATTCGCCAATTTGAAGCTGCCGCTCGCTTAAATAAATGAACGGAAGAAGAGAAATGACTTTCACTAATTCTTGCTTTAAAAGGGTCTACCGCAGAACTAATACAGAAAGTGCCATCTGACAGCCAGAACGTCTATGCCGAATTAACTAAAGCTCTAGAATTACGGTACGGTGACCAGCATTTGTGCGAAGTGTACCGTGAACAACTTAAAGCGAGGCGACAGCGTTCAGGGGAGAGCCTTCAAGAGTTTGAAGCGAATGTCGACCGACTGACGAGATTGGCTTATCCTGAAGAATTGGAGGATTTCCGGAAGTGGATTTCTCTCATTATGTTTATTGACGGTATCAGAGATAGTCAGTTACAACAAGTGTTAAGAATGGCTCGGCATGATAATAAATAAGACGCTCTTGTTCATGCTCTCCGTTTTGAAGCTGCCAAGTCGGCGACCTACATTAATCAAAGTATGCCATCACGTTGTAGCCAAACGGATCCAATACCACAGTATCGTCATGGAGGACGGCATAAAGAGACGATTCAAAAACAACAGTTTAAGAAGTCAGCAGCGCCACAACGATCTTTCGAACCAAAGGATAAAGACAGAAGACCGAAGTGTTGCAACTGTGGGAAACGTAGTCATCTACAGGTAGACTGTTGGGAGAAGAAAATACCGAGAGAAGGGAGTGATCACACCAATTGGAGAAGTAAAGCCCCAGAACAGCCACACAGTTTCCACACTACATAAGACTAGTGGAAACCTGATTGTTACTGGATTTGCGAAAGGTAAACAAACATCATTTACAGTTGACACGGGAGCTACAGTGTCTGTTATGTGCCCTGACTTAATCAGCAACCAACGGCCTCAAATTAGCTCTTGTACAATACAGACTGTGACTTATAACGAGTGAAAATTTAAAAATTTCAAATTTTCTCCTCGACTGATTTTGTTCACACGCAGTTGTGTCAACGACTTCTAGTCAAAGCAATAAATAAGACTTAATGTGAAGATGTCAGAACAGCGTCGCTAGCAGACAATAGGAAGATGTTAGGTTCTACTCAACAATAGATATGAAAGTACGAGATGACAGGAGAAGCTTGGCTAAAAATTATTACCCCACAACATTCGACACAAAGCAGACGAGGACACTCACACGTGTACGGAGAAATAAGGCGTACGTCCGCTCAGGTTACGTCAGAATACGATGGTACTGCAAAAAAGGGGACAGGATGTTACAAAGGAGTGAACATGCTGCACTTTAAGAGAGACAATTGAAAGAAGCAAATAATTGAAAAGACTCGAGTTAAGCTGCACAGCTGGAGGTAACGTTTACATGACAGACGCAATTTACGGTTAGAAAGTCAGGGTGACTTCACCAACCAACATATGTCAGAAGTTATTAATAGTTACAAAAAAGGGGTGTGAGATAGAACAATGCTTCAAAAGGACTTAAGAACAAATGGGTACGAGTTAGGAAAACACTGCGTATGTCCCACACAAAAGAGTGATCGACAGGCGCTTAATCGCTAGAAATTCTGCGAAATAGGTCAACGTTCGAACAGGGAAAATCTGAGGATGTCTGACAACCTATCAGAGTACAACTCTTGCGAAGAACACCGGTGGAGAGGAGAGTTTCTATGGTAACCAAAAGCCAAAGCGAATCATGGAACAGAAACCAAAAACCCTGGAGAAGTAGGACGAAATGTTCCGAGAAAACTTTGAGCTGACCTATCACAAGTAAGAGAAGGCGTGGACAGGCCACAAGACAAAATTTGTGTAGGGACAAGTTGATAAAACTAACTGTCTAACACGGAGAGAATCTTAGTATTTCTCAGTCTCCGTATCACAGAGTATGGCTTAGTATATCTCAGTATCTCTCAGTATTATTCAATATCAGTCAGTCTTCGTCTTCGGCTTAGTATCAAGTTTAATATCAGTATGAGTCTTATTACAATTTGTGAACATATATTTTGACGCGGTATTACTGTGCTCAGTTTCGTATAAGTTAACAGACTTAGTGACATCGCCATGTTATAGTATTCGGACTTAGTGATTTTCAAACTGTAGAATTCAAAGTGCGATTTAACGAACTCATGTATTAATAAATATCATTAAGAATCAGAGTGAACAATTCAATCTCGGTACATACAAGAAACATTACTAGTGTATTGTACAGATTAGACAAACTTACAGTTAGCCAGTGTTACTGAATTACGTTAAATATAATAGAACATGTAATACTTGAACGAAATAATATTATCATATATACATCGATAAAACGTCGAGTAAGTTTCAGTGGCGAACGGACATTAACATTGAATTTGCGAAATGGAACATACAACACTTATTTTAGAATGATTTACACAAACTGACACTGAAAACAATAGCATATTGTAACGAATACCTGTAAAATGTACACCAATTTTGTGTGTGTAATAATGATTAGTGCGTTCGCCTCGCACCGGGGTCGTTACATTAATGTTGTGGCTAACGATGTCCATAGCGTTGCGGTAATCACCTGTATAATACGGCAGTAACCTTACCTGTTGTTTATAGGGGTGTGTTAATCCCGGGTGGCGCCAAGTCATTATATAAAACAACTAAAATTATTGTCTGAAGAGTTATCAGCGGTGACGGTCAGGGCATTCAAATAATTCCCGCTCGCACAGCCGTCTCAATTGTCGCTGCTGCTGCGTAAATGACAACTTATTCACTTCTCGTCAAATCTATTCTTAACTAAACACTAGTAATATATAAAGCACTCCCTATGAAATAATAACAACGGTTACTCCCTGTAAGTTATTTTTAATAGGTGATAATTAAAAAATATTCACATTGACAATAATATAATGATAATTTTGCACCGACTGATTACATTAGACTCTGTTCTCAAGGCTTGGCGAATAGATCAAGGAAACATTCAGCTTTTGCGTTGCTGTGTACATTGAAGTATTACAATTATTTTTGTTTCCAAAATCGTGGATTCTTGTGACTATGAGCTAAAGAATTCCTATGGTTACAATAAAAATATATTACCTTATTCTACGTGTACAAAAATAATAATGTGTGCTGTTACAATCTGTTCTGTGGTGTCGTAAATGTGTTTTGTAATTTTGTGTTTAACTAATAGGTTATATTTTAACGTTAACAAGTTTTTATCAAGTGTTATTTTGCTTAAATAGTCTATGAAAGAGAAATATTGGTTTATAGTGAGGTAAATTTACCTTTAGTAAAATTTATAGTGATTAGGGTTTTGGAAAATAAATAATTTAATTGTACTTAACACCTCAGCGTGACTCGGTGTCTTCGTTCGTTTAATCGGGTAGGATTTGGCTGCATTAAGTTCGGTTTTCATGAATTTTGGGGCTTCAATGGGTTGGGCGTCTTTTTCATAATGTATCTGGATGTTCTTTTCGGGTAATTTTCCGTTTAATTTGCCTTGGATCTCGTGTTGGCTGCTATAAATGGTCGTCTGCTTCTTAGGCTGTCATGGTTAGGAACTTTAATTACTTTTTTTACATTATTTTCACAGAAAAACGTTCTTCCCAATATTGGCTTCTGTATTCTCTTAATGACGCTTCGCTTATAACGGTATTCAACGGTAATTCCGTCTTCAACTGCCGTTTCCATGGTAACTGCATGATTTTTGATTGGTTGATTTTGAGATGATGTATTGTTATCAAAATTCGAATTCTTCGTATATCTTCTGATTGCTGTTATTCTTCTATCTTCCTTCCTGGTTATTAAATATTGTCACTATAGTATTTATTTTCTTTCATAGATTATTTTGATACCCCACAAGTTTGGGTAATTTTAGATCTTATGTTTTTACAATTATGTTAATGCTTGTTAATTACATTTCTTTTTGTATACAAATGCTTATTATAATATTTTGTTTTACAAATGATTTACAATTTATTCTTGGTGATTCCTTCACCTCAGATTTGCTAAATTCTTAGTCAATTTGTTATAATTTTTGGTTGTTTGGTTCTGACAGTTAAGTCCTTTCCTAGGCCTGAGTAGCCATTATAGTATTTGACTTATTTCATTTAAATCACATTTTGTTTCAGCCTAATGGGCTTTACTTTGTTATTATTATTGGTTGTGTTGTATTTTGAGTCTGTTGGTGTTTTGATTACATGTCAATATTGCTTTCTCTATCTTAATATTTAAAACATAACAATTAGGTTTATGGACTGCAAGTTTCTTTCAGCCATATCCCATTCATAACATTAACATGAGCAATTCTTTATAAGTTATTAGAGTTATTATTTTGAGTGAGAAATATCATCACTTACTTCCAACTTATTATTATTTGCTAATTTTTTGTTTACAATACATATTATTTTTATTGTGATAAACAACATCACTTTTATGAAATTTATAACGGTCCCTTATAACATGGGTGTCTTTGTTCTGTCTCTGATTTCTTAATCTTTAAACAATCTTTACATTCTCTCCATGTCAACACCTTCAATTTATTCTTTCCTGGAATCCTCCCTTTTTAATTACTATCGGTTATAATTAAACTTAAATTTACTAAACATCTTTTCTTAAATAATAATGTCATCATCACTTTCCAGTGTTCAGCATATCTTATTCTATAGTTCATACTTAATACTATTTTTCATCAGATATTTAATCACTGTTATTTTTCCACTTTTAAACCTTTAGTGTTTTTCACCGATTTATTAAGTGTCTATTTTCTTTATTATTCACTATTCCTTATAATAGTTATATTCTAAATCTTACACTATTCCCACTTATATCTCACCTTCACTTTTAAATTATCTATAGTTAATTATAATTTAACTAGTGTACCTTATCACTTCACTTTGGGGTTTTTACACATACACTATTGCACTGTATCACTGTTTATACTATGTGTTTTTTAGTGGGTAATCCCTATACTTATTTCTCTTTCATTACAATATATCCTTTATACTAATAACAATTTTATATTCTTATAATACTATTTTTACATCTAACTCTCATTTGGGGTTTAGGTTGCTTTTTTATCACCTTAATCCTTAACCTTTTTTAATAGGGTTTCTTCCCTAGATCATTTTGTCCATTAATGGGTAATAACAGTTACTTTTTCCCTTCTCATAGGATAACTATTGGTTTGGTTCCAATATTATTCTTGAGTGCTTTATTTCTCCTTCTCCTATGCTTTATCACTTGTTTGTGCATCATTATTGGTTTTCACTTCTATCTATTTCCCTCCTTCTTCATTTTCATTATTTGATTAATACTTTGGTTTTTCCATCCTTTTCTTTGGGTACATTTTGACGTGTTACTTTGGGTCGTTTAATTCCATGAACTTGTTTCATTTTTGTTTGGGTTTTGGGATTTTTTCCTTTCTTCCTTTGGTTTGGTTAATTACCTTCTTTTCTTCTTTGGTTGTATTCTCGTTGGTTTTTTGTGTGGTTCCCTTCTTCATTTGTTTCCTGTTGTTGGGTCAATCACTTGGGTTAGGTCAAAGTCATCGTTGGTCGAGTCATATTCTTTATATTTTATTTAAATTAATCATTTTATTTGATATGAAGTATTCTTACATTTATAAATATAGTTTTTATCCCTGGTACTGGGTTGGCTTATTTGCGTTGTAACAATATCTATACAACTTTATAAATGATGCGAGTTCTCGTGGGTGTATACAAGTGATTGTGCATTCAACGTCATTCAACAAGATGTGCCTTTCTGCCTTCACCACAACAAAGAGATCGGGACGCCGATGGACCATAAAACGGATATTCTAAATTTCAAGTAACAATTATTAATTTATTACTTTAAGTAACTACTACTGTCCTGATTCTTTCAAAGAATCCCTACCCTGGGAAGTTTTAAATAAATTCGATAAAAACAAATAGAGTTAAAGTTATAAATAATGAACGTGTAAACAAAACTATCTGGGATTAATGAACGCATCAATTAATTATTATTTGAATTGTTGTATACCATGATTTATGTATGTATGTCTTTTTCAGCTATTATATGAACTAGAACTTGTTTTAAGATATATGTGTGTATTTACAGGTACAGCAAACGTTTTTATATGTATGATTATAAACTTACGTAATGAATAATAAATTAGCTATTAAAGTACATTTAAACACATGCGTTCATTATTACAGAAAACCCACTTATTAAAGTTATCTTTGAGAACATAGATTAATTTTACATAAGTCTTTTGCTAAGCGATTTAATTAATATCATTATAAATAGCATCCCAACACGCGGGGCATAGTTAATTAAGTAGTAAACAAATTTTAATTATACACATCTATTGTAGATGATAAAGGATTGCATTTATCGCAACATCGTAAATGACGCTACCAATGTGTGGCATGACATAATTAAAATAAACACTGTATGTAAATGGCTGCCCAACACGTGGCCCGAAGCTAAATTAATTGACTGATCAACAAACACAATTAATTATATTTAATTAAAAGTTAATTAATTTATGCAATTATTTAAATATGCATAAAGATCACTGTATGTAATATGGCGCCCAACCGCACGGCATGATACGTAATGTTAAAAATAATTGATATGTACAAGTTTGGCAAAGATCAGGCAGTAGTAGAAGTAGATAGATTAGCATAAAATAAGAAATAGAAATAAGTATTAGTGTTATAAACTAGCTTGAATGATTACACGTAGGAAAGCAAAGATGGCTAGCAATTCCGACAGCGTAGAATTCGAAATTAATAACCAGTTAGGTATGGTAAACACTGAAGAAAACACCACACCTAGCGACCCAACTAGCGCTGTAGAGAGTCAAGAGGAAGGGGCGCGAGGACAAGCGTCGAAACCAGAAGACGTGAATCTACAAATGTTAATGGATTTCATCCGACAACAGAGCGAGAAACAAGAAGAAAGTAGCAGATTAATTAGCGAAAAGCTAGAGAAACGAGAAGAAAGTAGCAGATTAATTAGCAAAAAGCTAGAGAAACAAGAAGAAAGTAGTAAATTAATTAGCGAAAAGCTAGAGAAACAAGAAGAAAATAGTAGATTAATTAGCGAAAAGATAGAAAAACAAAATGAAAAGCTCGACCAGCATAAGGAAGAGATGAAACGACAGTCAGCGGAACAGCTTACGCAGATACGGTCCGAGTTACGAGAATACCAGCAGGCCTGGGAAGGGAAGATCAATGAATTACAAAAGAAACAAGAAGATACAGTAAAAGAGTTGAAAGAAGACGCGAATAAGAAATACGAAGAGATACGGGAAGTACGAGAAACCGATCGCCAGGAATGGATGGTAGCGATCCATAGTACCTAAACAACCATTAAAAAAATTCATAACAAAATTGATGCTCACGTCAAAGACACTAATAAGAAACATGGAGAGTTAAAGGCCGAAATACATGATACCATACGGCAGAAGCAACAAGAACAAGGTGAAACAAACAACAAACATGATGCAGAAATTAGAAGAAGTCGATGGGAGACAGCGTTCTGTTCAATGGAACAGAAGTTGGAAGAAACCACTAAAGAAAAGACTACGCGAATATAAGAATTGAAATACCATTTAACAAAGGTAAAGGAGAACCAGGAGAGATTACAGAGACAGTTAATGGAAGGTGAGTGTGGCACGGAGAAAAGAATTAATGGACCTAACCACAACGACCTCAAATAAAATGGTACTGACAGATTCCCCATGGAATTCCTCAAGGAGCTGTCCGAGGTACAGGAACTATACTACCCCACTGATAATATTAAGTGGATAGGTAGACACTTAGAGATGGACGCCGGAATTTGGTGGAGAGTTATACGAAGCCAAATATCCAACATTGAAGAATTTAAAGAAGCGTTTTCACAAAAATACTGGGGACAAGAACGGCAAGATAGCATTCGGGATCATCTTGAGTATGGGAGGTTTGATTGGCGTGGCCCATTCAATGCAATCCAATATATAGAGCAGATGTTATTGGAAAGTAGACAATTAATGCCTACTTTAACAGACCGTCAGTTGATTAGAAAGATCGCGTGTCATTTTGGGCGTGAGATCCAGCTCGCTGTTATCACGAGGGGAATTACAACGATTCCAAATTTTGAGTCACTAATTGTGGAATATACACAAATTCACCCAAGAAACAACAGAGAGCAGAGTTACATAGCAATGAACGAGGGGAGAAATTCCTATAAAGAGAGTGAAAGTTTTACAAACAAGGCAACTGGAATGCAGAAGCGAACTTGGGGTGAGAAACCGCCCGCACACACACAACAACATCGCGCTGGGGAGAGGCGACCCATGAACACAATAGAGTGTACCAATAAAGGCGCTTCCACTTCGGGCAATGAACCGAAAGCGACACGACAAGAAGAAAAAAAAAATTAACTTTTACAGTAAGGGAGATAGCCGAAAATACGGATGCCTGTCAAACCAATAACGTTAATGTAATACTACCTGACTTAAGAAACGATTTATTATGCGACGATGACGAGGAGATTGTCCAGCGAATATTAAAATGCCCAGAAGTAATCATAAAATTTAACAATGGTATTACGGTGCATGCTTTAATTGACACCGGAAGCGTAATTAAAGGATTATCGGAATCTTGGTTCAATCAAAATAAGCAGAACATAGCACCTTATGAAATTTTACCTATGACCAATACTTTAATAATTAGCGCGGTAGGCAATAAATCAAAATTAATAAGGAAACAGATATTATGTGTACTTTTTTAGCGTACCGTGTCACTTATTTTAAGTAATTATATAGTTACCTTTTTATCCACTCTAGTGACACAAAGTTTCGTCTAGTTATGACGCGTTTCGGGACTAAGTCCCATCCTCAGATAACACTGATTCTAATATAAAAAACTAATACAATATAAAATCGTATTGGAAGAAGTCGACGGTTGAGGTTGAACGCATGCGGGAGCTCCAGCCGTGCTTCGTATAACAATTCACATGCGATTTGAAGTTTTATTTTATTTAATTGACATAACCAAAATCATGGTTACGATTTTATATTGTATTAGTTTTTTATATTAGAATCAGTGTTATCTGAGGATGGGACTTAGTCCCGAAACGCGTCATAACTAGACAAAACTTTGTGTCACTAGAGTGGATAAAAAGGTAACTATATAGATATTATGTGACATAGATATCGATGGGATTAAGAATGAATGTGTCTTCCTCATTATACCAGAGCTTATAAAACCATGCATTTTAGGAATTAGTTTTCTCCAGGAAGCAGGATGTCTCATTGACATGGGAAAAGGAGTCATCGAATTAAAAGGAAAGGCTGACGAAGCTGCGTGCACAGTGCCAATAATGCATATGGAGATGGTGGACATAGAAGAAGACGAAGAAATCATGCGAAACATCGACAAGAAGGTGGAGAGCATTGACTGCGGGGATGAAAGAATGTTGATGATGTTAAGGGAAATTCTTGTAAGAAATAAAAATTTATTCAGGGAGTGCCCCGGAAGGATCGAAGGATACGTTCACGAGTTCCAAGTCACAGACCGGACACCGTACTTCCAGAGAAGATGGCCTGTCCCATTAGCGTATAAAGGGAAGGTGGATGAAGAGATAAGTCGCATGTTACGGTATGGGGTCATTGAGCGATGCAACAGCGCCTACATCAACCCACTCGTTACAGTTATTAAGAAAGATGGAAGGGTACGATTATGTCTGGATGCGAGGAAAGTGAACAGCGTGCCGATTCCGGACTATGAGGGAGCCTCACCAATAAACAACATTTTAGCTAGATGTAGTGAAATGAAATACTTATCCACCATCGACCTAACAAGTAGTTTCTGGCAAGTACCACTGAAGCCAGAGTGCCGAAATTTCACCGCATTTATGTATGAAGGCAAATGCTATCGCTTCACAGTTACGCCGTTTGGGCTGAGTACCAGTTCTGCTGCACTAACCAGGGGATTGCACATGGTATTGGAGGAAGGAGTTAAGAAAAACACCATCATTTATGTAGACGAATGCTTATGTTATTCCGAAGATCTAGAAACACATTTGTCACATTTGGAATTATTGTTAACTAACCTAAGAAAAGCGAATTTGACTATAAATTTAGATAAGTCACAATTTTTTAGACAAGAAATTGCATACCTTGGGTACCGTCTAACTACACAAGGAATCCAGGTGACGGATGTGAAGATTGATGCAATTATGAAGTTTCCAACACCTCGAAACCAAAAGCAACTAAAAGGTTTCTTGGGCCTAACAAATTTTTATAACCGTTTTACGGACAAATATGCCGAAACAACCAGACCGTTACTTGAATTGTTGTTGAAAAAAGGACATAAATTCGCATGGACACCAGAACTAAATAAAAATGTTTCCAACAAGTGAAAGAACTATTTATAGAAACAGTGATCTTGAAGTTTCCTCGAGTAAACCAACGATACTACATGCAATGCGACGCCAGCAACTTTGCATATGGTGGGCAGTTATATCAACTGGACGAGGAAGGTAAAATCAGAGTTATAGCATTTACTAGCAAAACATTCAAGGGTGCAGAAAGAAATTACTACACCACTGAAAAAGAGCTATTAAGTATTGTAAGATGTCTGGAAAAATTCCGCATATATATATATAAGGGCAACCTTTAACCGTTATCACGGATAATAAGGCATTGACCTTTATGAACAAATGCCATCTAAATAATTCACGAATAACACGCTGGATTTTAAGTATCCAAGAATACAAGTTTGATATTGTCCATTGCAAAGGCAAAGACAACATTGTTGCCGACCTTCTAAGCAGGAACCCAGGAGACGCCACGTTAGAAGAAATTAATGATGACGTGTGCGAGTATTTAATTAATCACATAGTAATTAAGATGGATAAAATAATAAAAAATTAAGCAAAATAATCAAGGATATTGGAAAATATCAACTTGAAGACACTAAACTTAAGACTATTATTGATAAGATAAATGAAGAATGTTTAGATAAGGAAGTAGGTAAATTTTATAGATATGTTAACGAAAAGTTATATAGACAACGTAAGAAGGAATGGAAGCTGTACATACCGAACAGTGTATCCGGAGAAATAATTGCCGAAATACACAGGATGTATGGGCATCTGGGATCGAAGAAATGTACAAAAATGTTACAAGAACATTTTACGATAGACAAAATGTTAAAGAAAGTGAAGAATTATGTAAGGGCGTGTGACGTGTTTCAAAAATGCAAAGACACAGGTAACAAGGTCTTATTCGGCGGAACAAAGGCCATTGTCCCGTTAGGGAGGGGTGATCTAGTGAGCGCAGACTATTTTGGACCGCTACCTGTCTCGTCCGCTGGGGTAAGATATTTGTTCGTTACTGTAGACAATTTCACAAAGTACTACGACTGTTTACACTTAGGAGAGCAACGACCGCTGCCACGTTAAGGAGGGTGCACCAGTATTGTGAAGAGTTTGGGAGACCCAAAACGATTCTCACTGACAATGGGACACAATTCACATTAAAAAAATGGGTGAACGGCTTGAATGAGCTAAACATTCAACCAAGATACACCGCAATTAGAAACCCATGTGCAAATCTGGCTGAAAGGATTAATAGACAGCTCGGGAATTTATTCAGAATCTTCGTATGTGACCAACATACTAAGTGGTCGCGTTATGTATCTATAATCGAAAGTTGCATTAACGAGACGTACCATGAGACCATTGAGGTAACACCCTATGAGGCGCATCTCGGCAAAAAACCGACTAGAGTATGGGAAAAATACCTAGACAAAGACATAGTTGAAGTTGAAGGAGCTGATCACAACCAAATATTTGTAAGAATGAAAGAGAAAAGAGAGAAGCAAGCTAAGTTATGTAATGAATCCAAAACCATTACTAAGTTCCAGATTGGTGAAAAGGTTTTGATAAGGACTTATTATCAGTCAGACGCGATCCAAAGAAGGATTGACAAATTTTGTGAACTATACTGTGGGCCTTATAAGGTACATCGAATTCTTGGGGATGCTACCTACCAGCTCGTCGACTGTGAGGACGAAAGCAAGATCCGAGGGAAATTCAATGTGAGGCAAATGAAGAAATATTACGAGCCAGAGGACAGAATTTGATATGAAAAGGAGAAAGTAGTAGAGCATGCCTTAATGAGTTAGCTGTAGGAGATAAGTCATTTAAGTTAGGGTTAATGACGCATATATCTCATTCAAGCTAGCTTAATCAATGAAAATATGTAATCTAATGTCAATTATAACTTAAGAACCTACATAGTTCATAGAACACTGATGATATGTTAGATGATAATTACGAGTGAATAATTTGGTTGACATTCGTTATGAATTATCGTAGCGAATGCAGAGAACATTTTATTTATGACAACTTGTATGAATAGAAATAAATTATCGAAAACAAAGTGAACAAAAAGGACACTTAAAAGTGAATAAGTGATATTAAATTAATAATTATATTGCAAATAAGCCATGTTAAGATGAATGTATATAATGGGTAGATTAAGGATTTGAATTCTTGGATTTCGTTGTCCATGACGTGTCCGTTACTTAACTAAATATCACTATAATATTGACGACTCGGAACACTAAGTTTTTTATAAGTAAAAACGTAAAGTTTTACCTTACAGCCTAAACCGGCTTTCACCTATAGAAGGCTTCATCAGAGGCTGTCGTTAGTAGCGCTGCTCGTCTTGTTGTTGGCGACGAGATAGTGTTTCGAAAGATTGAAGCTGTGTGTGTGTGGTGAGATGTGTTCGAATAATGCGTGCGATTTGAATTGTGTCTGTTCGTTTAGGATGTCGTTTTTATTTGTTTTTGTGTGTTTGTATATTTCTAATTGTTCTAGAGTGTCTAGTTTTCGGCCTTTTGTGTGTACGTGTAGTATGTTCATGTTATTGTCGATGTTTTTATATGTGTGGTTTGCTTCAATGAGGTGGTTTGCGAAGGTAGATTCTGTAGTGGTGTGGAGTGCTTTTGTGTGTTCAATGTATCTCTGTTTGAAGCTACGTCCTGTCTGGCCTATGTAGAATTTACTGCAATTTGAACAATTTAGTTTATATACACCGGGTAGATCGAATTTGTTTTGTGCTTTGGGCATGCGTTTTGATAGTGTGTGTTCTGTTTTGTTAGTAGTTTTGTAAGCGATTCTGTATCCTGCTTTTTTGAATTTGTGGGCAATTTTTTCTGTTTGTTTGTTGATGTATGTTAGTGTTATGAATTTGTTGTTTTCTGTCTTTGTCTGTTGTTTGTTTTGTGTTTTGTGTAGGAGTTTACTGACTATTGTTCTGTCATAACCGTTAGATTCTGCTAGATATTTTATCGTGTTTAGTTCGTCTTTGTAGTCTATTTCATATAAGGGGATGTTGTTAAGTCTATGTATCATGGTTCTAAAAGCAGCTAGTTTGTGTTGTATTGGGTGATTGGAGGTGTTGTGTATTAGTGTGTCAGTTGTAGTTGGTTTTCTGTATATACTGAATGTGACAATGTGAACAGTTACTAACGCACATAAACAAAATACATAAAAACATAATTTTCACTGCCGAATACGAACACAACAATACCATAAACTTCTTAGACCTCTCCATCACAAAACTAGAAAATTGTTTGATATTTTCAGCGATTTTTAACTCTTTCTTTAAAAGTTTTGTGCGTGTGGTGTTTATGTGTATAAACGTTTTAATCTTTTCGACGACCCCTATGTATTAGGGGAATAGCATTTTACTGTACCTGAGGATGGGGATTTAGTCCCTGAAACATGTCGTATTTGAAAAACTGAGATCGCCTAGTGGATTATATAAGGTAAAATTCTTAAATTAATCATAATAGCGATCTGGAGACTGTATAAAATGTATCTCGAAGCCAAACAAGCATACATAGTCTATAAGTACAAGAACATCAAGAATAAAATATTGAAAATCAACTTCAATATTAAGTTTATCAAAAAATGTTTACGACATAACATCACACCGAAATTCGCAATTTTGAACGTTAGAAACAAATCAACGGCAGCTTATAATGCTAAAGTAAAAGCACAGAAAACGTGGCTTAAGGAGGAAATTAAAGCATTATACATAAAGAAAATTCGTTTAAATAAATTGTTATACAAAGCTCATTTAATGGTCTTGAACACGTTACACCCAGCTATAGTCAATGAAGTAATTTATTTAATACAAACACAGATTAGAAATATTGCCAGTATAATTATGTCGAGACACATTAAGAAATTTGATAAACTATACAGAGAACAACACAAACAAGATAATGTCGAATGTAAACATATATTTTATAAACGCGTAGCTAATCTTACTAACATTGAGTTATCGACAGAGGAACAGAATTTATTATCAAAGGGGCTACACTACAATCTACCTGACTTTAGTAAACACGCTTTAACACGGGAAGTCACTAATGCTGAGGCTACAATTAAATGTATTAAGAACCAAGACACTCAGTGTGAAACAACAATATTGATCAACAATAAGTTGAATCGTTTACTGAAGTTAAATAGCACACATAACACAGAACATAAGAAAGAGTTAAAAATCGCTAAAAATATCAAACAAAAAATAATAAATAACAACGCAATACTTACAAAAGCAGACAAAGGAAACACAGTGGTTATTATGGAAAAAACAGATTATATACGTAAATGTTGCGACTTCGTGCAAGATAATAATATAACGATGTTAAATAATGACCCGACCGAAAAACACCTGTCATGTGTAAATTTACTTGTCACACTAACCAGACAGAACGTAAAACAAATCAAACCTAAGGCACCTGAATTTACGGGACTACCCAAATTGCACAAACAAAACATTCCCATACGACCTTTGATTAACTATACAACCGCCCCAAGTTATAAAATAGCCAAAAAACTACAACAAATTATTAAGAACAGCATAAAAATAGAAAATGTCCACAATGTAAAAAACACCTTTGAATTTATAAATAAAATTAAAGATATGGAGATTCTACCTAGCTATAAGTTTGTCTGGATGGACATTGTTAATTTATATACAAATATTCTGGTTTTGGAAACATTAACAATTCTAAAGGAAAATTTAACTAGGACAGGCATTCTAAACAAAAAGCAGATAGAAGAACTCCTATCTATATTACAGATTATAGTACAACAAAATTATTACACTCATGACAATAAGTATTTTAACCAAAAGGAAGGGTTGGCAATGGGTTCACCTCTAAGCGGACTTTTGGCCGAAATATACATGAACTACTATGAGAATAAATTTCTATTCTCTAACTACAACCAGTTCCATGATAAAATAGTTTCTTATACATGTTACGTAGACGATACCTTCATAGTATTTAATGGCACTCATAGACAGGTGGATATGTTTTTTAAGTTTATTAACGACATTAACCGTAGGCCTAACATTAAATTTACCATGGAAATGGAAACTAATAATAGCTTGAACTTCCTCGATGTATCGGTGTTAAAAAGAAACAACCATCTCGGTTTTAAAATATACCGAAAGCCTACCACAACAGACATAGTTATAAATGCTAAATCGAATCATCCGTACACACAAAAAATGGCGGGGTTTAATGCGCTAGCATATAGACTATTAAACGTACCAATGAACACGGAAGATTATAAGGACGAATCTAACGTCATAAAACACATAGCTTTGAGAAATGGATATAAAATAGAAATTGTGGATAAAATAATATGTAAACAATTACGGAAAATAAATGGTGACAATAATAAGGGTAAAATAAAACACAATACGTCTCAGCATTATATACGAACTTACTCCCCAATGTATTAAAAAATGAATTAAAAAAATTATGTATAAATGTTTCATTCAAGACCATGAATAATCTAAAAAATATACTTAAGCCACGTGCTCCAATAACATCGGAGGAATGTTCAGGAGTGTATAGAATCCAGTGCAGTGAGTGCGATAAGTTCTATATCGGACAAACGGGGAGAAAATTTATCGAGAGGTTTCAAGAACACCTACCAAAAAAGAATCCCCAAACCACCTCATCAAATTACGCACTCCACCTCATAAACGAAAACCATAGTTACACCGGATTCAAAGAAAACATGGAGCCGATACACATATGTAATAAAGGTCATCTCCTGAATGCCCTAGAAGAGTTTGAAATATACAGGGCCTCCAAAATAAATGAAGAACAGTTACTCAATGATCAGCTGATGTTTAAATCCAATAAATTATAAATCCAATAAATTATGTGATACCGCGTTGAAGATACGCAGTGATGCGCGAATACATTTAGTTGACGATCAGAGGTCGACCGGTGCACCGAGTCACTTATAACGTTTTCATATGTTTATGTATATATGTTTATTTATTCATAGTGAGTTTTGTGCGTGTGGTGTTTATGTGTATAAACGTTTTAATGTTTTCGACGACCCCTATGTATTAGGGGAATAGCATTTTACTGTACCTGAGGATGGGAATTTAGTCCCTGAAACATGTCGTATTTGAAAAACTGAGATCGCCTAGTGGATTATATAAAGTAAAATTCTTAAATTAATCATAATAGCGATCTGGAGACTGCATAAAATGTATATTTGATATTATGTTGTATGGATAGTATTTCAGAAGATAAATGAATCATTTGGTTAAATAATGTGAATACCAACCATTGAATTTATAACTTGTTTTATAATAAGATTTAAGACACTTATATGTAATTAATACGTAGGTACGTTGATGTTAAATACGTTCAACCATTCCAGATAGTTAGCAATAAATTCGTAGATCCAATTATAACTAAAAGGGGGGTACACCAATTGTAAAACAAATTATGAAAAGTAGGTCAACATGCTATATCCCTCACGGATGAAGACGGACATGGTGTGGCGACGTACAGGGCGCAGAATTTGGATTTTATTGTTCCCTAAGGTCACGTCATCAAATCAAAATTGAGGACGCTATAATGAGCGAAAATTTAAAAATTTCAACTTTTCTCCTCGACTGATTTTGTTCACACGCATTTGTGTCAACGACTTCTAGTCAAAGCAATAAATAAGACTTAATGTGAAGATGTCAGAACAGCGTCGCTAGCAGACAATAGGAAGATGTTAGGTTCTACTCAACAATAGATATGAAAGTACGAGATGACAGGAGAAGCTTGGCTAAAAATTATTACCCCACAACATTCGACACAAAGCAGACGAGGACACTCACACGTGTACGGAGAAATAAGGCGTACGTCCGCTCAGGTTACGTCAGAATACGATGGTACTGCAAAAAAGGGGACAGGATGTTACAAAGGAGTGAACATGCTGCACTTTAAGAGAGACAATTGAAAGAAGCAAATAATTGAAAAGACTCGAGTTAAGCTGCACAGCTGGAGGTAACGTTTACATGACAGACGCAATTTACGGTTAGAAAGTCAGGGTGACTTCACCAACCAACATATGTCAGAAGTTATTAATAGTTACAAAAAAGGGGTGTGAGATAGAACAATGCTTCAAAAGGACTTAAGAACAAATGGGTATGAGTTAGGAAAACACTGCGTATGTCCCACACAAAAGAGTGATCGACAGGCGCTTAATCGCTAGAAATTCTGCGAAATAGGTCAACGTTCGAACAGGGAAAATCTGAGGATGTCTGACAACCTATCAGAGTACAACTCTTGCGAAGAACACCGGTGGAGAGGAGAGTTTCTATGGTAACCAAAAGCCAAAGCGAATCATGGAACAGAAACCAAAAACCCTGGAGAAGTAGGACGAAATGTTCCGAGAAAACTTTGAGCTGACCTATCACAAGTAAGAGAAGGCGTGGACAGGCCACAAGACAAAATTTGTGTAGGGACAAGTTGATAAAACTAACTGTCTAACACGGAGAGAATCTTAGTATTTCTCAGTCTCCGTATCACAGAGTATGGCTTAGTATATCTCAGTATCTCTCAGTATTATTCAATATCAGTCAGTCTTCGTCTTCGGCTTAGTATCAAGTTTAATATCAGTATGAGTCTTATTACAATTTGTGAACATATATTTTGACGCGGTATTACTGTGCTCAGTTTCGTATAAGTTAACAGACTTAGTGACATCGCCATGTTATAGTATTCGGACTTAGTGATTTTCAAACTGTAGAATTCAAAGTGCGATTTAACGAACTCATGTATTAATTAATATCATTAAGAATCTGAGTGAACAATTCAATCTCGGTACATACAAGAAACATTACTAGTGTATTGTACAGATTAGACAAACTTACAGTTAGCCAGTGTTACTGAATTACGTTAAATATAATAGAACATGTAATACTTGAACGAAATAATATAATCATATATACATCGATAAAAAGTCGAGTAAATTTCAGTGGCGAATGGACATAAACATTAAATTTGTGAAATGGAACATACAGCACTTATTTTAGAATGATTTACACAAACTGACACTGAAAACAATAGCATATCTACACAACTTTATAAATTACGCGAGTTCTCGTGGGTGTATACAAGTGATTGTGCATTCAACGTCATTCAACAAGATGTGCCTTCCTGCCTTCACCACAACAAAGAGATCGGACGCCGATGGACCATAAAACGGATATTCTAAATTTCAAGTAACAATTATTAATTTATTACTTTAAGTAACTACTACTGTCCTGATTCTTTCAAAGAATCCCTGCCCTGGGAAGTTTTAAATAAATTCGATAAAAACAAATAGAGTTAAAGTTATAAATAATGAACGTGTAAACAAAACTATCTGGGATTAATGAACGCATCAATTAATTATTATCTGAATTGTTGTATACCATGATTTATGTATGTATGTCTTTTTCAGCTATTATATGAACTAGAACTTGTTTTAAGATATATGTGTGTATTTACAGGTACAGCAAACGTTTTTATATGTACGATTATAAACTTACGTAATGAATAATAAATTAGCTATTTAAGTACATTTAAACACATGCGTTGTTATTACAGAAAACCCACTTATTAAAGTTATCTTTGAGAACATAGATTAATTTTACTTAAGTCTTTTGCTAAGTGATTTAATTAATATCATTATAAATGGCATCCCAACACGCGGGGCATAGTTAATTAAGTAGTAAACAAATTTTAATTATACATATCTATTGTAGATGATAAAGGATTGCATTTATCGCAACATCGTAAATGACGCTACCAATGTGTGGCATGACATAATTAAAATAAACACTGTATGTAAATGGCTGCCCAACGCGTGGCCCGAAGCTAAATTAATTGATTGATCAACAAACACAATTAATTATATTTAATTAAAAGTTAATTAATTTATGCAATTATTTAAATATGCATAAAGATTACTGTAGACTGGAAGCCCCGTCAATGTGTTAGGAAAGATAGACGTATGTGTACGCCTGGGTCTTCTCGAGTTTAGCCACCAAATGGTCGTTGCAGACATTGTCGATGAAGTGATTCTTGGCACGGACATTATGAATGCCTACGGATTTGGTGTGGACTTAAGAGAGAACGTCCTGAAGGTTGGCCAAGAGAAGGTAAAGCATTACATGGCTAAAATGACAGGGTCTACCAACCATTCGATTAAGCGAGTGGCATTAATCGAAGAAAAAGTCAACAGGTCTGGTCAAGAGGAACCCTCCCTATTGCAAGCGGAAATGGAGGGAGAACTAGCAGAGGAAATACAAATAAGTGTAACGACAAAAGAAGTAATTGGAAAGCCAACTATGGGTGTCGAGACAAAACTCTTGTTTGTTCCTGAGCTGATAGAAGCGCCCGAGGGCAAAGTGGCTGAAGATGAGGTTACGCAAGAGGTTGTTGACGAGAACCAAACAAACTTGGATCAGCCAGTGGTGTTTAGGTCATCAGTACATGACGCAACGGGAGTGATTCCAGCAAAACTAGTGGTTGAGCGGAAGACTCGCATTCCTGGGAACGTGATGTTCGGATCATACGACACTGAATTCGAAGAACCGGAGAATTATCTTTTGCAAGGACGTCCACCTAGATCGCCTGGTCGAGTATTACTTTAGAGACGGTTTGCCAGTTTGGGACAAACAGGCTTAAGTAGGGGGAAATGTTACAACATCACAGAACAATCTACGTGTTCGTCGAATGTGCCAGAAGAATCTCGATATAATGAGTGTGGCGTAGGCTACGTGCTTGTCGACGCAATTTCCAGACGGTGAGAGAATTCACGTGGCCGCTCTCACTGTGTCACGGCCGCAAGCAATTACGTCGTAGTTTAAAGGTACTACGTAGTATGTGGAATCGTTTAGACTTTCGGCGGCTATAAATACAATTACTCAGCGACAGTCATCGATGTATACTACTCGTATATGGATCGCGTGCTGCATTCACTGAATTCGGTCCGACCGCTGCATCAGTGGTTGGCAAGAACACTGCGTATGCTATATAGTGTACCTGTACAAAGTCTGACATTTCTGCTTTGTTATAGCTTTTGTTGCTTTAGCAGATTATATTTTGCGTTAAATGGTATAGCTGTGGCATTTTAACAATATTAATGACTCCAAAGTGGGAGGTTTTTAACAAGTTCTTTTCCAAAATAAACTCATTTGTTTCACTGTAAGATTTCAGTATTCTGACACATTATTTAAGTTTATCGCTAAGTTCTGTTGCGTTCATAAACAGTTCTGTTGCGTTCTTATTTATGAACATTTATTATTGAAGCCAGACGAATAAAGATAAGAATAAGGGAAACAAAGAATAAAACACGTGAGCCGTAAACTTTAAAATGTTTATTGCGTAAAAGAAGCTGGCGTATACGCTCGCCATGGTCGTTAAAGTGTTCAATAAGCAATGCTAATTTACATTATTTTATTTTATTAGCTACGTATTAACTGTATAAAAATTGTTTACATTAAACATTACTAAATAATACAAATTTATTTAACTTTTGGCAGACACCAAGCTTAGAGAAGGTAGCTGCAGCGGTTCTTTCCTTAGCAGTATTATAGCACAAGATTTTATAAAATAATGTCACTATTAATTTGATAAGTTTCACTTCATGGCTGTCTTCAGAAAAATCATTGTTTGAAATACGTTTTCTAAACACTGTGCTGGTAAAGTTTTTGCAAGCTTATATAATCTTTTTTTGGTATTAAGTTTACTGTCAGATATAATCAATAAATTAGGCTATACATATATTTTACAATCTTTAAAACATCTAATGACGCTCTAATTAATTTTCCGCTTGATACAAAATCAGTAAAATGAGTTTAAACGCTTAAGTTGTTGTCATCTGTTATCAGTTAGGCAAAAGTAAAAACAAACTGTTATAATAATAAAATCTTCATAAGCACAAATTTTCAGTAGAACTGTCCCAAATGTAATAATTGTAAACTTTAACAGTTTATGTGCATTACTGACTGAATGACTCGTTTAATACATGTGTTAACTTAGCGCCAAACGCTTTATTGCCAACCATTGTGTGGGAAGCTATACGTGCTTCGGACCGTTTTCTGCCGTTCACTTTGCCTGGCAGCACGCGATCCATATAGTATAGGGGAGATGAGGGAGACTTGGTACCTGGGGAGAGTTGGGACATTTAAATTTTCCAGGTATTAGGTTGGTACAAGAGATCAGCTGAGTTTGTGTTTTGAAGAGTTTTATGTGCTGGTTTACTTAGTGTAACATACTGAAGATTCTGCCACATTCTTAATTGCACAGGTAAGAAAAACGTTTTTTACATGTTAAAAGTAAATTTTCTTACTTTTTAATATTTACATTATAAAAAAGGTGTTTGTTATTATGTTCGTTTTTCAAGCCTTGGCCATGAATATATCTCATTTTAAGGTTATGTCAGTAATGCAACTTTACCTCTAACTATAACCTACAAAAATTTATCACACTTTTTTTGTTGATACGCTGTTAAGGGAGACATGGGACAAAGGTTTGTGGGAGAGTTGGGAACTGTCCCAACTCTCCCATAATCTTTTACTTTATATAGTTTTATTAATTTGATTATATTAATTTATTACTTACATGAAATTAACTTTTTTATTTTACTGTTACAGGTGTAACCAAGATGCCATTAATTTATAAAAAAAAAGAATCGCCAATTATTCCTTATGATGTTAAGGAAAGAGCTATTAAGGAGTTCAGAGAGGGTGGAGGTCTTCGTCAGGTTGCTAAAAAGTATATGATACCTAAGACAACTCTGGCCAGATTACCAAAAATTAACTCCTCCGAGTTGAAGGAAACTGTAAGTAATTACGGCGCTTTATTTAAAAAATCACAAATATTCACAATAACCCAGGAAAAGATACTGACTGAATATCTGTTGTTTTCATCAAAAATGCATTATGGGCTCACCAAAACTGATGCGAAAAAGTTGGTGTATGAGTTTGGCTGTGCTAATGGAATGAAAATTCCTGAAAGCTGGAAATTAAAAAAGATAGCGGGAGAAGATTGGTGGAAAGGTTTTGCTCGGCGAAACCACACAATAGCGATACGTAAGCCAGAGGCAACTAGTTTATCACGTTGCTCGTTTTAATAAAAAAATATTGAAGACTTTTTTGATAATCTGCAACAGGTGTACAGTAAATATAAATTGGATGCTTACTGTATATATAATTGTGATGAGACGGCTTTAACAACAGTGCAAGCTCCTAATAGAGTAATTGCTCAGAAAGGTTTAAAACAGGTTGGCCAAGTAACATCTGGTGAACGCGGCACTTTAGTGACTGGACTGTTCACAGTAAATGCAGCTGGGAACTTTATCCCACCATTTTATGTATTTCCCAGAGCAAATTTTAAAGATTATATGTTGCATGGAGCACCAACAGGCTCTGCTGGATGTGCCTATAAATCTCGATGGATGACTGCCGACAATTTTCTGTTGTATTTGGAACATTTTCGTAAGTTCACAGCACCATCTGTTGAAAAACCAGTTCTGTTATTGCTAGACAATCATGATAGCCATATATCAATTGATTCCATAACATTCTGCAAAGAGAACCATATTATATTATTGACGTTTCCACTTCACTGCACCGAAAAACTACAACCCTTAGACGTGGGTGTATATGGACCCTTGAAGTCATACTATAATGGGGCATGTGATGCATGGATGAATACAAATCCAGGAAAAACTATAACTATTTATGAAATAGCTGCTTTGTCAAGTGAGGCTATGAATCGAGCTCTAACTCCTAGCAACATTTTATCTGCATTTAAAAAAACTGGAATTTACCCATACAATCGGTCAGTATTTGAGGACTGTGATTATCTGATGTCTTATGTAACTGATCGGCCTGCAGAAGTTGAATGTAATCCTGTTGAGCAATGTATTTCCACTGAACCTGGTGATATCTCAATTGTTACGAGTCCTACAGTTGCTTCGTCCCAACCTTCAGCATCAACCTCTCAATTAATTTCACCTGAAGACTTTGACCATATCCAAAAGCAGGTCCACGTAAGAAATCTAGAGGTGGCCGTAAACCTGCAAAAACCCTTATACTTACAAATACACCTGTAAAAGAAAGAGTGATAGCTGAATTGAAAGAGCGCAAACATGGAAAGAAAACCTACAGGCGCAAAATAAAATTCCCATCAAGTAGCAGTAGTGAAGAAGAGGATTGTCCTGTCCCATTAATAGATACAGATGATGACCTCTAATCGTTAAAATTTTCCAGCGATGGAGATGAAGACATAGAAAAAGATGTGAGGCCTGATGACTTTGCTATTGTACACTTTGCTACTAAGAAAATTATGGTCCACTATGTTGGAAAAATTGTGAGTGTACATGAAGAAGGCTACGATATTAAGTTTTTAAGAAGAAAAAGACAATCGTTTGAATTCATTTTTCCTAATGCTGATGACACTGCTTCTGTAGAGAAAAATGACATTGTAAAAAGCTACCAGCACCAATGTCATCAGGTGGAACTGAACGCGCTGAGCGCATTTATATTTTTTCCAGAAATTTATTTAAAAATATTGAAAATCTGCGATAATTATATGTAACTTTGTTTGGTGTAGTCCATCTTCTTGAGTCTGCTAATTAACGTAAAAACTGTTAATTTCAAGATGTAAAACTGTGTCAAGATATTTTAAACAAAACAGGTTTTTAATTACATATATATGATGAATCTTAATTTTTTACTATGAATTTTTTTTAGTTTTATAATAAAGAATTAAATAAAATCAATTTTATCATTATTTATTTACTGTCCCATCTCTCCCATAAGCATGTCCCAAGTGTCCCACATAAAGGGAGACATGGGACGAAATGTTTATAATTTTTAATGTTGTAATTTAAAATCTAAGTTACATTTTACAGGTTCAAATTTGTTTTCACAAGATACAAAAGACTATAACCTTTCTGACTATCCAGTTTTAATTTGAAAATATGCAAATTCAAAAATTACAGCCTTAAAAATGTAAAAATTGTCCCAAGTCTCCCACACCTCCCCTACATCGATGGGGACAGTATAGTCAGTATAGCAGCGATATATTTACAGAGCGATTCACGAGTTATTCTCGGGCGATATTACTGTGCGCGTTCAAGTGGTTATTAGTAAAGTGTTGTGTTTTATAATCGGGTGGTATAATTGTAATACAAGTGTGTTTAATATTAGTGACATTTTATTGCGTGTGAACAATTTTTATTTGTTTTGTTGTAGTAGACTGTGTTGTTAATTACGAACTGTGAAATTAAAGCTGGTGATTAGTGACTTAATTGGTGTCTTGTACTTATTTTGTTTTCCACTGTACCTACGACGATCGAGTAGACCGTCGTAACAATATGAAGGATTGAATTAAACCTGTAAACGCCCCCCCCCCCAAGCAGGTTTGTGGGAGGGCGACACATTTATACTGCCTATGGGCAGCAAAATGGTAAAGCCGCCTCTGCCTATGACAAAATCGATTATAGATCTACAACCTCTGACCACCCAAGTATACTTATGTATACCCCTCTTATTTTTAAATGTATTGATTTGGTCTTTGTTGTAATTAATACTCTTATTATTTATTATTCATGGAAGAACCCAAGAACATGAAGTTTGAAACATTTCAAAAATTATGTTTCTCTGATCTCAAAGCTTTCTGTGTGTGTTATTATCTTGTTTTATTTAATATTTAGATTTATTTATAAATAAATTATATATTTATTTTATGTTGTTTAATTGAAATCCCATTTTAGATTCTTTAAATGCTATGGCTCTGAATGTCAAGAAAAGTTGTTCATGGGAGCATTTAATGACAGTGACATCATCAACCTTCCACATTTATTGTCCCCTAGTCTCAATCATATTTACTAGTAGCCTTGTAGGTTTCAGATTACTCTCCTTTTGCACACATTTTGCACTTAGCTTTTAACAAAATTTATTTGACCAGTGTCTAATTTGCAACATGTTACTCAGTGATAACAAAGTAATGTTTATAACATCCACGATTATAACATAAAGTTAGGCCACTAATCACTAATATAAAAATAGTATTTCACATAAATTCTTTTACACAATGTCAAGATTGACCTTTAGACATTTGATTAGCTCAATGGGCATTTGAATAATCCTTAGCACACATTCTGTTTCTGTGTACTAAACTATAAATTAGTTTAATACATTAGAAACACAGTGAAGTAACAATAATGGTTTTCAATACAGTTAAATGTATGTTTTGGTATGGTTTATGTTTCAGACTATTTACATTTAAAATAGCAACTAGTATTTTTACAACAATAAATATAATTACAGTTATACAGCATTTATTACTTAAGAAAATGCATTCTAGGTAATAATTAAAACTGTTATCTAAATGTTTAACTTAATAACTGTGATACCATGTACATATTAATTTTGCTATTTTCATATTTTAAGAACATCATTACTTACAATAATTTCACTTACAGTTTTCAGGGAAACAAATGAAAGCTACTGCCATTTTAAGGTGTCGGTTAACTAGAAAGTCAATTATAAGTGTTAACTTGTCTTGGATGATATCAGAGGAATATGCAGTACCAATAATCAGAAATGTCACTACCAAAACACATCTCATGTTGTCTGGTAAAGCAAACAAGCAAACAAACAAAGTTGCTTGTATTTGTAAACATCATTTTACTGGTTCAAAGAGAATAACCGATTGTTGTTAATATACATGAAAAAGATAACAAGGTTCTGACATGCTACACTAGTCTGACATGTCAAATTGTTTATTCACAATTGACAACTTGTTGTAACATAAAAGCAGTTCTACTTTTTGTTATTAATCATTCATTGTATTCTGTAAAATTAAACTGTTGTCTTTCAAAAAGTATGTAAATTCAGGACATATGTTTAATCTCGTAATAGCTATAATAGTCTTCATATGATTTTTGGATTTCTCAATCAGTTTTGATCTTCAATGAAGTAGTGAGGGCAGTTAACTATCCCCACCTCGAGGAATAAAGAAAAAGGGCAACATCTAAAATTAAGAAACTAATGTGCTGGTAAAAATGTTGCCATAGAAGTTGAATTAATTAATTAGACTAACCAGATATATAAGTACAGATATTATAATTGTGGTATGATTCAGCAATCTCGTGAGGATGAATATGGTGTTTACAATGTTTATAGTGCAGTTACTCCAGAGCAACTTACACAATTTCCATAGAACAAGTTTTTGCTTGCTCTGCAAATCATTTACGGATGTGCCTATTGTACAGTTTTTTGATCACATTTAATACAGTAGAACTCCATTTATCTGAACTAATGAGTCCCAGATGTAATTCGGATATGCAGAAATTCGGATAATTGGAACAAACATAAAAAAAGTTAGGTTATGAAAGAAAACGTGAAGATTGCTGAAAAATCACTTTTGTTTATTTTTATTATATGAGTACAGTATCTTAATAAAAACCAGGTCACACGTGTTTTGCAAAAAAATCACTTTTACTACGAAAAAATTAAAAATAATACTCACACATAATTATTATTTTTCAGTTGAACATGTCAACCAAAGTTAATTATTTTGACGTAGAAACTCATTTGCATGCACCTAGGTCCAGCAAACGCTTGATGGCTGGATGGTCGTATTCAGGGTGCGATGTCATCCACTTTAAGGCAGTGTCAAAACAAGCGAATGCCTCAATCGCCTTAGATTCCTTTTCCGGTTCAACTGAATCAACGTTGTCATCGTCTTCCCCCACCTGCTGAGATTCATCGTTTACACTTTGGATAATTTCATCATCGTCCAAAAATTGATATCCAGGGTCCGGTGAATCGCACTGCAACCACTCCTTTATGTCGTCCACGTCACACTCAGAACAGGCAAGAATTTGTACAATGATTTTCTGGATGTCTTCAGTTGATACAGCTTCGTTTTCTTCGACACTTTCTTTTGCTCTTTTTCCTGTTCCTTCTTGTTCATTGCATCTTCGTTTTCTTCCTGAATTTTTTGTTTTGTCGAAATTCCAATATTTTATTGTATGCCATTTCCTGATATTGATTCGGAGAAATGGCGATTCGGATAAATGGAGTTCTACTGTATGTTTTTTTGTATTTTTAAATTTAGTGCTTTATTATCATTACAAAAACAAATCATAAAATAAAATCTTATAAAGTATTTGTTATTCTGCATGTAAGTAGACCTAAGATTGAATATGGTGTTCGGAACACCATTTACAAGTGATTCATAGTATCTACCAGAGAAATGATTTGAATGGCGACTTCAACAAGATACATGGTGAACCATTATTTGTGCATCCCATGGTTCAGTTTTGAAATGCTTATTTTTGTGGGTGTGTAGTGACCATTTTATGCAAATCATGTATTTATTTATATGGCAAAATGAATAGATCTATTTTATTCCATACATTGCAAATACAGACACACACTTGCTAAGACAAAGTTTAAAAAAATTTGTACCAGTTTCTGGATATTATTTATTTTAATTATACTGTAATGTATAATGTTGTCTTTATTGTATCATGACTGTTAAGTTTTAGATATCTATTAATGTAACCTTTATGTTTCCATACTTACCACTGTGATTTAAACAAAATAATAGCAAATAACAAATTCCTTTTCTTTTAATTTTTGTAGTACAGTGGATTCTGCTTTATCTGGACACATCGGGATCATATCAAGTTGGCCCAATTAAGCAGCTGCTCCTGTTATCTGAAATTTATAAAAAAGTAAGCAAATAAGCCTTATAACCGAAATTTCTTAATAACAGAAAACCAAATATAACTCTTAACTAAAGTAAACACTGCAATAATTATGAGATCTGTAATGCCTAAGAAAATACAATAATACTGTTATGACGGTCTACTGCTTGTCATACGGTACAGTGGGAAGCAAAATACAAGACACCAATAAAGTAACTAATAACCAGCTTTAATTATCACAATTATACAGTTTGTAATCAACAAGATAGCCTCTTACAACAAATCAAATAAAAATTTTTCACATGCAATAATAATGTCAACAAGTCTGGCACAATTATAAAACACGTAACACTTCGCCACAATACTCTGAACCACACTGGAATAAATCGCAACTCAAACTGAACCAAGCGTCGCTGAATTCCTGTATTTATAACCCGCTGAGATTCCAGAACATTCCATAATAGACGTCTACTAGAAAACACTAGAGCGTAATTGATTGCGGCCTTGAACACAGCGCGAGCGGACCGGTATGTTCTGGGAAAGTCTTGTTGTGGACGCGTGACAATGTCACGTAATTGTCCTTCATCTCAAAGTACACACATTACAGCCAGGCTCTGCTGGAATAGCCGAGAAACACGTAGCATGTTCTGTAATGTCATAACAAAATATAAATACAACATAATGGAGTAACATGAATAGGCCTATTTTAAAAATAATAGTCACATACCTGCGATTATTGTTTTTCAAAAAATTCATTCAGTGTGCTTTGGCGTTTTCTTATTAGTCACTGAAGCACTACAAAGTCTGAACAAATTTCCAGTTCTTGTATAGGGTTGGTTTCATTGCCTTCTTGCATAATATATCGCTGAAGTCCAGCAATGATCTTTTTTGCATCTTGCTGAATTTCTGGTTCATCTAGTTATCATTTTTGTCCACTGCATTTAGGCCTACTGCAATCCTTTCTAATATGGTATTGTCGAATTCTTCATTTTTGTTAAAACATTCTATATTATGTTCATCAATCTGGATGAGTTCTTCTTAACTTTTAATTTGTAATAAGCAGCCTGCGTCTTCATCCTTAACTGTTGCCTCTGGTAGCAGAAAACTCGCTTGCTGACCTACAGGAAAACTACAGTGGGCAAAGCAATTTTGAATTGTAGCCACACTTACTTTTTGTCAACTGTTGGCCACAAACTGTATTGACTGAAGCAATGTGACTCTTGCACCGACTTCTGTAGCTATGGAGGATGAAGTTAAAACGTTTTCTTCTATTTCTTGTAAAATGTGATTCACTAATTTACCTCTGTAAATTCATTTAAAATTTTATTATACCCATGTCAAGTTGTTGAACCAGGCTTGTGATATTAGGTGGTAGAAACTCAATAGTTATGTTTTGTAAACAATCTATACGTGGATGTGCAGCACAGTTGTCTATAATTAGAAGAATTTTTCTTGACTACTTTATAACTCCGCGTCCCAATTGACAACCCACTCCTGTCATTCAAGCATTTTTGTTAAAAAATTAATGAACTGGTAAACTATCCATTCTGAGCCATTTAAAACAACGAGGCTTAGCCAAGTTAGTCATGAGTAACTTGCGTTCATCACTACCGGACATATTCGCTTAGCCAAGTTAGTCATGAGTAACTTGCGTTCATCACTACCGGACATATTCGTACAAAAGATCACAGTGACACGGTCCATCGATTTTTTTAGCCTGATAATTTTATGTGTTTATAACGCAAGAACCATATGGTGTAGCCCAATAAAACAAACCGGTTTCATCAGCATTATAAATATAAGCCGCCAAAAACTTGCTGTAGCTTTTGGGTAGTGTATTATTCTTCCAGTTCTGAAGTCAGCGCTAGCTTTCTCTCCATGGGCCCTCTTAAATTGAATTTATTTCTTACTTTTATAGTGAGATAACCAACCATCTGTGGCTTTAAAATCATCATGGTTTAATTTTTTGGCAAATTCTTCTGTTTTAATTTTAAGCATTGAACCACTAACAGACAAACCTCAAGCAGTAACAGTGGAAAACCATTCATTTAAAGCATCTTCAGCAAATGGATCTTTTCGGTCAGGTTTCAGTTTTTGAAAAGCCCCTTAAAACCTGTCCTTTAATAGCCACTCTTGTCATAATTTTTCTTCCTCTAGCAAGTCGCGACTTTTCAGTACTCCAGTTAGTTTTGTGAGTTTTTGTTTACTAGTGTTGGGGTAAGTGTTACTTGACTTTACTAGTTTTGATCATGTCAAGTAACTTAATTCTTTCGCCCAAAGTCATGTCAATCCGCGACATATTCGTTGTTTAAAACAAAAAATTGTAGACAAATTTAAAGGCAAACAAACTGACAAGTAAAACAATAAAAGTCCATACGTAATGATAATTAAAATGTAAAAAATAGTCACCATATAATGATAAAACGAAAAAATCACTACCTTCCAATAAGTATAAAGTCGGAAACGAAAGAGGCGTAGCTGGTGGGGGGGGGGCAAGGGGGCAGCCGCCCCGGGCAGCATAGCCAGGAGGGCGGCAAAGTGAGCATTGACTAGAAAATATTGTTTTCAGTTTATAAAACTACAAACAACTTGTTTCTTTGATATGACTATTCCTTTCATAAAAGAAGCATAACCAAAAACGTGTCTGTTGTCAAAAACCTTGTGTGCTAAACAGTACTAGTCTATTTATGCTCAAGCATCGTAATTACGGTTCATTATGATAACGAATTTGTAGCGACTTTGTAGTGAGTTATTGTGCTGGAAAGGAGAACTGATAATCATACTGTTACGACGGTCTACTCGATCGTCGTAGGTACAGTGGAAACAAAATAAGTACAAGACACCAATTAAGTCACTAATCACACCTTTAATTGTTACAGTAAAACAGTTCGTAATTAACAACACAGTCTCACAACAAATCAAATGAAAACTGTTCACACGCAATAAAATGTCCACTAATATTAAAACTCAATTGTACTACAATTATACCGTATGATTATAAAACGCAACACTTCACCAATAACTACTTGAACGTACACAGTAATATCGCTACTATAACTCTCGAACCGCACTATCCAATATCTCGCATTGAACTGAAAACTAAGGCTGCTACTCCACGTATTTATAGTCAGGCTCACACACCAGAAGCTTCCAAACTGCGTCTTATCTCTCGTGAACTACGTAATTACTACGGCCTTGACACAGGCCGAGCGCCCAAGCGAAGCCCGGCACAGTCGAGAAGATTCTCGCAAAATGCGTATAGTAGCACGTACTCCACACGCGTGACATCGAGATCCTTCTGGCACATTCGATACACACGTAGATTGTTCTGTGCTGTCGTAGCACTCCCCTTCCTTAAGCCTGTTCGTCCCGAACTGGCAAAGCGTCTCCGAACCAATACCTACTCGACCAGGCGATCTAGGTGGACGTGGACGCGAAGGATAATTTTCCCGTTCTTCGAATTCAGTCTCGTGTGATCCGAACATCACGTTCCCACGAATGCGAGTCTTTCGCGCAACCACTAGTTTCGCTGGAATCACTCCCGTTGCGTCATGTACTGATGACCTAAATACCACTGGCTGATCCAAGTTTGTTTGGTTCTCGTTAACAACCTCTTGCGTAACTTCATCTTCAGCCACTTTACCCTTGGGCGCTTCTATCAGCTCAGGAACAAGCAAGAGTTTTGTCTCGACACCCACAGTTGGCTTTCCAATCGCTTCTTTTGTCGTTATACTTATTTGTACTTCCTCTGCTAGTTCTTCCTCCATTTCCGCTTGCAACAGGGAGGGTTCCTCTTGACCAGACTTGTTGACTTTTTCTTCGACTAATGCCACTCGCTTAATCGAATGGTTGGTAGACCCTGTCATTTTAGCCATGCAAAGCTTTATCTTCTCTTGGCCAACCTTCAGGACACTCTCTCAAGTCCACAACGAATCCGTAGGCATTCATAATGTCCGTGCCAAGAATCACTTCATCGACAATGTCTGCAACGAGCATTTGGTGGTTAAACTCGAGAAGACCCAGGCGTACACGTACGTCTACCTTTCCTAGCACCTTGACGGGGCTTCTAGTCTCAGTCTGTATTGTACAAGAGCTAATTAAAGGCTGGCGGTTGCTGACTAAGTCAGGGCGCACAATGGACACTGTAGCGCCCGTGTCAACTGTAAATGATCTTCGTTTACCTTCCGCAAATCCAGTAACAATCATGTTTCCACAAGTCTTATGTAGCGTGGAAACTGTGTGCTGTTCTGGGCCTTTACTTCTCCAATTGGTGCGATCACTCCCTTCTCTCGGTATTTTCTTCTCCCAACAGTCTACCTGTAGATGACCACGTTTCCCACAGTTGTAACACTTCGGTCTTCTGTGTTTATCCTTTGGTTCGAAAGATCATTGTGGCGCTGCTGACTTCTTAAACTGTTGTTTTTTAATCGTCTTTTTATGCCGTCCTCCATGACGATACTGTGGTATTTGATCCGTTTGGCTACAACGTGATGGCATACTTTGATTAATGTAGGTCGCCGACTTGGCAGCTTCAAAACGGAGAGCATGAACAAGAGCGTCTGATTTATTATCATGCCGTGCCATTCTTAACACTTGTTGTAACTGACTATCTCTGATACCGTCAATAAACATAATGAGAGAAATCCACTTCCGGAAGTCCTCTGATTTTTCGGGATAAGCCAATCTCGTCAGTCGGTCGACATTCGCTTCAAACTCTTGAAGGCTCTCCCCTGAACGCTGTCGCCTCGCTTTAAGTTGTTCACGGTACACTTCGCACAAATGCTGGTCACCATACCGTAATTCCAGAGCTTTAGTTAATTCGGCATAGGCGTTCCGACTGTCAGATGGCACTTTGTGTATTAGTTCTGCGGCAGGTCCTTTTAACGCAAGAATGAGAGAAAGGCCTTTCTCTTCTTCCGTCCAGTTATTTAAGCGAGCGGCAGCTTCAAATTGGCGATGATAAGTTGCCCAGTGGGTGCTTCCATTAAACGATGGGGCCTTTGCAAAAACTGACCTTACTTCAGTTAATAGCGTTCTTTGATTTTTCTGATATTTTGAATCTTCTAAGCTTGACATACTTGTTTTCATAGTTGACACAGATTTTTCTATTTCAGATATTCTGTCAACTTGTTTGTTCAGCTCACCTTGTAACAGGACAAATTTTGAAGTGGTATCCTCTTGTACGAACGTCTTAACGTCGTCTGCTCGACGGCTAAATTCTTCTTTTTTCGTCCCTCTGGTATTTCATTTTCACGATTACGTTTTTCGTCTTGTCGTTTTTCTGCTTCTTCTCTTTCCTGTCTTCGTTCTTCTTTTTCTTGTTTCTGACTTTGCTGTGGCATTGCTCGGAATGCTTCTATCATCTGACTGGTATCCATTTTATTAATTAATTACTTGTACAAACTGTCCACTGTTTCCACTGTTAACCGTTCTATCCCACTTCTGACACCACTGTTACGACGGTCTACTCGATCGTCATAGGTACAGTGGAAACAAAATAAGTACAAGACACCAATTAAGTCACTAATCACACCTTTAATTGTTACAGTAAAACAGTTCATAATTAACAACACAGTCTCTACAACAAATCAAATGAAAATTGTTCACACGCAATAAAATGTCCACGAATATTAAAACTAAATTGTACTACAATTATACCATATGATTATAAAACGCAACACTTCACTAATAACTACTTGAACGTACACAGTAATATCGCTACTATAACTCTCGAACCTCGAACCGCACTATCCAATATCTCGCATTGAACTGAAAACTAAGGCCGCTACTCCATGTATTTATAGTCAGGCTCACACACCAGAAGCTTCCAAACTGCGTCTTATCTCTCGTGAACTACGTAATTACTACGGCCTTGACACAGGCCGAGCGCCCGAGCGAAGCCCGGCACAGTCGAGAAGATTCTCGCAAAACGCGTATAGTAGCACGTACGCCACACGCGTTACATCGAGATCCTTCTGGCACATTCGATAAACGCGTAGATTGTTCTGTGCTGTCGTAGCAATACAGTATTAGCTTTGTGTAGATAACCTTAACTGCTATTCGTATACAGACAAATATATTATTTGCAAACGTATAAAAAAAATGTTATGTGTGGTTCGTATGTGCAATTCTTCCCGGTTTGACACAGCGGACGTGGTGATCATCAGTTATTAATGAGCATCTTGAGTGTGCGGTTCGTTTTTGGTTTGTGTGTCTTGTGGGTATATCTATAATACTTCACGTGTATGTAAGCATACTAATACTATTATTGAAAATTGATTTTTTTTTAATTTTATTTGAAGCTGATATGAAACAAAGTAAAATCAGTGATGCCCACATTCGGAAAAGGAGGAAAGAAAGATTAAAAACTACAACAAGTTCCAAAGAGTTTCTGAAGTCTTTTGTTCAAGGAAAATCGAACCCTGAGTGTTAAAATATTATAATTAACAAGGAATGAACTTGCGATCATAAAATGAATGTTGTTAGCGACGAGGCTGTTGATAAATTGGCTACAGTAATGTTAACGACGTGAATACTTCAAACTGTGAAAGTGTCAAAGTACAGTTACGAGATTCAGTTGGTTCTAGTACCATGGATGATGTTGTGTCGTGCAGTATTGAAATTACAGGAAGGACAGAACGTTACTAGCATCAATGTAGACCATGTGATATGACTATTCCTTTCATAAAAGAAGCATAACCAGCCAGCTTATCTGGTTTATGCTTCGCCAAACGAGATATCTCAATCCTTCCGACATATAATGGTGACTAGAGGAACATGTCAGTTGCAGAACAAGGACAGTAATTTTCCTGAAGATGAAGTTGACGACCCTTAAACAAGTATTGGTTTGATAAAACCTTCTAAAATGGCAAAAAGGTAAATTGCACTTGGATGTATTTCTCTCCAACAAAAAAATCTCTATTTTGCTTTTGTTGCACTTTATTTCTACAAGAAACAATGAAGCCAATTCAATAGTGAAAATGGATTTTCATCGTGGCGAAAGTTAAGTCCCCGTATTCAAGATCATGAAAATAGTTTTGTTCATCGTTCTGCATTTTTGGAATGGAAGGAATTGGAACCTTCTTTAAATAAAGGGGAACTTATTGATGATCTACTACAGGAACAAATGAGTAAAGCAGCTAAGACATGGAAAGAAATCTTCGAACGGGTCATTGCCACAGTGCAAACTCTTGAACAACAAAATCTGGCACTGAGAAGACATCGAGAGTCAAAATTACTAACAATCAAAATCCTGGAAACTTTCTGGCATTGTTACAATACTTTGCTAAATTTGACCCTGTCATGAGATCTCATTTGGATTCAGTCTCTCATAAAACCTGGGTGTATATCGTATCTTTCATCAACTATTCAAAATAAAATAATGAGCTTGTTAGGATAAAGAATGCGCAAATATATAATTACTGGATGTAAGACGGCAAAGTACTTTAGTATTATATTTGACACAACGCCAGATGCTGCACATGTAGAACAAATGTCTCATATTATAAGATTTATTGAAATTAAATGCAATTCTGTTGATATCAAGTAAGCCTTCATATATTTTATGCCTTTAGAAGTGAAAACAGCGGAGGGGATCACACAAGTTATTACAAGTAAATTTGAGAGAGATAGATTAAATCTTAGCAACTGCAGAAGTCAGTGATATGACAATCAAGCAACGATGGCTGGTATCCATTCGGAATTCAGAAGAAAATATTAGATTTGAATCCACTAGCTGTGTTTGTTTGTAACAGTACATAAAGACCCAATACTGTAATTATGGGATCTGAGGTTATTTTTTCAATGTTTTATTGTATAATTATCAAATACAGAATGGTTAGGTCCATTGTCCCTCTGAAAAAAGGAACAACGCAGATTCGGTGAGATGAGTACCATGCCAAGGTCACCGTTGGACGAGCGAGAGCCGGTCGAGGAAATGGCGGTGTTTATGACGACTGACTATAAATATTCATTGTGATTGGTTCATAAAGCTGTTTCGTCATAACAAAAGACAATGACGCATGAACCACAACGTATGCAACTAGGCGTTGTCCCGTCCAACAAAGCCTGATGACGTAAAAATGCACACACACAAGCACAAATTTGCATATGCCTCTGTCTCAATTCAACGTAGTACTTCAAAGGGTCAGCAGCGATGTATCGCTGTCTGATCAGTTTTACCATAAAAGTTTAACACAATTAGATTCTGAAATAAAATTGTGATAGTGGAGCGATAGAGGCTCAAGTTTACTAACAGTCAAAAACAGAAAAATGTAAAATCAGTGCTATATATCTTAACTAAAACAACGAAACATGAGGCGAACACCGGCCATACACCTGGAGCCCAACCAACAACAGCGAGGGAGCAGCGCATACCACCATTGAGAGAAGTTGAACCTTTGTCATTTTTGTTTTATTATTTAATGAGCTCATTAACCGAAATTAGGCAAATTGATCAAATGTACTTGTAATAGGGAGAACGTATGTGAGTGTGTGTGAGTGAGCACATGGCCATGAATATCTATGCTGAGGGCATTGGTTTGTGTGTAAACGAAATTACAATTTAGTAAGTAATTAGAGCTGCAGCAAAAAGATAAAAGTTTATAATGATCTTGATTAGAGAAAAAAAATGAGAATCTTATGACTTAATAGGGTTGATTAAAATAGCCACCATTTTGTTTGTGTAACATTGTGTGACGCCATTTTGGGCACTCTTTTATATATGTTGAATTTATTTTGGAAATTAAAAAGTAATAGCTACACTCAATCAAAAAACCGTTTCATCATTTCTATCACCTTTTTGAATTTAAATCTCGCTGAGAACCCTGGTCCCTTAGGAAGAAATTTACAATAGATAGAAAATCACGTGCTCTCACGTACCCAAATTTGGTAAGTACATGTGTACCATATAATAGTCATATTTATATATTGCGTGACAGATGTATGCATAATATTCAATAGCAATTGATCATTAGAATAATGAAGTTATAATATTTAAATTTGGAAGAAAGCATTAAGTTTAATATAAAAAGATTAATTCATAGCAACTGTGGAAATAAATCATTATTATAAAGAAAATACAAGTTCAAATAAAAGGAGTTACTAGCGATGAGTCATCCAAAACCAGTCTCATAACCAAAGGTTTTCAAGGTATAACCCAGGAAGGTAAAAAAGTAAATAACCAAGCAGTACAGAATATGACCAAACCCACAACGAGGGAGAATAAATAGAATAGAAACCCTAAAATAAGCCAAGATCAACCAATACAGGTGGTGTATTTCTGAAATAAAGAAGAAGATGGAGAAGATCCCAAGAAACCTGATGGCATCAAGAAGAAGATGGAGAAGATACCAGTCCCAGAAGGCAGGAGAAAAGAAGACTGATGAAAGAAGAAGAAGGCAGCATCCTGAAGAAGATGTCATGCTCTTATAAAAGACACCCAAATCCCTATATCCCCAAAATAAATATCTAAAAACAAAAGTATAACGAAATAAAAACCACATGTATATAAATTTAAGAGAGAGAAGTGTATAAAGTAAAAGTTGCCTGTGAACTAAGATGAAACAATAATATAGTACCCATGGAACAAATCTCCATTGAAAAAACGCTAACCAATTTATTATGTTGATAAGACTATACGACCAATTAGCATTAACATAATATATAAGTGCAAAGTGAACCAGTGATAGTTTTGGGTATTATAAAAAATGAACCTTGTGTTTCATTCTTGGCAATCACAAACATTGAATGCAATGAAATATGCAATTTTCAATGACTTGAAATGTGTACTGTGACAATATGTTGTTCATAAGACATGAATCTGTTTAAAATAACATTTTGTTTTATATGAAAAAAGAAAAACAGATTTCATAATACTTTTCGAACAATTAATACTATTTATTTATTAATGACAGGGTACAATTCCCCAAAGACAATGTATAAAAGACGGTATAAAAACTGTAGAATCCTACTTATAATAATAGTTAGAAATAAGAATATAAATATAAGGTTTTTATGTATATAATATAAGAATGTTTAAAAATGTTTTAGATATAAGGCCATTTGTTTGGGTCTGATACAACTAACATCAGAACTATAAAAATAGTTACTACTTGTAAATAGTAGAGAGTAATTAACATGTTAGTTAGTAAAAAACCTTTTTTGTAAGCCATATTTCCATGTTTAGAAATAAGGATTTTGTTGTAAGATGTCTGACTTGAAGACAACCATTTATTTAAAAAAATATTCTTTATTTGGTTTAACTGTTATTTGTATTGTAACCAATACTAATTGTTATTGTGTAATTTGAAAACCTGTTTAATTTATAATACTATATGTAAAAGTCAGAGAGGGTATCACACATCATATATTGTTTGTAAAGTTTTTGTAAGGAAAAAATGTTAAAAAATCTAGGCCAGAGAATGGAAACTAAACTTCATCAAAACAGAGAAATTGCTCAATTAAATGCAAATAAACAAAAGGGGTTTAGACAAAATAAACCTGAGATCATGCCATATAATTGCACATACCATTTAGAGAGATTTTAATAAATTATATTCAGAATTATAAATAAAAATGAAAATGACTAAACTCAGAAATTTGGACATGGGAGTCATATATTCCAGAATGATGTTTCAGAATACAACTAATTCAATTAATTACCAGAAAATAAGGGAATATGAACCTTTTAATACAATATAGGATTATTAATATTAAATATAACTGATAAAATGGCTGAATTTACATAATGACAGGAAGTAAATTTTGATGTTTTGACTTTTCAGAGTATACCAAACTGAAAGTAAAATTACTATTTTTTGGACAGAAAACACTATAAAACGGCATTATTTAATCTGAAAATAAGCTGAATGAACTGAAAGATTAATTTAAATAACATCTAGTGAATAAAATTGATAAATAACCCAAGTTTAGGTATTTATATAGTGAAATATTAAAGTGTGCACAGGATATGAAAATATATTTGCACAATGTTAAGAATAATATTATATTGGCTAAGAGTTTAATTGAAACTGGAGGAAACAGTTAGTTAATTATTGGTATTTGAACGGTTAACATGACAAACGTTTTGTAACGTGCCTAACCTAACTTATAATGGTCATATAAAGCGAGTGTATAGTACGTTATTGTGAAATCGCGAGTGACTTGTAAAATACTTCTAGAACTCTCATATTATAACAGAAACAATCAAGAAACACTCCATAACACAGAACAATACATATCTACTCCGAAAAACACCACAAAACACTAGAAAACTGTATAATACATTAACCCAAATTAGTGATGGAATCGGGGAAAGTGTTTGAACTAATAATTACACGGATACACTAAATATAACCCAGAAACAGTACACTAGGCACTACACAACATTTAACAAGAGATTCGCAGACACCAGAACAGGAATACTACAGGAAAATCTTTTATTTGGAACGTCGAATATACGAATGACATTTTACTAACTTCACGGCAGCCATTTGCAACATTGGTCGTCATCACCAGGGCAACGCCTCCTAGTTCAACCCAGCTGTCGGTGAAAACAATTATTTTATTTTCAAATTATTATTCAATGTCTGTGTTTAGTAATAATTATTAATTTGTTGTAACGTTATACTTTTTAAATATTGGCCCGATTTCTCTGACTTTGATAATAATTGGCTGTTTAAAGAACCCTGTATAATTTTTATATAATATACTTTGTAACTTTTTCGATATCCTGAGAGTCGATAATAATCGATAAGAGTCAAATTGCTATTAATTAATAAAACATTAATATTCTTCAACACTAAATAGTTCTTCATTTCATAAATATTACTAGTTATCACTAATATAATTATAATTAATAATCTATCAGGACTTTACCACCTATAAGTGAAGATAACCTAAAAAATAAAAAGGTAAACAAGTATCGATTGGTTTGAAGACAGTCTTATGAGTGGTGATAGTTTATTTAAAATATACCAAAACTTTAATAAAAATTTTCAGAAGAGCATTACACTTTTTAAAACTTCACAGCCCTATATTAATTAATTGATCATAATTAATTAATTAATAAAATTAAAATTTTTTTTTTAATTTTTTTTTATAAACATAATTTTTTTTTTAAATTTCCTTCAAAACAATTTTTTGTTTTGAAACTTTCGGTGAAGCTGAACATATATATTTCTTCATCAACTTTACGCTACTCGACCGGTCTTGCTACCATTGGGACTCGACCAGCTGGGAAACTTAAGGAAGTGTTTCAGGCCAGTAAGACGTCGAGAGCCACACCAATTAAACATATTACATTACAACTTATTTATTTTATTACAATTTGGCTAGCCCAAACAGTGGGGCTTGATTACATCGGAGTCTCATACTTCACAATCTCTTATCATCGAGAACAACATAATTTACATATTTTATTACAAATTGGCGCACAACTTTAGGGGCTTTAATTAGCGATTAGAAGGCCAATAAATTCTGCCCAATCACTAGTTGGAGCTAGGCAACAGCTACAAAGCCAGAGAATTTCAAGGGAAAATGCAACGACGTGCAACATCTAAGAAACGGGCGGCGGAGGCCGAAAAAGAAATAGAAGTCAATATGGACAACAAAGAGGCAACGCCAGTAGAGGTGGAAGAGTTGTTACCGCCGGTGTTGTCCAAACAAACTGAACAACCGGAGATACCCACACAGACAGGGGAAGTCAATATCCAAGAGGAACGACCTGAGAAATCCAAAACAGTAGAAGGTCCAATTCTAGAGAGAATGATGGAAATGTTCCTTCAAATGAGTCAGAGAATAGAAGAGAGCAACAACTCCAACAAGGAAGAGTTGAAGAAGGAAATGGAGGATAATAGTAAGAAAATGGACAAGAAAATGGACGAAAATAATAAGAAAATGGAATCCACAAGTAAGGAATTGAAGGAAGACTTGAGTAAGAAAATGGGGAGTGATAACCAGTCCTTGAAAGAAGATTTAGGAAATAAAATCGAAACAACAAACAGGAAGTTGGAAGAAGAGATGGGGAAGAAGTTAGAAGAATTGAAGGAAGACAACCAATCGTTCAAGGAAGAATTCAAGTCGACTAAAGAAGAATTGATTAATAAAATTGAAAATACCAATCAGAAAATCGATGAAACCAGGAAGAAGATAGAGAAGAACAACCGACAATTGAAGGAAGAGCTGAAAGAAGATAACAAGAAATTGGAAGAGAAGATGGGGGAAAAATTGGAAGAATTGAGAGAGGACAATCAAATATTAAGAGAAGAATTAAGAGAAGTCAATCAGGAGAATTTGGACAAACTGGACGAAAGAATGGAATTGTTGCGAGAAGAAATGAATAAGGAAATCAAGGTTAACAAAAAAGCGATGGATAAGAAGATGGAAGAAGAAAATATAATGGTCAATCGACAGATTCGAGAGATTGATGGAAAGTGCAACCAGACCGAAAAGGAGGTGAATGAGTTTAAAGAAGTGGTGAACATCAAGTTCACAAATATCGAAGAACATAGTCGTAGGAAGGTAGAAGAACAGAGGAAGGAAAATCAAGAAGAATTCGGAAAAGTACGCAACCAGGTCACAGAACGATGTAATGATATACAAGAGACCATGGCCAATATCACCGGTCAGGTGCGACAAAGCCGAGAGGAGATGGAAGCGATTAGAAACAGACAGACTCATTTCACCGGATTGCCCGTCAACGAAAGCCGAGAGTGGCTCAACTTCCGGCAATACAAACGCAAGCCGAGAGTGGCTCAACTTCCGGCAATACAAACGCAAGCCGATGGAGTTCCTGGCTAGGGTAGAAGAATATTTGACCAAGCATAAAATTACTCAATGGAGCCATAGCAGGGAGATATTCGACGAGTCTTTCCGAGACATAACAGATAATTGGTGGATGGCCAACCGGAGTGAGATTCCTGACTACCAACAGTTCCGGAAAATGTTTAAGACAAAATACTGGTCTGAGACCACCCAGAACTTGATCCGAGACAATATTTGTAATGGAAGATACAGGTCACAATTAGGTAGCAGTATGACGGCATATTTTTTGGGGAAGGTGTGTATGGCAAAACACCTTGAGCCAGCAATCCCAGAAGAATGTTTAGTGAACAAGATATCGTATCACTATGATGAGGACATTATCAGGGCCCGAGAGGTAGCCAGATCAAGACGATCCAGGGAATGACCGAGTTATTGGAGGGATACGAGAACGAAGAGTATTATCGGCAGAGCAGAAAGAGAAATGAGAGACCAGAAGCAAGGCCGACTACCTACCCCAATAACGGCAATAACCATGCAAGTAACCGGAACCAGCCCAGTAATTACGACGGCCCTAACAACCAGCCGCATAATAACCAGTTTAACGGTAATTTTAACGGCGTGAGGAATAACAACCCCTACCCAAATAATAGAAACAATTTTTATCAACAAAATCATAATGTCCCATACAGTCAGAGAAATCCATATCCCAACAATAATGTTGACAGACCTTACCCACCTAACCGAAATTACTATAATAATAATTTTAGTAATAACAATAATAGCAATAGTAATAACCGAGTGTCGCGCCCTAAGGTAAATTTTATAAGAGCAGAAGATCGCGGACCCAGGAGATATTATCAACCGAGGAGGAGCAGCTTCCACGGCGCCGACCGAAGATGGAGGAGTGCGGAACGAGACGGCCCAAGACACGAAGAGAGACTACGAAGTACCAGCCTGGAAGATCTTGGCAGACAACCGAACAGGGCGTTAAACATCAACCAGGGTACAGAACGTCAGGAGACAAACCAGAGTTTCCCGAACAATGCCTCGGTCAATAATAACATAAACACTGACCAAAATACTTTAAACGAGAGGAGGCAGTAATCAACAACGATGACCCGTTACTGCTTATACTTCCTGGGTTAGAAAAGGATGATTTGCAACAAGCAAACAATAATAAGAATATCACTATCATAAGTAACCATTATCTGAAAGACATACGAACTGAACTTTTGGAAGAGAACGAGAAGAGTCTCAGCAACAGTAATAATGAGATAATTTATATAACAGCGGAGGTGGAAGGAGTTCCCGCTAAAATAATGATAGACACAGGAGCTAATATTTCAATAATAAACTCCAATGAGTTGGAGAGAATACAATGTACATGTGGAAAAACTTTGCCAATGTTACCAGTCAACAACATTGTGTTGGTAGGTGCAACTGGCCGCCAGAATAAAACCATTAGGAAGCAAGTTTCCTTAAGTGTCGTTAGCCGTGATATAGCTTTAGACATGGAATTTTTAATCGCCACCGGATTACCATTTGACATCTTAGTCGGTTGCGATATTCTTCGTAGATATTCGGCAGTAATCGATCTTAATTTAAATAAAGTATCACTTTTCCCAGACGGAGTAACATGGACCGCAGATCTGGTAGGAAGCACAACTATACTTCCCAGCCCTATACATCAACAACTTCGTAAAATAAATGTTATTAGAAACAGCCCTCTTTCGAAACCCATAATATACAATCATGGAGGAGAGGATTTATGGTCAGTTAAGATCCAAGAAATACGGAATTTCCAGTGCGGAAGCGATAACAAGAAAATACCAACACATCTGGCTGATCGTCTAATCGCTATATATGAGAAATACAAGGCGGTGTTTTCTGATGAACCAGGGAAGGTAAAAAACTACCAGTGCCAACTTCGTTTTAAAGAAAACGTAGAGTTTAACCGGAGGTCATATCCAATAGCGCAGTCGCTCAAAGAAGCCGTGAGAACAGAGATAAACAAGATGATAGAAAACGACATAATTGAGATTAGTCAATCACCTTACACTAGTCCAATTATTGCTGTTCCGAAGAAAGACGGACAAGTCCGGCTCTGTTTAGATGCGCGTGAGTTGAATAAGACAATTGTGAATGACAGAACTTCTCCCGGTGAAATAGAAGAAATCTTAAAGCGTTTTCATGGTACTAAATTTATTAGCACCTGGGATACGGTCTGTGGTTATTGGCAGGTAGAGCTGCATCCGCAAAGCCGCCAGTATGTAGCGTTCATTTTCGAAGGGCGCAATTACCAGTTCAAGAGACTGCCCTTCGGACTTGTCAATTCTGTCGCCATATTTGTGGCATGCATGGACCAGATTCTTGGACAAGAAGCGCTCCAATTTACCACCGTCTATGTTGACGATTTACTAATCACATCCGGAACCTGGGAGGAGCATTGTTACAGAGTGGAATTTGTACTAAACAAACTAGCGCAGAACAACATAACACTGAAGTTGGAGAAATCCAAGTTCATAGCGCGCGAGGTACAATTCTTAGGTTTCAACCTAGACGACAGAGGTATTACCCCATCAGCAGAGAAAGTGGAGGCAATTCAGAGGTTCCCACAACCACGAAACAGGAAACAATTGCAATCTTTCCTCGGACTCTGTAACTATTACAGGAAGTTTCAGAGCCGATATTCCGAGTTGACCGCCAAGTTTCAACCACAGCTATCTGCTAAGAACAAATGGACTTGGGGTGAAGATCAAGACCTTACTTTCCGTTTGATAAAAGAGAAGTTTCTGGAGAGTGTGATACTTCGTCACCCAGATTTTAAGAAACCGTTCTTTCTAAACTGTGACGCTAGCGATCTAAGCTTAGGAACGACATTATACCAGGAAGATGAGGAGGGACAACATCTGGTAATAAGCTTCGCTAGTCGCACACTGAACCGGTGCGAAAAGAACTACAGTGTGACAGAAAAGGAATTGTTGAGCATGGTGTTCGCATGCAGCAAGTTCCGGACGTACATTCTCGGATATCAAGTCACGGTACGAACTGATCATAAATCCATCTCGTTCCTTCGTAGGTGCAAATTGAGTCACGGCCGATTGGCTAGGTGGGTACTCGCCCTACAAGAATATGACCTGAAATGGGAATACATTCCAGGAAAGAAGAACGTGGTAGCGGATGTGTTGTCACGTATAAATTTGGAAGATCAGACTTTCGAGGGAGAGAAGGAGAGCTTAGTAAAAATTTATAACATATTCTCGACCAGAGCCGATTTACAAGCTTTGCTAATAAATATTCGAATCCATCAGCAGTCTGATCCTAAGCTGAAAAACATTGTGAGTCGTTTGGAAGCCAATGATGAAACCATTTCTAAATACTACCACCTTAACAAGGGAATTTTATTCATAAAAACCGCCTTAGACGATGAGACATGGAAGGTGATAATCCCACACCAAATCGAAAAGGAGGTCATCATCGATTACCATGTCAGGTATGGTCACATGGGAGCGTTAAAAGTGATACAGGCTCTAGAAGAAAACTGTAAGATCAAGAATATCAACCGCAAGGTGAGAACATACATCAAGTCCTGTAAGATCTGCCAATGTACAAAAGTAAACAATGAAAAGACAGAGGGTATCATGATACCGATAACTTCCAACGCAAAACTGGAAAAAGTGTTTTTGGATATCTGCGGGCCATTTCCCCGTAGCGGTGGTCGGCACAGATATAAATACTTGGTAATCATAATGGATCACTACACCAAGTATATAAAGCTATATCCGGTTAATCGGGCAACAACAGCAAAGGTTTTGGCGGTGATTATTGATTTGTATATCCCAGAGATCGGTAGACCATCTTCTATTATTACCGACCATGGTACACAGTTTAAGGGGAGGAGATGGCGAGACACTTTATTAGCACTTGGGGTCAAAACGTATAAGACATCAGTCTACCACCCAAGTAGCAATCCGGCTGAGAGAGTACTAAGAGAAGTGGGTAGGATATTGCGCACGTACTGTCACAACCAACAGAAAAAGTGGCAAGAGTACCTAGCAGCGACAGAAACATTCCTAAATTACGCCCACCATCCAGCTATAGGAATTCCACCGTACTCAGCCATGTATGAGAAGCCGACTCCCCGAGACATTGAACAAATCATTGAATTTCCAACGAACAACAATAGGAAATTCAACCAGTTAAAGTTTTACAATAAGGTAGCAGAAGATCAGGAAAAACGGCAAGCCAAATACCAGAAGGCAATAGGGCGAATTGTAACATATAAAGAGGGTGAAAAAGTCCTCCTAAAAAATAGAGAGCTGCCTAGCACCTTAGAAGGCATAACCAAAAAACTATTATTACTTTACACTGGCCCATATGTTGTGGTAAATGATAAGCATAACAATACATATGAGTTGAAGGAAATCGTTTCAGGAAAAATCAAAGGAGTGTACAATCAAGCTTCTATGAAGAAATATTATGAAGAATGAGTTGTGAGTTTTAGAATTTTGAATTTATTTAAAAAAATTTTAAAATATGTAAGAACAACTTACAACCTAAGAATTATGAGAAAAACATTTTGGAAGAATTAAGAAGAAAGGAATTTTGAATTTAATATATTAAAAATTTAAAATTAAGTAAGCACAGCTTACTACCACTGAATTATGAGGAAAACTTTATGGTAAATAATTAAGAAGAATTTGAATTTGGAGAAATACCAAAACATTCAGAAATAATAGTAAAATCACAGTACTATAAACAATTCTGAATGAAACAATTCTGGGAATAAATGAATTAAACAGAATTTGAATGTTGATAGAACGTCAGTACTTTGAAACAAGATAAGATCAACATATTACAAGGATTTATGAGAAATATTTTCCAATTAAATAAAAGAATAGTTTGAATTTTACATTAAAACTAACCAAGTTCCAAAAAATAATTATGTGTCAATTATAATTGAATTGAGAAGAAAATAAAGTGATTAATTCAGAAAAGAGAGTTAACGTTAATCCAGAATAAATGCTAGATATTCACAATAGCATTTGAAGGAGTAGAGAAGAATAACAAAAAGGAGTGTAATATGCAAGAAAAGAAAAAATTTGGAAGCAAAGAGACTAATTACCTATGAAACGATAATGAAAACAGTTAATTAAGAGCAAAGAAGAACAACTCATACCAAACAGATGGAGAAGATGATTTTGAACAAATGATAATAATAAGACCTATATGAAATGCAAAGAGAAGAAATACCACATGAAATATAATATAAATGAATTAATGCTAATGAATGCGAAGGCGGATTAATAACTTTCTAAGAGAAAGGAAAGAACCAAAATGTTTAAATAAAATGATCAATATAACAACCTGTATATCTAATGTAAAGATACAATGTTAAAAAATTAAATATAATATATTAAGACCACTCAAATAATGAATAAGAAAGACTATATATAAAGACCATGCTAATACTATGAGTAACCAGAAGAAAGTATAAAGAGAATTCAGATGGAGAAGAAAGAGAGTTACACTGTAAACAGTAACCAGAATTATTAAAAGAAAGGTTTTCAACCATAATAAAATTAAATATATCAGACAAGTTAAGAGTTTTGAAAAAATATATATATGATGAGTATAATAATAATTATGAAGATTTATTAAGATAGAAAATGTGAGATAATCTGAGAGACTACGAAGTGAAGAATCCAAAGATATTTTTATTAGTCGAAAATGAGACTACTTTTTATTTATTTATTCGATGACTGACTGAAGATAATTCCAGCAGCATTATGTTTTTTTTGAGCAGGGATGGATATGCCTCTGTACTCAATTTATAGAAGTGGTGTATGGCCAGCAGAGAAGTAGCGTACAGTGCCCCTCTGATCTGCCCCAGCCCACGTGATAGGGAATGTTAGGGAATTAATATCCCAAGGATGCAACACGAAGTTGATAAAGGAAGAAAATGTATTACAATAATAATATATCTCAGAAGACACTAACTATCCGAAAAGGATCAGTAGTAAAACAAATAATTATATATATAAAATTAATTAAACTCTAATTATAAAAAAGTCGATATAAAAATGGAGAAGAAAATGAATTATAAGAAATGATGAAATTATCATAAGAAATTATTTCATCCATAAACATGTCTGAAATAATTACTTCTGGAGGAGAGCAATCTGTAGCGTGACAGATGTATGCATAATATTGAATGGCAATTGATCATTAGAATAATGAAGTTATAATATTTAAATTTGGAAGAAAGCATTAAGTTTAATATAAAAAGATTAATTCATAGCAACTGTGGAAATAAATCATTATTATAAAGAAAATACAAGTTCAAATAAAAGGAGTTACTAGCGATGAGTCATCCAAAACCAGTCTCATAACCAAAGGTTTTCAAGGTATAACCCAGGAAGGTAAAAAAGTAAATAACCAAGCAGTACAGAATATGACCAAACCCACAACGAGGGAGAATAAATAGAATAGAAACCCTAAAATAAGCCAAGATCAACCAATACAGGTGGTGTATTTCTGAAATAAAGAAGAAGATGGAGAAGATCCCAAGAAACCTGATGGCATCAAGAAGAAGATGGAGAAGATACCAGTCCCAGAAGGCAGGAGAAAAGAAGACTGATGAAAGAAGAAGAAGGCAGCATCCTGAAGAAGATGTCATGCTCTTATAAAAGACACCCAAATCCCTATATCCCCAAAATAAATATCTAAAAACAAAAGTATAACGAAATAAAAACCACATGTATATAAATTTAAGAGAGAGAAGTGTATAAAGTAAAAGTTGCCTGTGAACTAAGATGAAACAATAATATAGTACCCATGGAACAAATCTCCATTGAAAAAACGTTAACCAATTTATTATGTTGATAAGACTATACGACCAATTAGCATTAACATAATATATAAGTGCAAAGTGAACCAGTGATAGTTTTGGGTATTATAAAAAATGAACCTTGTGTTTCATTCTTGGCAATCACAAACATTGAATGCAATGAAATATGCAATTTTCAATGACTTGAAATGTGTACTGTGACAATATGTTGTTCATAAGACATGAATCTGTTTAAAATAACATTGTTTTATATGAAAAAAGAAAAACAGATTTCATAATACTTTTCGAACAATTAATACTATTTATTTATTAATGACAGGGTACAATTCCCCAAAGACAATGTATAAAAGACGGTATAAAAACTGTAGAATCCTACTTATAATAATAGTTAGAAATAAGAATATAAATATAAGGTTTTTATGTATATAATATAAGAATGTTTAAAAATGTTTTAGATATAAGGCCATTTGTTTGGGTCTGATACAACTAACATCAGAACTATAAAAATAGTTACTACTTGTAAATAGTAGAGAGTAATTAAGATGTTAGTTAGTAAAAAACCTTTTTTGTAAGCCATATTTCCATGTTTAGAAATAAGGATTTTGTTGTAAGATGTCTGACTTGAAGACAACCATTTATTTAAAAAAATATTCTTTATTTGGTTTAACTGTTATTTGTATTGTAACCAATACTAATTGTTATTGTGTAATTTGAAAACCTGTTTAATTTATAATACTATATGTAAAAGTCAGAGAGGGTATCACACATCATATATTGATTGTAAAGTTTTTGTAAGGAAAAAATGTTAAAAAATCTAGGCCAGAGAATGGAAACTAAACTTCATCAAAACAGAGAAATTGCTCAATTAAATGCAAATAAACAAAAGGGGTTTAGACAAAATAAACCTGAGATCATGCCATATAATTGCACATACCATTTAGAGAGATTTTAATAAATTATATTCAGAATTATAAATAAAAATGAAAATGACTAAACTCAGAAATTTGGACATGGGAGTCATATATTCCAGAATGATGTTTCAGAATACAACTAATTCAATTAATTACCAGAAAATAAGGGAATATGAACCTTTTAATACAATATAGGATTATTAATATTAAATATAACTGATACAATGGCTGAATTTATATAATGACAGGAAGTAAATTTTGATGTTTTGACTTTTCAGAGTATACCAAACTGAAAGTAAAATTACTATTTTTTGGACAGAAAACACTATAAAACGGCATTATTTAATCTGAAAATAAGCTGAATGAACTGAAAGATTAATTTAAATAACATCTAGTGAATAAAATTGATAAATAACCCAAGTTTAGGTATTTATATAGTGAAATATTAAAGTGTGCACAGGATATGAAAATATATTTGCACAATGTTAAGAATAATATTATATTGGCTAAGAGTTTAATTGAAACTGGAGGAAACAGTTAGTTAATTATTGGTATTTGAACGGTTAACATGACAAACGTTTTGTAACGTGCCTAACCTAACTTATAATGGTCATATAAAGCGAGTGTATAGTACGTTATTGTGAAATCGCGAGTGACTTGTAAAATACTTCTAGAACTCTCATATTATAACAGAAACAATCAAGAAACACTCCATAACACAGAACAATACATATCTACTCCGAAAAACACCACAAAACACTAGAAAACTGTATAATACATTAACCCAAATTAGTGACGGAATCGGGGAAAGTGTTTGAACTAATAATTACACGGATACACTAAATATAACCCAGAAACAGTACACTAGGCACTACACAACATTTAACAAGAGATTCGCAGACACCAGAACAGGAATACTACAGGAAAATCTTTTATTTGGAACGTCGAATATACGAATGACATTTTACTAACTTCACGGCAGCCATTTGCAACATTGGTCGTCATCACCAGGGCAACGCCTCCTAGTTCAACCCAGCTGTCGGTGAAAACAATTATTTTATTTTCAAATTATTATTCAATGTCTGTGTTTAGTAATAATTATTAATTTGTTGTAACGTTATACTTTTTAAATATTGGCCCGATTTCTCTGACTTTGATAATAATTGGCTGTTTAAAGAACCCTGTATAATTTTTATATAATATACTTTGTAACTTTTTCGATATCCTGAGAGTCGATAATAATCGATAAGAGTCAAATTGCTATTAATTAATAAAACATTAATATTCTTCAACACTAAATAGTTCTTCATTTCATAAATATTACTAGTTATCACTAATATAATTATAATTAATAATCTATCAGGACTTTACCACCTATAAGTGAAGATAACCTAAAAAATAAAAAGGTAAACAAGTATCGATTGGTTTGAAGACAGTCTTATGAGTGGTGATAGTTTATTTAAAATATACCAAAACTTTAATAAAAATTTTCAGAAGAGCATTACACTTTTTAAAACTTCACAGCCCTATATTAATTAATTGATCATAATTAATTAATTAATAAAATTAAAATTTTTTTTTAATTTTTTTTTTAAATTTCCTTCAAAACAATAATTTTTTGTTTTGAAACTTTCGGTGAAGCTGACCATATATATTTCTTCATCAACTTTACGCTACTCGACCGGTCTTGCTACCATTGGGACTCGACCAGCTGGGAAACTTAAGGAAGTGTTTCAGGCCAGTAAGACGTCGAGAGCCACACCAATTAAACATATTACATTACAACTTATTTATTTTATTACAATTTGGCTAGCCCAAACAGTGGGGCTTGATTACATCGGAGTCTCATACTTCACAATCTCTTATCATCGAGAACAACATAATTTACATATTTTATTACAATGTATATGAATATAAATAAATGTGTGTAGTAATAAGTCAGTTAACATGTTCCCTCTAACAACCATTCACTTAACTTGGCTGGAGTTCTTTCAGCTCATGTACTGTAAATGTTCAGGCAGTGACATTTTTTGGACAGTAGAATGTCTATTCACCTTCTTTTCCTGTTCCACTTATAGATGCAGTGTTCTTAAAGACTTCGTAAATATTACACTATAAGGACATTGTGATACCAGGTGGAGTTCAAAAGCAGATGCGGTGAAAGCAATATCCACTCAGCTGGTTGAAGTGTTCGCTGCACTGGAGAAACAGGGATACACGGATTGAAACAATTGTTGATAACGAGGGAAGATGCAGCATTAATAACTAATGCGACAGAAAACTTTAATTTTGTGGCCTTGCTCTTTTTCTGGACACATATTCTTTCTTCTATGGAAAAAATCCGGGAAATCTTGCAGACCAAAGGAATGAGCTTTAGTCAAGCATTGACACTTCTGGAGACGCAAACAGACAAATTAAACGTTTGGAGGGATGAGCGGTGTGACAATGTCATTTCTAAGGCAGAGCAGGTATGTAATGAATGGGGCATCAGTATCACAGAAAGGACAAGAAGGAAGCGCATGATGCCAGGGGAGTATGCAGACGATTCTGCATTACTGTTCGGCAAGAAATGCAAACTTGTCTAGTAGAACCGTTTGTCTAGTAGAAATGTTAAACAAACTGTCAGTTTAAATTTCAAGCCGTTTCTCTACATGAACGAGTTAGGAAACGCTTTGGGTTCCTCTCTAAATTTGAGGCTTTTGTGAATGATGGCGATATACATTTTAAGGAACAGCTTTTCCAAATCAATATTAAGTGAACAGTGCTTAACTGCAAAACTGTATCCACATGACCTAAACAGTAAAGAATTGTTCAGTGAGTTAAAGACGTCATACTTTTATTAAAAAGGGCAAAAGTTAATGGAGAACAAATGGACTTACACCTCAGGGACTGCTACAATACATTTCTTCAATGTGATTAGAAGCCTACAAAACACTAGCAACATTTAAAAAATTGTCTTACTTTATCAGTGTCTGTGTCTTTTTGTGAAAGTTCGATTAGAAAACTTAATTTGTTTAAATCCTACCTATGATCAACAATATCTCAAGACAGGGTATCAAATCTAGCGATACTTTCAATTGAAAACGACATTGCTTTGCCTTTAGTTTATAGTGATTTAATAACCGACTTTGCAGTAATTAAGACCAGGAAAGTTATATTTTAAACTCTGGTTTCAAATATTTATTACATATTAAAAATAAATATTAAGTGTTAATTAACAGAAGACAGAGCCATTAACCTGTAATGGTAAGTGATTTACTTTAGGCCTGACTTTTAATATAGTTGTTTAACTTTATGATGTTTAGGATATTCTTTGACGATGCGTTTTAGACCTACAAGGAATTTGTATGTTTATTATAACATTTAATGTTATAAACTTTTTATATTACTACTTTTTTATAGTCTACATTTGTTACTAATAAATCTATACAAACTGAATACCAGTAATATTATAATATGCAATTTCTTAATTTTGACTTAATAAATATTCTTAAGACGTTTGCTGGACGTGCTTTCATACAAAATCTACACATTTGCATTTATTAAGTACTTTGTTCACTGGATAGGCTTTCATTTTTGCTCTTTTGTCCCCTTTTAATTGTGAAGGCGAGGAGGCCGACGATCTCCTTGCCCCGGGCGCCAAAAAGCCTAGCTACGTCACTGGGAAACCGTACACGTCGTTACGGTCTGTTGCTCTCGCTAGGCTACTCATATAAATTATGTTCTAAAAAAAAATGTTATTACTTTTGCTTAGGAAGAGAAACACTGAGCCATTACTGGACCAGATAACCAGCGGCCCCATTGACTGGAATAATATGCTGTATTTAAAACTACATCCTCCACCCATAGAAGGAACCCCTAGCTGTGTCACTGTTTCTTCATGCTTGTTAGTATCAAAAACCAAATATGTGTTATCCCTCTGTCACACTCTCATCTTATTACATTCATGTATTTACATATATTACACATGCTCATGAGCACACAAAAAATAAGTTCACATATATAGTGTACTGCAATGATTAATTTACTGCGTGGATAATAATAACAAATTTGGATTTATGTTAAACTCTATGCAATACACACAGTACTTTTCAATAAGTTGTTACTTGCCAGTTGATTAAGGCGTACCCATGGCCATGGGTCATGTGCTGAAGGATTCAGACTTTTCTGCATTCTAAGGATTTATGTGTACATTAGGTATAAAAGGCTAAAAATCTATTACGTCCATTATAAGATCAATTTAGTTAAAATATATAAAAAAATCATTCAGCCTTTTCCGTTGTATCATTCAACCACTCATGTTTTCTATTTATTCTCCTCTTCCACTATTACTTCTATTTTTTTTGGAAGTCCCTTCAAAATAATGGTTCTCCAAGGAACCCTTCCCAGAGACTTCATTACTATTATTTTTCTCCACATCTACGGAGTCAGTCCATAGTTTCTAGGGGTCCTATCCTTTGGAGGTACTGCAGGAATAAGGACAACAATCTCCCCACTCCTCATTGAAATAATCAGTATACACTTTATATATCTATTAAATATCCATCAATCAAATATTTAAAAAATAACCTGGGGCTTGTAGGGTAGTTAAAGCATTTGTGGCTCTACTTGTAAATCAAGTTTCACTTGCATAAGTACAAACCTGGATGGTTGAGCATACAGCGAAGACTCAGTAGTTGTAGTAGGGATCTACTACAATCTTCAAGAGAAAACAAATGATAAAAGATTTAATTAATAATGTAACATATACAAGTATTCTCTCCACAAACTAAAAATGAATTGATCCACAACAGAGTAACCAACATCTTTGGTTAAGATGTTTCATTCAGTGGTCTGTACATCACATAAAACTTGTCAACAGCTGATTGTACATCAAAAGAAATAGCTGCCACAGTGGCATATCTAGAATTTGATTGGGGGGGGGGGTTATAATGTCTGTGGTCGGGTCGGTTTCATACAAAAGATATTATTATCTTAAAAGTGACTTGAAAACACATAACATCCTGAAATCAGTCCCATTAAAGTAAATGGTAATCTTCTTATATATAAAAATGAATGTTTCTTTGTTTGTCCCGTATGCGTTCCTATACCATTCATCCGATTGTGATGAAACTTCGGTGAGTTGTTGTGCACACGCCCGCGAAGGTTTCTGAATTAGTGGTTTTTTCAGTGGGGTCCTTTGGGGTCTTGCACATCTCCTCCTAAACCACTGGACCGATTTCAACCAAACTTGGCACAAATATTTTACGCAAAGGGAGAACCAACATAGGCCAAGTGTTTTTTAGATACGATCCTTTGGGGTCTTCCACATCTCCTCCTAAACCATTGGACCGATTTCAACCAAACTTGGCACAAATATTTTACGCAACGGGAGAACCAACATAGGATGTTTTTTCGACGGGGTCCATTTGGGGTCTTCCACATCTCCTAAACCACTGGACTGATTTCAACCAAACTTGGCACAAATATTTTACGCAAAGGGAGAACCAACATAGGCCAAGTGTTTTTTAGATACGATCCTTTGGGGTCTTCCACATCTCCTCCTAAACCATTGGACCGATTTCAACCAAACTTGGCACAAATATTTTACGCAACGGGAGAATCAACATAGGGCAGGTGTTTTTTCGATACGATCCTCTGGGGGGTCCTTTGGGGTCTTAAAAAACTATTAGATTTGGTTACTATGGCAACCCAATAGAATAGATTCTGTTCTAAATATATTATCGCATTAAATTGAAGACCACGCGAACGAAGTCGTGGGCAACAGCTATTTATTTTTAAGAAACCTACTTTAATTGAACTTTTATAATTAAACTAACATTTTCATTACGTACAACGTGAAACTCCGTAGCGAAGCACGGGTATTCCGCTAGTAACAAAATAAAAATACATGTTATTGAAACATTGTTAAAAGATAATTATTGACTGAATTGATTTTCCTATATTTAATATTTCAAACGTGCACCCTAATGCTGCTTGGTAAACATGTTTGTACATTTAAAAAGAGCTACTATTATATTAGCATACACAGATGAAAAAAATAAAATAAAATAGCCTAAAAATTAAGACATTAACAAAATGAGTCAACTTTTTTGACCCTCTGAGCGGGGTCTGGTCCCATTCGTCTCCCTCCCCCGTAAATATGATTCTGAGCTGCCATGAAACATTATTTTTACACATTAGTTAGTATCTGTTACCTAATCCTGTTAGTGCTTCTATATCTCATCCACTGAAGCACATTGTTACAGTGAGATACAGTTTAAATTTAATTTGTGTAGTTTTTATTAGATATGTTTACTGTTTCAAAAGATATTTTTGTTAGTCTTTACATTTTGGCATACTGTTAGAATGTAATATGTGTAGTCTTGTAGCACCTTACCACACTACCCTGTGGCACATGATGATCTGATTTTTTTATTCACTTCAGATGCAGATGCAGACTTCAGTAGGACACTGAAAGTCCAACCATCAGAAATCTAAACTCCTTAAAAGACATGGGGTGAAAGCACAAAGTTAATTATTGTTTTATCTTTATTTAAAATATAAACTGGACAGGTACTGTCTTATAGTACTGTAAGCGGAGTTTATGACAACAATTTTGTCACTGTAGATAAATCTCTTGCTCATTCTGAAGCTGGAGCTGTTTCTATACCTTGTTAAATTAATGTGTTATGAAAGGAATTAGAGATATGGATTTGTTTTTGTCGGTGTGGGAAAAATGTATCATACAGCTGGACATCTTGATTAGTTGGTACCTATAAAAATTTTTTTGTTTTATTTCCAGTAGGCTACCCTGCACATAGTTTCCTATCCATTTCATTCAGTTTAACTCTGCTTGCTTGGTTGCACTGTACATTTGATCATCACCCAAAATGGTTTGTTCTGGTCCCAATAAGATAGACTCCAATGCTTCTTTGGACGTTCCACACCTCTCTCTACCTGTAGCTTATAATTTTATAGTTACAAACAGAAATTACGTTGTTGCACATCACTAAATAAAAATTGCCCGATTAGTGCTTTCAAACCTCACAGCTCATAATCAGATTTGAAGTATTTGATTATAACCACTAACACAACTTTATTATTTAAATTCCATAGTTGTTTACGGATATGGCAATCATCCATTTGGTTAAGATGTTCCAAACATTTTAGCCAATATTGGGTAATTCTATCTAGTATACTCAAAATATTCAGTTCCTACTGTACAGTGACATTCCTTATGCGATCTTGAATAGTATATCCTGCCATGTGCTGGAGAAATCTCATTTCAGCCACTTGAATATGACTGGCCTGGGACTTTGTTAAAGTATAATTCTCAGACCAACAGAGAAGTATAGGGAGGGCCATAACCTTGTAGAACTTCATGCACATTGGATGTACTGTACATTTCATGTTCCATGGAATTTTAGCATTCAGTGGTCTAAATTGAAGCATGACGAGTGAATTAGTAATTAAGAGTATTTAAATTCGTCCCTGTTTAGGGCGTCATTTGAAACAGTACAAGTGAATTAAATGTTTAAATATTGAAAATTTGTATTACCTACCTTTATGGGTAATTGACCAAGGTGTCGTCTGGTGTACTTAGCAGAGAAAAACAGGTGAATGCAATTGACAAACACATATTTATATGTTCACTTAACACATTTTTTATTTCATTTTACTTAGTCATCAAATACTACCATAACTCTCACATCAACAATTTCATCTTCCTTTTACGTTACATTGAAAATAGATTCTGAAATATTCTTTCAACTTGAATTTACTTATTAATCATTTTCTTCAAAAAAACTATTTATCTCAATTACTTTGTTTCATAAATTATCAAAATATTTAGACTATCGTTGCATAACAAATATTTTCATAGTTAGCTTCACACTCTTATGTGAAGAAAAAAAATCAACTTAACTAACTAATCTATAAAAGACAACCAAGCTTGCCCTCTCTCTCTCTCTCTCATACATGATTTAAACTATTCCCCAACAAAGAAATTAGTACTCTTTATGTTAAAATTCTCTTTGGTAATAACGTTACGTGACCATCGGCGTCTCCTCCACCACATGCCGCACTTGTTATCGTTTTTTTATGTTCACCACATTATTCACTGTACTTTCAGAATTTTTACTTATTTATTAATGTAGTGCTGAGGTTTGCACTTTATATCATTTTGAAAGATACTGTTTCAACACTTTTTTGAGATCTAAAAAGATTTTTTGGTTCGCGAGTCTTGGTGTACGCCTGGCCAGACGTATGTTGTACAGTCGACTCAGGGACGCTAAAAGTTTTTTCAAGATGGCTAGCCGCTTCATCCCGCGGCTACTTGGTATTTGATTGGAGCACAGCGGCACCACGTGACATCGCAATAGCAAATATTCAACGCCGCATATAGTCTACTCACTGTAACTGCTTAAGCAGCTGAAGTACGTGACAAATTAGCTGTAAGCACACGCATCCGCGCACATTCCATAGCACCTTAAAACCGTACTTGTTGACAACTTTTCGAGACCAACATGCAGATGGGCGTCACCTACGGGAGTTTCTATTGTTATACATTGAGGCCTCGCGTGGGTAACTACTGCGTTGTATTCACAATTAAAATGGTATTCACAAATAAAAATCTATCGCACAATTCTGTCCCATTACAATACCCCCCCATGAGAGGTTTTCTGCCGAAACAGAAAAACTCTCACTGCTAAACCCTAAGAGGATCGGTGAGGATATGGCGCCAATAACCCCCCTTTAATACCTAAACATATCATGGGTAAACTACCCCCCTAGCTTGGCGACTATGGCAGCACCTGAACGACATTACTGGACTTCTCTGTGCGAGATCCCAACACCATAACCTCGGACAGGTACTCACCACCGTACCACCTAACCTTTCATCATTTCACCAAAAAATCAAAAAAACTGGCCTTATACCATACCAGATCCTCAACCGATATGTTCCCCCTTACATACGTACTGGGTTGCCTTTAGCAAGTACTGGGTGCGTACACATATTCATTATTAATTAATCACACATTTACATTCTACTTCTTGACTTCAAATTCCTAAAAATATTTTCTATTTTATATTCACTTTCATTTCTCAATTTAATTGGTTTGACGTTACAGTCTCAAATCAACTCAATTATATAATTTTTGTTCGATAAAGCCATAATCCCAAGTCCCTTATCAAGATCCCCTTTTAAGATAATTCATATGATTTACTTTAATTAATGAATTTAATCAAAATTTTTTTTTTTTTAATTTCCCAAATTCTTCAAATGAATTTATTTTATACCTACGCTTACTAACTAGATGCTCACAATCATAATAAACAAATAAAAATAAACAACTTATTTCCACCATACATTCAGAAATAGCTACACTTGATTACAAAGATAACATAAAATACACATCATGAATCAGCTAACCTCTTCTCTACTTCTATTGAAACTTAAAATTTGACATAAATTCTTTACTGCCAAGAATAGAATTTTTTTTTTTTTAATAAACATCTCTCCTCGAATTAATCTTTTGCACAATCAGTAAAGTCATTTATAAAACTATCATAACGTATTTAAATCAACTATTTCTGAACATGTTATCTATAGGAAAATGTTAATCATCTGCCTTTGGCATTGACTCAAAATAAAATCATTTAAGTAGCTCACCAACTTACGTCGGTTTAAGATTTTAATTCGTTACTTCCCTGAGTAACCTCCTTGCTACACACACTATGCCCCCCCCCCCACTGGACTGTGGCGCCCAGTTGCTTCCACAAGAACGGAAAGTTGTTAGGGGTAGACACTGCATACCCCCTTCTTGCTTCAGCGTTATATAAAAATTCGGTATTACTGATGTCCGAGGACACCAGTAATCCTACTATAATGATTCACACACCCTTAATACGGCACTATCACCACCTTCGATGATAGCCGCTGTTCCATATTTATGTAGATTCCCCTGAGTTACCCCCCGGTTGTATTTCTAAGTTCACCAATTTAGAATATATTTACATTATAAATCCACGGTCAAGGTTCGGTGAAGCCGTGACCGCCCGAAATGTAGGGGAAACTACTAAAAAGACATACAAGGTTTACACTGACACTGCTACTGCAATTCACAGATGGTAAACCCTTATATGTTTGGTTATACAGTGGAACTTGGTTATTACGGCTCGGCTGTTACGTCAACTCGGGTGTAGCGTTATTTTGTCATAAGTCCGGCCAAACTGATATCTTTAACATTATGAAAATTCCCGGTTTTAACGTCACTAAATATTGTACTACTCTGTTATAGCGTCAAAAATTTCTCAGATATTTTACTCTAAATTTCATATAAACGTATATATGTGCGCGCACGTACTCGTACATGAAAATTTACCCGATAATGATGAAGACGACGACTCACCGCTCTCGGAGTGGATTAAGAAATTCGACGTAAATGAATTTGGAAATAAACTTGATTCCTATGCATCAGTGGATGACCAAGTAGAAACATTCCAAGCGTTGAGTGACGCAAAAATTATCGCGGAAGTAAAAAACATAGAAGCAGAAGATAGTGTTGAAGAAGATGCTGAGCAAGAGGAGGATGCCAACATCGTTTGTCCGACAGTACAGGAAGCAATGAGAGCCACCGAAACTCTTTCACGATTTTACTGCTTTAAGAGAGACGTCTGACAACACATTCAATGCAGCACAGCATCTCCACAGCACAACAGAAAGAATTTATTTTTCAGAAAGGAACGTTCAAAAAAAAATTACGGATTACTTTCGACAGTAAGCCTAAATGTAAGTTACATGTACTTTCTTTTTGATCTTTTAAAATATTCTTCATGCTGTTTGTATAAATGAAATGCAGTTTGTAAACTTTACAATAAATATCACGAATAATGTTAATAATGCAAAGATCTTTTTTTTAATTTCTCCTTCCTTACTAGTGATTAAAAAGGGTCTTTTATAACGACTCTTTTACAACGTCACTCAGACATAACATCATTATTTTTTTGGTCCCTTCAATGACGTTATAACCAAGTTCCACTGTATTATCATTTAGTTCAAAACATCTGAGCCTCATATACAATCTACCATTCACACATCCAACATTTTATTTTATTTAAATTGCATTATAAACTTCATACTTACATTACATCACTCATATACTCGGATACAACATGATTACCTACTGTCATAAACACAAAAATATACACATTTCTCACCACCAAACAATGTACATAACTCCATGTATCTTCTGAAACATAACAATCATATGATTCCACAACTAAATACATTTTACATTTATTCAATTACTGTTTATTATTAAGTTCAAATCTCATCAAAATCGCTTTATATAACATTTAAATTAATCAATTAATAGATCTCAAATTATTTAATTCAATCAATTATTTAAAACACAACATATTTTAATTACCTTACTCCAAAACAATTACAATTCATTTATTACAAACTCTCATTATTTATTTAGTCTACTAAAATAATATTATTATTATTATTAAATCAATTTCTACTACATGCACACATTGTTTACATAAAATCTGTTCTACAACACAAACAATTAATTTCACTAAAAATTTATTATAATTTTTTCGTCATTATTTTATTGTTTACCACACCTCATTTTATAACAGTCCAATTCAAAACCATTAATTACATAGTTAGATGCTCATAAACATTAATTGTTTTACCCCCCCCCCCCATCATCGTACAATAACCTGGTCTTACATCAACACCATTCATCTACAATTAAAGACATATAGCTATCATAATTGTGATAATCATCATCATAAATTATATCCATTATATCACTATAGTAATTACAAACTTTATTGCATACTATCAATTCAGAATTCCTGTCAACATTGGTTATAGTAAATTCTCCGTTAGTACTTTCCGTTAGCATCAGGTAAGTTATTTCATTATATTCACTTACTACATCAGTTATCTCATAAGGTAAGTAATCAATATCCCCCACCTTATCATCATTTGCTGTACTACCTATTTCGCAAGGTAAGTATTCAATATTAACTCTCGTAATATCTAACCTCCCTGCTAATTCGTTATAACCTCTGTTCCGCTTAATATATCACTCTCTCTCTCTCTCTCTCTCATAATCGCTTTGTATTTCCATCAAAACTTCATTGCCACTATTATTATTTATTTTACTTTCTAACACCACATTTTTAATTATATCATCATAATTACCACTAGTTCTAAATTCGTCACTTACCTTAGTATCACTTGTACCTTCATTATTTTTGTTTTCGTTATACTCATCTGTAACTGTATCATTTTCTACCTCCTCCTTCAAAGTTCTACTTTCGTTTACTTCGTCTTGTATTTTATTTGTATTTATAATTATCCCACCTTTCATTCCTGCAATAATCTCACTCCGTTTTTCTAGTTTCTCGTTTATTTCATTTACTTTTTCGTCTTGCTTGTTTATTTCCGTTTACAGTTCTATGTTACTAGCATTTATCTCTGACTTGATTTCAATTTTAAATTCATTTAAACTCGCGTTTAGATTATTATTTTCTGATTTCAACTCATTTAAACTCATATTTACGACATTTATTTCTGAATTGACTTCCGTTCTAAATTCGTTCAAATTCGTGTTTTGTTGGTCAAATTTACTACTCATCATTTCCATAAATAATGCTAACTGACTAAGTACGTCTACATTGTCGATTCTGCTACTCTTAGCGTCTACTGTCTCAATCGTTAATTCGTCTGTTGTATTGTCTACGCTCTCGTTAACATTTTGTGACGGTACAAAAGTCCGTCTTAAGGTTCATTGGTACGGAAAGGGATAAATTTATTGTATTTTAATATATGTACCATGGTTAGGTCAACTCCCCCCCCCATGTATAAGAAAACAATGCAGTTTCATCTGTACGAGGCGAATCCAAGGTCATGGCATACGTGTGGTTCTACACATATATTTGTAGGAAGCCAGTTAAAAAAGCACTGTTGAACGTCATCAATCATGTAATACATCATAATTGTGACGCCAAACCAGGGCGTCGGCTGCTTGAGACAATAGAATTATGACGAGGTTAATCCCCTCCACCTATAAAATTTACGCCAGTATGGCGGCCCAGTCTGCAGAACATCGTCATGGTGGCAACACGCTAAAATTTCGCTGGTGTAAAATTACCAGCTAAAGTGTTTTCTGAATCAACAAAATGTAACTACAAGTAAATAGTGTTAACAAAGTAATTATAAACATCATGTAAATTCAGTGCAAAGGACAGACGAAAGCTAGAGAGTACAACGACCAACTAAGTACGCCAAACACCAGCCCTACCATGGAGAACGTCTGAGCCGCAACATTCACAACATTTCAGGAAAGTCAGAATTCATATTAAAATCCTATTATTATAAATAAAAATCGAGCTCGAAATTATAACAAACAAAATTAAATGTACCAACAATAAAATATGTAGCGAGAGTGTGTGAGAGAGAGAGAGTGAAAGAGAATGCCGGCAATAACCAACCAAGGCATTGGTTTATGTATTGTCAAAATTTGAATATGAAACTAAGTGAGTAATTAAAATCACAACTGCAGTATAAAATGTTTTTATGTTCAATTACATATCATAGAGAAACAATGAAAGTAATGAACTAATAGCGGAACTGCAAAGCCGCCATCTTGTTAAGTATGACTCCATTTTGAGTTTAGCCTATTGTAACATTGTTCACAATATACAGAGAAATATTAAAACTAGTGTTCTATCATAAATACATGTGTACGAATGTTTATTTCGACAGCCCCAACTGTTTCTGCCTCTCGTTCAACGATACTTTGGACCCAGGTAAAATAACTAATGTTGGCGATAGAGCCATGTGGTGAACCGGAAGCAGCTTGTGAACCGCATGTTACAATTAACATCATTAAAATCATAAAATAAAATATTCTTTACAAGGGAGTAAGTTAACAATTTGTCAATATTAAATCGTCTTGTGTAACATTTAAAATTGACTCCTCTACACCCTCACATACATTTGCACTCTTGTTTTTCCCTGCCATTTTGACCAGGTTGTAAATTAATTTAATTTAACTTAATTTTAATTTACAATGTCCAGTGTTACAGGCGCCATTTGAAGCATGACGAGTGAATTAGTAATTAAGAGTATTTAAATTCGTCCCTGTTTAGGGCGTCATTTGAAACAGTACAAGTGAATTAAATGTTTAAATATTGAAAATTTGTATTACCTACCTTTATGGGTAATTGACCAAGGTGTCGTCTGGTGTACTTAGCAGAGAAAAACAGGTGAATGCAATTGACAAACACATATTTATATGTTCACTTAACACATTTTTTATTTCATTTTACTTAGTCATCAAATACTACCATAACTCTCACATCAACAATTTCATCTTCCTTTTACGTTACATTGAAAATAGATTCTGAAATATTCTTTCAACTTAAATTTACTTATTATTCATTTTCTTCAAAAAAACTACTATTTACCTCAATTACTTTGTTTCATAAATTATCAAAATATTTAGACTATCGTTACATAACAAATATTTTCATAGTTAGCTTCACACTCATGTGAAGAAAAAAAATCAACTTAACTAACTAATCTATAAAAGACAACCAAGCTTGCCCTCTCTCTCTCTCTCTCATACATGATTTAAACTATTCCCCAACAAAGAAATTAGTACTCTTTATGTTAAAATTCTCTTTGGTAATAACGTTACGTGACCATCGGCGTCTCCTCCACCACATGCCGCACTTGTTATCGTTTTTTTATGTTCACCACATTATTCACTGTACTTTCAGAATTTTTACTTATTTATTAATGTAGTGCTGAGGTTTGCACTTTATATCATTTTGAAAGATACTGTTTCAACACTTTTTTGAGATCTAAAAAGATTTTTTGGTTTGCGAGTCTTGGTGTACGCCTGGCCAGACGTATGTTGTACAGTCGACTCAGGGACGCTAAAAGTTTTTTCAAGATGGCTAGCCGCTTCATCCCGCGGCTACTTGGTATTTGATTGGAGCACAGCGGCACCACGTGACATCGCAATAGCAAATATTCAACGCCGCATATAGTCTACTCACTGTAACTGCTTAAGCAGCTGAGTACGTGACAAATCAGCTGTAAGCACACGCATCCGCGCACATTCCATAGCACCTTAAAACCGTACTTGTTGACAACTTTTCGAGACCAACATGCAGATGGGCGTCACCTACGGGAGTTTCTATTGTTATACATTGAGGCCTCGCGTGGGTAACTACTGCGTTGTATTCACAATTAAAATGGTATTCACAAATAAAAATCTATCGCACAATTCTGTCCCATTACAAAATTCTCACTTTACTTTTAATGTTGTTTGTATTGTATCTTGTTATTGTGTTGCAGTTTTAGTTTCATTACCTATTTTATTGCTGTTTCAGCTTGAACTCTTATCATGACATTATCTTTGACTAGTAAATGGAAGAAACATTTTTAACCACCGAGTCAAAGGTTGAAATTTTTAAAATGTTTCAAAAAGAGAAAGTGTGACATCATTAGCCAAAGTTTACAGACTTGGAAAATCGATAACAAACATTAAAAATAGTAAGAAAAAAATTTTTAGCTTTGCTTTGAAACTTGATTTAAAAAAATGAAAAACCATGAGTAGAGCAAGTGTCTCATCTCGCAATGACACAGTGTTTTTGCGGTTCATGCAACAATGAAGTTGAGGTGAACCAATTTTGGAATACGCATCGTGTTCTAACTTACAAAATGTCTAGAAACAACTGTAATCTATCTCAGAAGAAACAGGAACAAATGAATCAACTCCAACTAATGGTGATGATGATGATGATGGGCTAATATTAAATGAAGAGACTAACCTTTTCTGTACAATTCCTGGATTCCAAGATTATGAAATCTGAGGATGCAAGAGGAAAAAAAATGGTTGAATGATGACATGGATTCAACAGGGTTCCCTATTTTAAACAAAGATGTAATTGTAAAATGCAACGAACGAAACTTGTATGATCAAAAATGAATCCAATGAAGAAAATGAAGAAGATGGCAACAATGCTGGGCACACACGTGATGAATCATTGACAGCATTAGAGCATGGTATGAATGACAACCAGAATCATGTCTGATGCAACTACTACTGCTAAAAAGAGGGAGAGACCCTCCAGTCATGAAAAGTTGTTCAAAAATGGTGTAAAAAAAGTAAGTGATTATTTTTATTTATACTTTTCTTAAAATCTTTGATTTGTAAAAATATCCAGTACTTAACACTTTATATACAGTAATAAAGTCAGTTGCTAAAGAAATGTATTATTTTATATGTTACAATAAGTATCCAATGTTTATGTTTTGGATGCCCAATGACAAAACAAGTAAAATTCATTTACAAGTACAATACATACTTATTGTTTGAACACCATACAATTCACTTTTGTTTTTATACTGTTACTATCATATTCATTATGTTTAAAAATCCGAACAAATAGATTATTTGACCCCCCCCCCACTCTAAACTAGTTCAGATTTTTGACTCTTCACTGTAATGAAAACATTGCTTTCACAACTCATCAATGATGAAAGTAGTCACACAAATTTAGGTAGTAATACAAATTTATTTTGTCTACCTGCAGAGTCCGATTCTATATAAACATTTTTTCTTAAGTGCCTGTTTTGAAGGTTATCCTATGTACAGATTGTTATTATCTTTTATGATACAGACTACGCCCTACACTCACACCTTGAACTATATAAATGTTGACCATTTATAAAGCAATGTTTTATAAATACTTTAATTTATAAAATGTCCCTTTGTAAAATAAATATTCAACACCTGTATGAAATCTTCACTGGTGGGCTTAGGTATTCTTCTGCATTATAATATCCATGGTGCATGGATAGCGTAATGCAATTTGGGGCTAGATAATGTCCTAATTTGTTTATAATTGAAATGTCATCAATCTCAATAATTTGTTTAGATTAGGTAAACTATATAATAAAATAAACATGTCAAAAATCTATTTATTGTGTCCTTAAATTTTACATACATTTAATTATTTCTTATCATGTTACATCTAATGAATATGACAGATACAAATGTATGTCACTCATAAAACTGTAATGTCTTTTGATTTTTACAGATCTGTTGATTACAAAAAGAAATTATAAACTGTTATATACAGATATTGTAAAAATATATAAAAAAGGAATAAAAATTGGTAGACATATATTATACCTGTTTGCTCAACATAAATAAAAAATTTAATAAAGCCACAAAGGAAAAACTTTAAACTTATAAAAGTAATACGTTAAAATAACATTTTTTCTTCACTATCTCCGTCAAACCTCTTCTCATATTATGTGTTAAGTAAATAATTATAGTGCCAAAATATATATTAAATTTTCAGAAGACTGCATTAGTTAATATGATCATAATTATTAACAATACTTACCACTATTAATATACTTGTATTTTTACACGTTTATTGTCATTTTTATAATACATTACATTTTTACAAACGTGTAATATCTATAGTTTTCAAAGCTTTGATCACTAAAGTTACTTAAAAGCTTTTGATAATTATGAGATAAGACTAGCCTAGAGTTTAGGTCTTTCACCTAAAATGTATTTTTTTATACAAAGGACTTAAGTAGCACAACATCAAATAAAATAATGACTGTTGTAACTTCATTACAATACTATTAATATATATGTTATTAACAAAGAGCACACACTATACATATGGTATGTACAACACATTTACATACTGATGTAGGACATTAAAATTTATATCATCACGAATACTTTTGTGCCAATTTTTGGTAACTTTCCAACCCGTTTAACTCTTCTTTCCTCACGCAATGGACCACCCATAAGACTATAACAGACATCAGCACATATATAGTAAACAGTTCAAAACAGACATAATATAACATCCATGTCATTTTCACTCAGCATAAAAACCATTAAAAATGTACAAACTCTAACCTAATTCTCCTCTACTTTTTTTAACTCTGATCAGTTTTACTGTTAAAACTGAACTATTTCCTACAAACTTCTGTATGCTCAGTTGAGATCATGGCGGAAATACAGCAATGTATTCCTCATGAGAATCCTGCTATTAGCTGCGCTCTAGTATTTCCTTTAATTCTCCTCTGTATAAAAAAACCAACTAAATAAAACGTTATGAATAATTTGCTTTTTTGATAAACTAAATTGTTTTCACAGAATTTTCTGTTAATAGGTGTACTGTTTGGCATCTTCCTTAAATTCAAAAAAATTAAAATTGATTATACACTATTATTCTGTAGCAATATGCATTGCAATTTATTAATTGTTATTTATTCAATTATGCACTATTAATACAGAAACCATGAAATATTACTGTGATATAAAAAGTAATATCTCTACTTCTAGCAATCCCTTCTCATAAGATTTTAACCAACTTCAACTTATACTACTACTTGTTTCACAATTCTTTTCAATTTACATCTTTGACTGGGTAGTAAAAACATGAATTTCGATATAAGACTAACCAAACACCACGAAAGAAAGAAAAAATAACAAAGATGTAGATTCCCATATCTTATAAACTTAAAAAGTCTTACAGTTTAATAAATTGAAATTTCTTGTTCGTTGCATGGTTTTTAACATACATTTGTTATAAATTTAATAACAATAGTATGTTAATTCTTTTTTCTAAAGTTGAGGCACAGTAAGTCTTCCAATATGTAAAACTACAAGGGGCACAAGGATTTTCAAGGATAGTAACAAATATGCCTTTCAGATTAAAATACATCCAAAGAAACTGTAAATTTAAAGAATTTTTAAAGAAAGGATATGCTCTGAGATGTTGTGTTTTACATTGAAATGTATACTAACATTACTTGCATTTGCCGTTTTTATCAAAACACCATGGCATTAAGGCTGGTGATAATTTTGTGCATATGGTTAATGGTCTCCTACATCTGTCATTTACTATGGCGAGTATGTTATGCATTGTCTTTGTTGTAAGAACAAATGAAACTCTCCCCTCCCTAAATAAGTGTTCACAATCTAGATCAGTATTTAAGAACTACAGCACAAGACAGTTATACTGATAAAGCAAGGCAGGCAGAAAAAAAACCTCTCACTGCACAGAATATTGTAACATTTTCAAACTCAGTAATTCATATTTTATATAAAGAACTGAACAATCTGTCATTACAATTAGAGTCTTTATATTATATCTAATTTTGCCATGTATGCTATCTATGCCTGTGGTTATATTTCTTTGTACAAATATTGACTTCAAAAATGGTCAAACTTGCAGTTTAATTGTGATAAAACTTGAATGGGTTGTAACTAAGAATGTATTTAAACAATTTTCAAACTTAAATATTTTCATCATTATTACTCAAAAAAGGTCATACCAGTTTTATAAAAATATTTTTTCTCAATACTAGGTGATTGGATGAACTCAACCAGATGATTCTTTTAGATATCTTAGTTCCTTTTTCCTTAAATTGGTCTGTGTCAGCCTCCTCTCTACCCTCCTCTTTACAACAGCATAGATCCCACAACCAACATCTTCCATGTTTCGCTGGACATACTGTAAACCGGGTTTTCTTTTAGCATTTTAGCTCTTCCTTTTAGCATTCTGTGCCATATATATTTGAATAAACTCTCGTGTTTTAGAATGTGTCCTAACAATCCATCCCTTCTGGATTTTATATCCTTCCACAAGGCATTATAATCTGCTCTTTGAAAAACTTCTTCCTTTGCCACTCTGCCTTTACAGCTAATCCTTACCATTCCTTCTACAGCACCACTGTTCAAATGACTGTAATCTTCTTTTCTCTTATTTTCCTACTGCCCTCAATATTTGTGGAATACGTACACGATATTTTCAGTTTATATTGATTTTTTAAGTACTTGGGCAGGTGAATTTTTCAGCTCCACTAGTAGATGCGAGCCTGTCCATAAAGGCAATGGTCTCAACTGAACATGCAAACAAGTGTTGAACAAATCATTTTCAAGTTGTCATAAGAGGGTATAGCACAGTTTATAAAAACAATAAATAGATACAATGTTTATTTGTCATCTAGTGTAAAGTACAAACATTAAAACAAAGGATGAACAAATGCCACAGATAATACGGCATACACTCACAACATGACATCACTGTGAAAAATGATACACAATAGTGGGACAAGGGAATAATAACTTGACAGATTCACAATCCATACTGGAAGAACATTCATTTGCCTGGGAATCCTATGTGAAAACCTGTATATTATAATGTGAAATATAGTTACATAGTATCTGAAGTTTAAACAATCTGTTGAAAGAAGAAATTTTAAAAACGGAAGTTTACGTTATTTTATATTTGCTCCCTCCCCTGAAAAGTACCACTCTGAACCTACAATATATTTGCATACATTACTATCTCATTAATGAGACTAACATCAACTGAATCTTAAAAATTAAACCTTCAAAATACATGCTTTTCAGAATACACAAAACTTTGCACACTCAGTTAACACTACTGACCTGTTAATATCAGAAAAGGCTGAGATTATTTTCATAAATCTTCACAAAGTTATAAAAAAAACATAATCTATGTTAGATATTACCTACTAAATAAACACTTTTTTTAAAAATGAAAACTAATATAAGAAAACTGCGAACCAAAATACATAATAACTTTTAATCACAAAGCAGTACTTCTTGCACAGAAGGCTAAATACAAGCTAAATATGATTTCTAAAATATATTTACTAAACAATACTATCTATCTGGTTAATAAGTTAGTTGAAATGTTTATTAATGTTCCTGCGTTTAAATCAAATAATTTTATGTTACATATGTTTAATTAAAACTTCACTATATTGAATATAAATATATAAGTTAGTATTAAAAAAGTTAGTGTTATAGGATACACACTGCAACAAATATTAGAATGTAGTTTCACATAAAAGGTATTAAGATTTTCAGGCCACAAAAGTTACATCAAATAAAAAACTACACACATATTACCTTTTTGATATTTACTTTGGTGACTTCAGTTTTCCTGAAGTACAGTACACACTTTCTATAGAATTCTCTTATTCTTTTCCACAATCGATAGAAGCATGATGGTGTGATGTACTATCTACTTTTCAAGTTTCTGAAAACTATTTATCACTGCATCTGTGCAAGTGAGTGTGCTCTTTCACACTTGAGCTAGTCTCTGATACCAGACTTTTCACAGCCACCTTGATGCCTTCACTCCGCTGGTATTCCAAATGACATAAAACTTTCTTCTCTATCCTAATTACAATAGCTACCTATGCTGCTTTCTTTACAGTATACAGAGCGTCTCATGGAGAAACACAAATAATTTCAGAACATGTTCTACTGGTGAAAATAAAGAAAAAAGTTTATACAAACATAGATCTGTAAATGCTTTTTTTTTTTAAGTTACAGTTAACAAAAAATTTTGCTAAATTTTCTGCACAACAAGAAAATGTGGCTACCCAAAATTCTTGGGACACATTACAGAGTAAAACGTGAGGTTTTACATGGTTTTTGACCTGCAAAATTCAAAAATAAATGGACTCCAGAATATTTTATTTTCAGTAATTTCCATGACAATTATTGTAAAGTTAAAAAAAAACTGAATTTAAGAACTAATTTTTTGTATGGTTTGTATATTTTGTTAATTACTAACAAACAACATTTTGTAGAGACTGTAACTCTGGGGATATTAATATATGTACATCAATTGGTAACAAATAAAATTCTTTAAAATTCAACTTTTATTTACAACAAAATAGACTACAATGTTGCAGAAAAATGTTAGTTCTGGACTATCCACACAATTGGACTTATTTGCGGAATCATATGCAAACTTTAATATTCATACAAGCAGTATACAAAATGTGAGTTGATGGTAGGAAATTACAATGCTGCAGAAATCATATGAAACAGCCTGATACAATACAGAGTCATCCAAGGAATTTCAGCTGTGCAGAGCATTGTAAGCTGACAGGGGGCATTTTGAATAATTTGTACATACTATGTATACATTTGTAATACTCTCTGTTTTGTTTAAGTAGTTTATTTTGTACTAAGATTTTATTCCACTATCAAAAAGCCTTATGTTAGGTTTAAGACTATAACATATTTGTGGCTTGATATCTTTGTTTTGTTACAATAAAAATCAAATTTCTTATACTTTTATTTGTTTTTACTTTACAACTGCCTTTAGTCACATACACTTTCTTAGAATTAAATGCTCTAGAAAGGCTTATTTGTTTCATTGGCAATTTAATAAAGTAAATATATGCCAAAACTAAAAACTTGCAATTCTGGCACATTTTTTTAGCTTTACATCAATGTCATGGAAATTACTGTTGATACTGTTTTTTTTTTCATATCAAACAATCATACAAAACACCAGTTTTTCTCTAAAATATGTGTCCTAAGAATTTTAGTAGAGCTTCATTTTCCTGCTGGTGCCAGAAACAGAGTAAAAGTATTTTGATATCTGTAACTTGAAATCAAAGTGTTTCTGCACCTATGTTTACACAGTTTTTTCTTTATTTTTCACCAGTCCCAAATACGCTCTGAAATTATTGTTTCTTCCTGAGATATCTGTATATTCAGACATGTCTGAACCCTAGATAATGTGAAATTTTAAGAACACATTTCTGTCTGTGGGTTTTAAAAATTCTTCTTAGGTAATATCAACTTTGTATTTATCATATTTTGAAAATATATAATATATAAAATACATACAAACATGTATATACATTTTACACAATAATAGAGATAACCAACTGCTACCGAGTCACTTGATTGTAACTTATACTCATGTGAACACATAGTATTGTAGGTCTACTACTGTATATTAGGGTGGGTCGCAAAAAAAAAAAATTATTTTTTTTCAAACGCTATAGTGCTTAAAAGTGTCCTGTGGTATGTAGAAAGAAAATGACATAAAGAAAAAAATATCGGTTGATATCTTCCGTTCGCGCATCACCGCTAAAGTTTGTAAAAATTGACAAAATCAGATATTTTTCAAAATTTTTTTTTACAATTACCATAATTATTTTAAAAATGCTATAGCGCATTTTGTTTAGTTGAGGGTTCCAATAGTATATTTCAGCAAAGAAATAGTTGATATTTTAGTATTAACCATTCGCGCAGGAAGCTCGAAAATCGCCTGGTTGAGGCTATTTTACCGCTCGCCGCAGTTCACGTCCGGCCGCCGCGCCAGCCAGTGACCTTAGCCGCGCCCCACTCCTGTACCTCTTTCGACTGAATATTACTTGTTACAACCTGTGTGTGTGTTTTGTGCCCCCGAGTTCAATCTGCCACTGGCATTAGAGCGTTGTTTTAGTGACGTTATCGTACTGTAGTGCATTTTTGAATTAAGTGCGGTTGTGTTTTCGTGGTTTTGTGATGAAGATGAGTGATTGCTAATATAATGAATACTTCAAAAGTTAGCATAATAACTAGAAAAGATTTTGAATGTCCTATATTTGGTAATCCAAGAGATTTATTAGTAAATAGGCTACCAACGCATGAAGATGTTCTCCGCTGCTGCTTTCAAGAGAGATTTAACTTATCATGTGAACCTAATAATAAGAGGGTAAGTTTCTCAAAAGTTGCCGCTATAGTAGCAAATAAAGTTAAGTGTTTGTACGACAAATCATCCATCCCAACTGTGACTGAGTACAGAGTAGTTGAGCTTATTAATGCTTACCATGATTCACATTATAAGCTCAGAAAGTCATACTGCCGTGACAAAGATAAAACAACATACAAAGAAAAAATTGTGCAGTTTAAGATAAACGCATCCTCCCTGTTTGACATTGCCATAAATCCTCCCTGTTTGACACAAATGTATTATCAATATAGAATGTACATGCAAAAAAACTCCAGACGCATGTAAATGTCTATTATCAATTGACTGTATTTATGAAAAAGAAAAGAAAATTCCTGTAATAAAGTTACGATTTATGTTTATGCAAAGGAAATATGGATTAGGGAAAATTTGCCCACTGGACCTAAAGGAAACTCAAAGAAATAAGGAAAAACTAAAGCGAAAAATGCGATATATTCCACAAATCGAGTCCTCAGCGCCAAACGAACAACAGGAAGTCACCTTAAACATGGAAGATTCAGATTTGAAGCATTCAAATCGTCCACCTAATATTTCTGAAGATGACGATTCTGATTCTGAATTTGAACCAGAACCTAGTACATCATCTGTGAAACCACAGTGGCAAATGTGAATCAAATTACAAGCCACAGCTTTAAATAGTGATCGCTATTGTGTGTCTGATCGCGCAACTGCTGCCATCGCTTCGAGTGTACTACAAGACATAGGTTTAATTATGGAATCAGATACTTCACACGTAGTGGACAAATGTAAAATTCGAAGGGAGAAAAGCTTAGTTAGAACTGGTTTGCAAAGTAAAGAGACAACAGAAATCTATGGCCTTTATTTTGATGGCAGAAAGGATGATACATTATTTGTAGAAAAATTTAACACAAAGCACTTTCGAATGAGCAAAAAAGAAGAACATTATTCATTAATTAGTGAACCGGGATCAAATTACATAGGTCATGTTTCTCCCAGTACCAGTTCAGCTTCTGACATAGCTATCAGTATAATATCTTATATTTCACAGATTGGATTATCTCTTGACAAACTAGAAGTGATCGGATGTGAAGGCACTGCAACCAACACTGGATGGAAAAATGGCATAATTCGTCAAATTAAATTACATGTGGGAAGACCTCTACAATGGAGTGTGTGTCTTCTACATTTTAATGAACTACCGTTCCGCCATTTGTTCCAACATCTTGATGGTGTGACAACAGGACCGAAATCTTTTTCTGGGCCTATTGGGTCACAATTAACTGGTTGTGAAAAACTACCTGTAGTTGAGTTTGAACGTACTGATCGTGTGATTCCCGAAGTAGATAGGCAGGTACTGAGTAAAGATCAACAGTATTTGCTAGACATTTGCAAGGCCATTCAATTAGGACAGTGTCCTGAAGATTTATCAAAAGGAGATCCTGGCCCTCTGTCACATTCCAGATGGCTTACTACTGCCAATCGGGTCCTGCGATTATTCATTGGTGTGAAAAATTCTTCAGAAAATTTGATTCAAATAGTACACTTTATCATGAAATCTTACATGCCAACGTGGTTTGATATAAAGATTAGCAAGCATTTCACGGATGGCCCAAAACATGTTTTCAAGGCTATTCAAACAACAAGATATTTACCAGAAGATTTAATTAAAGTCATAAACCCTGTAATACAACGGAATGCATACTTTGCCCATTTTGAAAACTTACTGCTAACTATGATCCTAGATGAAAGATACCACATTCGTGAACTCGGTTACCAAAGAATTTTGAAAGGAAGGCAATCTGTTAAAAAAAAGAAAATTCGAGTCTTTGTGCCACCTAAAATAAACTTTGAAGCAAGAGACTACACAGAAATTATTGACTGGCAATCTTGTAAGCTGACGCCTCCACCGTTATTGCAAAACGTAACTGATGAGGAGATCAAATTATTTGTAAATCAAGATTTCAAACCAATCATGGACTTCAAAAAGTTTCCCTGCCACACCCAAGCAGTTGAGAGATGCGTAAAACTGGTTACTGAAGCTTCTAGTAAAGTTTGCGGGCACAGTGCTAGAGACAGATTTATCCGCTCTACACTGGTGTCGAGGCAAAATATGCCTGAATTTTCCAGCAAAGCGCAAATCAAGGTATTTCATTTGGAATAAACAGAATGACAGAAAACAGCTGTTTGTAAATATACTAATGTAAATATCTACTACTACTACTACTACTCTCCAGCACTACAGCCCATGGTGAGCCCTGGCTTCCGCTACGACCCGTCTCCACTCATCCACTGTCCATTGCCCTCAGTCTCCAGTTCCTAATGCCCATCTTTCTCAGATCTTCTTCGAGGCCTGCCTCTTCTTCTTTTGCCTAATATCGTTCCACTTAATATAGTTTCGGGCATCCTCGTAACATTCATACGGGATACATGGCCCAGCCATCTAATTCTAGCTGATTTTATGTGCCTCACCAGGTCTTGTCCACCAATCAACTCATTTATCTCACTGTTATTTCGGAGCCTATACATATTCCCTTCCTTCACCGGTCCAAATATCTGTCTCAATATTCTTCTTTCAAAAATTCTTAGAGCGCTTATATCCTTATTTACGAGAGTCCATGTCTCGGATGCATAAGCAACAACAGGTCTGATCAGTGTTTTATACAACATCAGTTTGGTTCTTGGAGTTAGAAACTTTGATTTCAGTAATGATTGGTTTGCATAGTAGGCTCTATTGCCGGTTATGATTCTATTTACTATTTCGCTGCTCACTCGGTTTTCATTATTCAGAATAACACCTAGGTACTTAAATTCTGTAACTCCTTGGAAACAGTAATGGCCTGTGTGAAAGGTCTAGCAGTTCTCTATTTTCCTTCGCAGACACTTTCATATATTTTGTTTTAGCCTCATTGACTTCCAAACCAATTTTGCTTACTTCCCTCTCCATTTCAATAAAGGTATCTTTTAATACATTTTTGTTCCTGGCTACCAGCACAATATCATCTGCATATGCTCCTAGTTGCCTCGTCCTTTTGAAGATGTGTCCTCTGAAGTCTATCTTGTTTATAGCATAATGTAGTACCAAGTTGAAGAGGGTTGCAGATAGTGCATCACCCTGCTTTACTCCAGTACCAACCGTAAAATCTCGGCTTTTGTTTCTTCCCAGAACTACTTTTCCTTTGAAATCTTTCAGACTGAGTAGTACCAGTCTCACAATCTTTTGAGGTACTCCCAATTCTTCCAATGCTATTCGCAACATTTTCGATTTACACTATCGAAGGCTTGCCTGAAATCTATAAACAGTATATGGAGGTCAATACCATATTCGAAACATCTTTCGAGTGACTGCCTCATGACGAAAATTTGATCGACTGTGCTCCGGTCGGCTCTAAATCCACTTTGATGTTCACCTAGGATTTCCTCTGCATAAACATTTAGCCTATCAAGGAGAATCATGGAAAATATCTTATAGACACAGCTTAGCAATGTTATGCCCCTATAATTACTACATACAGTTTTATCTCCTTTTTTAAAAACTGGGCATATTACTCCAGTCTTCCAGTCATTTGGCATTGTCTCTTCCTCCCATACACTACATACTATATCACGAATTTGTGCAGTTAGTGCTCCACCGCCTTTTTTGATCAGTTCAGGGCTAAGCTGATCTTCGCCAGGCGCTTTCCCGTTCTTTAGTCGATTAATTGCTCTTCTCACTTCCTCAACTGAGGGAATTTCTACATATGGTTCTGGACCCATTCTTACATTCTCTTCTACAGTCTCCACTGTGTCAAGCTTATTTAATATTTCTTCAAACTATTCAGCCCATCTGTTGAGGATCAGCCTGTCTTCTTGCTATTAGTTTTCCATCTTTGTCTTTGCAGATATTTAGCTTTGGTTGGTAACTTCTATTTATACTTCTTACCTCATTATACAGGTTTTTTTGTTTTCTTCTGTTCTGATAATTCCTCTATTTTACGCACCTTCTCCTTCATGTATTCTCTTTTTTTCTTCTTACATAAATGGTTTGTCTCGCGTCTGCTAGCTCTATATCGGTCACTATTCTGTCTAGTATTTCTCTCAAACATTTTCCTTCTGCATTCATTCTTTTTCTGTATAGCTTCTCTGCACTCGTCATCAAACCATTCGGACTGTTTTCTCCTTTTCACACCTACTATCTCTCTAGCCGCCTCTATAACAGCTTCTTTCATGTTTGTCCACTTTTCTTCAATATTATTGATTTCCTCATCAAGTTTGTTAGTTATCATTAGTTGGTATTGACCACAACAATGACCATCTTTAAGGTTATCGACATCCCATTTCATTCTTTTCTCTCCTTTATCTCTTTGGATCATAGCTAGCTTTTCTCTGACCACTGCTCTCACCAGATAGTGATCAGTATCACAGAATGTAAATATCTACATATGTAAATAACACACCCTTATTGGTTGGTTGGTTGGGTAGGGTGTGGGTGGAACTAGACGTGCAGCCACCTCCTCGTGGTTAGTTCTGGGTCGTTTTGTCGCTACAAAACGGGCGAAGAGCTGCACATCAAAAGTTGAAAAAAAAACCGATATTTTGTCCGTTTTTCAATAGATTGCGTGAACGGTTAATACTAAAATATCAACTATTTCTTTGCTGAAATATACTATTGGGACCCTCAACTAAACAAAATGCGCTAAGCATTTTTATAATAATTATGGTAATTGTAAAAAAAAAATTTCAAAAATATCTGATTTTGTCAATTTTTACAAACTTTAGCGGTGATGCGCGAACAGATATTTTTTTTCTTTATGTCATTTTCTTTCTACATACCACAGAAATTTTTTTTCGACCCACCTTACTGTATATGTAGCAGCATGTATGGATCACACAGCAAGTATAGCAAAATTGAAAGTTAAGGGCATGTGAATGCACAAAACGCTTATGGTCAGAGGGGAAAGGTGATGTGGTGGGAGTCGCTTTGAGATGCAAGAAGAGAATTGTTGTTATGAGCGTCAAGTGCAGCCAACATATGAATATTATTTCGAATAGTAACCAAAACTCACATGCAAGGTTTGTTAGCAATTTGTGTTTCGCTTACCACGGATGTCTCACTCACTCACTCTCTTCTTCCCTCCCCCTCTTTCTCTTAAGCCCTCTCTCTCTGTTACATATCAAGTGTTGTACAAACCTATTTTTTTTGTTTGTTAGTCCTGCAATTGCCTGCTGTTGAGACGTACTACCAGCTCTTATCTGAATGGAATGGAATGTGCAAACTATGCACCTGTGCACTTCAGCTCCTTAAGTACACTCGACTATCTCTGCAATTTATTGTAAAGGGACGATTTCTTCAAACCGGTATTAACTTACTTGGAAAAATCTTTTAATCCTAGACAACAAAAATGTTTTCCAAGAAGAAGGAAAAATCATGTTATTTTAATACAGTATTTTAGGTAAATAGTATCTTTTAAGAACATCTTTTAACCCCACAAATGTTACAACTCGTAAAAATAACAGATGAAAGACAGAGAGATCATTTATGTTTTACCAGCTGGCAAAACAACCTTTTGTTGTAAATAAAGCAAAAAGTTAAAGTTATAACATGCAAATAATCAAAATTTTAATATTTTTTTTCATTTCAATATTATACTTCATTTTATTATTACTAAAAACAAAAACAAAACACACACGCACACGTTTTACTTCATAATAGAACTAATATTCTACTATTATTTTTTGTACTGTTTGTTTTATACTTATTTTTATTGTAAAGATAAGCAAGACGTTAATAAAAAAGCTTCAGACTGGCTCAAGTATGCGCTAAAGTGAACTGTAAAACGACATAATTAATAATAAACTGAGCTAATAATATATAGACTGAGATAGTACGTAACACAGTAATTAACAACATAACTAAAACGTGACACGCATGTTGGCAAAACCTTCGCTTGCATAGCAGCTGATTCTCTGTTACCCTCCTGCCATTCACAATTTCAAAAGTGGATTCGTCCATGAAGAAACTGGTTTCTGTGCATGTGCCTTTAGGTTTCAATTTTGCTTTACTAATATTTCATGTCAGATCAGTCTGATTTATTACATTTTTGGGGGACCTCAAACGCATTGCATCCAAAATATAATACAATGTGAGCTGGTGAATTCTTCACAAACACTTATGTGAACTACACTTCATGTAGGGCTTTCAATTCTCTACATGTAATACATGAGACATGTATTTTTAAATTTTAATGATTTCATAGAACTTTTGCCCTCTTCAAGCAGATATGTTTTTTTTTACTGTTATTAGTAATAAACATTACTATTAAATGAGTAGGAATATCGTTAAACAAAATAACAAATCCGCATTTTCAACTCACAATTCTACATCTCATCAGGTAAAATTATAATAAGCAGTTATGCTTGTTAAGGTTACTAAATGTAACATTTACTTAAAATTTCTTCATTCTTGTAATATCACATAAATATAAGGAAAATATCTGAAATTATCATTTGTCACAAATCCCAGGAGTTTTAACAGTAGTATAAAGTGTGTGTGTGTGTGTGTGTGTGTGTGTGTGTGTGTGTGTGTGTGTGTGTGTGTGTGTGTGTGTGTGTGTGTCAGACAAGCCAGACAGAAAAACGCTTTGATCATAATACTTGATGTTAAATTAAAACCAAATGGTACTTTACTAATAACTGTCCTGCACTAATTTTCGATATTTTCATTAAGTGACAGTTGGTATCAATATGTAGTGAATATTGTTAACACGTTTATTAAAGCGTGTCAATGGATTGTTTTATTTAATTAAATAGTTTGTCTTTTTGACTGTAATTGCTTTTTATCATCACATAATTGTTATGCAAAATGTTTTTAACAATATTACACATTATGACAGTTGCTTACATACAAGATACATCCTTTCACAAAACAATATTACAACAGCAAATTTTATTGCTAATGATCAACAGCACAGACCTTACAGCTTAACTCAGGCAAGCATTACTGCACTTCCCTCCATGTATTACGGAATGCAAGTATTTTTTTTTTATCCCAATCACTCTTTTGCTCACATATTTTTATTTTTTAAAGATGAGAATTAAAAATACTTTCAAAACACTGAACATTATATACAAAAAAATATTCTTATATAAAAATAACAAAACAAACCTATTTATTATTAATAACTTTTTATTTATAAAATTTTACTTTATAATTATACTTTACTATAATCATATAATTGTACATTACTTTAAAATTATAAAAATATATTTCATATTTTGTACTGAGTATAAAATAACAAGCTAAGTAAGCAAGTAAATAAGTAAGTAGCAAAGTATACACTCAGTATTCAATATAAAATATGTTGCCAAAAGAGTGATTGGGATTTAAAAAAAAATAGTTATGTTCTATACCATGATGAGGCTAGTGACACAAGTGGCCACAGCAGCAGCACCTGTTAGCAATAAAATTTGCTGTTATAATTGTATGGTTATGGAAGAATGTATACGATATCTAAGCAACTGAATGTAATGAATGGTTTTAATAAATGCTAAGTTCATGTAAAAAGTATTGCCCTTATAATTTATGCAATACTCAATATGTATATAGTTTTCAAAAATAATTGGTTAATTTTATTTAAAAACCCTTATTATTGATAAAAATAATCATTACAACACTATGTCTGAAATGTATTTCAATATGAAGCAAACTGAAGGTGAGCAAGTAATACTAAATAATTAGCATTTTTCCTGTGGTAGGTTCACATTAAAAATACGTAATGTTTTTGTGGGCTAGTTTACGTATGGTGGTGTCAAGTTTAATATAATTTTAATACAATGGTCATGGGGATTCATTAAATGGTGCAACATAGTGCACCAAGGGACAGCACATCACCATTTAGAAAGATATTTCACAACATTCGTGTTGCACATACAATTTTTACCAAGTGATTTGTTTGAGAGTTTACTCAACAACATCATGAATAGACCTATGGTCACCCAAACAATAACCAACCTTTGTTTCATTTGTTTGCTAAAACCCGTTTTTCTTATGTTTTATTATTTATTGTGTTACAAGCATTATACAGGGTGAGTCAGCGTTACCTGACGTTTTTGGCTCAAGTAGTAGCGAGGCTGTACTCGTAGTAGAGGGGCGCGGTTGGTCTCACAGTTTTCCCCTAGAGCAGCAGTTTAGTTACAATGGAGAGGTGGACCGCGCAACACCGTGCGTTCGTCGTAGAGACGTTCTTTAAAAATGCAGAATCTGTGACCACCACTCAGAGGAAGTTCCGTCTCCAATTCAACATTCCACGCAATGGTGCAATTCCAACCCGCAATACCATTCTGCTATGGGTTCAGAACCTTAGTGAGACCGGTTCTGCATTGAAAAAAAACCGGGAGGCAGTGCGAAGACGGCCACGTCACCTGAAAACGTTGAAGTTGTGCGTCATGCAATTCAACAGAGCCCCAGCCGATCTGCAAGACGACACGCTCAGTCTCTTGGGTTATCAAATTCTTCCGTCCGATGCATTTTACATGGTCCAAACTTTCATCCCTACAAAATTGCGATTGTCCAGGAGTTGAAGCCTCAAGATTTTGTGAGAAGGAGACGTTTTGCTGACATAATGAGAGAGATGTTGGAAGAAGAACCTGCATTGTGAGTTTAATGTCGATGAGGCTCATTTTCACCTAAACGGCAGTGTTAATAAAAAAAACTGTCGTTATTGGTCCCCAAATAACCCTCAACAACTGCACCAGCGCCCATTGCATTGTGATAGAGTTACAGTGTGGGCTGGATTGGGGAAATTTGGTGTCATAGGGCCTTATTTTTTCGAAGAAAATGAGAGAGCTGTCACCATGAACTCTGAGCGTTATTTGACCATGTTGCGTGAATTTCTCCTCCCGGAACTTCGTCCCCGTCGCATAAATCGTCGAAATGTGTGGTTTCAACAAGACGGAGCGACAGCTCACACTTCGAATGTGTGTATGACCGAAGTAAGGAGGTTGTTTCCAGGGAAAGTTATATCCCACAGAGGAGATATTGACTGGCCGCCACCCTCTCCTGATCTTAGTCCATGTGACTTTTTCTTGTGAGGCTACCTCAAAACAAAGTGTACATCAATAAGCCACGTACTGTGGTTGAATTAAAGGATGCCATTGAACGAGATATTCGTGCTATACCCCGTAACATGGTGGAGAGAGTGATGACAAACTTCGCGCAGAGGGTCGAAGAGTGTGCCAAAAAAGAGGGCCAGCACTTAAAGGACATTATCTTTCACAAATGATTAATTTCTGTAAAAAGTAACATATGGGATGTAAACTGTTATTCATTGTGTATATTTTGAAATAAAAAAAGTAGCTACATCTTAAAATTTCACTGTGTACCATAATTTCAAAAACCATCAGGTAACGCTGACTCACCCTGTATATCACTGTTAAATGTTCTGTTGTTAATCTGTTACAACCATTTTATTCCATTTTAAAGTGGCACTGTGTTATAATCACTGTCTTCAGTTATTACAAATTACTTCCATGTTCCATAAGGAAACTGAAGTATGGTGATGGCGAAAAAAATCGTGTTTGAGATAAGGGCTGATTCTGATTGTACTACCCTCAAAACATGAAGAAAAGTCATTTTACTTCCATGTTCCATAAAGAAATGGAAGTATGGTCATGGCAAAAAAAACTGTGTTCAAGATAACGGCAGATTCTGATTGTACTATCATCAAAACATGAAAAAAGTCATTTTTTGGAAAGTGTCTGAGTGTGTGTGTAGAATTTTTTCTATGGCAAACGATAACAGCCGCAAATTCAAACAGAATCAAATAATTTTTTGCATACAGCCCTGAATTGTAGAGGACTCAAGGCCTATTGTTTTTGGTGAAGATCGGTTAAGGGAAAGGGGTAGTTTACCTCAATGTTTTACGTTTTAACAAGAGTAAAATGGTTAATTTTGATAAATAAAGTATCCTGAACATGAAAATAAGGTCGTAATAATCCACTGTAGAAAGGTAGATGAAATATCTATAAATGAAAAGGGTAGTTGAAGGGGGAGGGGATAATTTTTTTTAATAAATTAAAATGGTAGCTGATGATGGAGGAAGTAAATTTTATAAGTTTTATATGTGTAATACGTTAATGACAACAAAGAAGTAGTTTCTATGGAAACATTTCATTTCACTTTAACAAAATTCTATATTTTTCATTTTAATTGAAATCACGTATGAGTGAAAATATATCGTTCCTGGCAGGCAAGCATATCTCAATTATATAATGTTTACTTTTCCAAGTTTTATTGTTGTGATTACCACAATAAAATATCGGTATGGAGAACCATACATGACTTCCATGTTCTAAGATTTATATTTAAAATCATTTTCGAAATGAAATATTACCATAGAAAATACTTCTTTCTACTTACTGCTTCAGCCTTAACCACAGTACTGTGGTCACTAACGTATACCACATCACGTTATTGCACTCGATTTTCACTGATGATGGAAGTTGATGGCATTGCCGAAACGTCTGGTTTTGTAGAAAACATTGGACTACGGCCAAACATCCCGGGAAGGAATTTTAGCAAAAAACTACTTCTTTGTTGTTGATAACGTTGTACACATATATATACAATATGCATAAAATTAATGGCTTGTATAAGTTAATGTTTGATCTCCATTAAGTAGTGCTCAAGTTTCCAAAGTTTTAATATTATGATGTCCGTAATTAAAACATCAGAGCAGGTTTAGTGTGTATGAGGGTACACCGTGGACAAACATTTTCAACATTTCCTATTGAGTGTTGCTTAGAGTAAAGCTGCGAATCTATAGTGTACGTTTCACAGAACAAACACGCGGAAAAGAAGGAGCGCTCCGAAGTCATTCATGGACCCTCAGCATCTTGCAGAAGGTTCATTCCCTAAAGACGAAAAGTCTGTCTATGAATCGTTCCTCTGTAAACACGTGCAGTTACACTGCCCAGCGATCCACAGGAAGCAAATCGCTATCCACGCTGGACACTTTTTCGGCTTGCACGCGTTATGTTGGTGTGGGTTTCGGCACTTTCCATTTAAAAAGCGTGCAAATGTAAGAAAATAAACATGAGTGAAGCCAGAAATAATGCGAATTTTGTGTGTGTGTGTGTGTGTGTGTGTGTGTCTTCCCTGCCTTTTTATTGCAGTAATCATAATAATAAAATGGAAACGTAAACACTACATAATTGAGATATGCTTGCCTGCCACGAACGATATATTTTCTCTCATACATGATTTACATTAAAATGGAAAAATTATAATTTTATTGCCTGGCAACAAAATTATTTTATTTTTAACAATTACCATTGTTTGAAAAAGGTTAAATGACTTTCAAGTACTTTACTGTTGTTAAAACGTAAAAGGTTGCAGGTAAACTACCCCTTTCCCTTAACCGATCTTCACCAAAATCAAAAGGCTTTGAGATCTCTACAATTCAGGGATGTGTGCAAAAAATTATTTGATTCTGTTTGAATATGCTGCAGTTATCGTTCGTCATAGAAAAAATTACCCTTGTTAAAACATAAAACGGAGGTAAACTACCCCTTTCCCTTAACCGATCTTCACCAAAAACAATAGGTCTTGAGAACTCTATAATTCAGGGCTGTATGCGGAACATTATTTGATTCTGTTTGAATTTGCGGCTGTTATTGTTTGCCATAGAAAAAAAATTACCCTTGATAAAAAAAAATGTTGCAGGTAAACTACCCCTTTCTCTTAACCGATCTTCACCAAAAACAATGGGTCGTGAGTACTCTATAAATCAGGGCTGTATGCAAAAAATTATTTGATTCTGTTTGAATTTGCAGCTGTTACAATCAGAATCTGCAATAATCTCGAACACGATTTTTTTTGCCATGACCATACTTCCATTTCCTGAAGGAACATGGAAGTAAAAGGCCGGCAGGACACACACACACACACACACACACACACACACACACACACACACACACACACACACACACACACACACACACACACACACAATTCACATTATTTCTGGCCTCACTCATGTTATTTTCTTATGTCTGCACGCTTTTTAAATGGAAAGTGCCGAAACCCACACCAACGCAACGCGTGCAAGCCGAAAAGATGGACATCGATTTGCTTCCTGTGGATCGCTGGGCAGTGTTGTTGTATTAAAGCAATTAATACAATCTGTGTACTTATTTCTATTATTATATGAGAATTATAAACTAATATATGCATGTGTGTATGTATGAAAAATACAGTAAACTCCCGATTATCCGCGGAATTGGGTGGCGCTTCAACCGCGGATAAGCCAATTCTGCGGATAATCCACAAAATGGACGAAAAAGGACACAAATCAACATAAAAATGCTATTGAACAATTTTTATTTACAGTAGGAGGTCTACAAATACAATTATGACTTAATAAACAGTAGTTTTACGTACTTACAAGTTTGTTGGTTTACTTTTTCACAAAAAAATCGGTCAACTGTTTTTGTTTTTTCGTGATAAAACACCTCTTCTTTATTTGTGATTGAAGTTTTTTTAACAACATTTTGTCACAAAGTGATGCATCGTCTTGTTCTTCCAGATATTGAATGAGCCCGTCAATGTGTGCTAAAGCTGCGTCATGGCTCACTTGCTTCTGCATCTTATCCTCTTCTTCTTCCTCACTCTCCTCCAAAACCATACCTAATGCTCCACCTACGATTTTTTCATCAGTAAGATGTTCAAAGCCTGGATCATTGGCATCACAATTAATCTACTCAACAATGTTATCTTCATCGACGGTACCTCCTCCAGTAACAGATTTCGCTAAATTAGCCAAATCACAAGAGCAGAAACTTCTTCTTCTTCCTCTGCAGACTCTACCAAAGTATTTTCCACATTTGGTAAAATCTTCCTCCAGGACTTTACTAACGTAGATTGCTTAACTGACTCCCAAGAAGTGTTTGTCATAAATGCTGTCAAGAATCGTGTAATCTTTCCAGAAACCCTGAAGATCATTCCCCTCTGCAATCCTTTTTTTCAGTAAGTTTGTTCTGTATTTTTTTTTCATTGAAGCAATTATGCCCTGGCCCATGGGCTGGATAAGAGCTGTGGCATTGGGAGGCAAAAACTTGACGAAAAAATTTCCATTTTCCGATTTAAAAACTCTTTCCCCTGGGTGGGTCAATCAGCAATACAGCTTTCTGAGGTATGTTTTGAGACTTGAGGTGCTCAAGGAATGAAGTTTTTTTCAAACCACTCTTTAAATATTTGTTGGTCCATCCAGCCTTTTTTTTGGTTGAAGTAGTGTACTGGGAGGTTTTCAGCCCTTGTCCCTTTAAAAGACCTCGTTTTTTTTATTTTCCAATCACTGCTACTTTTAGTTTTTGAGATCCCGTTGCATTCCTGCACATCATTATTGTTATGCATTCTTTACTGGACTTATGTCCTGGAGCTTGCTGCTCGCTTTCAAATGCCAGTGTTCGTGTCGGCAAACATTTCCACAACAGCCCCGACTCATCAGCGTTGTACACTTGTTCGTAAGAAATCCCCTCTGACTGAAGAAACTGTTCAAAATCAGTTTTGAAATTTTTCGCCGCCTGTTTGTCGCCACTTAATTTCTCGCCATGAAGCCCAATTTCCCTTATTCCGTGGCGTTGTTTAAACCTTGTCAACCACTCTGATGATGCGTCAAATGTTCTCTCTAAACCTAGCACTTCAAAAAACTGTTTTGCTTTTGCAGCAACAATAGGCCCTGAAATAGGAGTTCCCTCACTTCTCACTTGACTCACCCACTCTAAAAGTGCCGCATCTAGTTCTTCATAAGTGCTAGTTTTCATGGTTTTTCTTTTTTTCATTGATGAGGAGTTGTCTGATGTGGATGCAAATTGGATTAATTTATCCTTTTGTTTAAAAATGTCACTAACAGTGCTTTCTCCTATTCCAAACTGCAAGCTCATTTGCTTTTTCGACGCACCATTTTCAATTTTTTTAATCAATTCTAGTTTCTCTTGAATTGATAAGACCACTTTTTTCCTTTTTTCAGTCATTTTTCAATAGTATTGTAAACTAAAATCACGTACAACAATTTAAACACACACGCAAACTGCTAGTCGACACGTGCACACAGGTTGACAGAAACGCACAAACTGATGCGTGAGTTATGAGAACTGGAAGTGGCGAGTGAAGGGGTAGGAGGGGAGGCAATAAGGTGCCTGTGACGAGCAGTGCCAATGACCTTGGCTGATTGACTTCCACTCACCCCAACTGATGGTTGTCGCTCTAAAAATGGCTTCTGCACCTGCCGATCGTGACTCATGCATTCTCTCTCAACACGCCTGCTTCCATTTCCCTACATTCTTTGTTTTCATTTATGGTATTCTAATGTTTCGCTGTAACGTTTAATTATAGGCCTAATTTTATAACTTATTCTACTGTTGTAGGTTTTCTTTTAATACCGTAATTTATCGTCGCAAAAAACAGAAAAAAAAAGAAAGGAAGACCGCGGATAATCGAGAGTTTACTGTATATAAATATTTTTCTCCTTTGGAAAATTGTTTGCCCCTCCTTGAAAATATTTTGACCTCCCTGATGGCTAGTTATTTACTAGATTGTGGGGAATATAGCGTTATGACATGGATCAGAATGGTTGGTGATAACAGGAGACACAAACGTATTAAGGAAGAAATGTTTTGCTGAGAAATTTATAATTATATTTCTGAAATCCACACCAACACAACGCGTGCAAGCCGAAAAGGTGTCCAGCGTGGACAGTGATTTGCTTCATGTGGACCGCTGGCCAGTGTAACTGCACGTATTTACAGAGGAATGGTTCATACACAGACTTTTCGTCTGTAGGGAATAGACCCTCTGCAAGAAGCTCAGGGTCCATGAGAGACTTCGGAGCGCTCTGTCTTTTCCGCGTATTTGTTCTGTGAAACGTACACTGTAGATTCGCAGCTTTACTCTGAGCAACGCTCCATAGGGAATGTTGAAAATTTTTGTCCACGGTGTACCCCCATACAGACTAAAACCTGCTCTGATGTTTTGATTACGGACATCATAATTTTAAAACTTTGGAAATGAGCACTACTTAATGGAGATCAAACATTAACTTTTACAAGCCATTAATTTTATACATGTTTTGAAGCAATAAATGTTTCAATAAATTAATACAATCTGTGTACTTATTTCTATTATGATATAAGAATTACAAACTAATACGTGCATATATGTATGTATGAAAAATATATAAATATTTTTCTCCTCTAGAAAATTGTTTGCCCCTCCTGGAAAATATTTTGACCTCTTGATGGTTAGTTATTTACTAGCCTGTGTGGAATATAGCGTTATGAAATGGATCAGAATGGTGGGTGTTAAACAGAAGACACAAACTATTATTAAGGAAGAAATGTTTTGCTGAGAAATTTATAATTATACGGGTGAACAGAATCGTCGTTCAAGAAGTCACAAGACAAATGGAAAGACTCGATTTTAAAAAAGAAAAATTACTAGTATAGTATTGACGACAGGAAAAACTTTGATAACACTATAGACATCATTCACCCTCGGCTGATAACTTGCAGTGAGAGTCCAATTTCATTACAGGAATCAGATAGCAGCTCCCTTTGGCCAGCTGTTCGTTTGACCTACAAACACTTTATCCAAAAGTACAGTCCTTCCTCACGAAGGTTTAGGATAGTTGTAATGGGACAAAATGGGGTGTTTTATTTTATTTCATATTTTAATCAATGTATAAATACGGCAACGAGTCCCCTACGTAAAACGGTTACAGTCAAACAAAGAACACAGTAACAACGTTGTAATTTTGCAAGCGGACGCGGCAAGACGCATTACAATTCCAAGAAAACAGGTGATGTGTGACGCACTCAAGCGCACAACTTGAGCACGTGCGCGGACAGGATGCTAAGATGCCTCAAATGAAGTCAAACAACATGGCCAAGCTGTGAAAATATTTCAGCACGTGTTTGATTGCGGACGGAAGTATGATACAAAAACACAACCATTTGAGTGACGTGACTAGTGGCCTCAAAATTTCGTCAACGTCTAACACATATGAAGAACCCACACTTTGAGTACAGTGACGAACATTTTAACAACAGAAGGCATTGGTAACTTCCGTCTTGTCCGATTTTGGAGGGGGGCATTTGGTTAACGCTCCTCGCAGTCACCAATCGAAGCTACGCCTGGCCAGGCAGCCCACCAAACGTGGCTCATCAATAAATTTTTTATTATCAATTAAAAGAGAATAGAAGTGGTAGAACGATGTGAAAGTGAGTGCAGCATTTAACGAGGAAGAAAGAAAAGTTAAATCATAAACTTTTTTGGACACCTAAAAGAGAACTTTGTGTGTGACGCGCCACGAGGTCGGGGAGACGCCACTACAGCAAGTAACCGTATGACATCAAAATTATTTCAATGATTGCCTAAAATAACTAAATGGGGGGGGGGGTAAAAATGGAATGAGAGTTGTGTGAACAAGCTGGGTTCGCCTTATTTAGATTTAAAAATTAACTGGTAGAATATGTAATATAAGTGTATGGTAATAACGTTATGCTTAACAAATGCTCGTAAGAAATGTATTAAGGCACAGTTGAGTGAATTAATAATGTGCCAATAGTTGGGAGAAAGAATGTACGAAAGAAATTTCAAAGAATATAAAATGAACTAAATTTTAATAAAATCTGAAGCTTATTATATTTTAATGATAGTCGAGACTGTTATTTTAACAACCTCAAAATCACGTTTACATTCACAGTTCGTGCTGGAATCCTGGACCCAAATTTAAGGTAAGTGGGAGATTTATATTGTTTTTATAATTGTGTAATAAATCGTATAATCACAGATGGCGCCACGAACTTGGAACGAGTTCTAATTTTTTGAAAATTAAAATTCCGCACCTACGGTGAATAACGTGATTCGGAGGTTGAGTAACAGTACGAATAAATTACATAAAGTACATAAGGTTGTATGTATATGTTGTATATGTAAATTAAAGATTAGTTAAACAAAAGTCAGTAAAGTTACAACTTAAAAATGGCAGGAAATAATGAAAACGATGTAAATGAAGTAACTAATGTTGACAATTTCGATGAATCAGTTATTATGAATAATATTGAGGTCCACGTGACTCCAAATGTGGGTCAGGACAATAAAATAGAAATAAATGTTACAAGTGAAACAAATTGTACAGATGATTCGGGGATTCAGATGACCCCAAAATTAAATAAGGAAAGTAATCAACCTGAAAATAATATGATGAAGTATCTATGTAGCACGCTGTGCAGTTTGACAAATTAAGCAATGACTTTGATAGAAAATTTGATGAACAAAAGAGTATTTTTGACACCAAATTTGATGTACAAAATAATAAATTCGATGAGTTAAAAAACCATATGAATGAAATTAATAAGCATTTAGAGAAAACCAATGAAATATTAAAAACTAACTTTAACAAATTAGAACAGAGTGTTGAGAAAGTGGTAGAGTCAGTAGAGGAACAAATTAAAAGTAAAGCAACTCAAATAATTAATAACAATGTAAGTGATGACTGTAAAACAAATGAGAGTTATAATAATATGTGTAAAAACGTGGTATTAGAGAATAAGGTGATTAATGTTGAGAGTAATAAGTAAAGACCGGATTTTCGTGCAATTGCATCTTTTTTTTGCTAACTTCAAATTCATTAAAACTTTGATAGAAATTCGAATCATGAAAACCACGTTATTTCAATACTAGTTTTATATTGCACGAAATTGCACGTTTTGACGTTAATGCACGAAATTGCACGTTTTAAGGTTTTCCTGCATGAAATTGCACGTTTTAAGGTTTTATTTTTAAATTTGTCTGTTATTTAAAAAAAATCAGTCAACAAAGCGGATAAAACATTAAAATTAATTACTTTCAATATAAACAAACACTATACGTTTTATAAAACAAGTGGAATAAAACAAACCATTTTCTTTGAATCGGTTTTAATATTTTTTCGTAGAAGTTTTCAATTCTCGAGTCGATGATTTTCTGGGAATCGTTTTATGTTTTTCAACACCCCCACTCCCCCCTATATCCGGTAGCCGTGTTTGTATTTCTCAGTTCTTTATTTTCATTCCTTCTGCCACTGTCAAGTTGTGCAATTCAATATCAAACATGCCTAAAGGGAAAAGTAGTGTTTGCTCCAAATTAAAGGGATGGATACAGCCGTACCCAGAACTAAAAACTGATGGAAAAATCATTTTTTGTGAATCTTGCTGCAAAAATGTAGGTGTCGATAGAAAATCGCAAGTAAACGCCCACTGCCAAACAAGTAAGTTTTAGACTTAAATTATGAAATGGCATTTCCTGAATCCTAATCTAGAAAATGTAATTTAATGTACTACCTACGTTTAATTTTAATTTTTCCTAAACAGTCAAATTGCCCAATTTATGCTGACCTTTAAATCATTTATCTCGGTCTGTGTACCTACATTTTTTTACTTTATTATTTTATTTTATAGGCAGTCATAAACAGGCAGTTGAGGCCGCTAAGAAAAGAAAAAACATAACTCAACTTTTGATAACAGAAAGCTGTAGTGGCGCCAATAAGAAGAATTCTTTGAATCAGGACTTGTGTATGGCATTAGTCTCCTCCAATATTCCGCTATTCAAGCTTTCATGTCCGCAATTTACAAACTTTTTAGAAAAATATACTGGACAGAAAATACCTGACGAGAGCACACTAAGAAAAAATTATCTAAATGTCTGCTATGAACAGACTTTAATAAAAATTAAAAATTAAATTTCCAATAATTTTATTTATATTTCAGTCGATGAAACGACTGATTCGAGAGGGAAATATATTTGTGCATTAATAATTGGTATTTTGCACCCAGAAATTGAGCCTACCCCTCACTTAATTTCTTGTAAAGAATTGGAAAAAACCAATTTTGAGACGGTGTCGCAGTTTGTTAACGATAGTTTGTTAAATTTTTTCGGTCAAAACGGGTATCAAGATAAGGTTTTATTTTTTGTAACCGATGCAGCCCCTTATATGCTCAAAACTGGGAACGCTCTTAAAGTGTTTTACCCAAACATGGTTCACACAACATGTGTGGCGCATGGTCTTAATAGAGTTGCCGAGAAAATACGTGAAGTTTTCCAAAATGTAAATAAATTAATAAGTTGTGGTAAAAAAATCTTCTTGAAAGCCCCTCAGCGAGTGGCTTTATATAGGAATTTAATGAATTGCCCCTTGCCCCCAGAAGCAGTTCTTACCAGGTGGGGAACCTGGATAGACGCTGCCCTTTTTTATTCCGAAAATTTGGATAGATATGCAGAGTTAATAGAACGTTTGGAAGAAGATGCTCTTGCTATCACCAAATTAAAAAGCATTGTAAAAAACAATTCAGTTAAGTCCGAATTGGCATTCATAAGGTCCCATTTTAGCCCAATACCCGTTGCAATAAAACGTTTAGAGGCAAAAAATCTATCGTTAGATGAACAAATCAATATCGTACAAAGTATTGAAGAGACACTCAAAAAAGTAAATAACGACAAAGGAAAATTAATTTATGAAAAATTTCAAACCGTATTTGAAAAAAATCTTGGCTTTAAAATTTTACAAACATTTAACGACGTTTTAAATGGCAAACGTTCAGATGTAGATGTGGCACCAAACATTTTAAGTTCCTATAAAAAATGCCCAATTATGAGTATTGATGTAGAAAGAGCTTTTTCTCTTTTAAAACATATCCTCGATGACAGGAGGTATAATTTAACAGAAAAAAATTTAGAAATGTACATGGTAGTAAATTTTAACGAAAAAAATTGATTTCTTTATTTTGTTTTTGTCTTATTGAATTGTTTATATCGTCTAATTAATTGATTCTTGTCCTAGAGAATGTTCCTATTGTTTTCGTCTTTTATAGTTTAAAAGATAGATTTAAAATATATTCTTTTAAAACATAATATTATGTATCTACTTGATGGTAATTAATAGAATTTTGTATTATGTTTTGTCTTACTGTTTATGCTTTTTTAAACCGCATATAATTATTGTTCCTAAGAGTGTTTTTTATTTAATTTTATTAATACAAAATATAGTTTAAATAAAGGAAAATTATTAATTTTATTGTATTCAATATTTTACTTCATTTTATGCCTACTTGGTGCTAATAAAAAATAAAAACGAAAATCTTTTTATTTAGTACAAATTTTTGCACGTTTTGATTTTTTTTATTGCACGTTTTTGCACGTTTTGAAGTTTTTGTTGCACGTTTCAATGGTTTATACTGCACGAAAATCCGGTCTTTAGTAATAAGGAAGATTTTGTTGAAGTAGAATTTAGTAACGAAGTGTTGTTAGCGAATGCTGATGAGAGTGAGAGAGAGCGTGAAGAGAGTTTAGATGAAAGTTTAGATGGGCAAAGGGCAAATTTTCCCCAAGTTTATGGTGAAACAGAGGTTTCACAGGTTGTTTATGAGGACAGTTTCCTAAGGTAGTTGTATGGAAGATGAGGTGTCTTCAGATGGCCCATTTATTTTTTGTGATGGTCTTGGAAGTGCCAAGACATATAGCAAGTTTGTGTGGCCCTTTGCGTGGAATGAGATAGTTCAGGGGGGTTATGAGAGGTATTGTGATGAAAGAGAAGGAGAGAAATAGATTTTTGAGGTTAATAGAAGTTATGAAATGTTAGTGCAGAGTTTAGATGCCGAGAGAGATGAATATTGTGACTTTTGTAAATGATGTAAACTTACCTGATGTTGTAATTGATATAGTAAATGAATATGATGATAAAATAACTTACCTTGGGTTGAACAAAGATAACGACGGTGACAAGACCAGAATTCCAAATGTAGACAGGTTGTATGAGATAATAATAATGTGGGGTAAGCCTATAAAACATTGTTACTGGATAATGGAAACATTTGAGAACACAGATAGTTATTATAATAATAAAAATAACAAATTGAAGGTCGATAAGAATGATTTGTGTTTTAAATATGTTAGATACTTATACGATGATGGAGGGTAATTATAAACTCAATAAATGGACATTTTAAATATTTTAGTTTATGGTTCTGACCCTGCGAAATTATGAAATGAAGTGTGGAAAACTGAACAATAATGACAAAGATTTGTAAATAAATTTTAGTGAAATTAATTGTGTTTGTATTGTAACAAGTATGTAATGTAAACAATATGTGTAGATAGTAGAAATTGTTTTAATAATAATAATAATATTTTGACGGACTAAATAAATAATGTGAATAATTTTGAAGATGATAATAAATGAATTGTGATTGTTTTGGAGAAGGTAATTAAAATAACTTGTGTTTTCAATACTTGATGAAATTACAATAATTTGAGATGTTTAAATATGTTTGATTGATTTAAAATGTTATATAATTGAATTTTGATGATGAATTTAAATTATTTTATGAGATTTAAATTTGATAATAATTAATAAATAAATAAATGTTAAATTGTGTTTAGTTTGTGGAATAACATGGTTGTTAAAATGTTTCAGAAGGTACATGGAGTTATTGGTGTTTGGTGTTTATATTTGTGTGTCTATGATAGTATGTGAATGATATAATGTTAAGTATGAATTTTTTAATGCAATTTATATAAAGCAAAATGTTTGATGTTTAAAAGTTAAAAGGTTCAATGTGTTTAAAAGATTTTAATTTAAATGGAGATGTATTTGAGATAGTTTTGAATTTTCAATGCTTGATGTAATGTAAAAGGTGGTAAATGTTGGAATTTGGGTGATAGTAATTGTTTAAGTAGGGCATTTAAGCAAATCAAATCAAGTTTGAAGGGGCGTTAGAGAGAACGATATTGTTGTGAATAAACGTAATGTAGAATTTGAGTATTGATAGTGACACAGTAGCTATGGGGAAAATATGTAGAGTAATGAGTGATATATTGAGGTAATAAATAAATGGAGATATTTTGTAGATGAAAGTGAGGTAATGGGAGAGTAATTAGTTGATGGTAATTTTGTAAGGGGGGTGGTGTGATAAGGAGTCCGCAGCGACAGGCGTTGTGGCGGGAGGGGAACTGATAGGCGCCGGAAAGGGTTACCTAGGGAGGGTCCGGGAACCAAAATAAGGGAATGAGCATTGGGAAGGGAACACACATCCTGAGTACAAAGGGGTAGAGAGTATTTTTGTTATAAGGGTAGAATGATGCGAAATGAGTTAGAGTAGTAAGTTAGAGGTAGAGAATGGTTGGTAGATGTTTTGATAGATGGGTGTCATACTAGTTAAAGCTGTTAAAGTGAGTATTAGAGTCAAAAGGGGGGTAAGACTATATGTAAATGCCAAGTTAGTAAGTCAAATTATTACGAATAAGTGAATCACCCAAACTAATTGAGAATAAAAATATTAAAGAAAGAAAGTCATAATCAAAATGTAATAAGAATTGAAATAAGTAACAGATTGTAATAGCATTTGAGAATAATATGAAGCTATAAAATGTGTAATTTTTGGTCAACTTAAATGTAAATTTTATTGTTTATTGTAAGATAATGGTAACCATGTTAATTTTGAATGTTCCATTTTATTATGTTGTACCATGTTTGAAGGTAAAGAATTTTAAAGATGTTTCTTGTATTTTATGATGTAGCTTTGTGTAATGTATATAGGTCAAGGTCGTTCACTTGACCCAGAAAGATCAGCTGATGGTTGATGTTAGAGACAAGACCAGTTTCTAGCAATTGATTGATGCAATTTTGTCGTTTAATTGAATTAATGATTTTAAATTTCTCTGAGATTGGTAAAAGTGATATTTAGATAAATTAAATTTTTGATGCCTGCCATCTAGGTGACATTTTGAATTTCAAGTATATTATTGTTTACATGTATACCTAGTGTGATTATTGAAGTATATTGTTTAGTATACAGGTATTATAAACAGATGTTAGAATAAGTGAATTCATGATTTAATAAGATGTCCAGTTTATTTGTTTTTATGATTATTAGTAGTAGTGAAGAAAATTGATAGATTTGATAGATTCATGTAAAAGATTTTTTATTTTGCGGAAAGAAATGGTAATACAACAGATTGATTTTGAACTTAAATGAAATTTTGAATTTAAAGATAAATATTCTATGAACTTTAAATAAGGAGTTTGGTTAGAAGGTATAAATAAATATGTGTACGCACCCAGTACGTGCTAAAGGCAGCCCAGTGTGCATGTAAGGGGGAATATATCGGTTGAGGATTTGGCATGGTATGAGGCCAGGGTTTGGATTTTGGGGCAGAATGATAGAAGGTTGGGTGTACTGTGGTGAGTATCTGTTCGATTTTATGGTGTTGGGATCTCGGATAGAGAAGTCCTGTAATCTCGTTCAGGTGCAGCCATAGTCGCCGAACTAGGGGGTAGTTTACCCATGATGCGTTAAGAATTAATGGGGGGTTGTTGGCACCATATCCTCTCCGATCCTCTTAGGGGTTTAGCAATGAGAGTTCTTCCGTCTCGACAAAAGACCTATCATTGGGGGGGGGTATTGTAATGGGACAAAATGGGGTGTTTTATTTTATTTCATATTTTAATCAATGTATAAATACGGCCCCTAAGTAAAACGGTTACAGTCAAACAAAGAACGCAGTAACAACGTTGTAATTTTGCAAGCGGACGTGGCAAGACGCATTACAATTCCAAGAAAACGGGCGATGTGTGACGCACTCAAGCGCACAACTTGAGCACGTGCGCGGACAGGACGCTAAGATGCCTCAAATGAAGTCAAACAACATGGCCAAGCTGTGAAAATATTTCAGCACGTGTTTGATTGCGGACGGAAGTATGCACAAAAACACGCCCATTTGAGTGACGTGACTAGTGGCCTCAAAATTTTGTCAACGTCTAACACACATGAAGAACCCACACTTTGAGTACAGTGACGAACATTTTAACAACAGAAGGCATTGGTAATTTCCGTCTTGTCCGATTTTGGAGGGGGGCATTTGGTTAACGCTCCTCGCAGTCACCAACCGAAGCTACGCCTGGCCAGGCAGCCCACCAAACGTGGCTCATCAATAAATTTTTTATTATCAATTAAAAGAGAATAGAAGTGGTAGAACGATGTGAAAGTGAGTGCAGTATTTAACGAGGAAGAAAGAAAAGTGAAATCATAAACTTTTTTGGACACCTAAAAGAGAACTTTGTGTGTGACGCGCCACGAGGTCGGGGAGACGCCACTACAGCAAGTAACCATATGACATCAAAATTATTTCAATGATTGCCTTAAATAACTAAATGTGGGGGGGGGGTAAAAATGGAATGAGAGTTGAGTGTGAACAAGCTGGGTTCGCCTTATTTAGATTTAAAAATGAACTGGTAGAATATGTAATATAAATGTATGGTAATAACGTTATGCTTAACAAATGCTCGTAAGAAATGTATTAAGGCACAGTTGAGTGAATTAATAATGTGCCAATAGTTGGGAGAAAGAATGTACGAAAGAAATTTCAAAGAATATAAAATGAACTAAATTTTAATAAAATCTGAAGCTTATTATATTTTAATGATAGTCAAGACTGTTATTTTAACAACCTCAAAATCACGTTTACATTCACAGTTCGTGCTGGAATCCTGGACCCAAATTTAAGGTAAGTGGGAGATTTATATTGTTTTTATAATTGTGTAATAAATCGTATAATCACATAGTCTTTACCCACCTGACATGGGGGTACCATTTTAGCTGATACGTCATTTCTTCAGAACTCAAGAATCCACCTATTTGATGTTTTGTCTCTGCTTCTTATCAAATATATATTATAGACACAAACGTAAAATTCTGCACCTGTCAAGTCTTGTTTTCTATGGCGAACAATAACTGTTGCAAATTCAAACAGAATCAAATAATTTTTTGCATATGTGCTCGATTTTAAATATAGATCTTAGAACATGGAAGTCATATATGGTTCTCCATACCGATATTTTTAATTTGTTATAACATGAATATTTTTTTTTACTAAATAATCTAAAAATCAAAACATTCTTTCCTAACCTCACACATAAAAACATTATGTATTTTCACACAAAATTAGGAAATACAATCTTTAACAACTGGTACACCTCTTTATACAACATATCAATACTAACACATAGTCAAAACACTGAAAGTATAATGCAGATAAAGATACTGGGAAAGTACAGCTAAACTACAGTGAAACACTTCTAATTTTGACTTCTATAATTTGGAACTTACAATAATTCAGAATACTCAAAAGTTATAAAACAAGATTTTAAAAATAGTATAGGATTCAAAAAAATTGTTGTAGTAGCAGCATTCCACTGTAAACTGGTTAATATCTGTGAAAAGTTTCAGTGATGATGTTAGTACATCAAAATGTCCCCCCCCCCCCAGAAACAAATTTACTGATGAAAAACATTTTCTTTCCCAAATTTATAATGGTCACCAAACAGGTCTGTTATGGAAACTGGTTAATAGGTTTCTTTTTAATTTTGCAGGTGAGGTTACAGAACTGGATGTTCACAAATAAAAGAAGATGATATTGAAGTTTTGCTGATATGAGATAATACTACCACTTTTCCCCAGTAATTTATTAACTGTTAAGTACACTCTATGTAAATTTTCTTTATATTTATGTTAACCTTATTTAGTGATTTTTTTTTAAACATAGAAAACTTTACATAACCTTTTAGCATTACTTGGTACAAATTTCAATGAAATATTTTATAATTCGGAATTTTTCTTAATTCATTCCCACATTTTCCCCACATAATCCAAATTATAGATTTTACTGCATTTTAATAAAAAGGAAGCATGTTAAACAATAATTCTTAATTGTGTACTTACAAAGTAACATTTGACTGAAGTGCCTTGTATGGTGTTGATTAAATTATCATTTTGTCAGTGTATTTTTATTGAAATATCCATTTTATTCATGTCCAAGTTATAGTACTGCAACTATAGTTTATTCTAGGATACCATACTCTATCTATGACAGAAAGAAAACTATGACGTCAATTTAATTTCCCAGTTCTACAACTACCAGTTATATTATGCTTCAAAGTTAAAACACAAAATCATATTTATGTTTCAAAATCAAGATCACATCCAAACTTCAACATTCTTCAAATACCACCAACAATTAAAAATTCAGTGAATATTATCATATATTCTGGGTACTTTACATATTTTGAGTCTCTATTTGGCAACAGGTAAAAATTATTATCAAACTTTTTCTTCGCCATACTTTCAAATGTTTTCTTACACTAAACTGGATACATACCTTGGCAACACGAGAAATTACATATGCAGCCAGGATTCCCAGAAGAAACACCATAATGTGAGAAAAGTAAGGAATAGAAAGTCCTCGCCTCCTTTTCAATAATGAGCTCAAAAAGCTCAGCTTTTTGTCTGAGTAAGGTGGGTAACGACTTCTGTAAATCAAAATATAATTTAGTATGGTAATAATGTATAATACAAATCATTTCAATTTAAGGCAACTGTTACATTATTATTAGTCCAGGTAAAATTGACTTTACAAAGCAACAGTGTGTTTAGTTAAGTTTTTTAAATGGAAACTTGTAGAAAAGTTCTTACTTTATGAGATTGTGATGAGTCTAGTGGCTTTTGTAGTGTAGAACATACTTAAAATGGAGGGGGTGAGGGTTGTTGAAGTGGGCATTATTGTTACCCTTAAATAACATGTCCACAGAGTCTGGCTCGGACTATTCCCTCCTCAAAGTGATAAGATAGCTTGGTTACCAAACATTCCTCTGGTATACGTGGTTCTAAATTTCTAGCCAGGCATACCTTTCCGAGGAAATACGCCGTCGGTGATTGACCTCTGGTTTCATCAAATTTCCCATTGCATAAATTCTCTCTGATTATATTTTGGCTTGATCTGGACCAGTATTTTGTCCTAAACATTTGTTTAAACTCCTCATAGCTGTTGATCTCGTTTCAGATGGCTGTCCACCAATTATCAGTGATACTTTTGAAACAGTCATCTAGTATATTTTTTATGATGCTCCACCTATTCTCTTTGGTTCGGTTAAGCCATTCATTGACTCTTTCTAGGAACTCAATAGGGTTTCTTTTATAGTCCCTAAAGTTTATTGTGTCCCTACTATCTGGTATTGTACTTTGAGTGTAACACATCGGTCGGTTGCACAGGATTTCTAGCTCTTCTCTTATGTTTATTAACTCTCTATGCTGTATATCATCGATTCTCATTGTTATGGTTTACTTGACTCCTTACTTGACCTATATTATTATCAAGATGTTCCATCTGTTTGGATATGCTTTCTTGTAGCTTGTCCAGCTTTTCTGGAGTTTCTTGCTGCACAACTTCTATTCTGATTCTATTATTATCTTCTACGTTGTTGATCTGATTAATGATGTCTTCTCTAAATTGTAGAAGCACTTCGTTGGTTCAGTCTAGATGTTCATTGGTCTCTGCAATTTGCTGCTTCACAGCTTCGTTGAACCTATCAACTTTTCGACTAATTGTTTCATTGGAGTGTTCTATTTTCTCATTTATACTTTCGTTAGTACTCTCTATTTGCCTTCTCAGGTGTTCATTATTATTCTCTATCTGGTCGTTTATGCTTTCGATCTTATTTTAAATTTTTTCGTTAATTGTTTGGTTTAAATTCTCGTTGTTTATCTCTATCTGTTGTTTCAGCGTCTCATATTGTTTCCTTAAATTTTCATTAGTATTTTCTATTTTTTCATTAATTTGTCTTAACATCTGTCTATTTTGCTCGGCCATGAATTCCATTATGTGCTGTAAATTCATGCCTCCTCTTGCTTCGTCATTGTCACCAGCCTGTTGTTATCATTGACCGGTTCTATCTCGTGTTTGTGCATATCATCTTCTGTTTCTGTTTTTTGTCCTTTTCTGCGATGTTGCTCGTCGTGGCGTTTTGAATAACTTATAACAGTCGCCGCTAAAGTTAGGTTAATAATAGTATTATTTATTACAATCGGGTTATTAATTTTTCCTAACTTCAGCCTCACTGGTTGGGCGCCAATTTTGTAATTCTAAATTTGGTTTATTTCTTTCTAGTTGTGTTCTAATACCAATTTATATTTTTTAAGATAATATTTTATCTCGGGTAATTGGTTCCAGTCGCACCTTACATGAAGTACACGTATTCAGCCCCACGTTTGCTGGTGCCAATTACGTAACGAGATGTGTTTCTTTACTTAATATGTGAGTGAAGTTAAGTTATTTTAACTTTCATTTATTAACGTGGATTACTGTTTGTTTGGGGACGGGTGTTGGCTTTCGTGTTGAGTTGGCAAGATTGAGGTTACCAGACTCACTTACCGTAGGTTATTATGCTTGGCGGAATTACTTACGTCGTCGTGGTCGGGTTCTATCTTCTTATTCTGAAATAAAATTCTTATTTCTATTTTATTTTTTTTAAAATAAAAGACAAATCGCATCAATTAGGAAAAAATATCATTATTTATTTTCATAAGTTACTGCCTTCGTTGCTCTAATGTTTGTTTGGTGCAATGCACAAGTCGATTCTTAATTTCAGTTCGATTTATAGTATTAATTGAGATTTAATTAATACTGTAATTATGCAAATTACTTGCATAAATTAATAGGTTACCTTAATTATGTAATATTGACTTTAGATAGCTACATGTTGTTGGAGCGCCAATTAATATACGGCGTAATTAATTGATTTGTGAAAATTGTTAATTATGTAAGGATTAATGAGTAGACCCCTCATAGGCTAATTACCACAATGTAATTAAGGTACAAATCTACTAATTTACTTAGGTTGCTTCTTTAAGATTAATGTGGTTATGATAGTGATGTGAATTGTGAATTACACTGGGTTCTCTGATAATGATGAACGCATTATTGATTGCTTAGGTACTAATTTATTATATGTTAAACATTTAATATTCAATGACAAATATATATATATCTTCCTGGTACCTGTAAATACATACAACATATATCTCAAAACATAAATTCCTCCTTAATTGCTCTCTGAAATACATACAACATATACAAAATACATACAACAAAATCAAATAATATTTACTCTACCTAATGCGTTCATTCACCCAGATGGATTGGCTTTAATAGATCATAAATATATATATATTGAATGCAACCTTCTTTTAATAACTTTTCTCATAATTGCTCAGGGTTAGATTCTTGGAAAGAGACAGGACAGTAGTTGACTATGCTAACAAGATCATAAAGAGTTACTTGGTAATAGTTAATCCATTAATCCATCGGCGCTATACCCAGGTGATGACGATCATTGAAAATGCTGCTCCATTGAATAATGATGATGATGATGATCACTTTCACTTGTTATTCGCACTCGCATCGTTAACAGAATAGTGTGTTGTGTTATTCTATGTTCGCACGCTCCACTTTGTCTCCGCGTATAACCATGCTTGCTTAAGTGTTCTGTGTGTGACTACACAAGGTATTATTGTGTGGCTGATTAATAGTTCCCTTGAATAAAAGTGTCTTGGTTACAGTAATTTATAGATATTATTACAACGTTCACGCACATTGTGAATTACTGCTCGTTATACTGTTTTCTAAGTCGTAAACAATTATATATATTCTTAGTTAAATAAAGTTCAGTTCACCATTCCGCGTACTTTGAGAATTCACGGTTGTTCGATATACCGATTCACTTCGAAATTCACGTGACTGTTCTTAATAGAAGTACGACACTTAGTAAACTTGTGAGATTGTTTGTAACATTATAAAGTTAATTACGAGAGTTATATGTCGCACAAATACTTTTGTAGTCCGATTTAATATAAGACTCTTCGCGAACTGTTTGGTAATTTATGTTAGACACTCAAAGTTTCTAAATAAGACTCCTCGCGAACTGCTCGAGAATTATTATAAGACTTTCAACATTATTACATGACTGCCGAAAATTGTAATAAGACTGCCGAAATTGTAATAAGGCTGCCTAAAATTGTAATAAGACTGCCGAAAATTGTAATAAGACTGCCGAAAATTATTATATGACTGACGAAAATTGTGCTAAGACTGCCGAAAATTATTATATGACTGACCTGTCCCGCGTTGGACATTTAGTTTTTATTAACGTCTCCCTACTAGAAATTTGGTCTCTGGCTTGTCCACGCCTAAGATTACTATGGTAGGCTGAAACACTACCCTCTCTCGAAGTCTTTTCCCACCATCTCGAAGTCTTCCAGTCTTCTACCCTTCTGATTTGTTCTTCTGCTAGTTGCTATGGAAACTGGCTTCTCTTTCGCTCTCTCTCGTGAAATACTTTGTTCTGATAGGTAGCTAGAGATGTCCTTTGAATCGTCTTGTCCAGGCGTTACTCTCGTTCTGGGAAATGCGAGCCATTCCCCGCGTGTCAATCAACTCATTGTTCGAGTTTCCAGCAAGGGTTTACTCTTAACATCTCGGGTATTGTTCGTTTCTGAAACTCTGCGTCCTGGCAATTAACCGTTTTCCATCCAGTGTCGACAGCTGTAACCTCCACGCTTTCTCGTTGTAAATCTCAGCTTGTCACTTAGGCATATATCCCGCTGTGACACAACGCTGGTCCTCTTCATAGTTTGTTGTTCGGATCATTTCTAACGACTGCAGTACGTCCTGAACCCTTTGTCTCTCGTCTCATTTTTTGTATAGTGACCTCGTTCCTTAGCTACACCCTTAAATGTATCCTTGCTTCGATTCTGCGTAAACGTACGACTGAGCCAAGTACATTGTTCAATTTGTTACGGTGTCATAATTCTCCGCTGGCACGCTCCTGTCAACTCAAGTCGTCGTTTCTATTGTTACCTCGTACTGAACACGCTTCTATTGTCTGATAGGGCGTTAGTTGTCACCTACCCCAATTACTTTGTTTTATGGCTCTGTTCTTAGACTCACTGCCACCGTAGCGTAAGAACAAACTGGTCAAGAAGGAAAATTAAATTTTTAATTTTTTTGATTGCTATAGATTCAGAGTTACACTTTCGATAGTTCTATAAACTCCTGGAGTCTTTCGACTGTTATTAAAAAGTACGAAATGCACACTAAGAAGTACAACATATTACAATTAAAATAATTCTTACTTACTAATAACAATAAAATTAAAGTCAAGAAAATACAATGAAATAGTTGTTTGGTCTGATATGAGAACACAATAGTTAGTGTCGACTCAGCGTTGGTTTCAGTTGGCTGTGCCAAGATGGCGGACTGACGCTAAGCAATGATAGAGTTGATTTACCTCCCAACTATTTAAAACAGGTTTTTAAAATAAAATAACTCAAATAAATTGTTCACTGGTGTTGAATTGGTCTTTTCACTTTGGTTCTGATGAATAAGTGTTACTGTGATTTAGTTCTGGTGTTGTATAATTATTACTAGTGTTAGTATATAAGGTTCGGTCTCACCACTTTTTTAGATCACTTTTATTTATTTTTAGAGACATTATTTTATTCTTTCTTCTTGTTTTATTATTTTTTTTTTAGTTTGACACAGTTAATTATTTTACTTTCACTCTTCTTCCGACTTGGACTTGACTCTATCATATACTTTTTACACAGAGTACCATAGACTAGTTCTTTATACTTTCCAGTCTAACAATCAAGTGAAGAAATTTCCTTATACCTTCAACGGGATGACCAAATTTCAAAATTTCTCATTGGTCAAAATTGTCGGGTTAAGAGGTCACATGACCTTAATTATTTAAGATACAAAATTTTACCTTTTCTAGCTACAATTACTCCCTGTCTATTACATAATAAATCTCAAATTGGTTTACAGTACAATATTCCTTATAACAAGACAAAAACTTAAGACACCTCACACGGCATAGGTGTGTGTCCTAATAATTAATTTAACATTTTATAAAATTTCATCTCATAAGCCATTCCATGTAGCTTTTGACATTTCAAATCACATTAAAATTCCATTAATTAATTAAAATGTTGCTTCTGACACTTAAATACAGCATATATTAGTATTTGTACCATCTTTTACTATTTATTACAGTGCTGTGATGGTTTAATAGTTGGATTTACAATAATTTCTATTTTGATATAGGCCAATTAATTGGTATTTCTCTATAGTACAAAGTTTCAATTTAAAATTACTGTATGACCTTGTGGCTTGATAAACTATTATTATTACATGCATTGAATTATGTTATTATTATCCATTGAATTGATTCTGACAAAGTTAAGAACAACACTGGCATAAAACAAACATATTACCATAATGTTAGGCCATTATGGTCAAACTCAAACCAACTTTAAACAATAAAACTTTCTTTTAATAACTTCTTAATATCTAATAGTATAGTTGGTCAATTTATTATGACCTATTATTAAGTATTATTGACACCTGGTCAATTTAAACAATCTAATTCTGATTACCCTAAATAAGGTTTAACACATTACTTTAAACAAAACAAATGATTGTATTATTCCCTTCAGTTAACATTAAAAATAAAATAGGGAACTATTTTATACAATCAAGGTTATTCAGTTAACATTAAAATAAATTAAATTAACAACCTAAATCACCTTTTGGTTCTTTATAGGTCGATGTCTTGGCAAATTGGTAATACACAGGTATATTGAATATCAAATATTTCACACATTACATATTATTATTATTTTGAATGATCATCACTTCTTTCACAGCACTTTAACAATTAATATTTAATGCACTTTCACTTGTGAAAAAACTTACTTTTTGTTATTTCCTCAAACAGATTACCAACGCCTTGACGCATTCCGCATTTATACCTCACTGAGGAAGGAGTAAACCACTCCGAAACGTACGTTTGAGGAAATAACAAAAAGTAAGTTTTTTAACAAGTGAAAGTGCATTAAATATTACATATTATTATATGATCACACACTGTCTTTAGTTGTGATTATAAATTTCATTCACAATAAGTTACCACTATTATTAACAGTCCTGTCTGTATAGTTAGTAACCAACATCTTACATTTACATTTTACACTCAATCACTTATTGTTCTTGTTGTGATTATATTTTCTTTTTACAATTAGTTATTATTGCTATGAACAGTCACTTTTAATGGTTTAGAGTACATATTTGTTCGACATTAGCTTATATTGTACTTCTTTTTGCTTATTTTGGGTTTTAACCTAAGTGTTTATTTTATTTTCCCTTCACTAATGATCACTTTATTTGGTTATTAACTGTGGCCTTTATTTGCCTCAGGGTATGATTTACTGATTTTTTATTATTTCCATCACTATACATTTGGGTGTGTTTATTATTAACTCCCTATCTTATATTTATGAGTACATTCCTTCATTAACAAAATATACATAACATTACTATCTTTCTTATTTGTCATTATTACCCTAGGTACATCTCATCTATACTCTAATTACATTAGTGCATTTGTTAACATACATTTTATGGTCATTATTAGGGAATTACAACCACAACCACTAAACAAAAACACTATCAATATTATAATTTTTCACTTTTAAACCATTATTTCTTTGTTTTTTAATGTTAAAAAAGTTTAACCTATTGAAATAGGCTAACCTAAAAGTCGACACCGTTCAGCACATCCGAAATAATTGTTATTCTAGATCTAAGATATTGTTCTGTTTTATTATAGTCACTCTTATATTGTGATTTTTTTGTACTTCGTAAAAGACATTTTCGTTTATTATTATTGTAGTCAAAAGAACTCGAGTTTATATATAAATAACATAAAAATCTGATAGACTAGGCTTAGAGAGATAGAGATCATATTGCCAACTACCGAACTAAAATATTAACCAGCCTGGACCATTGATGAAAAAGAAAAGGTTGTTATTTATTTTAAAAGGAAAAGAAACTAATATAACTAGGAATAAAAGAAATTAAGAGAATTTATTGTGTATGGAATTATTTTTAAATACTTAACATTTTTTTATCAGTTCCGGAATATTAGTATTTTAATGAACATAGAAGAATAAGTTGGTAGTACCTATTACCCGGGTACCATGTGCGATTTGAATTAAAGTAGGTAAGTGAATTCAGTCAGCATCCAGGAAGGAATTAAAAAAAGTTTAAATAATTGTAATTAATTAAAACATTCCATATACTAATTCCTGAAAAATAACCTCAAAACTGGAACACTAGGTACAAATCAACAAGTGAAGGTATAAATTTAACCCCAACTCAAGTCGAATACACCACTCAGTTATCATTTAATAATTTTTTTTATTAATTTGAAGGTTTAATTGTTTATCAACAGAACCATAATTCTAATTTGTAATTATATTACAAATTTGCATCCACAACTTGGTGTTTACCCAAGAAACAACAACCTACTATTCAACACATACTTTATTTGTAATTAATATTACAACTTGTCGTACAACTAGTGAGGCCTAAAAGAACATAATTAAGATTTTATTAATAAAATAGATCAACCATCAACTCAACTTAAGCAAAAAAGCCACGTTACATATTTTGGCGTTTCCAACGGGAGGCGTAAATGTAATTCAACTACATATTAAACTTCAAGTAAATAATAAGTTACAATATTTCAGAAGTTGCTGAACTGGTTAGTATTAATAAAGAAATTTAAAAGATTTTACATAAAAATTTAACAAGAAAAAAGTGTGCACTAAGATAGTATAGAAGGAACTTGACTGAAAATTAGTGCAGACATTTTCACAAACAATGAAAATAATGCAAAATTTTTGAAAAAGTACTAACGTGTGATGAAAGATGTTTTTTTCAGTATATGACTCAGAATCTACGTGACAATCCATGGACTGCAAGGGTTCAAAAAAAAATCAGAGCAATGAGAATGGTTTCTCAGATATCTGGAGAATTATTCACATTGTCTTGGTGCCTGAAAGTCATACTGTTAATGTCTGTCAAGACATTTTTGGTGAAACGCAGAATCCCCATATTGGAACCAGACCCACCTGCCCTAGTTCAATCCAGCTCTTTGTTTCCAAAGATCATATCAAGACTGCATTAAAAGGAACTTGCTTTTTAAGTCCACAGATGCAATGAAGGCATAAACAATGGAGATAACGAAGAAGCTATCCGAATATGACTTGTGACATTACTTCCAAAAGTGGAAAATTTGAATAGAACAGTGTAGGATCAGACCGGGGAGTGCACTGAAGGAGAGAATATTTCTGTTATGTAATACTGTCAAATAAAAAAATGTAAAACATAAATCCTGTTATTTTATCTTGAAGGTTATGTGCACATACAATGAAATCACCATATCTCATTCAGTTACAATTGTATCTAAACAAAAAGATTTAATTGCCACAAGAAAGATCTGATTAGATTTTTTGATAACAATGTACAGTATTTTTTAAGTTATTTAGGAATGACCATAATGACCACTTTATCCTCACTTGTGGCTTATTCAAGTCAGTAGGCTCATCAGATTCTCATAAAGGAGGTTCTTTTCTACAAGTCTATTAAAAAATTTGTCTAAATACTCCATACCTTTTTGAACCACTTTTTGAGCTATTTTGCCTGGACCACGTTATCAATTACTCTGTTAATTTGTTACCCTGTTCTGTTAATATTTCTCATTAATGATAAGCTCAAAGGTTGCCTTAATTTTCTGTTTAATTAACTGTATAATCACTTTTTATCACTGCCATTACAATCACTACAGCAATGAGAAAACGGAATGTTCTGCTGGTACAAAACACAGATTTACAATATGTATTTAACTCACAAGTAACAACAAACATCATACACGTTTCCCAACCATAAGCATAATAACACACTTTTATCATGTACAGTATTAACATGTTTTTGTTTTGTCACTGAACATGTTAAACATACACATTGTTATAAAATTAAGGTATAACATTATAATAATACTTTTATAATAAAAATTAAAAAATCACATCATAATACCAAAAGAATACACCAAACAACAATTATTTATAATACTATACTGCATATTCCACCTACAAAACTCATGCCACAAAGCACACGTTTATCATTATTATTTTAGAAATTGTCAAAAACGTGTATGTCAAGTCAGTACAAATGCTTTTCTTTACTACATTAAAAGGAAATTTTATTTTTGAAATTCAGTTAAAAGTTCAAAAGCTGCCTCCTGTCAGGAGCAGAAACATGGTTAAGTAAAGAAACAAAACTTCAAGCTGTACAATTGAATGTGTTTAGAAGAATGATATTAATATCTAGAAGCGATACAGTAAAATAGGAAAATGTATGATAACAAATTGAAATAGATAGTTCTCTAATAATGGAAATTGAAATAAAACAGCTTGTATAGTATAGGTATAACCATTTCCAAATGGAGGACACAAGATTTCTGGAAAAGTAAGGTAATGGTTACATCCAATTTGTCAAAAGTACAGAGGACTTCAAAAGGGCTGGAAATAAAGTACAAAGGAACTGAGCTAGAAAGTTCTGATAGAATGCCAAGGACGTTAGCATTAAATGAATCAACACGCTTTTGAACCCCCCCCCCCACACACACACACACAACACTTCTATACTATACTATCTGCACTTTTGTACTTATTGTTATATATCTATAACAGGATATATATTTTCAGATTTGATGTTTGCCATACAATTTTAAATACCAAACAATCTGTACAAAATTAGGCTTTAAAAGCTAATACAAAAAGAAGAAATCAGATCACTATATAACATAGTAATCTACAATACCATAAATTTAAAAAACCAAACACAAACACACACACAAAATAAAACTTACGTAGCCAAGGCTTCGCCTATTGGATTGAAGTTCTTTACAAGAACACTTTTTTGGTGTGTAAATGTATCAAAACTATATTTGCCATGGTAAGCTCCTATCCCACTTCGACCTACTCCACCAAATGGCAAAGTGTCAACTGCAAAGAGAAACATACAATTACGCACAATAGTGTTAAATAATTTTAGAAAAATTATTCATTCATAGTTTATAAGTTAGAATTATATAATATATTTCTCCCCCCTCCCACACACACACATACACACTACAGATATTAGCACATCAACAGTTGATTATTTTTATGCAAAAAAAAACCATTTGCCATGAAAAGCAAAAAGTAAAAAAAAAACTTACGTTAAAAGTAAAATACTGATTAACCCTTAAAAAACAGCAATCATGTTCTTTAAGTATGGATGTTGGTTAACTGCTAATCATTGGAGACATTTCTAAAGACAAGTTAATAAAAGTTGCTTGTGACTGCAGACACTTACACGTATATGAGATGTACTCACACTGTCATCACAGATTCCAAAGGAGTTCATTACAGTAATGTAACTGTTACCACTCAATGAGCGGAGTGATTTGGTTGTGTGGGCATCCCAGAGTGGAGTTTGGCAATGTGATGTTGGAAATTATTTTTTAGCAACTATGATTTAATGAATTTTGTGATAAGTTATTATATAACTTATATACTGAGTTGTAAGTTGTAAACATTAAAGTACATATTGGATTACTGTTTACAAATTCTTTTAAGTTTTAAATTATATTATAAAACAGGTGATTGTTTTATTTCACTATTCTGGTGTCATGTTGTCTCTAGGCTGAACAGCAGCTCAGAAGGTCAAATGTGCTATTATTCACTTTGCCAACTTTTTGTGAGTAGCCTAGCCTTGTACAGCATTGTACTAGTGTTCCAGAACTCCTAAATTAAAAACCTACATATCTACATATCAATATAAACCTACAAAGTGTACATAAATGCCAAATAAATACTGCTTATAATTTAAAAATAGATGCAGAAACATCTATATAAAGAAAATTTTTTGTGTTAAATCCACCCACTTTTCTATAATCTTAGATTAGTGTTAAATCCTAAAAGCTTTCTGTATAAAGAAAAAGAGATATTATTAATCAACAGTGGATGGAAGGCGTTTATCAGTTAGGCTTAATTTGTGTGAATACTCTCAACCATATACACAACCTCATTGTGCATATAATCATGCCTAAGGAGTTGTCCGCTCCCTGCCACTATACAGCATACAGCCAAAAGTCTTGGTGGCAAGGGAAGTTCATATCCTAACTGTGACTTAATGCACTGCCACAGTTGCAGCATGTTTGCTGTACTACAACGATTGTGTTAATTGCTAATCGTCTATTTTTGCAATCTCAGCTCCTACTGGCCCATGTGATGGCATATTTGCTTATCTAGTTACTGTATGCTGCCCAAATTTGTTTTCTTAAGGTGATATACATGTATGATGTTCCATAGGCTTAACCGTTTACCCCACTTAATAACCTAAAAACAAAGTACCTATTTCAGTTTAATGTACATTCTTTTAATGTGTTGCTAATTTTCAGTTACATGGCTTCAAACACACTAGAAACGAAAATAGTTCAGCCAACAGGACAAAGAAAGCATATTAACAAAAGTACTGTCATAACAGTATTTAGAGCTGAGTTAACATTGAAAGGATGGAGGGGGAATTTCTTTCTGGCTGCTTACATTTCACACAAGTGCATGCTTCACCACTAAAACTTTTATCAATGTATTCTATATAAACAAAAAATCGGTATGGAGAACCATACATGACTTCCATGTCCTAAAATATATATTTAAAATCATTTAAATATTAATTAAATAAGTGGATGCTTGAATTCTGAAGAAATGACGTATCAGCTAAAATGGTACCCTCATGTCAGGTGATGAAGACTATCCTCAACCTTCGTGAGGAAGGACTGTACTTTTGGATAAAATGTTTGTAGGTCGAACGAATAGCTGGCCAAAGGGAGCTGCGATCTGATTCCTGTAAAGAAATTGGACTCTCGGTGCGAGTTATCGGCCGAGGGTGAATGATGTCTATAGTGTTATCAAAGTCTTTTCTGTCAATACTATACTGGTCATTTTTCTTTTTTAAAATCGAGTCTTTGTTTCTTTCTTTCCATTTGTCTTCTGATTTCCTGAACGACGATTCTGTTCACCCGTATAATTATAAATTTCTTAGCAAAACATTTCTTCCTTAATACGTTTGCGTCTTCTGTTTAACACCCACCATTCTGATCCATGTCATAATGCTATATTCCACACAGGCTAGTAAATAACTAGCCATCAGAGAGGTCAAAATATTTTCCAGGAGGGGCAAACAATTTTCCAGAGGAGAAAAATATTGATATTTTTCATACATACACACATGCACATATTAGTTTGTAATTCTTATATTATAATAGAAATAAATACAAAGATTGTATTAATTTATTAAAACATTTATTGCTTCAAAACATGCATAAAATTAATGGTTTGTAAAAGTTAATGATGTTTGATCTCCATTAAGTAGTGGTCATTTCCAAAGTTTTAAAATGATGATGTCCAAAATCAAAACATCAGAGCAGGTGTTAGTCTGTATGGGGGTACACCGTGGACAAAAATTTTCAACATTCCATATGGAGCGTTGCTTAGAGTAAAGCTGCAAATCTACAGTGTACGTTTCACAGAACAAACACGTGGAAAAGAAGGAGCGCTCCCAAGTCTCTCATGGACCCTGAGCATCTTGCAGAGGGTTCATTCCCTAAAGACGAAAAGTGTGTTTATGGACTGTTCTTCTGAAAACATGTGCAGTTACACTGGCACTGGCGAGCGATCCACAAGAAGCAAATCACTGTCCACGCTGGACACCTTTTCAGCTTGCACGTGTTGTGTTGGTGTGGGTTTTGGCACTTTCCATTTAAAAAGCGCGCAAACATAAGACAATAAAATGGCAACGTAAACATTACATAATTGAGATATGCCTGCCTGCCATGAACGATATATTTTCTCTCATACATGATTTAAATTAAAATGAAAAATATAGAATTTTGTTAAAGTGAAATGAAGTTTTTCCATAGAAACTACTTCTTTGTTGTCAATAATGTAGTACACATATAAAACTTATAAAAATTTACTTCCTCCATCATCAACTACTATTTTAATTAATAAAAAAAATTACCCCCTTCCCCATTCAACTACCCTTTTCATTTATAGATATTTCATCTACCTTTCTACATTTGACTATTATGACCTTATTTTCAGGATACTTTATTTATCAAAATTAAGCACTTTACTCTTGTTAAATGTAAAACGTTGCAGGTAAACTACCCCTTTCCCTTAACCCATCTTCACCAAAAACAATAGGCCTTGAGTCCTCTACAATTCAGGGCTGTATGCAAAAAATTATTTGATTGTTTGAATTTGCGGTTGTTATCGTTTGACATAGAAAAAATTCTACACACAAACACTTTTCGAAAAATGACTTTTTTTCATGTTTTGATGGTAGTAAAATCAGAATCTGCCGTTATCTCGAACACGATTTTTTTCGCCATGACCATACTTCCATTTGATTATGGAACATGGAAGTAAAAAATCACACCGACAGTACATTGTCAGAACTGCTGAAGCTGTGCTCTGGTTTATAAATGTTTTACTTCCATGTTCCATAAGGAAATGGAAGTATGGTCACGGCAAAAAAAATCGTGTTCGAGATAACGGCAGATTCTGATTGTACTACCATCAAAACATGAAAAATCATTTTTCGAAAAGTGTGTGTGTGTGTGTGTAGAATTGTTTCTATGGCAAACAATAACAGCCGCAAATTCAAACAGAATCAAATAATTTTTTGCATACATCCCTTAATTGTAGAGGACTCAAGGCCTATTGTTTTGGTGAAGATCGGTTAAGGGAAAGGGGTAGTTTACCTGCAACGTTTTACGTTTTAACAAGAGTAAAGTGCTTAATTTTGATAAAGTATCGGGAAAATAAGGTCATAATAATCAAATGTAGAAAGGTAGATGAAATATCTACAAATGAAAAGTGTAGTTGAATGGGGAAGGGGGTAATTTTTTTTATTAATTAAAATGGTAGTTGATGATGGAGGAAGTAAATTTTTATAAGTTTTATATGTGTACTACATTATTGACAACAAAGAAGTAGTTTCTATGGAAAAACTTCATTTCACTTTAACAAAATTCTATATTTTTAATTTTAATTTAAATCATGTATGAGAGAAAATATATCGTTCGTGGCAGGCAAGCATATCGCATTTATGTAATGTTTATGTTTCCATTTTATTTTTTTACATTTGCACGCTTTTTAAATGGAAAGTACCTAACCCACACCAACACAAAGAGTGCAAGCCGAAAAGGTGTCCAGCGTGGACAGTGATTTGCTTCCTGTGGATCGCTTGCCAGTGTAACTGCACATGTTTAAAGAGAAACGGTCCATTAACAGACTTTTCGTCTTTAGGGAATGACCACTGCAAGATGCTCAGGGTCCATGAGAGACTTGGGAGAGCTCCTTATTTTCCGCGTGTTTGTTCTGTGAAACGTACACTGTAGATTTGCAGCTTTACTCTAAGCAACGCTCCATATGGAATATTGAAAATTTTTGTCCACGGTGTACCCCCATACAGACTAAAACCTGCTGATGTTTTGATTTCGGACATCATCATTTTAAAACTTTGGAAATGAGCACTACTTAATGGAGATCAAACATTAACTTTTACAAGCCATTAATTTTATGCATGTTTTGAAGAAATAAATGTTTTAATAAATTAATACAATCTTTGTATTTATTTCTATTATAATTTAAGAATTACAAACTAATATGTGCATGTGTGTACGTATGATAAATATATCAATATTTTTCTCCTCTGGAAAATTGTTTGCCTCTCCTGGAAAATATTTTGACCTCTCTGATGGCTAGTTATTTACTAGCCTGCGTGGAATATAGCGTTATGACATGGATCAGAATGGTGGGTGTTAAACAGAAGACGCAAACGTATTAAGGAAGAAATGTTTTGCTGAGAAATTTATAATTATACGGGTGAACAGAATTGTCGTTCAGAAAATCAGAAGACGAATGGAAAGAAAGAAAGACTCGATTTTGAAAAAGAAAAATGACTAGTATAGTATTGTCAAGAAAGACTTTGATAATCATTCACCCTCAGCCGATAACTCGCAGCGAGAGTCCAATTTCATTACAGGAATCAGATCACAGCTCTTCGTTCGACCTACAAACATTTTATCCAAAAATACAGTCCTCCCTCACGAAGGTTGAGGATAGTCTTCACCCACCTGATATGGGGGTACCATTTTAGCTGATACGTCATTTCTTCAGAACTCAAGCAACATTGTTGTATGTGTACTACTTTATAGGCAACAAAGAAGTTGTTTCTATGGAAATATTTCATTCAATTTGTCAAACATAAAACTAGATTTACAAGATAGGGAATATCTTTTTTAGAAATTATCAAACCGAATTCAAGTAAATTATTTTAATCATAAATCTTACAACATGGAAGTCATGTATGGTTCTCCATTCCGATTTTTTAGAAATGTCTTCCAGATCAATGTGTGGAAAGGTTAGCATTGCACGTCTCTTGACGGCTCACCTTCTATTCTATCATCAATGATTGCAATTCCCTTATATATGTTCCGCTCAAAAAGTCTAGCATCGTCAGAAGATGCAATTTAATCCAGAGACTTTTAATCCTCTGTGTATTATAGATCTGTTTTAGTATAACATATGGCAAACATTTTAAACGTTAGATTTTGAAAAATTTTATATACACTAAGTTTCACATATATTCACATTTAAACTCGCATGCATGGTTATCACTCTTATATGTAAGTTATCACATATAAATTATAACAAAATAATACACAATTTTTAAATAACAGTATATATGTATTTATATAACATAAAGAAATTTCGTATGCAATCAGTGAATATTATGTATGTGGATGATGCTCATGCTTTCATGCATTTATGTTCGCTATGTTGACATGCATATAACACACTGTGCTTAAAATTTCTCCCAAGTGCATCACACAAAGTTATACATGCAGCTTTAAATCAAGCAATTCTAGTATCTCTGAAACATCTATGTTTTAAAGTTTTAATTTAATTATTACTTGTCAGCACACAAAAATTAATAATTCTTATAACAATTGTTCCAACTACTAGGAGTTACAATATAGGTATGAAGCAATGCATTACAGTAACACAATAAGCATTATTCTGTTTCCAGCATTAGATCTTGTAAAAGTTAATAGACAAAACGGTTTTTACAAACACTTGAACTCAGTCTAAGTTATTCACAAATAACTAATACAAGGACAAGAATTCTCATACATGTAAAAACTATATGTATTTTTTATTACGTATAACATGATAAATTAACTACTTACACAATTGAGTAATGCCATTATTCAGTGTACTCCCTTATCTAGAGATAGTCATGAAATTTTGAATTACTATAATTGGAAAAGAATTAATTTACCTTGTGGAATATATAATACTGTGTGGACCACAATTTCATACACGCAAACAGCTTAACATTCAATGTAACACTAGCAGGTTTCTAAAACCTGTTACTTTTCATTTTATACCTAGGTGTTCTTGCAGATTGCCTAGACCAAAAATTAATCTATTTACTTCAACACATACTTGAACTCTTTAATCTCAAAGAGGTTTATTTACACTTTTCTCAGAACTATCCTAGGTCTGATAAAAACCTGCTAGAGTTTTGAAGAACTACATATACTTGGATTAAATGTACACCTTTCCCAATTTATATGAGAGTTCATATTTTTCACTGCCACTTTACTATTAGTGGATTACATTAATTAACATTGCCAATGCTGTCTTTATTATGTTGTCAGTTAATCTTCTTCTTAGTCATCGTCTTCTACCTGTCAGGTGTCGAGGTTTTCGAGAGAGCTCTCCATTTCGTCCTGTCCAGTGCCAAAACCCTAGCACAGGCCCAAAATGCTCCTCTGACTTCTACACTCTTCTTGATGTTATCATCCCATTTAATTCTGGGCTGTCCTCTTACTCTTCTGCCTTCTGGTTTTGCCTCCCATGCTCGTCAGGGGTACCTTTCCTCATTCATCCTACAGATGTGACCAAACCAACGCAGTTTTGAGCTTTCAATTTTATTATTTAAAGAGAATATCTTCAAATTCTTCCACATGTTAACGTTTCTCAGCCTATCTCTAAGAGTTTTCTTCTCAATACTCCTCAGGAATCTCATCTCATTGCTTGTATTCTCATTTTATGTATGTCATTCAGTGTCCATGACTCGCAACTGTATGTAAATGTTGGACCACATACAGATTTGTATACTGCCAATTTGGTTTTCTGTGACACTTCGTTTTTTTCCCCAGAAACTTCCTGTCCATAAAGCTTGCTTGTCTATTTGTCTACTAATTATTATTGTTTTTGTCTTGGTGGGGCTAATAATCATATACTTCCTCCTCATCATTTCTTTCCACACATTTATGTTATGCTGCAGATTCTGTTCTATGCTGGCAATCAGAACGATGTAATCAGCAAAAGGTATGTGAACTACACTGATTGCAGCCTCCAGTTGCCTACCTTAAACTTTCTACTTCTTTGTCAATTCTCTTTGATAATAGCATCCATCAATACAGCAGGTGAAAGGTGAAAGAATATCTCCTAATCTTACTCCAGCTGAGATGCTAAATTCACTTGACGTTTCATTTGAAGTTCTGATATAGTTGCAGCAGGTCTTTGCTATAGTTGAATAGCTTTGTTAAACCCAGCTCCAACATTATAAGTTTCTAGTGTTTGCCACATTTTCTCCCAGGACACACGATCGGGTGCGTTTTGTCTAGATATTTAAACATTTTATATTATTCAGAAATCAATTTTAAGTGAAAACGTAAGAAAGAAATATGGTAGTCAAACTTTTATTGCTATATTATGTAGTACAGGGTTAAAATCACCCATAAATACTGGAAATTTCTTTTGTAGGAAAATATTTGTAATAAATTGTTGAAAACTGTATACTTATGTTTTCAGGGTCATCAATAAAGAAAGTAAGGTCAAACATATTGTAAAACAGGTCAAACATATTGTAAAACACATGGAAGTCAAAATGGTTAATTTAAAGGGGGGGGGATTTAAAAAATATATGTACCATAACTGAATTCATTTTTTTTATGATACTCAAATACAAAGAGAAATATAAGACTGAAAAAAGAAATCAGTTAAGAAAATATATATCTTTATTAACATACGCTTTTATTTTTTTACTATAATATTTATGACTAAATTTACCTCAAGATATACTTTTTCCTTTAGGAACATGTTTCGGGAGATCTTGTTCTCCCATCTTCAGCCTTCGCCATCTTGTTTCTGGTGAAGTATTTGTGTGTTGGCTTCTGGATGTTATTGAGGTAGTTTGTTTTTGTATTTTGTGTATTTTCGATGTTGAGTGCTTTGAATATTGTGTCATGTTTTGTATTGATTTGTATTTGTTCTGGTATTAATTTGTTTTGTGTTTTATGTTTGTAAATCTGTAAATTTTCCCAAATGTTCATTATGGTGCCTTTGTGTGGTATATGTTTTATTAGTGTTACATTGGTTATGTCTGGGAATTCATGTCCTGTGTTTATTGCATGTGTGGCTAAGTTGGATTTATATATATTTGGTTTTTTGTATGCATTTACTACTACTACTACTACTCTCCAGCACTACAGCCCATGGTGAGCCTTGGCCTCCGCTACGACCCGTCTCCACTCATCTCTGTCCACTGCCTTCAGTCTCCAGTTCCTAATGCCCATCTTTCTTAGATCTTCTTCCACATCCTGCTGCCATCTTCTTCGAGGCCTTCCTCTTCTTCTTTTGCCCAGTATCGTTCCACTTAATATAGTTTTGGGCATCCTCGTAACATTCATACGGAATACGTGTCCCAGCCATCTAATTCTAGCTGATTTTATGTGTCTCACCAGGTCTTGTCCACCGATCAACTCATTTATTTCACCGTTATTTCGGATCCTATACATATTCCCTTCCTTCACCGGTCCAAATATCTGTCTCAAAATTCTTCTTTCGAAAATTCTTAGTGCACTTATATTGTATGCATTTAGGTGTTCAAAATAACGTTTTTTCAGCTGTTTTTTTGTTTGTCCTATATAACATTTATTGCAATCTTGGCATTCAATTTTGTATATACCGTTGGTTGTTGTATTATCTTTGTTGTGTGAGCTATTTAGATTTTGTAATTTATTTTTATTAGTTTTGTATGCTATTTTTATATCTGTGTTTTTAAATAGTTTTGTTAGTTTTGTCATTTTATTATTTATATATGTGAATGTGGCCCATTTTTTGTTGTTGTTATTATTTATGTGTTGTTCAGTTTGATTAATTCTTAATTGTTCAGTTTTTATTTTGTATTTTATTTTATTTTCTATTTTGATCATAGTATTTTTATTGTATCCATTTGCATAACCAATTTGGTATATTATATTTCTTTCTTTGTCAGTTTCTTGTTTGTTTAGGGGTATTTTGTACATTCTGTTAAATAACGAATAAAATGCTGCCATTTTATGTTGTGGTGGGTGGTCAGAATGGTTAGGTATAATGATGTTAGTGGAAGTTGGTTTTCTATATATTGCATATTCTATGTGTTTGTTGTATCTTGTGATGGTTATGTCTAAATAGTTGATTTTGTTATGTTTTTCTTTTTCTTCTGTGAATTGTATTTTGGGATGTATGTTATTGATTTGTTTCAGTATGTTCTCTGCATTTGTGTTTTTGTTATTTGATACATATAGTCCATCATCTACATATCTTATCCATATGCCATCTGGGTCATGTGTTTTTAAAAATTTAGGGTGGTTAAAATAACTGTAATTGTAATTTAACGTTACTTGTTAAGAATTTCACTTAATTTTCTTTTAATGACAAATTACAACAGGAAAACTGCCAATTGTCTGCAAAATGCACATGTGTTTTGACCATAGTTTTGTTATTTTTTATTAATATTATAATAAAATAGACTTTATTAGAATGGCAATATAAATATCTTTTATAATTTATGATCACTGTTTTTATCAGATATATGGCTTTCAAGTTATTCAAAGTCAAAAATTGTTAGGGGGAAAAAAACCTAAAGCACCACCTTCAAACAGTCGTATCTTTTGAAATGTTAGCTCTACTGCGATGAAAAGATAAGCAGGTTGTTCGTCATAAAAGAAGCTTTATTTTGTGTATCGAACTTCATTTTGCTAAATTTAATATTTTGCAGGTTTTTTTAGAAATATATCTTTCCATTTGATGAAATCACTAAATTGATCTAAAATTCAAAGTCTTAATAGTATTCAAAACTAAGAGCTTGAAAAATCATAAAAAATTTGAATACACCGAGAGTAATGGAGGTTAATGATAGGCAATGTGGATTTATAAAATTTTTACATAGTAACAAATTACAGTAAATATTTTCAGACTTTTCCAAAAAAATTAAAAATATTAAACATTTTTTCATCATAATGTTGTTATTTGTACTGATATTATGTAAACAAAATTGAATTATAAATGAAATTTCATGACTTTCAATTTAGGTCATAGGCACTTTTCTTTAAAGCCATAGTTTTCAAGAGTCCAAAATTGTTTTTGGTGGAAAAGAAATCGAAGCACCCATTTTTAAACAACCATTAAAAAATCTCAACTTGTTTCATGTGCAATGATCTTTATTTTGGCTCCCCATCATTGCTTTAATAGATTCAATAATTTGCTTGCAAGTTAATTAACACTTTAACGACCATGGTGGGCATATACGCCCACTACTCCATCTGTCGTCTGTTGGGGCAACAGTGGGTGTAGCACGTATGCACCCGCTCAAACTTTGTTTAGAAAAATTTTCATTGTAGCCCAGGTGACCACTATGTTTTCGATTTCTCTATACGACACGATCGCTATAATCACTGTGAGCACAAAAATGTATTTGGGCTCACATTCTTGATCTTTATGAAATTCTTATTTTAGATGCTTTTTTGTAACGGGTTGTTTTTTGATTCTGAATATTATTTTTTTTTGCCTCTCATTATAAATATCTTTAAGTATAATGATAAAGTCATATCTTTAAGTTTTAAAAGTCATAATTAAGGTAACAGCTTCCCTTGAAGTTAAAGGCAATATCCTTTTCTGAATGTCAGAAATACCAGCCTTTGAGTACAAGAAGATTAGTTGTCGGTTTGTTTTATAAAAATTAAACTAGGCAAACAACAAACTATAATGAAGGAAAACCTTTGAACTGTAATTTAATAACTGCAGTGACACATATTCCACTACTACGAAAACACTTTGTTTTTGCACAACAAAGTGAATGCAACAACATTAAAAAATAAATAAATAAATAAACACATTGAGGAATGTAAAAACAACAGACCATTATAATATGGAGTATTTTACACATATGAGGAAACCAATGTTTAGGAGTTGAAAATGATTACTAAAACAATAATCTCATATGGTATACCAATCTGATATTAACAATTTTATTATGTATTCCTGTTCCATATAGTCTAAATTCAAATTAAACTACTGGACAACACCAATGAAGGTGATCTGATAAAGCAGTTGTGTTTAAAACTGTATTTCCATATCTGAACTCAAAACAACCACTGATTCTACTTTCATGCATTTACAAATAACACTACTTACTAATTTTGAGATCAGCTGATATATATACTGTAGACATATGGGTTGAAAGAATCAAACACTTGACAACATATAGTAGAATACACTTTTTTGTGAACATTATTTCTGAAAACAACTAATGAATGAATACTTTCCAGCAAAATCCCTCATTATTATTATTTAATATGGTAGACAGACAATAACTTAGTGTATTTACAACTGCAGCTGCATAGTGAATTATGAATGGGAGAGTAAAAACATTTTATCGATAAACATCTTTCATGTAGATCAGTGGGACACAACTCTCAACAAAACAATTGAGCCACACTGTGAACATATTTTCTGAGCAACATTAAAATTATAGCTCGCAATGGTAGGATGTGTGTGAAATTAGTGAGCAGTATAAATTGCCAAATATTATTTGATTGCCCATTGTCAATTTTTTACCATTTCTGTAAATTTAGTAAAGATTTCATATGTCTGAGTGCTGCATTTCATTGTGCTTGTGTTTTTAAATTTTGGTGTGCATTGCCCATTGTCAGTTTTTAATTGTGCATTTAACCAAAAAAGTGCTCCAATGTTGAAGCATGGATAAATGAATTGTTAAGAATTAATGTGATATTGAACCAGAACCAACTGACTTTTCATCTTCATTACAATGAATTCACATTTGGACTCTAATTACTAAGAGAGCGTTAGATAAATAAATGATGTAATCACATTTAAGGTTACATACACTGATGTTCTTAGTCAAAACGATTCTTAAAAAACATTACCTGAAAAGTAATAGCTGCAGTGTTTTGAAAGAGAACAATATTTTCTAACCGAATTAATGGAACCAGACAATGACAATATCAGAGTTTAGTCCTAATAATGAACTGCATATAAGCTCCACATGTCACAATAAATGACATGACATGCTCAATTAAGGGTGTTGTTATTGTGTATTACAATTAATTGCCCCTTACAAAGATTTTACTCTCTTCTTGATTTTATTCTCTACAATCTAGTTCACTCTGTTGGGTCCCATAACACTTTTGTGGAAGTAGTTTGGTTTGTTGTTCACAGTTTTAATACATACAAAGGTATAGTGCAACGTGTCTCGTTCCGATATTTTCCTCTGTGTTTGATTGTGATGCTGAACAGTGCTTTTTTACCAATTTGATTGTTACTCTTTTATTATGAATTATATTTTCTTTTGTAATTTTTGTGGTTACATGCGATTTCTGATAATTTCAACTACTATAGCTGTTTCTACACCTCGTATGGACCACCAATTGAAAGTGATGATGAATTTGATGATTTGACTGAATTATCAATACGGATGAAAGTGATGAAGAGATTAGTAAAGACAAAGATCTTGATATTGAATATTGAAGTAAACCCGTTATGGAGTGATGAAACAGCATGCTTTAAACATTCTGTTTACAGGTGAAAATCGAGTGCTTTTCCCATTTCCTAAAAATGCTCAACTGATTTACTATTTTAACATTCTAACCGACAAAATTTTCCTAGAAAACATCATTAGAGAAACTGATTGGAAAGCATTAGACAATTTTTGAGCCTTAACTACTTAACCAATACAATTTTATAGGGTGGTGTTACATACAGGAACCATCAGAATGACCTGGCTCCAGAACTACTGGAAGAAACAGTGATTACTCAAGTTACAGTGTTTTCGAGATTACATGACTCGAGACTATTTCTTACTTATACTGAGGTGTCCTCATTTTGTAAAAAACACTGAAGATACAATATACCAGCTTCATAATGAGACCACTTACTGACCACTTCAATAATAAAATGCATCAAATTTACTCTCCAAGCAGAGAATTTTTCATGGACGAAGGTACATTATTGTGGAGAAGGCGGTTGTTGTTGATTCACCAGTATGTGAAAACCAAGCGCCATAAGTATGGAATCAAATTTTATACACTTTCCGAACCTCATGGTCTGACTTTAAAATTTATAATTTACAGCAGAAAAAATGATGTGTTAGGTGGTAAAGATCATACCAACAAAGTTGTGTTTTATCATTTAAAAAGGTGACTCAACTGTGGCGGCCATGCTGTCTACATGGGTAACTATAATAGTTTCAGTCTCGCCTCCAGTTTATTTTTCATAACACATATTGCACAGGTACTATACAGAATGACCGACAACATAATCCACCAGCAGTAACAAGTCCTAAACTTGACAGGGGCCAAATGGTAGCCTAGTACGCTGACGGTATCATGATCGGGAAATGAATAGATAAGTGTGCTGTGACATATTTCTTCAGAGCATGAAAATCACATGTCACACTTATGAATAGATTGAATCAAGAAAAATGTAAACCACTTCCAATAATCAAGTATAAAGCATTCATGAAAGAGGTGGAGTGAGGCAACCAAATGTTATCGTATTATCCAAGTGAAAGGAAAACACTCTGGTGGTATAAAAGTGTTCATCCACATACTCCAGATGCAGCTTGTAAACAGTTATATTCTTTACAACATGAACAACCAAATGAGAAGAAAAATGTGTTTATGTCATTTTAGATTACAAGCTATTGAAGAAGCACTCCTTCTGCAAAAAGAAACACCAAAGCTCAATCCCACACCATTTGACAGTTCAATGCATATAATTGAGAAAAGTGAAGAACATGATGCCAAAAATCAAAGAAAAAGGAAGAGGTGCACAGAATGCTACAAAGCAAATAAAAAAGTGACATACACTTTTGTTTGCAAAACCTGCAACGACAAACCAGGGATTTGTTTAAAAAATTTCATAAAAAGAAATAGTAGAGGTGACTTGCCAGGCTGTATACAATATTATAAATACTTTTTAATAATAAAATATATTATTATCAGTTATAATGAGTAAGTTTTGGTTATAAATTTATGTTTACGTATCTTTTTGGACGAGACATGGTGTGGTGTGGACGATGCGATTCACATCACAAGAAATGACATCACATTTTGGCTCAACAAACCTTCGGAACATTGCTTTCACATAAAATCTGTTTAACTACACACCAAGGTAAGTTAATTTTTTTTTTCTTGGATAGTTTTTAAAGTATTAATACTGCAGCATATGTATTAATTTTTCTCAATTGTTCAGATTTGGTATAAAACACTATAGAATTTCTACTTTGTTACCAATAAGTAAGCACAATCTGTGTGACATTAAAAAAAAAGGAACTAAAAGAATGTATGTACAATACCCAACTACAAAAGAGACAACAACTGTTAACAAAAATAAAATGAACTGAAAAAGAATATGAACTAAATAAAAAGCTGATATAAACAACTTTCTGTAGCTTCTTTAATATAATACTGAAAGATATTGCCATCACTAATTGGATGAGTTTCACATTTTTAAACAAATACAAATTAGTGTAGTTTAAGATGATATTCTGGAGGACCAGTAGTCAGGACTGGAAAAGCAGTTTGTATTGGGCCTCTGCTTAGAGTATTTGGACTTCCAGCTAAATATAATACTGGTTAAAGTAAAGTCTGTTAATCTTATAACTACATGAAACTCTGCAAAACAGGATTAAGTATGGGTGGAGAAAGTCTTATAATTAATTCATTCTATGAAGGATACCCAGAAAGTAAGTTATGTTTAATATTGCCGTGGTATTAATGCTGTTGTGCACGTGTGGCAAGTTTGCTAATTTGTTGTCAAGGCAACACAAAGTCAAACAACTGTGTTCTGAGTAAGCTTTGTTCAAAGTGTTTATAATTTCAAAGAAAGTCTAGATACTAGCAGTGTATGAAAGTAGGTGCGTGATTTTTGAATGCGGAAGGCATTAACCCAATTGAAATTCACTATCACACTTGCAATGTTTATGGAGAAGAAGCACTGAGTGGTTTGATGGTACGGAGAATGGTATGACTTCTTAATGAAGGATGCAAAAATGTGTTCATGATGATGAACAAAGCTCGTGACCATCTTTTCGTAAATGATGACATGATGTGGACCATTGAAGAGTAGAGAAATAACTACGACATCCCTCTCCCTACATTTTCCAGAAATTTCACATTCACTTCTTTATGAAACTGTGTCTGAAAAACTAAACTACTAGAAACTGTGTGAACCTGGATTCCAAAAATGCTTATGGATCAACACAAAATGAAATGGTGAGACAGTGCATTGGCTTTTTTGACACAATTTAGACAGCAAGGGATCAACTTCCTGATATATATAGTAACTAAAGAATAGACATGGGTATCACCTGCAACCTCTGAATCAAAATAATAATCCATGGTGTGGAGGCACACTTCATTGCTTGCAAAGAAAAAAATTCAATTCAGCGTTTTCTTCTTATAAAATTATGTGCACACTCATTTGGGACGGAAAAGGAGTTTGGACTTTAGACTTCTTACATCAAAGCTCCAGAATAACTGACATAAGTTACTTACCCTCTGGAGCACTGTGTTGATTCATGATAATGAATGCTTACACACTGCCACTGCAACACAACACTGGCTGAGAACAATCTGATCATCTGTCATACAACTCAGGCCTCACACCAAACGAATATCACCTTTGAACAGTTTGAAATTCTTCCTGGGTGGCCAGCAGTTCCACAACAATATGATGTAACACAAGCTGTTAATACGTGGTTCAAATCACAGGTAGGAATTTCTATGATGAAGATATATATATATATATATATATATATAACCCTGAAGCCCCGCTAAGAAAAGTGCTTCAACAATGACAGAAACAACAGCGATAAAAACGTTTTGTAAATATATTCTTTATTTTAATAACCTAACAGAACTTACTTTCTGGATAGCCCTTATACATGACACAGAGGATTACTGCAACCAAGTGTTAAGAAAATCAATGAAAGTGAAGTCTAACTACAAAAAACAATGACAATTGAAATATATGATATTAGTACATCTGTAAGACTGCACATCATGCCTCATGTAATTCAAACAAGTTTTAATGAAAATGTAATGAATATATTGTTTTGTATAGTGAATAAAAATGTCACTATCTTTAAATTGTTAACTACACAAAAATGAACAAACAAAGACCCACAAAAATAGAAAACATTTAGTTCTGTACCTGCGCCATGTAGCAATGTATCATTACAAAGAAGGGCACCGCTAGATGTATCTGATATAAACTTGTCCCAGATTTCCTTTCTTTCAGAAAATACGTACAATACAAGAGGATTTGGCCTAGTGCAGCAAAAATGATTAGCAGTCAGTTTTAATTGAAAACTTAATTATATATCTACACTTGAGTACATTTGTTTTATAACTTCCATATGTAAGCAGCTCTTTTAACGAAACAAAAACTGCAATATAGAAAAGCAGCAACTTTCCTGAAAGAAAGACAACGAGTTAAATTCTTGGATTTCGTTGTCCATGACGTGTCCGTTACTTAACTAAATACAACTATTTGTGTTCCGAGTCGTTAATGCAATAGTTGTATTTAGTAAAGACAATGAATATTTTTAGTAGTCTATGTTAATAGGTTAGATGTCACTGGACCTCATATACATAAAGATTACCATAGAAAGAGCCACACAATTTATAAGTTCACTGTTTCTAATAAACATACGCATACAAGAAAATACAACACTGATTTGAGAAAACTATAGCTCCTTTTTTTCTGAGTTGTGTGCATTTCTCTGTGACTAATGAAGCTGTAACAGTGAAATATTTCAAACAAGCAGCATGTGTTTTTATTTAATATGAGTATCTTTATTGGAAAACAGTGAATTTTGTAAGTTAGATGGCCATCTTTAATTAAAAACACAATATGCACATGTAAATTACAACTGTCATTAATGTAGACCTGTTAACATTGAACAATCCTTGGGTTTCTGTTGAGCCATCCTCAGTGATTAGACTAAGATGCTCTCCAATAAAAAATGCGTTAATCCTACACAGTTGATGTTCCTAATAATAAAATCCATAACTCAGTAATATGGTATTTGCTATGATAATTGTGTTTACATTAATGATGTGTGAAATAGGTTACACAATTCTTACACCACTGTGGTTACATTTATATGTTTATTTAGTTTCCTTTATTTCACAAATATTCATAGAGTATTTCATTTATTCATAGGGTAATGAGCTATTTTTCATTATCATTATTTACTGTTAGATTACCTGACAAATTTTCTGAAAAGAATAACATGATATATAAATAATACACAAATGTTACAGTGAAGCAAACACAACATTCTTAAAATTTACACAAAGGACTTTACAATGCATGTAATACATTCATATCACAGTAAACACTGGATGACAACAAAAAGATTTGTAATAATAGTAATTATTGACTTTAAATAAAATATATTTTTAATGCAGGAACCACCACCAAATGAAGGTGTATTTTTGTGTCCCCCACATTAACTCACTCTGTGGAAATGAGTATCTGGGATAATAATGGGTGGCTGAAGGCCAACGGCTCACTCAGACTGTGTTCCCTGTCTGACTCCCTTAAACCAGTTCAGTGGTAAACAAAGGAGTTATTATTGTGATCAATATTATTGCTATTTTATACAGTTAATTTGATCAAAAGAGTATTTGACTTAATTGCTGTAATTAGTGGAATGAAAATGACAACAAATGTATAATCTGTCCTACTCTGAACTGAACCATTTAAAAAAATTATTACAATAATTTGTTCTGACTTGAGTTTTCAATTAAAATTTCATATTTTGTTTTGAAGTCTCAATATCTAAATAAACACTTCGTTGTAATGATTTTCAGTCTCCATGACAGGCACTCCATGAGTGTGCCTGTCATCATATTGTTAACCTCAAAATGGTTTGATGTATCAATTGCATATTTGAATATATGCTTCTATACAGTGAGTGCAAACCTTGGAAAAAAGCATTGTGTCTAATGGCAGTGATATTGCTTATGAGCGTTGTGGCTGTGTCATACTTTATTCCCATTCCCACTTGTTTAGCTCTGGTGATACTTTACACAACATGTTGACTCACCATGCTCATCAGTTATGACTAATGAATAATATGTATTTAGCATAATACATGAGCTTGTGTGTGTGGTAGGGTGACAGTGTATTATTCAGTAGCTGTAGCTTATCACCTTGTGTTATGCTTTTGGCATTTTGTTATCAGTGTAGGCCTATGTTGTAACAGTACATTATGCAATCTATTTTTAGCTGTTGATGAGCGAGTCACAATTACGCACACTAAATGGAATTTGTTTACAATATTGTTGTTGGGTGCGGAGCAGGATTGCCTAGTTATGTATTTAAACTGTAAACAAGTGTTACATTAGCCAATGGCACCAATGTGTGGCTGAAACCAGAAAGAACGGGTTTGATTGCACAGTAAAACGAAGACGGTTGTGTAGAACAAAGGCAGTGGAACTCAGTCTCACTCAGGGTTGCCAGGTGTGGGGATTTTTCCCCACAGTGGTGAAATTTTAGCCTGAAAATCGTAAGTGGGGAAATGGTGGGGATTTGTGTAAATGTGGGGAATTGGTGGCGATTTCAAATAATAAAAACGATTAAATATGTAAAATTATATTTTATGCGCATTTTAATAACCATTCAGTAAAAATATGTTTTCTTTTTCAACATTTTTCAAGCCTGATTACCGTGAATACTGAACCCCTCCCTAGCTTAGGGAACCACCAGCCGGATCCACCGGCCTCATTACCAGAGACGGGTTTAACGGTAAGCGGACTAAGCGGCTGCGTGGGGCCCCGGGATACCATAGGGCCCAGAATTTCGCAGCATTCAATTTTGAAGTGAAAACTTCTTTAGGCGCGCCTGACACATTTTTTGCATGAGGGAAAAATTACAATCTCGTTACACTACCTACTCAGTTCGAGAACCGATTATACCCGAACGTCGGCGAACCACTCCGGACTATTACTCATTGAGTTATTTATGTTTACGAAGATCCATTTCTTACTTTATAGATTTTATAGTCACTGTATATTTCAAATACAGTAAGTATAGTTTTTATTAATAGCTTAGTTAATTTCGTAGTTGGTACTTCTTCAAACAGCAAACGTTTTGGAATCAAAATTGTACAGTTGTTGTCTCGATAAACTTATTTCGTTATAAATAGTAAAGTGAGTCCTTCGAAGCTTGTAACGAATTTTTATACTTAAAAATGTAAGTTATTATAGGATGTTGTAAATAATTTTAACAGAATTTAAGTCAAACCCATAATCATTAGCAGTAGCTTAGTTAGGCTTTTTGGCGCCCACTAGTATTGTGACATAACCAAAAATCAATCTACATAACCAAATCGCACGTTGATTGTCATACATAATAGAATTAGCAGTTCTATAAGTCCACATAGATAAAAAGTACGCTTGTAGTTTTTAGCAACTAGTATAAATTATTCGTACAGAATTTGCATATATTGGGAGTTGATTGTAAACCCTGAGTATATACCTATATTTGAACAATAGATCTCGTTTTTGCTAACCTCTTAAAAATAGATCTCGTTTTTGCTAACCTCTTAAAAGAATTAAGACATTATTCTTTAAAGAATTGGACAGAGCCATATTTATATATTTTGCAAGTTAGTAAAATGTACATTAGTTGGTATTTGTAAATATACTTAATACCACAGGCTATATATACAAATATATTGCATTAACACTTTTTTATTCATTGTGCGTGTGCTATATAAAACTTAAGTGAATGATATATTTTTCATAATGAATGTTGAATTTGTTTGGTAAGGACAGACCCTTGCATTTGTTGTTCCGTGTAATATTCCAAATATAAACGTTAAGCTTTCTTTGTTACCCTAAGGAAGTTATTTTTACGGTGTTTGTAGCTTGTTATACTTTTGTCAATGGCCTGTCGTTCTGTGTATAATTTACTGCCGTACGATGTCAATTTATTTACAAAACATTAAAACAAATTATTTCTTTACAGTAAAAAATGAAGAGACATCAAAGTGGGGCAGAAAAGCGAAAAAAAAATGAAGAAAAATATGGAATTGTTGAGAGCCAAAGAAATTCATTGCATAAGTTTTTAACAGTAAATTCAGAGACACAGTTGCCATCAACATCTACTTCAGATAAATTGTCTGCGCTCGAAACTTCTTCTGAACCACACAGGCCTATAAGTGAAGAAGAGAAAAAAGAAGAACAAGTTGAGCATCAAGAGGTTGAAAATGCTACTGATAAAAGGACGTGTGAAGATGCAGAAGATAGAGATAGTCCAGACAAACACTTGAATATAGACATCGAAGTAATAAATGATATAGCTTTATGGCCAATAATTTTTTCAGATGGTATTATTGACCATATTCTTAAACACAAACCAAAAAATATCGGGAATATAGAGAATTTGAAATCAGTGTATAAAGACAGAGATGAAGTTTATTACAGAGGACTTTCTTATGATCATTTTTACAGATAGAAATCAAATGGAATTATGGAAAAGAGAACTTGGCTGATATTTTCAGAAACAAGCAAAAGTGTTTACTGCTACCCTTGCAAACTCTTTTCAAAATCAAAGTCTAAATTAATAACTGGTTTGCAAAATTGGAGATCAATTACTGTTATTTTATCGGACCACGAAGTTTCAAAAGAACACATGTCAGCCATGTGTATTCTGTACAACAGATCAACCAAATTTAATAGAATTGATACTCAACTATTACAGGAAAAGGAAAAAGAAGAATGTTACTGGAGAAAAGTGTTGAAAAGAATTGTGTCAACAATAAAATTATTGAGTCGCTTAGGATTAGGATTTAGGGGTCACGATGAAGGCAGAGATTCCAATAGGAAAGGAAATTATTTAACCTGCTTGGAATACCTAAGCGAATACGAAGAGTTCTTAAAATTCCATCTACAAAAATATGGCAACCAAGGACGAGGAAATGTGAACTATTTATCTCACAATATTTGTGACAAATTTGTAGGCCTTATTGGCAATCAAGTAAGAGCTGAAATAATTGAAGAAATCAAATCTGCGACTTATTATAGTATAATTGTTGACTCCACTCCCGATATTTCTCATGTCGACCAACTTACTTTTGTGATAAGATATGTTTCATCATCTGGTAATATAAAGGAGTTTTTTGGGATTCATTCCCATAGATAAACACAACTCTTCATACTTGGAACAAGAAGTTTTGGCAACTTTAACAAAATTAGGAGTGGATATTAAAAACTGTCGAGGACAATCTTTTGATAATGCTTCAAATATGTCAGGAAAGTACTCAGGTTTGCAAAGACGCATTAAAGAACATACTGTCGGATTTTTTATTATGGATACTCGAGTTTAAGCGTTAATTACAAGTGAACCTGTAGGTCTACTTATAAACTAGTTACATCAAATTTTTGCGCATTTAATTTTGCGTTGATCTGTGTAAGAAACATATTTTTTGAAGGTTGATTTAAATTTTTTTTCGCGGTTAGAGTAAAAAAGTCCACGTTTTTTTGTGTTTTTCAAGAAACCGCTCTCTTTGAAATTATATAAATTAAAAACCCTTGGTCCAATCATAACTAAATTTTTATACAGTACGGGCCCAAGTGTTTTCAATACACTACTTAAGTTACAAAATTGTTTTTGATCCAAAAAAAAGTTGTTATCAGTTTTGTGAAACAACTTTTTCTCGGTACAGGATAGTCGTACAAAGGCAGACTTGGTCTTGTTTTAAAGCTCTTGATCGTGGTTATCAAAATCCACAACTGCTGCAAACATACATTGAGATGCCGATTTTATACAGAGTGATATTCATGCAAGGGTGTGTGTGCACTGGACCGTGTGTAAGCGGGCCTTCCGGCGTCGAAAGCGGGTGCCGTGTTGCCACGTTCGATCACCCCGGCCGCTTCACTGCAGTTGAACAGTCGCTGTTTGGATAATTTTAACACCTTATTAATGTTATAACATTGTTTTCTATTATCCATTTCCCATCACCTTTTCTCATGAGGGCCGTGTGGTAAGCGGGACATATGGCAATGAAGGCGGGTGCGGTGTGTCCGCGATGATTCACCCCAGACCCGGACTTTGCCCTGGCTTTTGTGGCCTACCCCCAGACACGTATGATTTGCTCGTTAAAAATGATTCATTTGAACATTGGTCAGTCTGAGTCATCAGTTCTTTAAATCTGCTTCGTCTGCATGCCACTTGTCATTCTGGCTGTGTTGGTCGTTGTGTTTATATCACGTCAAGATGCCTCCGAGACCTCCGCTCTCAGAGGGTGAAGTTGCGATGATTTTAAGTGGTATATGTTTTTTTAAGAGTGAAGGAGAAAAGGTTGGCAACAAGAGGTTTCCTGTACCAGAAAGTATCACAGTGTCTTGGAGTATCCTTGGCGTCTGTGAAGAGAGTGAGTGCCTCTACCAACGAGAACGAAGAAAATACGTCACCTGGATCAAGAAAGAAGCAGTGTCAGGCGAGGACGTCCGAAAATCCAACTTGATGACTTCACTATGGGCGCAATACGGAGGAGCATACATGATTTTTACATAAACAAGATTTTTCCCACAATCAAAAACCTCCACACGAAACTTGTTGAAAATATGGCAGATTTTCCTGAGATGTTAAGATCTACTCTCTTGAAGATTGTTAAAAGCTTGGGATTTAGATATAAGAAGCTTAATAAGAAGCCAGTCCTGATAGAATCTGTGACAGTTGCTGCGTCCCGGCATACCTTCCTGAGAAAAATGAGAGAGCTACGTTCCCAGGGGTACAAGATATTCTTTACAGACGAGACCTGGTGCGGACAGAACCACAGGATGAGGTACGGGTGGCAAGAAAACGTGCTGGATGCATTAGAAAATAATTTTGACAACTATGATCAATACAGAGGACACATTCAGCAGATTTATGGATGGCGAGGAGGATTCAAGACACCGTCTGGTGATGGGAACTGGATAATAGAAAACATAATGTTATAACATTAATAAGGTGTTAAAATTATCCAAACAGCAACTGTTCAACTGCAGTGAAGCGGCCGGGGTGATTGAACGTGGCAACACGGCACCCGCTTTCGATGCCGGAAGGCCCGCTTACACACGGTCCAGCGCACACACACCCTTGCATGAATATCACTCTGTATAAAATCGGCATCTCAATGTATGTTTGCAGCAGTTGTGGATTTTGATAACCACGATCAAGAGCTTTAAAACAAGACCAAGTCTGCCTTTGTACGACTATCCTGTACCGAGAAAAAGTTGTTTCACAAAACTGATAACAACTTTTTTTTGGATCAAAAAACAATTTTGTAACTTAAGTAATGTATTGAAAACACTTGTGCCCATACTGTATAAAAATTTAGTTATGATTGGACCAAGGGTTTTTAATTTATATAATTTCAAAGAGAGCGGTTTCTTGAAAAACACAAAAAAACATGGACTTTTTTTACTCTAACCGCGAAAAAAAATTTAAATCAACCTTCAAAAAATATGTTTCTTACACAGATCAACGCAAAATTAAATGCGCAAAAATTTGATGTAACTAGTTTATAAGTAGACCTACAGGTTCACTTGTAATTAACGCTTAAACTCGAGTATCCATAATAAAAAATCCGACAGTAGTCCAAGTGCGGTTTTTATTCCGTGTGCTAACCATTCTTTAAATTTAATTGGAAAATTCGCTGCAGAAAGTTGTAACGCTGCAGTTCAATATTTTATGTTTGTGCAGAAGTTATTCACATTTTTCTCTGCGTCAACTCATCGCTGGAAAATTTTAACGAGTAAACTAGAAATGTGTAAAGATAAACAATCCGTCTCACTGAAAAGAGTTTCTGATACAAGATGGTCAGCAAGAGCAGACGCTGTATTAGCTATAAAACTTGGATTCGCCCATATAAAAGAGGCTTTAAATGAAATTTGTAATGCAGAAGAAGAAAAACAAGTTACGATAGTGGAGGCGACTTCACTTCTAAAGAAAATGGAGAAATATGAAACCGCCCTAATGACAGTGATTTGGAATACTATTTTGCAAAGAATAAATGCTACTAGTAAATCACTGCAATCAGTAGAGTGCGAACTATTCAAAGGATCTATCTACTGAATTCATTAGAAAATTTTATCAATAATTTCCAAGAGGAATATGAAAAAGTAGAAAAAGAGGCTTCTAATTTATCAGGGCTATCATTTAGTGTAGAAGATGAACAAACTCGCAGACGACGAAAGAGAAACGTGTTTTTTGATGAAAACAAAGAAGTCGGACATGAATTCACAATTACAATTAGAGAAGATTTTAAAGTCAATTCATTTTATGTCATATGTGATAACACTAAGGCACAACTATCTCAAAGAGCTCAGAAGTATGAAGTTGTTCTAGAGCCTTTTCGTACATTTTTTGACTGGAAATTGTCAACAGAAGAAAGAAAGAAAGCGTTAAAAAAGTTGAAGGATATGTACAAAAATGACATTGATGTTTGTACTTTGGAAGATGAATTGGACCATTTCTTAATATTTCTAAAAGAAAACGAGGACACCACAAAAACCACACAGACAGCTTAGGTTTCTCGTGTGATAGTGGTGTCGAATGTGTCGATAGATATCACATCTATCGAGCAGCCAAAGAAATGTCTTGCACATTTCCGAATATTGAAATATTATTGAAGATTTTTCTAACAATTCCCTTATCTATTGCGTCCAGAGAAAGATCATTTTCTGTTTAAAGAGAGTAAAAAATTATTTAAGGAATACAATGGGAGAAGAAAGACTAAATAACTTGGCCATTTTGTATATAGAGCAGGAAATTTTAAACCGCATCGACACTGACAAAATAATTGATGATTTTGCAAGAAATAAAGCAAGACGGAAATTCATAATTTAAAAATTAGGGGCTTACAAGATTCTTTAAGTAACCAATAGCTAGTGTTTCTGTAAATAATAATTACATATTAATTTGTTCCTCTGCATACTGAAAGTGAAGTGAAGCTGTCCTGTCTATGTTAAATAAGACATTTTTGTTTTGCATAATCAAACGAATGTTTAACTTTTGATATTTAAATGTTAAGTATATACTTAAGTATAAGTAAATGTTAAGTATATCCATGTTTAGTAATACTCTGTGTTTTATATCTTACATTTAATATAAACGTATTGTAGGCCTAATTAATAAAAAAATAATTATTTAACAAATGTGTGTAATATTTCTGAACTTTCCGTATGTCAGGGAAATTTCTTGAAACCGCCAGGGTATGTCAGGGAGTTATACCACACTACGTTCCAGATATTTTGAATACACCATCAATGTTAAAAGTGTGAAAATACCTAATGCTTTCATGTGTAAAGTTAGGAAAGATTATTTTGGGTTTTAGTAAATTTTGTAAAGAAAGCAATACTCTATTTGATGAATGTAAACATATAATAATTTAACTAAATGATTGCAATACAGTGATATTAAAAACATAAAAATAATGGTTTATAGTTTTAACACATTAACAAATGAAACACGGATTTGAAATAAATGAGTGAAATTGTAAAACACTTATTTATTTAATATGTAACGGTATAAAAATTTTCATTACTTTTCTTTTTTGTTAATAAGTTTATGAGGGTTTTCTTGGAACTTCTATTTCTAACTTGAGTTTGAGGGCCCCAAAATTTTTACCACTTGACTTGAACCGCCTCTGCTCATTACCATGAATCAGTGTTGCCAGGTCAACCAAACCTCTTTTCCCCACATAGCTACCCAAAATTTCCCTACTTTACCATAAAAATCCGCACTGCCACAAATCTGGGTGCTTTATGCAAAGTGTCAAATCTTAAAGAGTCTGAATTTATTCTAAATACTTAAATACTATTACAATAATAATGTAAGTATTAAACAAAATGTTTAATATAAAAGAAAATGTTCTTACACATTTGTAAGTTTCGCCAGCATCGCATCATTTATAGTCCAATAAAAAAAGGATTTATTTCATTTTTTTGTTAGAATGTTAATTGTATGTTATAGGCCTATGCCAGAAAGTGTCTCAGTACCTAACGTATTCTGTTTGTTTTCATGAATACTAATGGCACTAAAAATCCTCTCCACACTCACAAAACTACTTGGTAAAGTTAATATATAAGCCGCAAAAGCTTAAGTAACGTTTTCTTTTTATTTTTAACTTCTCTCCAAAAGCTTAATAAACTTTCATCAGCACCTGTGTTAACATTTGTGTTACTAAGGACTCCTCATTCGCTTCTAGGTTTACAATGTCTATGCCAGTGCTTTTCTCAGGGGTTGCTGCTGAAGCCAATTATTTTAATTCTTTCACACTTGTCTTACATAAATAATCTGGGTCAAGGTATATATCCAAGATAGTCCTACAGGCTGTTTCAAATCTGCTATACATTTGTACATAATCTTAGGCTTATCCGATTGAAATTCTAGCTTTATTTTTATTAAAATAGGAAGATGATGTCCAAGGAAAGAAGGTATAATTTATTTAGAAGCGTTAGCTCTTCATAAGTAGATTTTGCATTACCATAAATTAAGTATCCACCTTGAAAATAAATAGTAATGCTGAATATGGATCTAAAACTCTTACAACACATGCCAGAAAAGGTAACGACATTGTTTACCAGAGCCTTAACAAGTTATGGTGTTTAACTCCTGCACATTTTTGGAAACCCTGAAATTTGGTTTGTGTTTTTAAACTCTACTGAAAGTGTGTGTGTTACTAAATCCTGGGTAGATTCTGGTAGCTCTACCATGGGCATATGTAGTACAAATGTTTTTTTACTTGAATGGTTACTAAAAAGAAAAAAACTTAACACACTTATTAATTTTTATTATTTGGAATCCCCATCAATTCCCCACATTTACACAAAATCCCCACAATTTCTCCACATAGGATTTTGAGCCTTCAAATTTCGCCACAGTGGGGAAACATCCCCACACCTGGCAACCCTGCCATGAATACTGAACAACTGAACCCCTCCCTAGTTTAGGGAACCACCAGCCGGGATCCAGCGGTTTCCTACTCTCTGCAAATGCCTTCGCGATGGTGACTCCTGGAAATACCTTAGCAAGCTAGTTGCACAACCAACATACTGGGTTTCACAGCATTACACAGTTATTTACTATAGCGCATGCGTAAATTAGAATTTATTCGTTAGCTGCTTTTATTCATCAACTAGAATCTTTGTTAGCTGCTTTAATTGAAGTTGTTACGTTACTTTGTTCAGATTGTATATTAAGTGAAATACATTACTATATGTGCGTATCTTAGTGTGTAACAGGCGTATAACATAAATTTGACAAAACGTTCAGTTCACGGTATTCGAAATTTAATACTTTTGTGTTTTGAAAATTGATTTGTGATAGTGTGTATATATTTTTTCATATAGTTTTATCATGATGAGCAACCCTTATACCTCTAAAATTATTGAAAGAGACAGTGATAGTGATGAATACGCTACTGAAAATGAACAAATTTTAGGTAAGAAAACTCTTCCAAAAACTGTTAAGGACACAAAAACTGATATCGCTCCTAAAATGAAGCATACATTTATTCATAAATATAGGAAGGAGTGGGAACAAAATCCAGAATTCAAATCCTCGTTAAAACCCAGCAGTAAGGGGGAAACATATTTCCATTGCAAAATTTGTGGGGAGGATAGGAAAGCAGGTATATCTGCTATAAAAAAACATAACTCTTCTGATAAACACATTAAAAATTCCAAATCTGTAAAATCTTCAATGTCCCTAATTCAAAGTTTTTCCAAATCTCATAATATGCCTATACATAAACAAGGAAGGGGAGATAAGAATAGCCTCCTTTATATCAGAACATAATGTAGCCATTGAGTCAAGTGATCATTTAGTTGGACTTATTAAAGCAGTTTGTCCAGATTCCGAAATAAGTAAAAATCTATCGTGTAACCGTACTAAATGTACTGCAATAATAAAAAATGTGATAGCCAAAACAGTGTTCGAGGAAATATTTGATGTTATGAGGAACAATAACTTTAGCATTTTGGTAGATGAGTCAACTGATAGGTCATCTAATAAACACTTAGCAGTATTTTAGTAGGAATAAACCTGTTTTAGTACCAAGCCACGTGTCTGTTAACTATATGAAAAATATATTGTACTAACCGTCTGTGACTTCTTGTATGATGTCCTTTCTTATTGCGACATGTTTCGAGACACTTGTCTCATTTTCAAAGCATAAAATATTTAGCACATATCATTCACTGATATACTTGTCAAACGTTAAAACCATAAATAGCACAATTTACCATATAAACTATATACTTTTTGTAACATGAATCGGGCAAACAGTGTACACTGCGCAGCGACCCACCGCGCATTCCATTCATGTTACAAAAAGTATATAGTTTATATGTTAAATTGTGCTATTTATGGTTTTAACGTTTGACAAGTATATCAGTGAATGATATGTGCTAAATATTTTATGCTTTGAAAATGAGACAAGTGTCTCGAAACATGTCGCAATAAGAAAGGACATCATACGAGAAGTCACAGACGGTTAGTACAATATATTTTTCATATAACTTAGCAGTAGTTGTAAAGACGTGTTTGAATAATCATGATTTGTGGGATGATTTTTTATGTATTTTGCCTGTTGTAGATGGAACAGCTTATAAGTCCAATCTGATAGGATTTGCAGCTGATGGAACAAATACCATGATGGGTCCTAAACATTCCTGCAAACTATGTTAAAAGCAGATGTACCCAATATTTTTATTATGAAGTGTGTTTGTCACTCTCTGGCTTTGTGTGCTTTGTATGCTTGCGAGAAACTACCAGAATCTTTTGAGGATTTAGTTAGGAGTATATATACCTATTTTCAATATAGTCCAAAAAGACAACACGAATTTCAAGCATTCCAAAAATTTGCAGAGGTTAAAATACCGGTACATAAGTTGTTAAGGCCCTGCCAAACCAGATGGTTATCTTTACTAGCATGTGTCGAAAGAGTTGTTGAACAATATCCAGCATTGCTGCTATATTTTCAAGGGGAATTTTTAATTGATGACAATGCAAAATCCATTTATGAAAAATTAACACCTATAAATAAATTATATCTTCTTTTCTTGGAGCATGTTCTCCCAATTTTAACAGATATGAACCTAGAATTTCAGTCAGACAAACCTAAGATTCAATATCTATATAACAGTGTATAGGACAATCTTGGATTTTTACATAGATCCAAATTACTTAAGTAAAATGGATGTAACCAAATTGCAGTACAGAAATCCTTCAAATTTTACAAAACTAGAAAACATTTATGTAAGTGCTAAGTGCACTGTGATTTTGGAAAGCAAAGATTCAAATCTGTCACTGGAAGAAATAAAAAATTTCAGAGCAAACTGCTTAAACTTTTATGTTGAAAGTGCCCACCAAATTTATAGCCGGTTTCCTTTTAACAGTAACTATGTGCAAAGCTTAAAACATCTAGAATTTCTAGACAGGAAAAAAATTGAAGACATTTAATCATTAGCTTCAGCATTTGAGAAAAGTATTAAAATAAATATAGATAGATAGGGAACGGAGAGTTCTTAGGAACACAAATATTAACACCGGCACAGATAAAAGTTTATTAAGCTTTTGGTGAGAAGTTAAAAGTACAAAACATGTGAATGATATTGAAGCTTTTCCAAATTTAAATAATTTTGTGGCATAGCCTATACATATTTACTCTACCTCATAGTAGTGGGTGTGTTAAAAGGGCTTTTAGTGCCATTAATATTAACAAAAACAAAATCAGGAACAAGTTGGGTTCTGAGACACTGTCTGGCCTATTGCATACAAAAAACGTTCTAAGCAAACAGAATAAATCCTGTTTCGATTTTAATATACATAATTCAATGCTGGTAAAACATAACAACTCTATGTATATGAACTAAATATAGGAGACTAAATCGTTTTTGTGAATTAAACTGTTAAATATTGTTTTTGGAAAGATGTTAAATATAGTGTAAAGTGTAAATAGTGACTGAAGCCTATAATGGACTAAGTGCTTGCAAAGGATTTCAAAAAGTAATGAGGCTGACCTCAGCAGGTGAGAACATTTTCTTTTATCATATTTACACAAGTTTTTTTAATGTTTATATTATTCTTGTAATAGTATTTAAACATTTTGAATATACTCAGACCCTATAACATGACACTTAGCGTAAAGCACACATACTGTGTGAGTGGGGATTTTTATGTCAAAGTGGGGAAATTTTGGGTAGCCATGTGGGGAAAAGACGACTCATTGACCTGGCAACACTGGTCTCACTACTGCCAGCAGCCAGTGTACATGTATTTTATAGTGCCCGTGGGAAGCCAAGGCAGGCTTACCGCTATCAAAGTCAAAAATAATATAAAATTGTTGAAAATCAGTAAACGGGAGTTTACTGGACTTTCGGAACATTTTATTTTTATTGTAGTAGGTTGGGAAACGGTTTTATAAAAATGATAATTACCGAGAAAGTGTGTGGTTTCGCCCGAGTGGTGCAACGACCAGGTGTATGTGAAAGTGAGACTCACCAAAAAAGACAAGTACTAAAGAGTAAAAGAACAAGGGTTTGAAAAATTTTGTCAATGGAATTTAAACAAACAAAAAATAAAATTATGAAATAAAATTAAGTAGGGAAACTGATAAGAGTGTAAGAGAGAGAGAAGGGGGTATTATTAAAAAGAAAAAGTACTGATTTGCTAACATTTATCTTTTTGTTTTGTTTTCTCTTTTATATTTGTAGTATGAAACAACATTTCAATATTATTTCATTATAATAAAATAAGAATTTTTATTACAATGTGTTAATTTAGTATGCCACTCTACCTATAACCTATTCTCTGTGTCCAAAAGTTCGTCTAACGGCCTTAAAATTTTTCTGTGAGAGTTTATATTTTAAATTGTTTTTCACGGGGAAAGCTGTTACAGTTTCCACATTTCCTCCAATAAAAATTTGATGGTGACCCTGGGGCTTTTGGTGTTTTTGGAATCTTCTGAAGGTAAGGTATGTAAGGTTAGTAACAGGGTTTAATTCCTTCTTTTTATTATCATTAATTATTCCAAAACATTACAATGTTCAAGAGATACAAAAGTGTGTCAACAAAGCGGCTACATAGGCGGAGAAGAAAGAATCATCAAAGTTCATAAGAGTTGCTGATATGAGTTGATCATTAAAGCTGTTTCAGTGATTTCAAAATAAACATATGTCTGTTTCTTTGTTAAATGATCAACACGTGCGTGCGCATGCTTTACTTACTGACACCTACTGCTCACTGCTTTGTGCGAATGTGTTCAAAGATTGCTGTGTGCATGTAATATAAGAGGGCAGAGGTATTTGTGACTCCTGTGCAGTGTCTCGACCATAATACAGTAATGGTGTTGTTTGTCAATAGTGTAGTTCACAGGCCAATGCTTTTTTTAAATGTTTCCACAGACTATAGTAGCAGCCAAGATACTCAATTTTGTATGAACTGGCCTAGCAGAAGTAGTACTTAATATTTTTTTATTTTTTGGCACTTCATGACTATGTTTAACATTGCAGTATTTATTGAATTTTAAACGTATTCTCAGCATATATTGGTTTTAATATACAAAATGCTATTGAATGGATATTTGACAGGGCTTCACAGCATAAGTGTATTAAAATTTTGTTAATTAAAAACATTACACTTAATGTGTTCTGTATTTAATTAATTGTATAATTGCAAAACATGAATTTCATGTGGACACACTTTTGTCTTGTCTGGGATCACCAGTAACAACATTTTCATGTGGTAAACATATCGCAGTACACATAACAGCAATGGATGTAATCTGTTTATAAAAGAGTGAACATAGATTTATTATTAATTACTTCCATGTTCCATAAGGAATGGAAGTATGGTCATGGTGAAAAAACCCGTGTTTGAGATAATGGCAGATTCTGATTGTTCTACCATGAAAACATGAAAAAAAGTCATTTTTCGAAAAGTGTCTGTCTGTCTTAGAATTTTTTCTATGGCAAACGATAACAGCCGCAAATTCAAACAGAATCAAATAATTTTTTGTATACAGCCCTGAATTGTAGAGGACTCAAGGCCTGTTGTTTTTGGTGAAGATCGGTTAACACTTTGAGGACCAACGGCGTAATATTGCGCCGCCAGTGGACTTGGTATTTTGACAGGCGGCGTAATATTACGCCACTCACTTTTCAATGCTTTCAAATGTTTCGCGTTGTACTATTACGCCACAGAACGAATGCAGAAGTTTTATTTGACATTTTAGTTCGTATTTCTGCCATCAGATTGCAGCACTGACTGAAGAAAATAGTTTTTAGGAAAATAATTTCTACAGTTGGCAGCGTCATGACTTTGTTTACATTTTGCGTGTTCAAGGTGGAAGTTGTGATTTTTGTTTACATGAGGATTGCGGTTTTTCTGAGGTTATTTCGTATTTATTTTGCGTGTTACTGATAGCAGCGAGCGTGTTTGTTTTAATTACTATATTATTAGTTACACAATCGATAAACAATATTTGACAGAATTTTTTGGTTAAAATAATTGTACAAAAAAAAGTATTTTTAAACAGCTTTAGTTGCAATATACAGTATAAAATCAATAATAAAAATATTATAAGTATTTTCCTAAGAGGAAAGTAGGAAAAAGTGTGGTATAATTATTTTTTTAGTATTACATTGTATTAAGTATTTATGAGTGTTTATACAATGCTTAAAAAAAAAACGCTGGTCATAGGGGATGGTCTATACAAAAAAGCCATGTTACTCAAAGTGTTAAGGGAAAGGGGGAGTTTACCTGCAACGTTTTACGTTTTACCAAGAGTGAATTGCTTAATTTTGATAAATAAAGTATCCTGAAAAGAAGTTCATAATAATCCACTGTAGAAAGGTAGATGAAGTATCTATAAATGAAAAAGGTAGTTGAAGGGAGGAGGGGGTAATTTTAAAAAAATATCGGTATGGAGAACCATACATAACTTCCACGTTCTAAGATTTATATTTAAAATCATTTTTGAAATGAAATATTACCATAGAAACTACTTCTTTCTACTTACTGCTTCAGCCTTAACCACAGTCACTAACGTATACCACCTCACGTTATCGCACTCGATTTTCACTGATGATGGAAGTCGATGGCATTGCCGAAACGTCTGGTTTTGTAGAAAACATTGGACTTCGGCCAAAAAACATCCCGGGAAGGAATTTTAACAAAAACTACTTCATTGTTGCCGATAACGTTGTACACATATATATAAAAAATATGCATAAAATTAATGGCTTGTATAAGTTAATGATTGATCTCCATTAAGTAGTGCTCAAGTTTCCAAAGTTTTAATATTATGATGTCCGTAATTAAAACATCAGAGCAGGTTTAGTGTGTATGAGGGTACACCGTGGACAAAAATTTTCAACATTTCCTATTGAGCGTTGCTTAGAGTAAAGCTGCGAATCTACAGTGTACGTTTCACAGAACAAACACGCGGAAAAGAAGGAGCGCTCCGAAGTCACTCATGGACCCTCAGCATCTTGCAGAGGGTTCATTCCCTAAAGACAAAAATTCTGTCTATGAATCGTTCCTCTGTAAACACGTGCAGTTACACTGCCCAGCGATCCACAGGAAGCAAATCGCTATCCATGCTGGACAATTTTTCGGCTTCCACGCGTTATGTTGGTGTGGGCTTCGGCACTTCCATTTAAAAAGCGTGCAAATGTAAGAAAATAAACATGAGTGAGGCAAGAAATAACGCGAATTTTGTGTGTGTGTGTGTTCCCTGCCTTTTTATTGCAGTAATCATAATAATAAAAAGGAAACGTAAACATTACATAATTGAGATATGCTTGCCTGCCACGAACGATATATTTTCTCTCATACATGATTTACATTAAAATGAAAAAATTATAATTTTATTGCCTGGCAACAAAATTATTTTATTTTTAACAATTACCATTGTTTGAAAAAGTTTAAATGAATATTCAAGTACTTTACTGTTGTTAAAACGTAAAAGGTTGCAGGTAAACTACCCCTTCACCTTAACCGATCTTCACTAAAATCAAAAGGCCTTGAGATCACTACAATTCAGGGATGTTTGCAAAAAATTATTTGATTCTGTTTGAATATGCGGCAGTTACCGTTCGTCATAGAAAAAATTACCGATGATAAAAAAAACGCTGCAGGTAAACTACCCCTTTCAATTAACCGATCTTCTCCGAAAACAATAGGTCTTGAGTACTCTACAATTCAGGGCTGTATGCAAAAAATTATTTGATTCTGTTTGAATTTGCGGCTGTTATCGTTTGCCATAGAAAATACCCTTTTTAAAACATAAAACATTGCAGGTAAACTACCCCTTTCCCTTAACCGATCTTCACCAAAAACAACAGGTCTAGAGAACTCTACAATTCAGGGCTGTATGCAAAAGAGTAGTAGATTCTGTTTAAATTTGCGGATGTTATCGTTTGACATAGAAAAAAATGAATTACCATTGGTTAAAAAAAACCGTTGCAGGTAAACTACCCCTTTCCCTTAACCGATCTTCACCAAAAACAATAGGTCTTGAGTACTCTACAAATCAGGACTGCATGCAAAAAATTATTTCATTCTGTTTGAATTTGCGGCTGTTATCGTTTGCCATAGAAAAAAAATCTACAGACAGACAGACACACAGGCAGACAGACAGAGACACACACGCACACACACTTTTTGAAAAATGACTTTTTTTCATGTTATTTCGGGCGTGTTTCTTTTAATTACTATATTATTAGTTACAAAATCGATAAACAATATTTGACAGAATTTTTTGGTTAAAATAATTTTACAAAAAAACGTATTTTTAAACAGCTTTAGTTGCAATATACAGTATAAAATCAATAATAAAAATATTGTAAGTATTTTCCTAAGAGGAAAGTAGGAAAAAGTATGGTATAATTATTTTTTTAGTATTACATTGTATTAAGTATTTATGAGTGTTTATACAATGCTTAAAAAAAAAAAAAAAAAAACGCTGGTCATAGGGGATGGTCTATACAAAAAAGCCACGTTACTCAAAGTGTTAAGGGAAAGGGGGAGTTTACCTGCAACGTTTTACGTTTTACCAAGAGTGAATTGCTTAATTTTGATAAATAAAGTATCCTGAAAAGAAGGTCATAATAATCCACTGTAGAAAGGTAGATGAAGTATCTATAAATGAAAAAGGTAGTTGAAGGGAGGAGGGGGTAATTTAAAAAAAATATCGGTACACAGAACCATACATAACTTCCACGTTCTAAGATTTATATTTAAAATCATTTTTGAAATGAAATATTACCATAGAAACTACTTCTTTCTACTTACTGCTTCAGCCTTAACCACAGTACTGTAGTCACTAACGTATACCACCTCACGTTATCGCACTCGATTTTCACTGATGATGGAAGTCGCATTGCCGAAATGTCTGGTTTTGTAGAAAACATTGGACTACGGCCATATATCCCGGGAAGGAATTTTAACAAAAACTACTTCTTTGTTGCCGATAACGTTGTACACATATATATATATAAAAAATATGCATAAAATTAATGGCTTGTATAAGTTAATGATTGATCTCCATTAAGTAGTGCTCAAGTTTCCAAAGTTTTAATATTATGATGTCCGTAATTAAAACATCAGAGCAGGTTTAGTGTGTATGAGGGTTCACCGTGGACAAAAATTTTCAACATTTCCTATTGAGCGTTGCTTAGAATAAATCTGTAAATCTACAGTGTACTTTTCACAGAACAAACACGCGGAAAAGAAGGAGCGCTCCGAAGTCACTCATGGACCCTCAGCATCTTGCAGAGGGTTCATTCCCTAAAACGAAAAGTCTGTCTATGAATCGTTCCTCTGTAAACACGTGGTTACACTGCCCAGCGATCCACAGGAAGCAAATCGCTATGCACGCTGGACACTTTTTCGGCTTGCATGCGTTATGTTGGTATGGGTTCGGCACTTTCCATTTAAAAACCGTGCAAATGTAAGAAAATAAACATGAATGAGGCCAGAAAGGCCAGAAATAACACGAATTGTGTGTGTGTGTGTGTGTGTGTGTGTGTGTGTGTGTGTGTGTGTGTGTGTCTTCCCTGCCTTTTTATTGCGGTAATGATAATAATAAAATGGAAACGTAAACAGTACATAACTGAGATATGCTTGCCTGCCACGCACGGTATATTTTCTCTCATACATGATTTACATTAAAATGAAAAAATTATAATAATATTGCCTGGCAACAAAATTATTTTATTTTTAACAATTACCATTGTTTGAAAAAGTTTAAATAAATTTTCAAGTAGGGTACTTTACTCTTGTTAAAACGTAAAACGTTGCAGGTAAACTACCCCTTCCCCTTAACCGATCTTCACCAAAATCAAAAGACCTTGAGTTCTCTAAAATTCAAGGATGTATGCAAAAAATTATTTGATTCTGTTTGAATATGCGGCAGTTATCGTTCGTCATAGAAAAAATTACCCTTGTTAAAACATAAAACGTTGCAGATAAACTACCCCTTTCCCTTAACCGATCTTCACCAAAAACAATAGATCTTGAGAACTCTACAATTTAGAGCTGTATGCAAATAATCCTTTGATTCTGTTTCAATTTGCGGCTGTTATCGTTTGCCAAAAAAAAAATTACCCTTGATAAAAAAACCGTTGCTGGTAAACTACCCCTTTCCCTCAACCGATCTTCATCAAAAACAATAGGTCGTGAGTACTCTACAAATCAGGACTGCATGCAAAAAATTATTTCATTCTGTTTGAATTTGCGGCTGTTATTGTTTGCCATAGAATAAAATCTACAGACAGACACACAGACAGACAAACACACACACACACATAGACACTTTTCGAAAAACGACTTTTTTTCATGTTTTGAGTGTAGTACAATCAGAATCTGCAATAATCTCGAACACGATTTTTTTTGCCATCACCATACTTCCATTTCCTTAAGGAATATGGAAGTAAAATATCGGTATGGAGAACCATACATGACTTCCATGTTCTAAGATTTATATTTAAAATCATATTCGAAATGAAATATTTCCATAGAAACTACGTCTTTCTACTTATTGCTTCAGCATTAACCACAGTACTGTGGTCACTAACATATACCACCTCACGTTTTCGCACTCGATTTTCACCGATGATGTCAGTCGATGGCACTGCCGAAAAGTTTGGTTTTGCAGAAAACATTGAACTACGGCTCAAGAGCCCGGGAAGCAATTTTAACAAAAAACTACTTCTTTGGTGCCGATAACGTAGTACACATATAAAAAATTCTCCTATAATACTATAATTTTTAATAATAGAAAATTACCCCCACCCTGTTCACATAACCTCTTCATTTATAGATATTTCATCTACGTTTCCTACAGTGGATTACTATGAGCTTCTTATCAGGATACTTTATTTATAAAAATTAAGTACTTTACTCTTGTTAAATCATAAAATGTTTCAGGTAAACTACCCCTTTCTCTTAACCGATCTTCTCCAAAATCAACAGACTTTCCGTCCTCTACAATTCAGGGAAGCATGCAAAAAAATATTTGATTCTGTTTGAATGTGCGGCAGTTATCGTTCGTCATGGAAACATTTCTCTTGTTACAACATAAATGTTGCAGGTAAACTACCCCTTCCCCTTAACTGATCTTCACCAAAATCAATAGACCTTGAGCTCTCTGCAACTCAGGAAAGAGTGCAAAAAATTATTTTATTCTCATTTAATTTTCGGCAGTTATCGTTCGTCATAAAAAAAATTACCCTTTTTAAAACATAAAACGTTGCTGATAAACTACCCCTTCCCTTAACCGATCTTCAACAAAATCAACAGACCTTGAGTTCTCTTTAGTTCAAAAAAGTATGCAAAAACCTAGTTGATTCTGTTTGAACTTACGGCAGTTATCGTTCGTCATATAAAAAATTACCCTTGTTAAAACATAAAATGTTGCTGGTAAACTACCCCTTTCCCTTAACCGATCTTCACCAACACCAATAGGTATTGAGAACTCTACAATACAAAGCTGTATGCAAAACATCATTTGATTCTGTTTCAATTCCACGCGTTATGTTGGTGTGGGTTTCGGCACTTTCCATTTAAAAAGCGTGCAAATGTAAGAAAATAAACATGAGTGAGGCAAGAAATAATGCGAATTTTGTGTGTGTGTGTGTGTGTGTGTGTTCCCTGCCTTTTTATTGCAGTAATCATAATAATAAAAAGGAAACGTAAACATTACATAATTGAGATATGCTTGCCTGCTACGAACGATATATTTTCTCTCATACATGATTTACATTAAAATGAAAAAATTATAATTTTATTGCCTGGCAACAAAATTATTTTATTTTTAACAATTACCATTGTTTGAAAAAGTTTAAATGAATATTCAAGTACTTTACTGTTGTTAAAACGTAAAAGGTTGCAGATAAACTACCCCTTCACCTTAACCGATCATCACTAAAATCAAAAGGCCTTGAGATCACTACAATTCAGGGATGTATGCAAAAAATTATTTGATTCTGTTTGAATATGCGGCAGTTACCGTTCGTCATAGAAAAAATTACCGATGATAAAAAAAACGCTGCAGGTAAACTACCCCTTTCCATTAACCGATCTTCTCCGAAAACAATAGGTCTTGAGTACTCTACAATTCAGGGCTGTATGCAAAAAATTATTTGATTCTGTTTGAATTTGCGGCTGTTATCGTTTGCCATAGAAAATACCCTTTTTAAAACATAAAACATTGCAGGTAAACTACCCCTTTCCCTTAACCGATCTTCACCAAAAACAACAGGTCTTGAGAACTCTACAATTCAGGGCTGTATGCAAAAAATTATTTGATTCTGTTTGAATTTGCGGCTGTTATCGTTTGCCATAGAAAATACCCTTGTTAAAACATAAAACGTAGCAGGTAAACTACCCCTTTCCCTTAACCCATCTTCACCAAAAACAATAGGTCTTGAGTACTCTACAAATCAGGGCTGTATGCAAAAACTTATTTGATTCTGTTTGAATTAGCGGCTGTTATCGTTTGCCATAGAAAATACCCTTTTTAAAACATAAAACATTGCAGGTAAACTACCCCTTTCCCTTAACCGATCTTCACCAAAAACAACAGGTCTTGAGAACTCTACAATTCAGGGCTGTATGCAAAAGAGTAGTAGATTCTGTTTAAATTTGCGGCTGTTATCGTTTGACATAGAAAAAAATTAATTACCATTGGTTAAAAAAAACTGTTGCAGGTAAACTACCCCTTTCCCTTAACCGATCTTCACCAAAATCAATAGGTCTTGAGTACTCTACAAATCAGGACTGCATGCAAAAAATTATTTCATTCTGTTTGAATTTGCGGCTGTTATCGTTTGCCATAGAAAAAAAATCTACAGACAGACAGACACACACGCACACACACTTTTTGAAAAATGACTTTTTTTCATGTTATTTCGGGCGTGTTTCTTTTAATTACTATATTATTAGTTACAAAATCGATAATCAATATTTGACAGAATTTTTTGGTTAAAATAATTTTACAAAAAAACGTATTTTTAAACAGCTTTAGTTGCAATATACAGTATAAAATCAATAATAAAAATATTATAAGTATTTTCCTAAGAGGAAAGTAGGAAAAAGTATGGTATAATTATTTTTTTAGTATTACATTGTATTAAGTATTTATGAGTGTTTATACAACAATGCTTAAAAAAAAAAAAAAAAAAAAAAAAAAAAAAAAACGCTGGTCATAGGGGATGGCCTATACAAAAAACCCACGTTACTCAAAGTGTTAAGGGAAAGGGGGAGTTTACCTGCAACGTTTTACGTTTTACCAAGAGTGAATTGCTTAATTTTGATAAATAAAGTATCCTGAAAAGAAGTTCATAATAATCCACTGTAGAAAGGTAGATGAAGTATCTATAAATGAAAAAGGTAGTTGAAGGGAGGAGGGGGTAATTTTAAAAAAATATCGGTATGGAGAACCATACATAACTTCCACGTTCTAAGATTTATATTTAAAATCATTTTTGAAATGAAATATTACCATAGAAACTACTTCTTTCTACTTAGTGCTTCAGCCTTAACCACAGTACTGTAGTCACTAACGTATACCACCTCACGTTATCGCACTCGATTTTCACTGATGATGGAAGTCGAAGGCATTGCCGAAACGTCTGGTTTTGTAGAAAACATTGGACTTCGGCCAAACATCCCGGGAAGGAATTTTAACAAAAACTACTTCATTGTTGCCGATAACGTTGTACACGTATATATAAATATCGGTATGGAGAACCATACATGACTTCCATATTCTAAGATTTATATTTAAAATCATTTTCGAAATGAAATATTACCATAGAAACTACTTCTTTCTACTTACTGCTTCAGCCTTAACCACAGTACTGTGGTCACTAACGTATACCACCTCACGTTATCGCACTCGATTTTCACTGATGATGGAAGTCGCATTGCCGAAACGTCTGGTTTTGTAGAAAACATTGGACTACGGCCAAATTTCCCGGGAAGGAATTTTAACAAAAACTACTTCTTTGTTGCCGATAACGTTGTACACATATATATATATATATAAATATGCATAAAATTAATGGCTTGTATAAGTTAATGATTGATCTCCATTAAGTAGTGCTCAAGTTTCCAAAGTTTTAATATTATGATGTCCGTAATTAAAACATCACAGCAGGTTTAGTGTGTATGAGGGTTCACCGTGGACAAAAATTTTCAACATTTCCTATTGAGCGTTGCTTAGAATAAATCTGCAAATCTACAGTGTACGTTTCACAGAACAAATACGCGGAAAAGAAGGAGCGCTCCAAAGTCACTCATGGACCCTCAGCATCTTGCAGAGGGTTCATTCCCTAAAGACGAAAAGTCTGTCTATGAATCGTTCCTCTGTAAACACGTGCAGTTACACTGCCCAGCGATCCACAGGAAGCAAATCGCTATGCACGCTGGACACTTTTTCGGCTTGCATGCGTTATGTTGGTAAGGGTTCGGCACTTTCCATTTAAAAACCGTGCAAATGTAAGAAAATAAACATGAATGAGGCCAGAAAGGCCAGAAATAACGCGAATTGTGTGTGTGTGTGTGTGTGTGTGTGTGTGTGTCTTCCCTGCCTTTTTATTGCGGTAATGATAATAATAAAATGGAAACGTAAACAGTACATAACTGAGATATGCTTGCCTGCCACGCACAATATATTTTCTCTCATACATGATTTACATTAAAATGAAAAAATTATAATAATTTTGCCTGGCAACAAAATTATTTTATTTTTAACAATTACCATTGTTTGAAAAAGTTTAAATAAATTTTCAAGTAGGGTACTTTACTCTTGTTAAAACGTAAAACGTTGCAGGTAAACTACCCCTTCCCCTTAACCGATCTTCACCAAAATCAAAAGACCTTGAGTTCTCTAGAATTCAAGGATGTATGCAAAAAATTATTTGATTCTGTTTGAATATGCGGCAGTTATCGTTCGTCATAGAAAAAATTACCCTTGTTAATACATAAAACGTTGCAGGTAAACTACCCCTTTCCCTTAACCGATCTTCACCAAAAACAATAGATCTTGAGAACTCTACAATTTAGAGCTGTATGCAAATAATCCTTTGATTCTGTTTGAATTTGCGGCTATCGTTTGCCAAAAAAAAAATTACCCTTGATAAAAAAAACCGTTGCTGGTAAACTACCCCTTTCCCTCAACCGATCTTCACCAAAAACAATAGGTCGTGAGTACTCTACAAATCAGGACTGCATGCAAAAAATTATTTGATTCTGTTTGAATTTGCGGCTGTTATCGTTTGCCATAGAAAAAAATCTACAGACAGACAAACACACACACACATAGACACTTTTCGAAAAACGACTTTTTTTCATGTTTTGAGTGTAGTACAATCAGAATCTGCAATAATCTCGAACATGATTTTTTTTGCCATCACCATACTTCCATTTCCTTAAGGAATATGGAAGTAAAATATCGGTATGGAGAACCATACATGACTTCCATGTTCTAAGATTTATATTTAAAATCATATTCGAAATGAAATATTTCCATAGAAACTACGTCTTTCTACTTATTGCTTCAGCATTAACCACAGTACTGTGGTCACTAACATATACCACCTCACATTTTCGCACTCGATTTTCACCGATGATGGCAGTCGATGGCACTGCCGAAAAGTTTGGTTTTGCAGAAAACATTGAACTACGGCTCAAGAGCCCGGGAAGCAATTTTAACAAAAAACTACTTCTTTGGTGCCGATAACGTAGTACACATATAAAAAATTCTCCTATAATACTATAATTTTTAATAATAGAAAATTACCCCCACCCTGTTCACATAACCTCTTCATTTATAGATATTTCATCTACGTTTCCTACAGTGGATTACTATGAGCTTCTTATCAGGATACTTTATTTATAAAAATTAAGTACTTTACTCTTGTTAAATCATAAAATGTTTCAGGTAAACTACCCCTTTCTCTTAACCGATCTTCTCCAAAATCAACAGACTTTCCGTCCTCTACAATTCAGGGAAGCATGCAAAAAAATATTTGATTCTGTTTGAATGTGCAGCAGTTATCGTTCGTCATGGAAACATTTCTCTTGTTACAACATAAATGTTGCAGGTAAACTACCCCTTCCCCTTAACTGATCTTCACCAAAATCAATAGACCTTGAGCTCTCTGCAACTCAGGAGAGAGTGCAAAAAATTATTTTATTCTCATTTAATTTTCGGCAGTTATCGTTCGTCATAAAAAAATTACCCTTTTTAAAACATAAAACGTTGCTGATAAACTACCCCTTCCCTTAACCGATCTTCAACAAAATCAACAGACCTTGAGTTCTCTTTAGTTCAAAAAGGTATGCAAAAACCTAGTTGATTCTGTTTGAACTTACGGCAGTTATCGTTCGTCATATAAAAAATTACCCTTGTTAAAACATAAAATGTTGCTGGTAAACTACCCCTTTCCCTTAACCGATCTTCAACAACACCAATAGGTATTGAGAACTCTACAATACAAAGCTGTATGCAAAACATCATTTGATTCTGTTTGAATTTGCGGCTGTTATCGTTTGCCATAGAAAACACCCTTGACAAAACATAAAACGTTGCTGGTAAACTACCCTATTCCATTAACCGATCTTCACCAAAAACAATAGGTCTTGAGAACTCTACAATTCAGGGCCGTATGCAAAACATTAGTTGATTCTCTTTGAATTTACGGCAGTTATCGTTCGTCACAGAAAAAATACCCTTGTTAAAACATAAAACGTTCCAGGTAAACTACCCCTTTCCGTTAACCGATCTTCACCAAAAACAACAGATCTTGAGAACTCTACAATTTAGGGCTGTATGCAAATAATCATTTGATTCTGTTAGAATTTGCGGCTGTTATCGTTTGCCATAGAAAATACCCTTCTTAAAACATAAAACGTTGCAGGTAAACTACCCCTTTCCCTTAACCGATCTTCACTACAAACAATAGGACTTGAGTACTCTACAAATCAGTGCTGTATGCAAAAACTTATTTGATTCTGTTTGAATTTGCGGCTGTTATCGTTTACCATAGAAAAAGTAAAAAATTACCCTTGATAAAAAACCGTTGCTGGTAAACTACCCCTTACCCTTAACCGATCTTCACCAAAAACGATAGGTCTTGAGAACTCTGCAATTCAGGGCTGTATGCAAAATATTATAGGATTTTGTTTGAATTTGCGGCTGTTATCTTTTACCATACAAAATACCCTTGATAAAACAAAAAACGTGGCAGGTAAACTACCCCTTTCCCTTAAACGATCTTCACCAAAAACAATAGGTCTTTAGTACTCAAGAAATCAGGGCTGTATGCAAAAACGTATTTGATTATGTTTGAATTTGCGGCTGTTATCGTTTGCCATAAAAAATACCCTTGTTAAAACATAAAACGTTGCAGGTAAACTACCCCTTTCCCTTAACCGATCTTTACCAAAATCAACAGATCTTGAGAACCCTACACTTCAGGGCTGTATGCGAAACATTATTTGATTCTGTTTGAATTTGCGGCTGTTATCGTTTGCCAAACAAACAAAATTACCCTTGATAAAAAAAAACCGTTGCAGGTAAACTACCCCTTTCCCTCAATCGATCTTCACCAAAAACAATAGGTCGCGAGTACTCTACAAATCAGGGCTGTATGCAAAAAATTATTTGATTCTGTTTGAATTTGCGGCTGTTATCGTTTGCCATAGAAAAAAATCTACACACAGACACAGACACTTTTCGAAAAATGACTTTTTTCATGTTTTGAGTGTAGTACAATCATATTCTGCAATAATCTCGAACACGATTTTTTTTGCCATCACCATACTTCCATTTCCTTAAGGAACATGGAAGTAAATATCGGTATGGAGAACCATACATGACTTCCATATTCTAAGATTTATTTTTAAAATCATTTTCGAAATGAAATATTACCATAGAAACTACTTCTTTCTACTTACTGCTTCAGCCTTAACCACAGTACTGTGGTCACTAACATATACCACCTCACGTTATCGCACTCGATTTTCACTGATGATGGAAGTCAATGGCATTGCCGAAACGTCTGGTTTTGTAGAAAACATTGGACTACGGCCAAATATCCCGGGAAGGAATTTTAACAAAAACTACTTCTTTGTTGCCGATAACGTTGTACACATATATATATAAAAAATATGCATAAAATTAATGGCTTGTATAAGTTAATGATTGATCTCCATTAAGTAGTGCTCAAGTTTCCAAAGTTTTAATATTATGATGTCCGTAATTAAAACATCAGAGCAGGTTTAGTGTGTATGAGGGTTCACCGTGGACAAAAATTTTCAACATTTCCTATTGAGCGTTGCTTAGAATAAATCTGCAAATCTACAGTGTACGTTTCACAGAACAAACACGCGGAAAAGAAGGAGCGCTCCGAAGTCACTCATGGACCCTCAGCATCTTGCAGAGGGTTCATTCCCTAAAGACGAAAAGTCTGTCTATGAATCGTTCCTCTGTAAACACGTGCAGTTACACTGCCCAGCGATCCACAGGAAGCAAATCGCTATGCACGCTGGACACTTTTTCGGCTTGCATGCGTTATGTTGGTATGGGTTCGGCACTTTCCATTTAAAAACCGTGCAAATGTAAGAAAATAAACATGAATGAGGCCAGAAAGGCCAGAAATAACGCGAATTGTGTGTGTGTGTGTGTGTGTGTGTGTGTGTGTCTTCCCTGCCTTTTTATTGCGGTAATGATAATAATAAAATGGAAACGTAAACAGTACATAACTGAGATATGCTTGCCTGCCACGCACGATATATTTTCTCTTATACATGACTAGCAGAATACCCGTGCTTCGCTACGGAGTTTCACGTTGTTCGTAATGAAAATGTTAGTTTAATTAATAAAGTTTAATTAAAGTAGGCTTCTTAAAAATAAATAGCTGTTGCCCACAACTTCGTTCGCGTGGTCTTCAATTTAATGCGATAATATATTTAGAACAGAATCTATTCTATTGGGTTGCCATAGTAACCAGATCTAATAGTTTTTTAAGACCGCAAAGAACCCCCCAGTGGATCGTATCGAAAAAAAAACACCTGTCCTATGTTGGTTCTCCCGTTGCGTAAAATATTTGTGCCAAGTTTGGTTGAAATCGGTCCAATGGTTTAGGTGGAGACGTGGAAGACCCCAAAGGACCCCCCATAAGGATCGTATCGAAAAAACACATGTCCTATGTTGGTTCTCCCTTTGCGTAAAATATTTGTGCCAAGTTTGGTTGAAATCGGTCCAGTGGTTTAGGAGGCGATGTGGAAGACCCCAAAGAACCCCCAAAAGGACCCCATCAAAAAAACACCTATCCTATGTTGGTTCTCCCGATGCGTAAAATATTTGTGCCAAGTTTGGTTGAAATCGGTACAGTGGTTTAGGAGGAGATGTGGAAGAAACATTCGCGGACGTGCGCACAACAACTCACCGAAGTTTCATCGCAATCGGATGAATGGTATAGGAACGCATACGGGACAAACAAAGAAACATTCATTTTTATATATAAGATGTAAACTATACCACTTACTTGACATAAACCGTGATAGCTAAGCTAATGTACAACATATATGTATTAATTATACACATAAACGTTCCTCGATAGACACTATCTATTGGCGAAAACTTGAATAAAATCCGTTCAGTACTTCCTAAGATTAGCGATTTCAAACACAGAGAGAAAACGGACCGACTTTACTTTATACTATGTACAGATTTACATTAAAATGAAAAAATTATAATTTTATTGCCTGGCAACAAAATTATTTTATTTTCAACAATTACCATTGTTTGAAAAAGTTTAAATGAATTTTCAAGTACTTTACTCTTGTTAAAACTTAAAAGGTTGCAGGTAAACTACCCCTTCCACTTAACCGATCTTCACCAAAATCTAAAGGCCTTGAGATCTCTACAATTCAGGGACGTATGCAAAAAATTATTTGATTCTGTTTGAATTTGTGGCAGTTATCATTTGCCATAGAAAATACGCTTGATAAAAAACGTTGCAGGTAAACAACCCCTTCCCCGCAACTGATCTTCACCAAAAACAATAGGTCTTGAGTACTCTACAAATCAGGGCTGTATGCAGAAAATTATTTGATTCTGTTTGAATTTGCGGCTGTTATCGTTTGCCATAGAAAATACCCTTGTTAAAAAAACGTTGTAGGTAAACTACCCCTTTCCCTTAACCGATCTTCACCAAAAACAATAGGTCTTGAGAACTCTACAATTTAGGGCTGTATGCAAATAATCTTTTGATTCTGTTTGAATTTGCGGCTGTTATCGTTTGCCATAGGAAATACCCTTGTTAAAACATAAAACGTTACAGGTAAACTACCCCTTTCCCTTAACCGATCTTCACCAAAAACAACATGTCTTGAGAACTCTACAATTCAGGGCTGTATGCGAAACATTATTTGATTCTGTTTGAATTTGCGGCTGTTATCGTTTGCCAAAAAAAAATATCGGTATGGAGAACCATACATGACTTCCATATTCTAAGATTTATATTTAAAATCATTTTCAGCCAAACAGCCAGGCTGTGTCTTACCTGCCTTTTTATTGCTGTATTAAATGAAAAATATTATATTACATTAAAATGAAAAAATTATAATTTTATTGCCTGGCAACAAAATTATTTTATTTTTAACAATTACCATTGTTTCAAAAAGTTTAAATAAATTTTCAAGTACTTTACTCTTGTTAAAACGTAAAAGGTTGCAGGTAAACTACCCCTTCCCCTTAACCGATCTTCACCAAAATCGAAAGTCATTGAGACCTCTACAATTCAGGGACGTATGCAAAAAATTATTTGATTATGTTTGAATTTGTGGCTGTTATCGTTTGCCACAGAAAATACGCTTGATAAAAAAACGTTGCAGGTAAACTACCCCTTCCCCTTAACCGATCTTCACCAAAAACAATAGGTCTTGAGTACTCTACAAATCAGGGCTGTATGCAAAACATTATTTGATTCTGTTTGAATTTGCGGCTGTTATCGTTTGCCAAAGAAAATACCCTTGTTAAAAAAACGTTGCAGGTAAACTACCCCTTTCCCGCAACCGATCTTCACCAAAAACAATAGGTCTTGAGAACTCTACAATTTAGGGCTGTATGCAAATAATCTTTTGATTCTGTTTGAATTTGCGGCTGTTATCGTTTGCCATAGGAAATACCCTTGTTAAAACATAAAACGTTACAGGTAAACTACCCCTTTCCCTTAACCGATCTTCACCAAAAACAATAGGTCTTGAGTACTCTACAAATCAGGGCTGTATGTAAAACATTATTTGATTCTGTTTGAATTTGCGGCTGTTATCGTTTGCCATAGAAAATACCCTTGTTAAAAAAACGTTGCAGGTAAACTACCCCTTTCCCTCAACCGAACTTCACCAAAAACAATAGGTCTTGAGAACTCTACAATTTAGGGCTGTATGCAAATAATCTTTTGATTCTGTTTGAATTTGCGGCTGTTATCGTTTCCCATAGGAAATACCCTTGTTAAAACATAAAACGTTACAGGTAAACTACCCTTTCCCTTAACCGATCTTCACCAAAATCAACAGATCTTGAGAACTCTACAATTGAGGGCTGTATGCGAAACATTATTTGATTCTGTTTGAATTTGCGGCTGTTATCGTTTGCCAAACAAACAAAATTACCCTTGCTAACAAAAAACCGTTGCAGGTAAACTACCCCTTTCCCTCAACCGATCTTCACCAAAAACAATATGTCGCGATTACTCTGCAAATCAGGGCTGCATGCAAAAAATTATTTGATTCTGATTGAATTTGCGGCAGTTATCGTTTGCCATAGAAAAAAAATCTACAGACACACAGACAGACACATAGACAGACAGACAGACAGACAGCCACACACACAGACACTTTTTGGAAAACGACTTTTTTTAATGTTTTGAGTGTAGCAGAATCAGAATCTGCAATAATCTCGAACACGATTTTTTTTGCCATCACCATACTTCCATTCCTTAAGGAATATGGAAGTAAAAATTCCCTTGATAAAAAAAAACCTTTGCAGGTAAACTACCCCTTTCCCTCAACCGATCTTCACCAAAAACAATAGGTCGTGAGTACTCTACAAATCAGGGCTGTATGCAAAAAATTATTTGATTCTGTTTGAATTTGCGGCAGTTATCGTTTGCCATAGAAAAAAAATCTACAGACACACACACAGACACTTTTCGGAAAACGACTTTTTTTCATGTTTTGAGTGTAGTACAATCAGAATCTGCAATAATCTCGAACACGATTTTTTTTGCCATCACCATACTTCTATTCCTTAAAGAATATGGAAGTAAAAAATATGCATAAAATTAATGGCTTGTATAAGTTAATGTTTGATCTCCATTAAGTAGTGCTCAAGTTTCCAAAGTTTTAATATTATGATGTCCGTAATTAAAACATCAGAGCAGGTTTAGTGTGTATGAGGGTACACCGTGGACAAAAATTTTCAACATTTCCTATTGAGCGTTCCTTAGAGTAAAGCTGCGAATCTACAGTGTACGTTTCACAGAACAAACACGCGGAAAAGAAGGAGCGCACCGAAGTCACTCATGGACCCTCAGCATCTTGCAGAGGGTTCATTCCCTAAAGACAAAAATTCTGTCTATGAATCGTTCCTCTGTAAACACGTGCAGTTACACTGCCCAACGATCCACAGGAAGCAAATCGCTATCCATGCTGGACAATTTTTCGGCTTCCACGCGTTATGTTGGTGTGGGTTTCGGCACTTTCCATTTAAAAAGCGTGCAAATGTGCAAATGTAAGAAAATAAACATGAGTGAGGCAAGAAATAACGCGAATTTTTTGTGTGTGTGTGTGTGTGTGTGTGTGTGTGTGTGTTCCCTGCCTTTTTATTGCAGTAATCATAATAATAAAAAGGAAACGTAAACATTACATAATTGAGATATGCTTGCCTGCCACGAACGATATATTTTCTCTCATACATGATTTACATTAAAATGAAAAAATTATAATTTTATTGCCTGGCAACAAAATTATTTTATTTTTAACAATTACCATTGTTTGAAAAAGTTTAAATGAATTTTCAAGTACTTTACTGTTGTTAAAACGTAAAAGGTTGCAGGTAAACTACCCCTTCCCCTTAACCGATCTTCACCAAAATCAAAAGGCCTTGAGATCACTACAATTCAGGGATGTATGCAAAAAAGTATTTGATTCTGTTTGAATATGCGGCAGTTACCGTTCGTCATAGAAAAAATTACCGATGATAAAAAAACGCTGCAGGTAAACTACCCCTTTCCCTTAACCGATCTTCTCCGAAAACAATAGGTCTTGAGTACTCTACAATTCAGGGCTGTATGCAAAAAATTATTTGATTCTGTTTGAATTTGCGGCTGTTATCGTTTGCCATAGAATATACCCTTGTTAAAACATAAAACATAGCAGGTAAACTACCCCTTTCCCTTAACCCATCTTCACCAAAAACAATAGGTCTTGAGTACTCTACAAATCAGGGCTGTATGCAAAAACTTATTTGATTCTCTTTGAATTAGCGGCTGTTATCGTTTGCCATAGAAAATACCCTTTTTAAAACATAAAACATTGCAGGTAAACTACCCCTTTCCCTTAACCGATCTTCACCAAAAACAACAGGTCTTGAGAACTCTACAATTCAGGGCTGTATGCAAAAAATTATTTGATTCTGTTTGAATTTGCGGCTGTTATCGTTTGCCATAGAAAATACCCTTGTTAAAACATAAAACGTACCAGGTAAACTACCCCTTTCCCTTAACCCATCTTCACCAAAAACAATAGGTCTTGAGTACTCTACAAATCAGGGCTGTATGCAAAAACTTATTTGATTCTGTTTGAATTAGCGGCTGTTATCGTTTGCCATAGAAAATACCCTTTTTAAAACATAAAACATTGCAGGTAAACTACCCCTTTCCCTTAACCGATTTCCACCAAAAACAACAGGTCTTGAGAACTCTACAATTCAGGGCTGTATGCAAAAGAGTAGTAGATTCTGTTTAAATTTGCGGCTGTTATCGTTTGACATAGAAAAAAATTACCATTGGTTAAAAAAAACCGTTGCAGGTAAACTACCCCTTTCCCTTAACCGATCTTCACCAAAATCAATAGGTCTTGAGTACTCTACAAATCAGGGCTGCATGCAAAAAATTATTTCATTCTGTTTGAATTTGTGGCTGTTATCGTTTGCCATAGAAAAAAAATCTACAGACAGACAGACACACAGGGAGACAGACAGAGACACACACGCACACACACTTTTTGAAAAATGACTTTTTTCATGTTATTTCGGGCGTGTTTCTTTTAATTACTATATTATTAGTTACAAAATCGATAAACAATATTTGACAGAATTTTTTGGTTAAAATAATTTTACAAAAAAACGTATTTTTAAACAGCTTTAGTTGCAATATACAGTATAAAATCAATAATAAAAATATTATAAATATTTTCCTAAGAGGAAAGTAGGAAAAAGTATGGTATAATTATTTTTTTAGTATTACATTGTATTAAGTATTTATGAGTGTTTATACAATGCTTAAAAAGCTGGGCTGGTCATAGGGGATGGTCTATACAAAAAAGCCACGTTACTCAAAGTGTTAAGGGAAACGGGGAGTTTACCTGCAACGTTTTACGTTTTACCAAGAGTGAATTGCTTAATTTTGATAAATAAAGTATCCTGAAAAGAAGTTCATAATAATCCACTGTAGAAAGGTAGATAAAGTATCTATAAATGAAAAAGGTAGTTGAAGGGAGGAGGGGGTAATTTTAAAAAAATATCTGTATGGAGAACCATACATAACTTCCACGTTCAAAGATTTAAATTTAAAATCATTTTTGAAATGAAATATTACCATTGACACTACTTCTTTCTACTTACTGCTTCAGCCTTAACCACAGTACTGTAGTCACTAACGTATACCACCTCACGTTATCGCACTCTATTTTCACTGATGATGGAAGTCGATGGCATTGCCGAAACGTCTGGTTTTGTAGAAAACACTGGACTTCGGCCAAACATCCCGGGAAGGAATTTTAACAAAAACTACTTCATTGTTGCCGATAACGTTGTACACATATATATAAAAAATATGCACAAAATTAATGGCTTGTATAAGTTAATGTTTGATCGCCATTAAGTAGTGCTCAAGTTTCCAAAGTTTTAATATTATGATGTCCGTAATTAAAACATCAGAGCAGGTTTAGTGTGTATGAGGGTACACTGTGGACTAAAATTTTCAACATTTCCTAATGAGCGTTGCTTAGAGTAAAGCTGCGAATCTACAGTGTACATTTCACAGAACAAACACGCGGAAAAGAAGGAGCGCTCCGAAGTCACTCATGGACCCTCAGCATCTTGCAGAGGGTTCATTCCCTAAAGACGAAAATTCTGTCTATGAATCGTTCCTCTGTAAACACGTGCAGTTACACTGCCCAGCGATCCACAGGAAGCAAATCGCTATCCACGCTGGACAATTTTTCGGCTTCCACGCGTTATGTTGGTATGGGTTTCGGCACTTTCCATTTAAGAAGCGTGCAAATGTAAGAAAATAGACATGAGTGAGGCAAGAAATAACGTGAATTTTGTGTGTGTGTGTGTGTGTGTGTGTGTGTGTGTGTGTGTGTGTGTGTGTGTGTGTGTGTGTGTGTGTGTGTTCCCTGCCTTTTTATTGCAGTAATCATAATAATAAAAAGGAAACGTAAACATTACATAATTGAGATATGCTTGCCTGGCACAAACGATATATTTTCTCTCATACATGATTTACATTAAAATGAAAAAATTATAATTTTATTGCCTGGCAACAAAATTATTTTATTTTTAACAATTACCATTGTTTGAAAAAGTTTAAATGAATTTTCAAGTACTTTACTGTTGTTAAAACTGTTTGAATTTGCAGATGTTATAGTTTGCCAAAAAAAAATTACCCATGATAAAAAAACGCTGCAGGAGGTAAACTACCCCTTTCCCTTAACCGATCTTCTCCGAAAACAATAGGTCTTGAGTACTCTACAATTCAGGGCTGTATGCAAAAAATTATTTGATTCTGTTTGAATTTGCGGCTGTTATCGTTTGCCATAGAAAATACCCTTGTTAAAACATAAAACGTAGCAGGTAAACAACCCCTTTCCTTTAACCCATCTTCACCAAAAACAATAGGTCTTGAGTACTCTACAAATCAGGGCTGTATGCAAAAACTTATTTGATTCTGTTTGAATTTGCGGCTGTTATCGTTTGCCATAGAAAATACCCTTTTTAAAACATAAAACGTTGCAGGTAAACTACCCCTTTCCCTTAACCGATCTTCACCAAAAACAACAGGTCTTGAGAACTCTACAATTCAGGGCTGTATGCAAAAGAGTAGTAGATTCTGTTTAAATTTGCGGCTGTTATCGTTTGACATAGAAAAAAATTACCATTGATTAAAAAAAACCGTTGCAGGTAAACTACCCCTTTCCCTTTACCGATCTTCACCAAAATCAATAGGTCTTGAGTACTCTACAAATCAGGGCTGCATGCACAAAATTATTTGATTCTGTTTGAATTTGCGGCTGTTATCGTTTGCCATAGAAAAAAAATCTACAGACAGGCAGACAGACAGACACACACACAGACACTTTTTCAAAAATGACTTTTTTTCATGTTTTGAGTGTAGTACAATCAGAATCTGCAATAATCTCAAACACGATTTTTTTTGCCATCACCATACACTTCCATTTCCTTAAGGAACATGGAAGTAAAAATTAAAATGGTATTTGATGAAGAAGTAAATTTTATAAGTTTAATATGTGTTAATGACAACAAAGAAGTAGTTACTATGGAAACATTTCATTTCACTTTAACAAAATTATATTTTTTACTTCTATTCCTTAAGGAAATGGAAGTATCGTGATGGCAAAAAAAATTCGTGTTCGAGATTATTGCAGATTCTGATTGTACTACACTCAAAACATGAAAAAAGACGTTTTTCGAAAAGTGTCCGTCTGTCTATAGATTTTTTCTATGGCAAAAGATAACAGCCACAAATTCAAACAGAATCAAATAATTTTTTGCATACAGCCCTGATTTGTAGAGTACTCACAACCTACTGTTTTTTGTGAAGATCGGTTGAGGGAAAGGGATAGTTTACCTGCAACAGTTTTTTTTTATCAAGGGAAATTTTTTTTTTTGGCAAACGATAACAGCCGCAAATTCAAACAGAATCAAATAATGTTTCGCATACAGCCCTGAATTGTTGAGTTCTCAAGACCTATTGTTTTTTGTGAAGATCGGTTAAGGAAAAGGGGTAGTTTACCTGCAACGTTTTATGTTTTAACAAGGGTATTTTCTATGGCAAACAATAACAGCCGCAAATTCAAACAGAATCAAAAGATTATTTGCATACAGCCCTAAATTGTAGCCTTCTCAATACCTATTGTTTTTGGTGAAGATCGGTTAAGGGAAAGGGGTAGGTTACCTGCAACGTTTTTTTAACAAGGGTATTTTCTATGGCAAACGATAACAGCCGCAAATTCAAACAGAATCAAATAATTTTTTGCATACAGCCCTGAATTGTAGAGTTCTCAAGACCTGTTGTTTTTGGTGAAGATCGGTTAAGGGAAAGGGGTAGTTTACCTGCAATGTTTTATGTTTTAAAAAGGGTATTTTCTATGGCAAACGATAACAGCCGCTAATTCAAACAGAATCAAATAAGTTTTTGCATACAGCCCTGACTTGTAGAGTACTCAAGACCTATTGTTTTTGGTGAAGATGGGTTAAGGGAAAGGGGTAGTTTACCTGCTACGTTTTATGTTTTAACAAGGGTATTTTCTATGGCAAACGATAACAGCCGCAAATTCAAACAGAATCAAATGATTATTTGCATACAGCCCTAAATTGTAGAGTTCTCAAGACCTATTGTTTTTGGTGAAGATCGGTTAAGGGAAAGGGGTAGTTTACCTGCAACGTTTTTTTAACAAGGGTATTTTCTATGGCAAACGATAACAGCCACAAATTCAAACAGAATCAAAAGATTATTTGCATACAGCTCTAAATTGTAGACTTCTCGAGACCTATTGTTTTTTTGTGAAGATCGGTTAAGGGAAAGGGGTAGGTTACCTGCAACGTTTTTTTAACAAGGGTATTTTCTATGGCAAATGATAACAGCCGCAAATTCAAACAGAATCAAATAATTTTTTGCATACGTCCCTGAATTGTAGAGATCTCAAGGAGTTTCGATTTTGGTGAAGATCGGTTAAGGGGAAGGGGTAGTTTACCTGCAACCTTTTACGTTTTAACAACAGTAAAGTACTTGAAAATGCATTTAAACTTTTTCAAACAATGGTAATTGTTAAAAATAAAATAATTTTGTTGCCAGGCAATAAAATTATAATTATTTCATTTTAATGTAAATTATGTACGAGTTAATATACATGTATAAAATAATATATCGTTCATGGCAGGTAAGCATATCTCAGTTATGTAATGTTTACGTTTCCATTTTATTATTATGACTACAGCAATAAAAAGGCAGGGACACACACACACACACACACACACACACAATTCGCATTATTTCTGGCCTCACTCATGTTTATTTTCTTACATTTGCACGCTTTTTAAATGGAAAGTGCAGAAACCCACACCAACATAACGCGTGCAAGCCGAAAAAATGGACATCAATTTGCTTCCTGTGGATCGCTGGGCAGTGTAACTGCACGTGTTTACAGAGGAACGATTCATAGACAGAATTTTCGTCTTTAGGGAATGAACCCTCTGCAAGATGCTGAGGGTCCATGAGTGACTTCGGAGCGCTCCTTCTTTTCCGTGTGTTTGTTCTGTGAAACGTACACTGTAGATTCGCAGCTTTACTCTAAGCAACGCTCAATAGGAAATGTTGAAAATTTTAGTCCACGGTGTACCCTCATTCATACTAAACCTGCTCTGATGTTAATTACGGACATCATAATATTAAAACTTTGGAAACTTGAGCACTACTTAATGGAGATCAATCATTAACTTATACAAGCCATTAATTTTATGCATATTTTTTATATATATGTGTACAACGTTATCGGCAACAAAGAAGTAGTTTTAGTTAAAATTCCTTCCCGGGATATTTGGCCGTAGTCCAATGTTTTCTACAAAACCAGACGTTTCGGCAATGCCATCGACTTCCATCATCAGTGAAAATCGAGTGCGATAACGTGAGGTGGTATACGTTAGTGACTACAGTACTGTGGTTAAGGCTGAAACAGTAAGTAGAAAGAAGTAGTTTCTATGGTAATATTTCATTTTGAAAATGATTTTAAATTTAAATCTTAGAATATGGAAGTCATGTATGGTTCTCCATACCGATATTTTCATTTTAATTTAAATCATATATGAGTGAAAACATATCGTTCCTGGCAGGCAAGAATACCTCAATTATGTAATGTTTACGTTCCCAAGTTTTATTATTGTGATTACTGCAATAAAAAGGCATGCAGGACACACACACACACACACACACACACACACACACACACACAATTCGTATTATTTCTGGCCTCACTCATTTTTATTTTCTTACGTTTGCACGCTTTTTAGATGGGAAGTGTGGAAACCCACATCAACACGTGTGCAAACCGAAAAGGTGTCCAGCGTGGACAGCGATTTGCTTCCTGTAGATCGCTCACCAGTGTAACTGCATGTGTTTACAGAGGAACAGTTCATAGACAGACTTTTTGACTTTAGGGAGTTAACCCTCTGCAAGATGCTCAGGGTCCATGAGAGACTTCGGAGCTATCCTTCTTTTCCACGTGTTTGTTCTGTGAAACGTACACTGTAGATTCGCAGCTTTACTCTGAGCAACGCTCCATAGGGAATGTGAATATTTTTTCCACGGTGTACCCTCATACACACTAAAACCTGCTCTGATGTTTTGATTACAGACATAATAATATTAAAACTTTGGAAACTTGAGCACTACATAATGGAGATCAAACATTAACTTTTACAAGCCATTATTTTTATGCATATTTTGAAGCAATAAATGTTTTAATAAATTAATACAATCTGTGTACTTATTTCTGTTATAATATAAGAATTACAAACTAATATGTGCATGTGTGTATGTATGAAAAATACATAAATATTTCTCTCCTCTGGAAAATTGTTTGCCCCTCCTGGAAAATATTTTGACCTCACTGATGACTAGTTATTTACTAGCCTGTGTGGAATATAGCATTATGACATGGATCAGAATGGTGGGTGTTAAACGGAAGACACAAACGTATTAAGGAAGAAATGTTTTGCTGAGAAATTTATAATTATACGGGTAAACAGAATTGTCGTTCTGGAATTCGGAAGACGAATGGAAAGAAAGAAAGACTCGATTTAAAAAAAGAAAAATTACTAGTTTGTATTAACAGGAAAGACTTTGATAACACTATAGTCATCATTCACCCTTGGCCAATAACTCGCAGCGAGAGCCTAAGTTCATTACAGGAATCAGATCGCAGCTCCCTTTGGCCAGCTCTTCGTTCGACCTACAAATATTTTATTCAGAAGTACAGTCCTTCCTCACGAAGGTTGAGGATAGTCTTTACCCACCTGACATGGGGGTACCATTTTAGCTGATACGTCATTTTTTCAGAACGCAAGCATCCACTTAGTTAATATTTAAATGATTTTAAATATAAATTTTAGGGCATGGAAGTCATGTATGGTTCTCCATACCGATTTTTTATAGTAGTAATTATACAAGGACATAGGGACTTTTAAATAATTACAATACTCATTCCTCAATCATTCCATTTTTTAAACTATTTTGTATATAACGTTTTGCAATATACATTAGCTGCTTTTTAGCAATGTTTGACAACATACTTGACACATGAAAAATATCAGTAAGGAGAATGGCACTGCTGAAACGTCAGGTTTTGGAGAATACATTGGACCACGACCAAACAGCCCGGAAAGGAATTTTTAACAACAAACTACTTTTTTGTTGCCGATAACGTAATACACATATAAACATGTTCTAAGATTTATATTTAAAATCATTTATGAAATGAAATGTTTCCATAGAAACTACTTCTTTCCACTTATTGCTTCAGCCTTAACCACAGTACTGTGGTCACTAACGTATACCACCTTACGTTATCGCACTCGATTTTCACTGATGATGGCAGTCGACGGCATTGCTGAAACGTCTGGTTTTGCAGAAAACATTGGACTACAGCCAAACAGCCCGGGAAGGAATTTTAACAACAAACTACTACTTTGTTGCCGATAACGTAGTACACATATAAAAATTATCCCCTCCCCCTTCAACTATAATTTTCATTTATAGAAAATTACCCCCACCCCATTCAACTAGCCTCTTCATTTATAGATATTTCATCTACATTTCTACAGTGGATTATTAAGATCGTCCTATCAGGATACAGTACTTTATTTATCAAAATTAAGTACTTTACTCTTGTTATCAAATACTTTTTTACATATGTGCCTGAGTTGTAGAAGACTCAAGGCCTATTGATTTTGGTGAAGATCGGTTACGGGAAAAGGGCAGTTTACCTGAAACGTTTTTAGTTGTAACAAGAGTAAAGTACTTAATTTTGATAAATAAAGTATCCTGATAAGATCTTAATAATCCACTGTAGAAACGTAGATGAATTATCTATAAATGAAGAGGCTAGTTGAACGGGGTGGGGGTAATTTTCTATAAATGAAAATTATAGTTGAAGGTGGAGGGGATAATTTTTTATATATGTACTACATTATCGGCAACAAAGAAGTAGTTTGTTGTTAAAATTCCTTCCCATCCTGTTTGGCCATAAACCAATGTTTTCTGCAAAACCAGACGTTTCAGCAGTGCCATCGACTTCCACCATCAGTGAAAATCGAGTGCGATAACGTAAGGTGGTATACGTTAGTGACCACAGTACTGTGGTTAAGGCTGAAGCAGTTAAGTAGAAAGAAGTAGTTTCTATGGAAATATTTTATTTCAAAAATAATTTTAAATATAAATCTTAGAACATGGAGGTCATGTATGGTTTCTCCATACCAATATTTTTCATGTTTTGATGGTAGTACAATCAGAATCTGCCGTTATCTCGAACACGATTTTTTTCGCCATGACCATATTTTCATTTCTTTATGGAACATGGAAGTAAAAATCAGAAACGATACCACAAACAAAATATATATGCAACAAGGAACAATAATGTAGCCACAATATGATATTTAAAGTAATGCTATGCTTAGAAATATGAATAGTTCTATTAATTAACGTTTACTAATTAAGATATAAGATGTTTACATCAGACTTTGGAAAATGTAGTACTTACCTAACTATAAATTTGCAAAGCTTTACAAGCATGGCATTTGGTTCACTATTTCTAAAATAGTTTATTCGGCATAAAAGCTTTTACATGCAGTTACTGCTCATTAATACTTATAACTGTGCACAAAATAAATCTGTCCTATTAGTTTGCCTCCCCTTGACAGCAAAAAATATTACAACATTAAGATACAGTATACAAATATACAATAAAGTATGCAATTTATTTGAGAATTTAATTTTTGAATCAATAATGATTATATACCATGCCACTGATGATGTCTACTACGTAAAATATATTTTAAGATTTACACTGCTGGTTGTAAATAATTTATAGGTAAACGTACAAAGCAATTGTTTATAACTATACAATAATAGATTGTAACCACAATTTACTGTCATAGACCTAAATTGTATTATTGTGTTTACAAATATATTAGAAAGATCTTCACAGTTCTAGTTGTCTTCCACAAATATGAAGAAACAATTTATAATTACCAGCAAGATGCTTATATATGAAATTATGTAACCCCTTTTATAATATACATTGTTAGATATCGAAAATGACAAGAAATGATATACAGACATGCATCTACAAACATGCAACCTCCTCCCATTAATATTTTGCTTAATGACAGACCTCTCAGTGGAATCCCCTTCAAGTTGTCAATTCTGTTTACATTAAGTGGCAAAGCACTGGCTAGTTTAAAGTGAGTTTAGATTTAAAAAGAGACATTTTCTTCTACTCATGACACTTATCTTTCCTTCTATATGATAAATTCAGATACAGATTTTTTTTCTAAAAACGATATCCCAAAATATAAAATCTCTGCACTAGTACAAACAGGGTTTCCATATTTATTGAACTTAACTGATTATTTTTCCTGTGTGTGTAAAACATTTATGTTTTTGGTCTGGGAAAAAGTAGGATCATTTAACTAGGCTACTTACAAATGTCATTTGTTGTCATTTTACTTTATTGAAGTAACCAGTAGTACAGTGTCAAAGTAATTCTGTAAATGAATGATAGTGCTACATCAAAAACTAAAATCAATCAACAGTGAGTGTACTGGTAGTGATTAAAAGATTTGATTTTAGTCCAGAACTGAAGGTTCATTAGTTAATTTGCTAATAAAGAAAAAACATAATTTAACTGACATTTTCCTTATTAAATTTAACCAACTGGTATCATTAAATGAGTCATGCCAAAAGCTGAAACTGCCTTGCCCTCATTCTCTCATTTATCTGAATTTACTGCCACATTACTTTTATACATTAAAAGTTATGATTCAACTTACAGATCTCATTCATTTTTACATACCATTTACATTGTACAGATACTACCAACATCTAAGGTGCACCACTATAACCAAACATTTAACACATTACTAAATCAGAATATAGTAAAACCTATTTATGACACAATCATGGGGACTTTTCAGTAAACTGATGATTTTATATATGAGTTTTCAAGAAATATAAGTCTGTGATTCTGTGCACTATAACATTAATTTTTACGGATTTTAAAATCTATTTTGTAATTTACTTTTCATATTTGTAATTTATTTTTTATCAGTGAAAACTATAACTATCCCAATTTCCGAGTAACAGAACAAACAATAATAAATATATACTACTAAACATGTTATATTTACTTATCAAACAAGTAGTGAACAGTAATAATTTTATCAACCCCTCAAGAAAATTGTTTTTTTTTTTTTATTAAGCATATTTTTATATAATTGTAACTTGCATGTAATGTGTAACAGCCTGATCAAATTGTGTTCACATCTAAAGAAATAAATGTTCACTGAAACAAATGGCAAAAGAGCTGAAACAAGTTGTATCATGTGTAAAGCAGTGTAAAGTTTAACAATGAATGAATGCTTTCGTGTGTGGAGTCATCCATGAAATTGGTTGTTGATCCCTTCTGCACGTGCTGCGTATCTACAAACTCATCTGTTACACCACAGGTGCCATCAACATTTGGTAGAAGTAATGTTAGCAACCAAACATGGCCTGACTGCCTAGAAAGTTTTTATATATGAGTAGGATGTTTAGTTTTGTGGCCACTCTTTGTCATTACATGTTGCCAGTTACATAATACTGTTGTGTCTTCATTTATGGACCTACGAGAGCGCTAAGCTGTAAGCTTACATTATTAAGCTGAAACATTTACATTTCATTAAAAATAAGGTCAAGAATTGCTCCAATAGTTATTAGTTGTCATACTGTCCATTTATTGTTGATATAATTTACTAATATTTTAATGTACTTTTAAGTTTTGTAGGTGGCTCATTTATCTGAAGTTTTTCATAACGGCAGTTACAGTTTTCCCCAAAAGTATATTTATACCTGTTTATAGAGTCTACTTCAGGTTTTACTATATATAAAATAATCTAACTTAAAACAGATAGTACTAACTGAAGCTAGGCTACAAAAATGCAAACACAAGAACATTAATAAACCATCACCAATTGTTTTTAAATATTACTAAAGAGTTTCTATGTACATAAAATAATTAACAGCAATACAGTTACATGATATAAAGAGAAGCTTCCACATGTCATGTCAGAGCTGAAATAAGAGAAGTAACAGTTCATGTAAATTGCATTCTCACCACAAAACTGCATTATTGTGTCATTGACACAAACTGATCCAGTTAGTGTTTGACTAAGCAGTAATTCTTCAACACGTTTGTCGCTTGTGAAAATATAGAATGTTAGTGGACAATCACTGAAAATTATGAAATATAATAAAAACAAGGAATACATCATAATTTATGATTTACATAATTATATTTTAAATAACATAACAAAAAAATTGTATTCTCAATTTATTGCTTCCCATCAGGTGAAGTAGACCTTAAAAACATTAGTACAACAGACCCTTAATTTAGGATATAAATATGGGATGTCTATCAATATTAAATCCCATCAAATTGAAAGCGGTTAACACATGAAACTTTTCCAAGAGCTATAAATTATTTATGGCCACATTATTAAGGGAGTAATTAAAGAAAACTATGCAGAAAGCCAGATTAAAAGTTATAATTGACCAAGAGCTAATAATTGATTATAATAAAGATGGTTATTAAAATAATTTAACATTAAGCAAATAATATAATTTGATAAGAATAAATTACTTCAGGAAAAATTAAATTATTTAGGTAGAAATTAATTTACAAAAATACTCATATCTACCACTTTTAAGCTGACAAGACAAAATGTAGGAACATTGCACTACACTACAAACATTATTGTTGATAAATTAAAACAATATCCACAAAAATTTCATTTACAGATGGATTTTGGAAGTTTGTTGATTCCCCGTTAGTTTTTAAAAAACTATTAGGCCCAGAGCCTACAATTAATGAAACTGGTATCTATAATATAACGCGCTAGGTAGTGTGTCCGTCATCGGTATGTTACCATAGTAACAAGTAAATAAACAAATGATATTTACCGGCATCGAATATAATCTCAGAATCTACTGAACCGATTTCAATGAAACTTTGTACGCTGATAGCAGGTACCCAACGGAAGGTTTTCCACTTTATCTGATAACGATAGGTTTAAAAGAACCGAAGTTATTGCAAAAAAAACGCATTTTTTTAAACCCGCGGCTTCGATCGCGAATAACGATAGGTTAAAAAGAACCGAAGTTATAGCAAACAATAACTCATTTTTTTAAACCCGCGGCTTCGATCGAGAATATTTGTATATATGATTGTTGTGGTAACTGTCGAGTTGGTAAATTGCTAATGGTACATCTGTATTAATAATATTCTTATGGAATTCTTATCAGCATATGGAATTCGTATAAACAATACAATAATTCATTGTTTGATTATATTGTAACATTGATTATACAGTACACGTTGATTCTGACAAACCATACTCTTCGACATTATTCAGTAGGCCTATGTGCAGTAAGAATAATTAATTGTCGAGAATTATACTTAACCTACTTCATCGAGAATTATGCGATGAGCGTCAGTGATGTAGTATCAGTGCCTTTTTTCGTTAATTTTACGTCATCGGTAAGTAATATGTGCAATATGTATTGTATTATATAAATTATTAATTGCCCCCTAGAGATTTATTAGTATAGATCAAATAAATAAATTTCCCTTTTTTTAGCTTTGCAATGCCAAAAAGACGATCATGTTTAGGAAGATCTATTGCTGCTGCGGAAAGAAAGAGGCGTCTTAGAGCATCTGAAAATGACGTCGAAGTAGTCGAAATGCAATCAGCTCCTGGAAACTCTTCAGAAAGATCTGGATTAGAAGAAGTCTCACGTGTTGAAAGTCCTACGATTGTGAAAATAGATTAGCGGCACAAAGACGCAGGCAAGCGACTCTCAGATCACGAGGTCCTACTTTACGATGGAATGCAAAATTAAATAGTGGTTTCAATTATAATCCAGTTATTAACTACGCGAATGAAACAGATATCGGGTTACCGAGTATGGTTTGCCCTCATTGCAAAGCTTTAAAGTGGAAAAATGAATCACATGGATTATGTTGCTCTCCAGGAAAACTGCGATTAGATCCCATACTTCCTCCTCCAGAACCGTTAAAATCATTATTAAATGGAGAACATCTTTTATTGAAAAAATTTTTGAATGCATTAAGATCGTACAATTCAGCTTTTCAATTTACATCATTCTGAGTCAATGAAATAGTCGACGGGAGCTTCATGCCTACTTTCAAACTTCAAGGGCAAGTATACCACCTCATGGGATCATTAGGCTACTCCTCACACAAAACGAAGTACCAAAATCGAATTGCAGAAACGCATCGAGCTTATGATGCTTTACAGTACCCTTTAATGTTTTGCAGATGAGAAGATGGTTATCATTTTACATTAAAATTAGTCGATCCTCAGATTGGGTTACAAACTACTAACTCGACAGTTACCACAACAATCATATACAAATATTCGCGTGCGAAGCCGCGGGTACCTGCTAGTTATGTATATATGCACCTTTGTGTTATACTGCTGGTTATACCCTTGTTTGTACTGGATGTTTGAAAATCCAATAAAAACACAATGGCTGTTATTGAGCCCTGTTAAATAACAGTTAATATTTGGCTATACAATTCATATTTGTCTTTGAAAGTTGCTGAGTAAACAAACAGGGATGTTCTGTTCTGAAAAAAAACTAGCTAGAAGACAAGAGTAAGCAAGAGAAATATCTACAAAAATAATGGTTTTCAATAACAAAGATACTTAATAAATCCCTTATTATAACTTGAATACTGTCATATGTTTATCAGTAGTTACTTTCCTTACTGAACTCTGAGAACTCGATGGTTGGAAATCATCTTGACTGAGACTTAAGTGCTTCTTGAACAATACATATTTCAATAATTTTAAAACAACATAAATTTTATTAATGTCCAATTTGGCAAGACTGGGACAGTTGTATTATTCCTTGCCTAAAAAAATACCTTGCCTTGTTCTACATAGCTGAAAAATGATTGTTTTAAATGTGTTACTCGAGCAACTTATTCAGTTTTCCCAGAAAAAGCAGGAAAACTAATATTGAAGTAAAATCTTTACAAATGACACATGTGAAAATAATGCTTTGTTTTCCATTAACTGGTGTAATGAAGATTACAAAAGGAATCAGATGCTTTTCAAAATAACAGTTAAAAAATGCCAAGAAATATTCTAAGACAGCATAATCAAATCAGACAAATCGTTAGGAACAAAAATTTTTAAGAACATGTACAGATCGTAACATCAACTAATCTGTTCACAATTTTCTCACATCTGCATAAGAGTACTAACCGTAGAGGATACAGTTATTTTCACTGTTCTATTTCTAATGATTTTAGGTACATTAAGCTTTATTTTCCACAATTTTGGCAAAGCAGAAGGTCGAGAACAGGAAAAAGAAATAGACAAATGGAGATCTCATCTGTTAAATTAAAAGCTTTAGTGTAAAACCTCCTAAAAGACTAAAATGAAAAACCTGTATAAACAATGAAACAAAAATTTCACCTGTTCTCTATAAATAAGTTAATCTACTCAGAAAATATTTTGCTTTATATGGTGGAAAAAATAAATATAATACATAATATCCCTATGGGTAGGTTTGTTAAACAACATCTGAACAAAGTCATAAGAAACTTAAAATTGCTGCAAAGGTACCAAACCTGTGTGCAATGTTTGTATTCTATTTGCATGAACAAATGATAATTAAAGTAGATGATGTTTTTGATTTACACAACTGTAAAGAAAATTCAGTTTTTTAATGAAGACTGGAAAGTACTGTTTTTGAGCTGTGTTACTCATGTTATTTATTTTTTCTTTGAGAAACTACTCACCAAGGAAAAATAAAATGGATGTGCTGAAAAAAATTAAATTAAATAAATAAGAAATAATTTACAAAGTTTTCATATCCACAGCTTTCAAGCCAAAAGAAATAATTTATAAACATTGTGTTATGCTACATACATTATTGTTGATAAATTAAATGACAAACAAACACATCTTCATCATCTTACCGGCTATTGATAAAACTAATAGCTTCATATGCGTTGTCGACATTAACTATTGGCAAGATGGGACCAAATATTTCCTCCTTCATAACTGGGTCAGTTGGCTTTACGTCTACCATAATTGTTGGTGATATAAATCTGTCAGCAGGATCTACCTGTCCTCCAACTGCAATTTTATGTTTATCCAGCATTTCAACCAAACGCCTGTTGATTAAAAATCTTATATTAGCAAACGAAATTTAATGTGGACAGTGGCTGCAGTTTTTGTTCACTAATGAAGCAGAACTAATTTTAATAGTGTCAATTTCTCAAAGCCTTTTAATAATAAACTTGCCGTTTGTTGGCACAATAAATCAGAGTTGTGAAATTTGAAGATAAGGTAATTTCAAAGTAATATTATTCCACAGAGTAAGAAGTATTACTATACTATACTATTAAATTTGGAAGAAGCCACACAAAGTACACACAGATTAGGAGTTTAATCAGATTACAGACATAGATATCTACCCATTGCAGAGCTATGTATGTATACACAGCAATTTAATTATCACTCTTGGATTTCGTTGTCCATGACGTGTCCGTTACTTAACTAAATATCACTATAATATTGACGACTCGGAACACATTACCTGTTTAGGCTGTAAGGTAAAACTTTACGTTTTTACTTATAAAAAACATTGTGTTCCGAGTCGTCAATATTATAGTGATATTTAGTTAATTATCACAACAAGACAAAATTTCACATTTCTCAAAGTATTCTTACTTACTTTATCAAAAAATGTATTTACTTGTATAGTAAATTTATAAAATATTGTGAGCATTCAATTTCAATTAAAGATTCTGTAATTTAAGTTTCTGATTACAAGAATACAGTAGAAATTATCTATTACGTCAATTCCGTTATGTTTGACACTGAATTGTCTCTAACAACCACACCTGTGGACTTCATTCGCATTGTCTTTACTAAATACCACGTTAGTATTAGAAATATTGGCTATAACGCAGCTGAAATGTTTACAAAATTGGCTGCTGTGACTAGATATTGTACAAACTCTCACTGGTTACATGACTCAACACCGAGTCTTCAAAAAAAAAAAAAAAAAAAAAAAAAAAAAAAAAAAAAAAAAAAAAAAACCATAATGGCGAATCATATGGCATGCTACATAATTACAACAATCTCATAGAAACTACAGAGGTAGAATGTTTTAGGACCCAATTCTATAGCTATTTCCTCCTGAAGTACTGTGAACACAAAAATAAATTGACTCATTTCTTAGTGGTCAACCTTAGTAAAAATTTTAGTTGAATTACAATGAGCTTTTGTTTACCATGTTAATTGAGGACTACATCCTCTACAAGTTAAAACATTTCAAAAATTTACATAGTTTCAGTAAAATATCAAAAAAAAATTATAAGCTCAACAGATTATTGAAGTTAACTTTTTCAATGGTTATAGTAACATCAAACATAGTAAATATATTATTCTTATTCAGTATTGATTTGCAATCAACTAAAAGCCAAGCACTGAAAACAAAATGTATCAGACTACATTGAAAACGGCACAGACTACATTTACATCACATTACAATCCTGCACTTACTGAACAGTTTATTAATAGCCACTGATCTACCTAATGGATAAGATAAAAATGCCTGATTTAGTGTTCTTATTTGCTCTTATAACAGCTTTTGTTTACTTATATACTTCAAATTTGAAGTCCAATTCTACTTCATTAAAGGACTTTGCATTATGTAATCAATCTTTGCACTCATTTTACTTTAAATACCATAATATATTCTTGATATTTATTCCAATATTTTTAATATATTTGTGAACTGATTATATTCTACAGCCTGATGACGTAAACAAAGGAACTGGGTGACCTACTACTAGCCAGCTAACAAACATGACAGAGCCATGCTTCGTGTGGTTCACACCCTACTCATTTCTCAAATGTTACTAATGGAAGTAAACAGTAAGCTAGTGTTAGACAATCACATGCAAACTTGAAACAATTCTTGTAAATCAGCATATAGGCCAACATGATTTCAGTAGCAAGTCAGGTGTAGTGAGGAAGAGAGGGAAATCTTTTCTACATGCTGTTGGACTGTACATATGACTATGAAGTGCTTATACTGCTCATGAAGTAAAAAAAAAAGCTTTTGAAGTTTGCTAATTTGCTGCCATCGACACTTTTCAAACCCTCAATTCTGAACTTCTTCACAACTGTTCGAGATTCCTCAATTGGTAATAAACATATAAAAATTCTTCAATTTTGTAGGGAATACGTGTCAAAAGACCAAGAACAAACTGTGTGTGTGTGTGTGTGTGTGTGTGTGTGTGTGTGTGTGTGTGTGTGTGTGTGTGTGTGTGTGTGTGTGTGTGTGTGTGTGTGTGTGTGTGTGTGTGTGTGTGTGTGTGTGTGTGTGTGTGTGTGTGTGTGTGTGTGTGTGTGTGTGTGTGTGTGTGTGTGTGTGTGTGATAATTGTATAGTCTTTTATTACACAACTAAATATATCTGCGTGTTCAGCACTTAACATATAAACATCCTAATTTGATTTTTGTTGAAATTTTGATTGTATTTTGATATGATTCCTGATGGGCTTGGACATAGTTTTGGTATGTACCTGGATTTATGTATTCCAATATATATACTGCAATGTAGAAATAGTACTACACTGTTTTTGACACAAATCTTACCGGAAATGTTTTTCAGACACTATTCTACACAAATCTGGCGATTCCTTAGGGTTGTCACCATACCATTCCTTGAGAATTTTTTCTGCTTCTATAACAAACAACTTCTGTACTTGCTGAGAACAAAGAATGTAGTCTGGAGCTATACATGTTTGGCCAAGGTTCACACATTTGCCCCAAAGTATTCTCTTTGCTGCAATGTTTAAATTCACTGTACCATCTAAATAGACAGGGCTGAAACAGAACAATTAAATTTGTTCAAAGATACTGTTTAATAATACAATTATAACAGCACTGAAAAAAACATGTAAAGGACACAATCTTATCATTACAATTTTTACTGATAACATTCTCAACATTGAATTATTATATTACTTTGACATCCATGTCACATCACAAAAAATCAGTATGGAGAACCATACATGACTTCCATGTCCTAAAATTTATATTTAAAATCATTTAAATATTAATTAAATAAGTGGATGCTCGAGTTCTGAAAAAATTACGTATCAGCTAAAATGGTACCACCATGTCAGGTGGATTAAGACTATCCTCAACCTACGTGAGGAAGGACTGTACTTTTGGATAAAATGTCTGTAGGTCGAACGAAGAGCTAGCTAAAGGTAACTGTGATCTGATTCCTGTAATTAAATTGGACTCTCGCTGCGAGGGGCCGAGGGATGTCTATAGTGTTATCAAAGTCTTTCCTGTCAATACTCTACTAGTCATTTTTCTTTTTTAAAATCGAGTCTTGATTTCTTTCTTTCCATTTGTCTTCTGATTTCCTGAACGACTATTCTGTTCACCCGTATAATTATAAATTTCTCAGCAAAACATTTCTTCCTTAATACGTTTGTGTCTCCTGTTTAACACCCACCATTCTGATCCATGTCATAACGCTATATTCCACATAGGCTAGTAAATAACTAGCCATGAGGGAGGTCAAAATATTTTCAACTAGGGGCAAACAATTTTCTAAAGGAAAAAAATATTTATATATTTATCATACATACACACATGCACATATTAGTTTATAATTCCCATATCATAATAGAAATAAGTACACAGATTGTTTTAATTGCTTTAATACAACAACACTGCCCAGCGATCCACAGGAAGCAAATCGATGTCCACCTTTTTGGCTTCCACGTCTTGTGTTGGTGTGGGTTTCGGCACTTTCCATTTAAAAAGCATGCAAACATAATAAAATAAACATGATTGAGGTCAGAAATAACGCGAATTTGGTGTGTGTGTGTGTGTCCTGCCGGCCTTTTTATTGCGGTAATCACAATAATAAAACTTTGGAAAAGTAAACATTATATAATTGAGATATGCCTGCCTGCCAGGAACGATAATTTTCACTCATACGTGATTTAAATAAAAATAAAAATATAGAATTTTGTTAAAGTGAAATGAAATGTTTCCATAGAAACTACTTCTTTGTTGTCAATAACGTAGTACACTTATAAAACTTATAAAAATTTACTTCCTCCAACAACTACCATTTTAATTTATAAAAAAATTACCCCTCTCCCATACAACTACCCTTTTCATTTATAGATATTTCATCTACCTTTCTACAGTGGATTGTTATGACCTTCTTTTCAGGATACTTTATTCATTAAAATTAAGCACTTTACTCTTGTTAAAACATAAAATGTTGCAGGTAAACTACCACTTTCCCTTAACCAATCTTCACCAAAAACAATAGGCCTTGAGTCCTCTACAATTCAGGACTGTATGCAAAAACTTGTTTGATTCTGTTTGAATTTGCGGCTGTTATCGTTTGCCATAGAAAAAATTCTACATACAGACACTTTTCGAAAAATGACTTTTTTACTTCCATGTTCCATAAGGAAATGGAAGTATGGTGATGGCAAAAAAAAATCGTGTTCGAGATAATTGCAGATTCCGATTGTACTGCCCTCAAAACATGAAAAAAAGTCATTTTTTGAAATGTGTGTGTGTGTGTGTGTGTGTGTGTGTGTGTGTGTGTGTGTGTGTGTGTGTGTGTGTGTGTGTGTGTGTGTGTGTGTGTGTGTGTGTGTGTGTGTGTGTGTGTGTGTGTGTGTGTGTAGATTTTTTTCTATGGCAAACGATAAGAGCCGCAAATTCAAACAGAATCAAATAATTTTTTGTATACAGCCCTGAATTGTAGAGTACTCAAGACCTATTGTTTTTTGTGAAGATCAGTTAAGGGAAAGGGGTAGTTTACCTGCAACATTTTATGTTGTAAACAAGGGTAATTTTTTTCTATTACGAACGATAACTTTTGTAAATTCAAACAGAATCAAATAATGTTTTGCATACATCCCTGAATTATAGAGAACTCAAGGTCTTTTGATTTTGGTGAAGATCGGTTAAGAGAAAGGGGTAGTTTACCTGTAACATTTTATGTTTTAACAAGGGTAATTTTTCTTATGACGAATGACAACTGCCGCACATTCAATCAGAATTAAATATTTTTTGCATAAGTTCCTGAATTTTTAAGTACTCAAGGTCTGTTGATGTTGGTGAAGATCGGTTAAGTTAAAGGGGTAGTTTACCTGCAACATTTTATGTTTTAACAACAGTAATTTTTTCTATGACAAACGATAACTGCCGCACATTCAAACAGAATCAAATATTTTTTTTGCATACGTTCCTGAATTGTTAAGTTCTCAAGGTATGTTCATTTTGGTGAAGATCGGTTAAGGGAAAGGGGTAGTTTACCAGCAATATTTTATGTTTTAACAACGGTAATTTTTTCTATGAAGAATGATAACTGCCGCACATTCAAAGAGAATCAACTGAATTGTAAAGGAATGAAGGCCTATTGATTTTGGTGAAGATCGGTTAAGGGAAAGGGGTAGTTTACCTGCCACATTTTATATATGTGTGTACTACGTTATGGGAAACAAAGAAGTGGTTTTGTTAAAATTCCTTCCCGGGTTGTTTGGGTGTGGTAAATCTTTTCCACAAAACCAGACGTTTCAGCAATGCCACCGACTGCCATCATCAGTGAAAATCGAGTCCACTAACGTGAAGTGGTAGTCCTATACATTAGTGAACACAGTACTGTTGATAAGGCTGTAGAAAGAAGTAGTTTATGGAAACGTTTCATTTCGAAAAAGGTTTTTAATATAAATCTCAGAACATGGAAGTCATGTATGGTTCTCCATACCGATATTTTTATTTATGTAATAATTAATTGCTGTTATGCATGAAAATTGTAACAGTACATAATGACCCAATACCATAATTATGGGGTTTAAAGGTATTTTTCAATGTTTTATATTGTTTAATCATTAAAGTACAGAATGGTTAGGTCCATTTTCCCTATATACGAAGGAACAAAGTAAATTCAGCAAGAGTACCATACCAAGGTCACCGGTGGACGTGCTGGAATCGGAAAAGGCCATGGCGGTGTTTGTGACGAATGCCTGTAAATATGCATTGTGATTGGATCATAGCACTGTTCCGTCATAACCAAAAAACAATGACGCACTGACTACAATACGTACAACGAGGCGTTGTCCAGTAAGACAAAGCTGGATGACGTAAGAAACACACACACAAGCGCAAATTTACATTTGCCTCATTCTCAATTCAACGCAGTTCTTCAAAGGATACACAGCGATGTATCGCTGGGTGATCAATTTTATAACAAAAGTTTATAATAACTAGACTCAAAATTACCAGTATAATAGTGGAGCAATAAAGGCTTGAAATTAGTAACAGTATGAACTATAATATGTAGAATCAGTGCTTATAATTACTTCATTAAAACTCAGTAGAACTAGAGGCGAACACCGGCCATCAACATGGGCGTCAACCACCAACAGCGAAGGAACAACACCGAACAACAATAAGAGAAGTCCAATTTTACCATCTTTCTTATAGTTTAATGAGCTCATTAATCAAGAATAATTAATTAAACGAATGTACTTGTTCAAGGGTGAATGTGTATGAGAGTGAGGGAGTGAACTCATGGCCATAACTATATATGCCGAGGGCATTGGTTTGTGTGTAAATTAATTACTAAGTAATAAATGATTAAAGCTGCAGCAATGTAAACGTTACAATGATCTTGATTGAGAAAACAAAAAAGAAGTATTAAGAATAATGTTGGATATTAAACTAACCGCCATTTTGTTTTTGGTCATCTTATATGACGTCATTTGACCGCATGGTCGTGTATGTAAAACATTCTGGAAAATTAAATTTTGATAGTTATTTTCAATAATACAGTGTTGTCATTTGTGTCATCATCTGTGTATCAAAATCTCGCTGTAAATGAATCCTGGCCCCCCTTAGGTAAAAGCACATTTAAAAAAGAATATGAGCCCGGCAGTGACTGAAATTGGTAAGTACCCAGAAGTACCATATTATGGTATTTTTATAAATATAAATATCAATATATGTGTAGTAATAAATAATGAAGTAGGGGGAGAGTCACAAATGGCACCCGAACAGGGACATTATTGGTAAAGTCACAAATATCGCCCTTACTGTGGACATTATATAAAAATTAATTTATATAAAACAGCCAGATTGAGAAACACAGAGGATGATATAAGAGGGACATAACCTAATGAACGAGAGGTTATGTTGACGAAGTCAAGTAACTAGTAATTGCATAGTTAAGTACAAATAAAAAATAAACAGTCATTTAAATATTTAATTAACGATGGCAGAAAATAATAATAGTCTAGAAATGGACAATACAGACACGGAATCCATTTTATTAGGAAAACATGTTAGCTCGACACCTAGAGTAGCTGAAAATAAAATCTCGTTAGAAGATTTATTCACGTTAATCAGTGACAAATTTGAACAACAAAATAGTATGTTTGAAGACAAATTCAATCAAATGAATAGTACATTTAATATAAAATTAGATAGTTTTGAGAATGAGCTCAAGAAGCAAAATACCTTACAAAACGTAAAATTAGATCAAGTAGAGGAGAAATTAGACAAGAGAATTAATGAGATACAGTTAGAAAATAAGAGTAGAGAAATAGACAGATTAGATAGAAACAAAAACAAGGTAAGTGGGGTAGAAAATTATGATAATATAAATAAAAGTATGATGTTAGAGAATGATTGTGTAAACAGGAGTAGTAATAATGAAATTTTATGGGGAATAGAATATAATAATGATGGAATAATAGTGTGTGTTAAAGGGTTAAATACAGTGTGTAGAGAGAGCATAATTGTAAAAGAATTGCAGGGGTTAGATTTTCCCTTAATTTTTCCCCCATGTATTTGGGGGTGATATACATGTTTTTAGGAAGGACAAGAGTGCCTTCGATGTAGAGTTTGGAGACAAAAGGTCTGCAAATAGTTGTCCCTGGATTTTTTGTACACCTGATAGGTGGTGCGAAAATAAAGTTGTAGTGTACCCTGCATATATTGAGAGAGAGAATGTAGCTTGGTGTGATAGTGAGAGATATATTGAGAGAAACAGAGAAGTAGAAATTTTTAAGATGGGTAGAGATTATGAAGAGTTTATAGAAAGGTTAAGTGGAGATAGCAGTTATAAATATAATAAAAACTTACCTTGTATTGAAACTGAAGTAGTAGGAGAGAATGAGAATAATGACTTTGTAAAATACATGATTATGACTGGTTTTACTGAAGGTGACAGAAACATACCCGATCAGGAGTTAGATGAATTTGTGGAAACGGATAAAAATTTGAATAGTTGGTGCATGTATAAGGATGTTAGTATAAAATATCTAATATTAAACCATGTATATAGTTTTAAGGTTCGATTATTATTTGACGATGGAGGCTAATTATTATAATTGTGTTTATGAACATTTAATTATGTGAACAGTGTTTTTCAGGATGGACTGTTTAGGACTGATTATGGTAAATGATTAATGATTATGTGAATTGTATATTTTTGTGTATATTAATGTCAGTGTATTTGTGTATTCTTGTAGTTGTGTATTTTATGTATTTTTTTTATGTAAACATGTATTGTAGAATTTTAAATAATTGAAGAAAGTTTGATGAGGAATTTTAAATGATATTATGAGATTTAGAATCTAGTGGTTAGTAAATGATTATGCAGGTAATAGATTTGGCTATTGAGAAGTATTGTTGTTAGTAGGTAAGTGATGAATTTTCTAGTGATGTATTAAGGTGAAATGTTGTAAAGAGTTTGGGTAATAGTGATAAATCGGGGCATTGGAATTAGTTAAATAGAGTTAATGGGAGTTAGGGAAAATAAAGTGTTGAGATGCTGATAATATGTAAAGAGGTGTTAGATATTTTAGGGACACAGTGGTTAGTGATTATATGTAAAGGTGAGTAATGTGAATGGTAAGTTTATATTTGTTGATGGTGATATTTTGTAATAAGGGTATTGGTGTAGGAGTCTGCAACAAAAGGTGTTGAGACAGGAAGGGACCGTTGTGTGCCGGAAAGGGTTATCTGAAAGGGTCAGGAACCAATGATGGAATGAGCATAGATAGGGAACACACATACTAGTACAAAAAAGGAGCGGTGCCAGAGGTTTTAAATGGGATTTGTGAAGGGGGTTATTATAGAGATATTGGTGTCATATTATGTTAATGGTGAGTAGCGGTTGTTAGTAGTTAACAAGGGGTGAGTAAGGTTAGATTGACAATGCCAAAATAAGACAGAGAAAATAGTGAATAATAGAGAGTCACCCAAACTAGTAAGGATAAAGGGGTTAGAAAAAGAAAATTCATGGTAGGAAGGTAATTGTAAATGAAAGGTAAGGATAAAGTTGAAATTGTTGTATAGAATCTGATATAAACGAATGTCAAATAATTGAAAGTTAATAGAGCATTGTTGATAATAATGATGTGATAAAGTTTTGGTACAAATCATGTAAATGTAAATTGTTTAATGTGAATTGTTCAATGTTAGTGTTTAATGTTTAATATACAATGTTTTATTATGTTGATGGTGCAATAGAGTGTGTGGTTAGGAGGTCGTTACAGGGGTAATGACGTTAACAAGTGTCAAAGAATAGTAGATTTTAAAGTTGGAAGTCTAAAGGTACAAAGGAAGTTGTGCAAAAATATAGTAGTACGCCATTTACAAAATAGATAAATGATTATAAGTCGAGTAATAAAATTTAAGTAATAACGGTGTCTGCTATCATAGTTGTCGGTTGAATTTATCGTAATAATTAGGTGAAGGTATTTTGGGGGGAATATTAGGGAATTGTTTATGTATTGTGTTATTTGTAGTTGTATACATAGTTGTTTTCTTACAAGGAAGAAATTGAGTTTGGTGGTGGTAAAAGAATATACATTTTAAAGTCTTGTTGTTGTTATGTTAAACTTTTAAAATAGAACAAACCAATGCTTCAAACACAAACCAATGCGTCTAAAAGGGAACATATCAGTTGTAGATATGGAGGTATCTTAGACCACTATTTTAATTTTTGTGTACAATGTTTCAGAGTTTTGTGGTGTTGTGACCGCGGTCCTGGGCTGGCTGGAGCGTCAGAACAGGAGCGTAGAGTGCCTCATGGCCTTATGGTGTAGGGATCTCTCCGGAGAAGCCCAGTAAGGTCAGAGGGTGCGACCAACATCATTGCACCAAGGGTAAGTGATGATAAATTTTTTTATAGTAACATTACAGGGGGTTGTGGTGACATATCTAGACTGATCCTTTTAGGAAAGTGTGAATGAGTCAATGAAAGTTTTTGTGTCCCGACACAAAATCTTTCATTGAGGGGGTTTGTAACAGTACATAATGACCCAATACCATAATTATGGGGTTTAAAGGTATTTTTCAATGTTTTATATTGTTTAATCATTAAAATACAGAATGGTTAGGTCCATTTTCCCTATATACGAAGGAACAAAGTAAATTCAGCAAAAGTACCATACCAAGGTCACCGGTGGACGTGCTGGAATCGGAAAAGGCCATGGCGGTGTTTGTGACGAATGACTGTAAATATGCATTGTGATTGGATCATAGCACTGTTCCGTCATAACCAAAAAACAATGACGCACTGACTACAATACGTACAACGAGGCGTTGTCCAGTAAGACAAAGCTGGATGACGTAAGAAACACACACACAAGCGCAAATTTACATTTGCCTCGTTCTCAATTCAACGCAGTTCTTCAAAGGATACACAGCGATGTATCGCTGGGTGATCAATTTTATAACAAAAGTTTATAATAACTAAGACTCAAAATTACCAGTATAATAGTGGAGCAATAAAGGCTCGAAATTAGTAACAGTATGAACTATAATATGTAGAATCAGTGTGTATAATTACTTCATTAAAACTCAGTAGAACTAGAGGCGAACACCGGCCATCAACATGGGCGTCAACCACCAACAGCGAAGGAACAACACCGAACAACAATAAGAGAAGTCCAATTTTACCATCTTTCTTATAGTTTAATGAGCTCATTAATCAAGAATAATTAATTAAACGAATGTACTTGTTCAAGGGTGAATGTGTATGAGAGTGAGGGAGTGAACTCATGGCCATAACTATATATGCCGAGGGCATTGGTTTGTGTGTAAATTAATTACTAAGTAATAAATGATTAAAGCTGCAGCAATGTAAACGTTACAATGATCTTGATTGAGAAAACAAAAAAGAAGTATTAAGAATAATGTTGGATATTAAACTAACCGCCATTTTGTTTTTGGTCATCTTATATGACGTCATTTGACCGCATGGTCGTGTATGTAAAACATTCTGGAAAATTAAATTTTGATAGTTATTTTCAATAATACAGTGTTGTCATTTGTGTCATCATCTGTGTATCAAAATCTCGCTGTAAATGAATCCTGGCCCCCCTTAGGTAAAAGCACATTTAAAAAAGAAGAATATGAGCCCGGCAGTGACTGAAATTGGTAAGTACCCAGAAGTACCATATTATGGTATTTTTATAAATATAAATATCAATATATGTGTAGTAATAAATAATGAAGTAGGGGGAGAGTCACAAATGGCGCCCGAACAGGGACATTATTGGTAAAGTCACAAATAGCGCCCTTACTGTGGACATTATATAAAAATTAATTTATATAAAACAGCCAGATTGAGAAACACAGAGGATGATATAAGACGGGACATAACCTAATGAACGAGAGGTTATGTTGACGAATTCAAGTAACTAGTAATTGCATAGTTAAGTACAAATAAAAAATAAACAGTCATTTAAATATTTAATTAACGATGGCAGAAAATAATAATAGTCTAGAAATGGACAATACAGACACGGAATCCATTTTATTAGGAAAACATGTTAGCTCGACACCTAGAGTAGCTGAAAATAAAATCTTGTTAGAAGATTTATTCACGTTAATCAGTGACAAATTTGAACAACAAAATAGTAAGTTTGAAGACAAATTCAATCAAATGAATAGTACATTTAATATAAAATTAGATAGTTTTGAGAATGAGCTCAAGAAGCAAAATACCTTACAAAACGTAAAATTAGATCAAGTAGAGGAGAAATTAGACAAGAGAATTAATGAGATACAGTTAGAGAATAAGAGTAGAGAAATAGACAGATTAGATAGAAACAAAAACAAGGTAAGTGGGGTAGAAAATTATGATATTATAAATAAAAGTATGATGTTAGAGAATGATTGTGTAAACAGGAGTAGTAATAATGAAATTTTATGGGGAATAGAATATAATAATGATGGAATAATAGTGTGTGTTAAAGGGTTAAAGACAGTGTGTAGAGAGAGCATAATTGTAAAAGAATTGCAGGGGTTAGATTTTTCCCTTAATGGTGTATTTGGGGGTGATATACATGTTTTTAGGAAGGACAAGAGTGCCTTCGATGTAGATTTTGGAGACAAAAGGTCTGCAAATAGTTGTCCCTGGATTTTTTGTACACCTGATAGGTGGTGCGAAAATAAAGTTGTAGTGTACCCTGCATATATTGAGAGAGAGAATGTAGCTTGGTGTGATAGTGAGAGATATATTGAGAGAAACAGAGAAGTAGAAATTTTTAAGATGGGTAGAGATTATGAAGAGTTTATAGAAAGGTTAAGTGGAGATAGCAGTGATAAATATAATAAAAACTTACCTTGTATTGAAACTGAAGTAGTAGGAGAGAATGAGAATAATGACTTTGTAAAATACATGATTATGACTGGTTTTACTGAAGGCGACAGAAACATACCCGATCAGGAGTTAGATGAATTTGTGGAAACGGATAAAAATTTGAATAGTTGGTGCATGTATAAGGATGTTAGTATAAAATATCTAATATTAAACCATGTATATAGTTTTAAGGTTCGATTATTATTTGACGATGGAGGCTAATTATTATAATTGTGTTTATGAACATTTAATTATGTGAACAGTGTTTTTCAGGATGGACTGTTTAGGACTGATTATGGTAAATGATTAATGATTATGTGAATTGTATATTTTTGTGTATATTAATGTCAGTGTATTTGTGTATTCTTGTAGTTGTGTATTTTATGTATTTTTTTTTATGTAAACATGTATTGTAGAATTTTAAATAATTGAAGAAAGTTTGATGAGGAATTTTAAATGATATTATGAGATTTAGAATCTAGTGGTTAGTAAATGATTATGCAGGTAATAGATTTGGCTATTGAGAAGTATTGTTGTTAGTAGGTAAGTGATGAATTTTCTAGTGATGTATTAAGGTGAAATGTTGTAAAGAGTTTGGGTAATAGTGATAAATCGGGGCATTGGAATTAGTTAAATAGAGTTAATGGGAGTTAGGGAAAATAAAGTGTTGAGATGCTGATAATATGTAAAGAGGTGTTAGATATTTTAGGGACACAGTGGTTAGTGATTATATGTAAAGGTGAGTAATGTGAATGGTAAGTTTATATTTGTTGATGGTGATATTTTGTAATAAGGGTATTGGTGTAGGAGTCTGCAACAAAAGGTGTTGAGACAGGAAGGGACCGTTGTGTGCCGGAAAGGGTTATCTGAAAGGGTCAGGAACCAATGATGGAATGAGCATAGATAGGGAACACACATACTAGTACAAAAAAGGAGCGGTGCCAGAGGTTTTAAATGGGATTTGTGAAGGGGGTTATTATAGAGATATTGGTGTCATATTATGTTAATGGTGAGTAGCGGTTGTTAGTAGTTAACAAGGGGTGAGTAAGGTTAGATTGACAATGCCAAAATAAGACAGAGAAAATAGTGAATAATAGAGAGTCACTCAAACTAGTAAGGATAAAGGGGTTAGAAAAAGAAAATTCATGGTAGGAAGGTAATTGTAAATGAAAGGTAAGGATAAAGTTGAAATTGTTGTATAGAATCTGATATAAACGAATGTCAAATAATTGAAAGTTAATAGAGCATTGTTGTTAATAATGATGTGATAAAGTTTTGGTACAAGTCATGTAAATGTAAATTGTTTAATGTGAATTGTTCAATGTTAGTGTTTAATGTTTAATATACAATGTTTTATTATGTTGATGGTGCAATAGAGTGTGTGGTTAGGAGGTCGTTACAGGGGTAATGACGTTAACAAGTGTCAAAGAATAGTAGATTTTAAAGTTGGAAGTCTAAAGGTACAAAGGAAGTTGTGCAAAAATATAGTAGTACGCCATTTACAAAATAGATAAATGATTATAAGTCGAGTAATAAAATTTAAGTAATAACGGTGTCTGCCATCATAGTTGTCGGTTGAATTTATCGTAATAATTAGGTGAAGGTATTTTGGGGGGAATATTAGGGAATTGTTTATGTATTGTGTTATTTGTAGTTGTATACATAGTTGTTTTCTTACAAGGAAGAAATTGAGTTTGGTGGTGGTAAAAGAATATACATTTTAAAGTCTTGTTGTTGTTATGTTAAACTTTTAAAATAGAACAAACCAATGCTTCAAACACAAACCAATGCGTCTAAAAGGGAACATATCAGTTGTAGATATGGAGGTATCTTAAGACCACTATTTTAATTTTTGTGTACAATGTTTCAGAGTTTTGTGGTGTTGTGACCGCGGTCCTGGGCTGGCTGGAGCGTCAGAACAGGAGCGTAGAGTGCCTCATGGCCTTATGGTGTAGGGATCTCTCCGGAGAAGTCCAGTAAGGTCAGAGGGTGCGACCAACATCATTGCACCAAGGGTAAGTGATGATAAATTTTTTTATAGTAACATTACAGGGGGTTGTGGTGACATATCTAGACTGATCCTTTTAGGAAAGTGTGAATGAGTCAATGAAAGTTTTTGTGTCCCGACACAAAATCTTTCATTGAGGGGGTTTGTAACAGTACATAATGACCCAATACCATAATTATGGGGTTTAAAGGTATTTTTCAATGTTTTATATTGTTTAATCATTAAAGTACAGAATGGTTAGGTCCATTTTCCCTATATACGAAGGAACAAAGTAAATTCAGCAAGAGTACCATACCAAGGTCACCGGTGGACGTGCTGGAATCGGAAAAGGCCATGGCGGTGTTTGTGACGAATGACTGTAAATATGCATTGTGATTGGATCATAGCACTGTTCCGTCATAACCAAAAAACAATGACGCACTGACTACAATACGTACAACGAGGCGTTGTCCAGTAAGACAAAGCTGGATGACGTAAGAAACACACACACAAGCGCAAATTTACATTTGCCTCGTTCTCAATTCAACGCAGTTCTTCAAAGGATACACAGCGATGTATCGCTGGGTGATCAATTTTATAACAAAAGTTTATAATAACTAGACTCAAAATTACCAGTATAATAGTGGAGCAATAAAGGCTCGAAATTAGTAACAGTATGAACTATAATATGTAGAATCAGTGCTTCTAATTACTTCATTAAAACTCAGTAGAACTAGAGGCGAACACCGGCCATCAACATGGGCGTCAACCACCAACAGCGAAGGAACAACACCGAACAACAATAAGAGAAGTCCAATTTTACCATCTTTCTTATAGTTTAATGAGCTCATTAATCAAGAATAATTAATTAAACGAATGTACTTGTTCAAGGGTGAATGTGTATGAGAGTGAGGGAGTGAACTCATGGCCATAACTATATATGCCGAGGGCATTGGTTTGTGTGTAAATTAATTACTAAGTAATAAATGATTAAAGCTGCAGCAATGTAAACGTTACAATGATCTTGATTGAGAAAACAAAAAAGAAGTATTAAGAATAATGTTGGATATTAAACTAACCGCCATTTTGTTTTTGGTCATCTTATATGACGTCATTTGACCGCATGGTCGTGTATGTAAAACATTCTGGAAAATTAAATTTTGATAGTTATTTTCAATAATACAGTGTTGTCATTTGTGTCATCATCTGTGTATCAAAATCTCGCTGTAAATGAATCCTGGCCCCCCTTAGGTAAAAGCACATTTAAAAAAGAAGAATATGAGCCCGGCAGTGACTGAAATTGGTAAGTACCCAGAAGTACCATATTATGGTATTTTTATAAATATAAATATCAATATATGTGTAGTAATAAATAATGAAGTAGGGGGAGAGTCACAAATGGCACCCGAACAGGGACATTATTGGTAAAGTCACAAATATCGCCCTTACTGTGGACATTATATAAAAATTAATTTATATAAAACAGCCAGATTGAGAAACACAGAGGATGATATAAGACGGGACATAACCTAATGAACGAGAGGTTATGTTGACGAAGTCAAGTAAATAGTAATTGCATAGTTCAGTACAAATAAAAAATAAACAGTAATTTAAATATTTAATTAACGATGGCAGAAAATAATAATAGTCTAGAAATGGACAATACAGACACGGAATCCATTTTATTAGGAAAACATGTTAGCTCGACACCTAGAGTAGCTGAAAATAAAATCTCGTTAGAAGATTTATTCACGTTAATCAGTGACAAATTTGAACAACAAAATAGTATGTTTGAAGACAAATTCAATCAAATGAATAGTACATTTAATATAAAATTAGATAGTTTTGAGAATGAGCTCAAGAAGCAAAATACCTTACAAAACGTAAAATTAGATCAAGTAGAGGAGAAATTAGACAAGAGAATTAATGAGATACAGTTAGAAAATAAGAGTAGAGAAATAGACAGATTAGATAGAAACAAAAACAAGGTAAGTGGGGTAGAAAATTATGATAATATAAATAAAAGTATGATGTTAGAGAATGATTGTGTAAACAGGAGTAGTAATAATGAAATTTTATGGGGAATAGAATATAATAATGATGGAATAATAGTGTGTGTTAAAGGGTTAAAGACAGTGTGTAGAGAGAGCATAATTGTAAAAGAATTGCAGGGGTTAGATTTTCCCTTAATTTTTCCCCCATGTATTTGGGGGTGATATACATGTTTTTAGGAAGGACAAGAGTGCCTTCGATGTAGATTTTGGAGACAAAAGGTCTGCAAATAGTTGTCCCTGGATTTTTTGTACACCTGATAGGTGGTGCGAAAATAAAGTTGTAGTGTACCCTGCATATATTGAGAGAGAGAATGTAGCTTGGTGTGATAGTGAGAGATATATTGAGAGAAACAGAGAAGTAGAAATTTTTAAGATGGGTAGAGATTATGAAGAGTTTATAGAAAGGTTAAGTGGAGATAGCAGTTATAAATATAATAAAAACTTACCTTGTATTGAAACTGAAGTAGTAGGAGAGAATGAGAATAATGACTTTGTAAAATACATGATTATGACTGGTTTTACTGAAGGTGACAGAAACATACCCGATCAGGAGTTAGATGAATTTGTGGAAACGGATAAAAATTTGAATAGTTGGTGCATGTATAAGGATGTTAGTATAAAATATCTAATATTAGACCATGTATATAGTTTTAAGGTTCGATTATTATTTGACGATGGAGGCTAATTATTATAATTGTGTTTATGAACATTTAATTATGTGAACAGTGTTTTTCAGGATGGACTGTTTAGGACTGATTATGGTAAATGATTAATGATTATGTGAATTGTATATTTTTGTGTATATTAATGTCAGTGTATTTGTGTATTCTTGTAGTTGTGTATTTTATGTATTTTTTTTATGTAAACATGTATTGTAGAATTTTAAATAATTGAAGAAAGTTTGATGAGGAATTTTAAATGATATTATGAGATTTAGAATCTAGTGGTTAGTAAATGATTATGCAGGTAATAGATTTGGCTATTGAGAAGTATTGTTGTTAGTAGGTAAGTGATGAATTTTCTAGTGATGTATTAAGGTGAAATGTTGTAAAGAGTTTGGGTAATAGTGATAAATCGGGGCATTGGAATTAGTTAAATAGAGTTAATGGGAGTTAGGGAAAATAAAGTGTTGAGATGCTGATAATATGTAAAGAGGTGTTAGATATTTTAGGGACACAGTGGTTAGTGATTATATGTAAAGGTGAGTAATGTGAATGGTAAGTTTATATTTGTTGATGGTGATATTTTGTAATAAGGGTATTGGTGTAGGAGTCTGCAACAAAAGGTGTTGAGACAGGAAGGACCATTGTGTGCCGGAAAGGGTTATCTGAAAGGGTCAGGAACCAATGATGGAATGAGCATAGATAGGGAACACACATACTAGTACAAAAAAGGAGCGGTGCCAGAGGTTTTAAATGGGATTTGTGAAGGGGGTTATTATAGAGATATTGGTGTCATATTATGTTAATGGTGAGTAGCGGTTGTTAGTAGTTAACAAGGGGTGAGTAAGGTTAGATTGACAATGCCAAAATAAGACAGAGAAAATAGTGAATAATAGAGAGTCACCCAAACTAGTAAGGATAAAGGGGTTAGAAAAAGAAAATTCATGGTAGGAAGGTAATTGTAAATGAAAGGTAAGGATAAAGTTGAAATTGTTGTATAGAATCTGATATAAACGAATGTCAAATAATTGAAAGTTAATAGAGCATTGTTGATAATAATGATGTGATAAAGTTTTGGTACAAATCATGTAAATGTAAATTGTTTAATGTGAATTGTTCAATGTTAGTGTTTAATGTTTAATATACAATGTTTTATTATGTTGATGGTGCAATAGAGTGTGTGGTTAGGAGGTCGTTACAGGGGTAATGACGTTAACAAGTGTCAAAGAATAGTAGATTTTAAAGTTGGAAGTCTAAAGGTACAAAGGAAGTTGTGCAAAAATATAGTAGTACGCCATTTACAAAATAGATAAATGATTATAAGTCGAGTAATAAAATTTAAGTAATAACGGTGTCTGCCATCATAGTTGTCGGTTGAATTTATCGTAATAATTAGGTGAAGGTATTTTGGGGGGAATATTAGGGAATTGTTTATGTATTGTGTTATTTGTAGTTGTATACATAGTTGTTTTCTTACAAGGAAGAAATTGAGTTTGGTGGTGGTAAAAGAATATACATTTTAAAGTCTTGTTGTTGTTATGTTAAACTTTTAAAATAGAACAAACCAATGCTTCAAACACAAACCAATGCGTCTAAAAGGGAACATATCAGTTGTAGATATGGAGGTATCTTAGACCACTATTTTAATTTTTGTGTACAATGTTTCAGAGTTTTGTGGTGTTGTGACCGCGGTCCTGGGCTGGCTGGAGCGTCAGAACAGGAGCGTAGAGTGCCTCATGGCCTTATGGTGTAGGGATCTCTCCGGAGAAGCCCAGTAAGGTCAGAGGGTGCGACCAACATCATTGCACCAAGGGTAAGTGATGATAAATTTTTTTATAGTAACATTACAGGGGGTTGTGGTGACATATCTAGACTGATCCTTTTAGGAAAGTGTGAATGAGTCAATGAAAGTTTTTGTGTCCCGACACAAAATCTTTCATTGAGGGGGTTTGTAACAGTACATAATGACCCAATACCATAATTATGGGGTTTAAAGGTATTTTTCAATGTTTTATATTGTTTAATCATTAAAGTACAGAATGGTTAGGTCCATTTTCCCTATATATGAAGGAACAAAGTAAATTCAGCAAGAGTACCATACCAAGGTCACCGGTGGACGTGCTGGAATCGGAAAAGGCCATGGCGGTGTTTGTGACGAATGACTGTAAATATGCATTGTGATTGGATCATAGCACTGTTCCGTCATAACCAAAAAACAATGACGCACTGACTACAATACTTACAACGAGGCGTTGTCCAGTAAGACAAAGCTGGATGACGTAAGAAACACACACACAAGTGCAAATTTACATTTGCCTCGTTCTCAATTCAACGCAGTTCTTCAAAGGATACACAGCGATGTATCGCTGGGTGATCAATTTTATAACAAAAGTTTATAATAACTAGACTCAAAATTACCAGTATAATAGTGGAGCAATAAAGGCTCGAAATTAGTAACAGTATGAACTATAATATGTAGAATCAGTGCTTATAATTACTTCATTAAAACTCAGTAGAACTAGAGGCGAACACCGGCCATCAACATGGGCGTCAACCACCAACAGCGAAGGAACAACACCGAACAACAATAAGAGAAGTCCAATTTTACCATCTTTCTTATAGTTTAATGAGCTCATTAATCAATAATAATTAATTAAACGAATGTACTTGTTCAAGGGTGAATGTGTATGAGAGTGAGGGAGTGAACTCATGGCCATAACTATATATGCCGAGGGCATTGGTTTGTGTGTAAATTAATTACTAAGTAATAAATGATTAAAGCTGCAGCAATGTAAACGTTACAATGATCTTGATTGAGAAAACAAAAAAGAAGTATTAAGAATAATGTTGGATATTAAACTAACCGCCATTTTGTTTTTGGTCATCTTATATGACGTCATTTGACCGCATGGTCGTGTATATAAAACATTCTGGAAAATTAAATTTTGATAGTTATTTTCAATAATACAGTGTTGTCATTTGTGTCATCATCTGTGTATCAAAATCTCGCTGTAAATGAATCCTGGCCCCCCTTAGGTAAAAGCACATTTAAAAAAGAAGAATATGAGCCCGGCAGTGACTGAAATTGGTAAGTACCCAGAAGTACCATATTATGGTATTTTTATAAATATAAATATCAATATATGTGTAGTAATAAATAATGAAGTAGGGGGAGTCACAAAATCAATGTCACCACAAACAACAGACGATCCTGGAAAATGACACTTTAGATCCTTCTCATCGAAAAATATAATAAATAAAATCACACGCACACGCACATGCACATGCACACGCACACACACACACACACACACACACACACACACACACACACACACACACACACACACACACACAATTATTAAGACACAAAAATTTTATTACTATTATTCTAAGCTGTGAATATACTGGGCTTTACTGTAACATGTTTCATTTTACTTCCATGTTCCATAAGGAAATGGAAGTATGGTCATGGCGAAAAAAATCGTGCTCAAGATAAGGGCTGAGTCTGATTTTACTACCCTCAAAACATGAAGAAAAGTCATTTTTGAAAAGCGTCTGTGTGTGTGTGTGTGTGTGTGTGTGTGTGTGTGTGTGTGTGTGTGTGTGTGTCTATCTGTAGAATTTTTTCTATGGCAAACGATAACAGCCGCAAATTCAAACAGAATCAAATAATTTTTGCATACAGCCCTGAATTGTAGAGTAGCCTACTCAAGGCCTATTGTTTTTGGTGAAGATTGGTTAAGGGAAAGGGGTAGTTTACCTGCAACGTTTTATGTTTTAGCAAGGGTAAAGTACTTGAAAATTCATTTATACTTTTTCAAACAATGGTAATTGTTAAAAATAAAATAATTTTGTTGCCAGGCAATAAAATTATAATTTTTTCCTGTTAATTTAAATCATGTATGAGAGAAAATATATCGTTCGTGGCAGGCAAGCATATCTCAATTATGTAATGTTTATGTTTCCATTTTATTATTATGATTACCGCAATAAAAAGGCAGGCAAGACACACACACACACACACACACATTTCGTGTTATTTCTGGCCTCACTCATGTTTATTTTCTTATATTTGCACGCTTTTTACATGGAAAGTGCTGAAACCCACACCAACACAACACGTGCAAGCCGAAAAAGTGTCCAGCGTGGATAGCGATTTGCTTCCTGTGGATCGCTGGGCAGTATAACTGCACGTGTTTACAGAGGAACGGTTCATAGACAGACTTTTCGTCTTTAGAGAATGAACCCTCTGCAAGATGCTCAGGGTCCATGAGAGACTTCGGAGCGCTCCTTCTTTTCCACGTGTTTGTTCTGTGAAACATACACTGTAGATTCACAGCTTTACTCTGAGCAATGTTCCATAGGGAATGTTGAAAATTGTTGTCCACAGTGTACCCTCATACACACTAAAACCTGCTCTGATGTTTTGATTACGGACATCATAATATTAAAACTTTGGAAACTTCAGCAATACTTAATGGAAATCAAAAATTAACTTTTACAAGCCATTAATTTTATGCATATTTTGAAGCAATAAATGTTTTAATAAATGAACAAAATCTGTATACTTATTTCTATATGATATAAGAATTACAAACTAATATGTGCATGTGTGTATGTATGAAACATATATATTTTTCTCCTCTGGAAAATTGTTTGCCCCTCCTGGAAAATATTTTGACCTCCCTGATGGCTAGTTATTTACTAGCCTGTGTGGAATATAGCATTATGACATGGATCAGAATGGTGGGTGTTAAACAGAAGACGCAAACGTATTAAGGAAGAAATGTTTTGCTAAGAAATTTATAATTATACGGGTGAACAGAATCGTCGTTCAGGAAATCAGAAGACGAATGGAAAGAAAGAAACAAAGACTCGATTTTAAAAAAGAAAAATTACCAGTATAGTATTGACAGAATACACTTTGATAACACTATAGACATCATTCCCCCTCGGCCGATAACTCACAGCGAGAGGCCAATTTCATTACAGGAATCAGATCACAGCTCCCTTTGCCCAGCTCTTCGTTCGATCTACAAACATTTTATCCAAAAGTACAGTCCTTCCTCACGAAGGTTGAGGACAGTCTTCACCCACCTGACATGGGGGTACCATTTTAGCTGATACGTCATTTCTTAAGAACTCAGGCATCCACTTATTTGATGTTTGTCACTATATCTAGCTCTTCTTCTTGACAAACATATATTATAGACACAAACGTAAAATTCTGTGCCTGTCATGTCTTGTTTTCTATGGCAAACAATAACTGTCACAAATTCAAACAGAATCAAATAATTTTTTGCATATGTGCCTGATTTTAAATATAAATCTTAGAACATGGAAGTCATGTATGGTTCTCCATACCGATATTTTTTAATACCCTACCTGAAGCTAACTTCCTGACCTAGCACACACTTTAAGACAATGTGTAAAGATAACATCAATAGTACTCAGAAGCAGTAAGATGATACAATTTTCTAACAGTAGTTTTCATGCAAATGAATACTTTAAAAGCTGCTAACAGTTTCTGAAGAAAGCACTAGTCATCATTATGAAGAGTAAAAAGTAGTTAGTCTAAAATAGTAATAGAATATTTTTCAATCGGGCAAAACATCCAAACTGTGTTACTACTATGAAGGAAATAAATGTGATATTTAAACAAGTCTGCATGAGAATATATACACGAGATTGCAATAAATCATCCTACCTAAAAATGAAACCACTCTAAGTCAAGGCTAAATATATTTGTCCCTCTATCAGATACTGCACGTTATGTCTACATGATATACAATGTTTATTACTGCTACTAATTACAACTTGACAATATCATAATAGCTTACCTTTTCCCTCCCATCTCTAGAGTAACAGGTGTCAGATGTTCATTTGCAGCAGAACGAACAATTTGTCCAACAGCTGACGATCCAGTGTAAAAAATATAATCAAATTTATGTTTCAGAAGTTCTGTTGTTTCCCACACACCTCCCACGATAACATGATAACATTCCTAACATCAACAATAAAACACCATTTGAGGCACAAATAATACATTCTTAAAAAAAAAAACCATTAATCGATTTTATTATTTCCATATTTCACAAAAAATAAAATCATAAAATATATCAACCACATATAATTGAAATGACAGAATAATTTCAACAATTTTCCTATGGTTCCCATTTGAAGTAACAACTATATAATACCAATAATTATTATAAGATAATACTAATTATCATAAAATAATAATTTTTTTGAATTACTGCTGGCTGCATGCATATTTCAGATAATTATTTCTGCATTACTGAAGACTGAATATTATTTATAATAACTACAGTGTAGTTAAATAACTGCAGGTACATATCTAGGGATTGGCGAAAGAGGCCCCCCGCCGAGGGCGCAAAATGGGCTGGAGGAAAAAATTGAGATTTTTCAGGCGTGAATGTTTTTAGTGCATCAATGCAGTTTGTCAATCAAAGAACAACTTAGATGACATAAAATATACATTTAGATCTTTAATACCCTTTCGCCACCATCATAGAATAGAAAGCCAAACAAACAATCGTAAAGTAAAATAATTCAGAAAACAGCTTCTAAATCTGTAAAAGTTACAAGCGTGAGTGATTGAATACATAATGATGCGTAAGCAGTAAATTTTTCTTTGTCTCAGCGGGGAGTTTAAAGTGTTGTTATCTTGGCAATGCTGAGTTGAGTGAATATCTGTCTGGATGTGATGAGATCACGAGGGCGCAAATTTAGTTTGTTGTTATAAGTCAGTTGGTATTTTCGTTTGTAATTAGTTTGGATTTCAATTTGTCAAACATCATCTATGCCACCTGAGGACAATGAGCAGAGTAATGAAGAAGAAGGTTTAGATCAACAGGATAAAGTTATTGACGAAAGTAGTGATCTTGAAGATGAAAGAAAATCCAGGAGTTACCAGAAAAGTTGAACTAACAGATGAGGTGGAAAAAGAAGAAGGCAATGATATTGCAGAAGAAAGTACTTCTAACGATGAAGAAGATCCCCAAGAACAAGTTATTATCCCGATGATAATAGGAGAAAAGTACAAGAAATAATCTATGATGATCCTTGCAAGTGGCCAAATGTTACAAATTCAGTTCGAGTAAAACTCATAGAACGTGGCCCACAAACAATCGACCTGGAAAAATTTTATTTCCCGATCTCAGATGATGCCAGACACTTAAGTAAAAAGTGGTTTTTCAAAGATCTTCTAAATGGCGAGAGTGTGAAAAGACAGTGGATGTTATACAGCAAATCTCAAAATGCAGTTTTTTGTTTTCCATGTATTCTCTTTAGCAAAGAGTCAAACACTGGACCCTTTGCAGACATAAAACAAGGGTTCAATGATTGGAAATACCTCAATCCACACATCAAACTACATGAAAATTCTGAAACGCACAGAAAGTGCTATGTTGAATGGAAAGAGCTAGAAGTGAGGCATGGGCAAAATTCTTCTTTGGATGCGGATTTTCAAAGATCTATTAATGCAGAGACAGAAAAGTGGCGCAATTTATTGAAAGTAGTAGTTGATATAGTTTTGTACTGCGCTAAAAACAACCTACCACTAAGAGGATCGTCAGATTCTATAGCTGATCATAACTGTGGGGTGTTTTTGAGCACGTTAGAACTTATAAGCAGCTATCATCCTCAACTTAAAACCCACATTGAATACATTAATTCCAGAAAGAATGCCACAAGCTATTTTTTACCACTGATTCAAAATGAAGCGATTGAGTTCCTTGGGAATAGAGTGCGCTCACACATTTTAAAGAAAGTGAAATCCGCAAAGTACTTTTCAATTCTTTTTGACTGTACTCCTGACGTTTCGCATTCCGAACAAATGAGTGAAGTCTTAAGGTACGTTGATTTTTCTAGTGGAGAGTGCCAAATTGTTGAAAGTTTTGTTGATTTCGTTGTGAGCCATAAAAAACAGGTGAGGGAATTTCAGAAGAAATTCTTGCAAAGATGAAAAAAGATGGATTGGATATCAATGATTGTCGCGCCCAAGGTTTTGATAATTGGTCGAACATGGCAGGCATTTACAACGGCGTGCAGGCCCACATTGGTCGTACGAATGATCTAGCTAGGTTTGTACCATGTGCCATGCATAACTTGAATTTGGTAGGTGTCCATGCAGCACAGGTATCTCCAATGATGATTACCTTTTTTGGAGTGATACAAAATATATTCTGTTTTGCTAGTGGTTCTACCATTAGGTGGGAGTTCGTAAACAAATATTTGGATACCACTCTAAAGGGACACACTGACACTCGATGGTCATCAAAGAGGCAGGCCATCACTTCTGTTGGAAAAAACATGAAAGGTTTATACACTGCTCTTCAGAAAATGACCAACAATCAAGAATGGAACAATGACACTGTCTATGGGGCCTCTAGCATAATAAAAAATATTGATTTCAAATTTATTTGCCTACTTCATATGTGGTCAGAGATATTGATATCAGTTGATTATAACGAACAAGTTGTTGCAACAGAAAGACACATCCCTCGACATTGCATCGAAGCTGTTGGATGGATTGTCAAAGAATATCCAGAAAAGGTGTAATCAATTAGTCCCTGCAATTCGGGCGCAAAATGTAATCAATTACATTTATTGTTTTATTACTTATGGTGAAAATGTAAAGTTTGTCTATACGTAAATAATTTTCAGGCGCCATGTTTGTTATAAAGCAACATGATCGAAATTTACTGTTAGGGCCAGAATTCGTGTTAACACGTACCAGTTTAGTGGAACCAAGTACCTGAAATAAAGACACATCAAATAACATATAAAAGTAATTTTTAATATTAAACATTAATAAGCATTACATATTGCGCCATGGGCGTTGTCCACATGGAATTACATTACACAAAGAATATATGCTGCATTAATACATGTTATAGGAGAAGACATACATATTTATTAATTCAAAGTAACTTTCATATTAATTCAACAAAGATATATAGTTATATGTGTTGCTCAACCCAGCACTTAGAAATAATTACGCACGCACACAACCACTCACCCTTTCATTCTCATGGTACAACTTTATGCATAGTGGAGCTCCTTTTAAATATAATGAAAAATTTAAATGATTTTTTAAAGAATTGATTTAAAATTTGGTATTTGGAAATAATTAAAGGATTGAAAATGTAAAAGGAACGTTCTCACCAATTTCGTGTTGGCTTCCTCGGTTTGTACGAACTTCGCCCACCGCGAGTTCGGCGATTTCTTCCCGGTCACATCTTGGAGTTGTCGCACTGTCTTTAATATATTTATACTGTTTATTAGCCACCTATAGTGGTCTAAAAAGTTAAAATTCACCCGGGAGTGAATTGGTTTGGCCGGCCGGCACTGATCAGTCGCTGCAGCTAAATGACGACAATTCCTAGTTGAATTCTGCGGAAGTGGGGTGTACTGACATCACATTTTCTTTGTCTAAGTTGTTGACATCGCCGTTTTGTCGTTGTCAACACATTCTCCGCCTATGACGTAATAAAGGCTTGGCTCTGCTTATCGCAAACTGCACACTGTTTTTGTGATGTGACACCGTTTTTTGTCATGAATTAGTTCAAATCCTGGCAAATATTGTAATATAGTCCACTCACTGTAAATTCGATATCGGGTGTTTGAGGTTGGGTTGGGTATGTCAAAAAATAGAAAAATACAATATTTATTATCTCGTTACCATATTTTAGGTAATTATAAAATGTACCATGATTGTACCATCACAAAACCCCCTCAATGAAAGATGGTGTGACGAAGCACACAAACTTTCATTGACCCTTTCATACTTCCTAAAGGGATCAGCCAGGACAAGTCGCCACAACCCCCTTACAAATTTACATAAAAAATAACAACAACTCACCCTTGGTCTGGTGATGGTGACCATACCTAGATGACCTTACTGGACTTCTCCTGCGAGATCCCAACACCATAAGGCCACTTAGGCTCTTAACGCCCCTGCTCTGACGCGTTGGCCAGCTCAGGACCGCTGTCACACCACCAAACACTGAAACAATATATAATAAATATTCAAATAGTGGCTTAGTAAATCACTCCATCCTCAACTGATCTGGTTCCCCTTAGCTAAGTGCTGGTTTGTGCCAATAAGCACTGGGTTGGCTTAATATATTTTAATACGCTTAATAAAATTATAAGATTATATATTATAATCTTCAAGAATTAAAAAGAATATCTCTTCTTCATATTAACAAATACTTCTACCCTGAGTTGAAAAATGGTTTCGATTCCTATCGATAATATTTATCTTCATTCTTTTACAATTACTATAATTGTAACATAAGCACCTTAGTATAATATAGTTACCAAAATTGAATAAAATATAATTGAAAATATAATAGGAAAATTACACATTATAATCTCCCAAATCTAGAGAAAAACAAATTATAAAAGAATTAATAACTCTATATATTTATTTATTGAATACTCTTATTGCATGATAAAATAAAAAACAATTTATTATTATTGTTATTATTATTATTATTCTTATTATTAACAGGTAATTATTTGGCTGATAAATATTATTAACAACGCCATTTAAAAATTTTTTTTTTTTTCTCTTCCTACACATATTATAACATCATGTTAAAAAGTTTTCAAATAAATACATAATACATTAATAATTAACACTGATATATTAATAATACAGTTAATACATTTTAAATACTCAATCATATTTAATCATATCTAAGATATGCATTAACATTTGTATAATTTACTTAAAAGTTGTATTTAAATTAAAATTTACCATTGCAGTTATTAATTAAACATCAAATTTATTTATTTATAATAATAAAATACATTTTGAACTTATTGTTACTATTCATATTACATTATTATTTCATTATTCATTTTCTACTACCTCTCTCCTCTGAACTTTCTACCTCCCTAACTATCTAACCTCTCACCTTCTATCACTGTTTAGTCTGGATAACTCCTATATTCACTATACTTCATTATATAATTTTACTCACCTTCTTCTAACTGACCATCAAATTTACCTATCATTGACACCAATATCTCAATTATATACTCCTTTACTATTTTCCTTTAAATTCTATTGCACCGCTCGTCTTTGCACTGGGTTGGGTGTTCCCTAACTGGCTATATACATCTCTAATATTTTGCCCTTCCAAATAATTCGGCAAACACTCCCTTAAACTACGCTATTACCTGCCACAACACTATTGGTTGGCTACTCTTTATCACCTCACCCCCACTACAGAATTCATCAACAACAAATATATGTATGTACCTTTACTTAAACAACTTCTCTACAATTAATCACTAACTACTGTGTCCCTAAATATCTATTAATTCTCTTTGTATTTTCTTAAAATTCTTATCTTTCTAACTCCATTTACATCAATTAAATAACTCACCTGCTTCTAATTCAATACCCAGGTTATATTCCTGTTTAGACACTTACCTTACTGTAATCATTGACAATTCTCTTATAAAATTCCTCTCCTACCTACTTATAACAATACCTCTTTTCAAAATTCAAATATATATCCTTATTTAAACATTCATTATTATTCATTAGTAATTAATTAAAATATTATTATTAAACATGTTATATATATAAAATATATAATAATACACACTGGGGTACCTGTAATACATAATACACATCAAAATACATGGATAAATACAATAAAAATATACACTCCAACTTCATTATTGTGTCATTAATCGAAATCAGTCCATAACAGTCCAATTCAAAACCACTTTGCACATTATTATTTAATGTTCATTTCACAATATAACAGTCTATCCACCATCATTAAACAACAAACGAATCTTATGTCTATATAAATCATTTTTGATTAAATACATTATCTTATTATTATAAACGTAAAGGTTATTCAAATTTTTATAATTATCCATAATACTATTATAATCAATATGATCACTCCATATCATTATCTCATATAATTTGTCACGATCGATTATAGTCCTGCCACCTTTAGTATTACCTGTCACAACCAGGTAAATTATAAAGTCATCATTAATAACATCCTCTCCTGCTGCTGCTATATCAGCCTCAACATAGGGTAAGTACTTACAATAATTATTAATTCTCTCTCTACTCACTCTCTCTCTTAATTCTGTATAATTTCTCCCAACTTCAAACAACTCTAACTTACTATCACCATACCTATCTCTCTCAAAATATGCCTCATCATAACACCAAGTCACACTCTCTCTCTCCAGATATGCAGGGGTCCCTATCATAAAATTGTTGTACCTCTTCTTAGGTACACAAAAACTAAAAGAAACTTTATTTGTAGAACTATCGTCTATCAAATATAAATTAAAGGCATTCTTATCCTTATGACAACTACATGAAGACTTGTGTTCACCCCCTAATACAACATTAAAAGAAAATTCTACCCCCTGCATTCCTTGTACTAAAATACTTTCTCTCCACTTTCTTTCTGACTTCATAAATTCAAATATTTCATTATCATTCATTATACTTTCATTATCATGTTTATCCTTCTCTAATACCCCAATCTTACTACCTGTATTATTTGAATTATCTAGAGTACATTCATTTTTGGAATTATCAGTTTTAAATATGTTATCCAGTACAGCATTTTGCTGGGTACTACTATCTAGTACTTTCTGACTTTCTACTTGGTTTTCTACCACATTTAAATTATCAAGTTTTGTAATCAGCTGGTCACATTTCTTAATAAGTTTATTGTGACCCACTTTTATTTCATTTTTTATCTCATTGAATTTAATATCTAAACTATCGAATTTGTCACTTTGTTTATCAAATTTGTTATTCTGCTCATCTAGTTTTTTATCTAGTTTTAATAACAATTGTATCATTGCGTTACTTTCATCTGATTTACTATCTAAATTAGTTGAAATGGATGTGTCAGTTTGCGTTATTTCGACAAACACAGGCGTATTTGCCCCGTCAGTCTGACTAATGGGATTTATTTGCATATCCATTTCACCAGTTAAAGTTATGTCAGTGGTACTGGTTTTTATGTCAATATCGTCACTTGTACTCATTTTGTTATTTTATCTTGCTAAAACATGTATGTTTATAACCTAGGAATTTAACCCTATTCTACACACGTGTGCATGTACTTACGCTATTACTTCAGGTAACTATTCCACTTTCCTGGTAGGTATTACTCCACATAAAATTAAGTTTTATGTCGAGTTCCTGTTATTACGGGCGACAAATGTAATCAATTAGTCCCTGCAATTCGGGCGCAAAATGTAATCAATTACATTTATTGTTTTATTACTTATGGTGAAAATGTAAAGTTTGTCTATACGTAAATAATTTTCAGGCGCCATGTTTGTTATAAAGCAACATGATCGAAATTTACTGTTAGGGCCAGAATTCGTGTTAACACGTACCAGTTTAGTGGAACCAAGTACCTGAAATAAAGACACATCAAATAACATATAAAAGTAATTTTTAATATTAAACATTAATAAGCATTACATATTGCGCCATGGGCGTTGTCCACATGGAATTACATTACACAAAGAATATATGCTGCATTAATACATGTTATAGGAGAAGACATACATATTTATTAATTCAAAGTAACTTTCATATTAATTCAACAAAGATATATAGTTATATGTGTTGCTCAACCCAGCACTTAGAAATAATTACGCACGCACACAACCACTCACCCTTTCATTCTCATGGTACAACTTTATGCATAGTGGAGCTCCTTTTAAATATAATGAAAAATTTAAATGATTTTTTAAAGAATTGATTTAAAATTTGGTATTTGGAAATAATTAAAGGATTGAAAATGTAAAAGGAACGTTCTCACCAATTTCGTGTTGGCTTCCTCGGTTTGTACGAACTTCGCCCACCGCGAGTTCGGCGATTTCTTCCCGGTCACATCTTGGAGTTGTCGCACTGTCTTTAATATATTTATACTGTTTATTAGCCACCTATAGTGGTCTAAAAAGTTAAAATTCACCCGGGAGTGAATTGGTTTGGCCGGCCGGCACTGATCAGTCGCTGCAGCTAAATGACGACAATTCCTAGTTGAATTCTGCGGAAGTGGGGTGTACTGACATCACATTTTCTTTGTCTAAGTTGTTGACATCGCCGTTTTGTCGTTGTCAACACATTCTCCGCCTATGACGTAATAAAGGCTTGGCTCTGCTTATCGCAAACTGCACACTGTTTTTGTGATGTGACACCGTTTTTTGTCATGAATTAGTTCAAATCCTGGCAAATATTGTAATATAGTCCACTCTCCACTCACTGTAAATTCGATATCGGGTGTTTGAGGTTGGGTTGGGTATGTCAAAAAATAGAAAAATACAATATTTATTATCTCGTTACCATATTTTAGGTAATTATAAAATGTACCATGATTGTACCATCACAAAGGCATGATGATGGTGTAGATGCTATCATAGAAAAAGCTGTGGCAACATGCGATGAAATTGGCGTTGAAAGTAATTTCCCACTCGCACTGATAAACGCATCAAAAGAGTGAAGGCCTTGGCATCAGAAATGGCAAAATATGAAAGCTGCCTCGCCTCATATCAGCAAAACAAGCATTCCAACGAGAATGTTTTTGTGTTTATGACAAGTTGATCATCGAAATGAAAACCAGATCAAAGGCATACGAATCAGTATCTGCAGACTTTTAATTTTTATCAGGGTCATCATTGAAGAAATGTACCGTTTCTGAATTGGAAAACTGTGCCAAGGACTTTGGTCTGAAGTACAACCGAAATGTTGACACTGTGGAAATGGTAAGAGAAATAGGGAGCTACAAATTTCATATGACGGAGCTGCTTAAAGACGTAGCCTCAGCTTCCCACTTAGATCTATTACAGTCCATAAATACCTACCAACTAAGAGATGCCTATCCTAATACTGAGATTGCCTTGAGAATTTATTTAACAATGCCCGTGAGCATCTTGTGAAAGAAGCTTTAGCAAAGTGAAAAATAATCAAGAACTACTTGCGTTCAAGAACCGGCCAGGGACGCTTGACCAGTTTGGCAATTCTGCCAATTGAGCACAAAACAGCAGCAAACGTGAACTTTGATGACATCATTGACAAATCTGCATCCATAAAAGCCAGGAAAGTGAAATTTTGAGCATATGTAGATTGTGGAAGTGGAACCTCCAATGAGTACACAATTTTTGGACTGTAAATATTTTTTTGGAGAATGTTCTTGAGATTTTATTGTTATTGTGTTTAATTCTTGTGTATTATTATACAGTAAACCCTTGATTTAACGGACTTCGGAAAAAAAAAAGCATGATGTTTTTAGGCTTTTGAAATGTATAATGTGCATAAACTGCAGACTCTCCTGTTCTGGCAATATTGCTTGGCTATCGCAGCATTCTTTTGTTCCTTTTCTTCTTGTTTCTTGTTTTGAAACATGCAGATTTTCTCATCTTCAATTTATTTGATGAGAACGGAGTACTCATGAAGAATTCATTTAATTCTTCACAATCCCTGTCTTTGCGTTGTCGTTGACGCAGGCGTCGCACACGTTCAGTGGAAGACATCACGACGACTAACACTGAACAATATACACTGATATGCATCTTATTTCACTGTGAAATATTCGTCCATCGGCTAATACAGCAAGCATTACAGTGGCACGTAATTTTTCATTTCCCGTAATCTTTACTGTTACAGATTTGGTTCCCTTTTGGTCCACCATAAATATACGTAAATAAAAAATACGGGCATTTCATCGGCATTTCCCATATGTTCAAGTGAATAATTATGCTTCTTGCGTAAATGAATGACAAACCGCTGATACTGTAGGAGTTTTTCTTCGTAGTCACTCGGTAGTTTTAGCGCGAGTGATGTACGTCATTTAAGCGCAAATCCATTTCGCCACATCATTCATCTTATACACCCGAAGCTGGCTTTGAAACCGCAGACTTTTAATTCTTCTGCGATTTCTAAAACTTTTAATTTTAAAACATGTCTAGTGACAGGGAGTCCTTGCCTTCTTAAAAGCCGTACATATTCACAGACGCTGGACTCTACTGCTACAAAATGCCCAACTTGACGTTCCGCGAATGCTCGTCGCAGGGTATTTGCATTTGAAAGTCGTTCCTTCTGTTTTCTCCATCGTTTAATACAGAATTCATCAATATCGAATTTCCTTGTGGCTTCGCGATTGCATGTTTTTCTACATTTTGTATCACAATTAATTTATAATTCACATCGTACGGGTTACTTTTAATTTGATTTGACTGCATGCCTTTAGTCTCCACAATATCACTCATACCGCAAACGCACTACAAAAACGCCGAATGAAAACAAAGTACAGATAAGCGATGTTGTCACTGTTACAATAGAAAACCACACTGGCAGTTTACCCGTTATTTAGAAACATGTTTCTCACACCCCCTCTACTCAACCTTTGTCTTGCTGTCTACAGAAGGGTGCGAGCACGCGTGCGTCCACACGCACTTACACTTTATCTTCCTATTCTTTCTTCAGTTTGCTGTTAAAACATTCGGTTGTAGTCATAAATCATAACACCAGAGTTAACTACAGCCAGGCAAACTGCTGTTGCTTAGGCAGTAAACAACTCATAGATACCAAAAGCGTTCGTCCCGCTAGAAGTCAGGTATAACTTCGAATTTCGTTAGCGCGCGAATGCAAGCCGCAGGCCAAATTAGCGACCATGTTTTTAGGAGAAAAAGTGCGGCTTGTATTCGGAACAATACGGTATTTGCATGATATTAATAGTATTAAAATTTCAAGTGTTATAGGCCTATTTGATTTAAATATATCCTCAAAAAACAAAATTTGCGATTTAACGGACTTTCGATTTTACGGACACCCCTCAGCCCCAATTAGTCCGTTAAATCGAGGGTTTACTGTATTTTTAATTTAAAAAATATTATCATTACTTTGTCTCTCATAAAGTCTGTCCTTAGTTCTACTCTTACCTCGATTAAGAAGAAGTTTTTTTAGCAATATAAGGCCTATATTATAAAATAAAAGACGTATTCATATTCAATTGAATATTCATTAATGTTTTAGAAAAACACTTTAGCTGTTTAATTTGTTATTTCGCTAATATAAAGCTATATAAGAGTGTCATTGAACAGCATAAGTAATTTATTGTCATTTTTTCCTAGAGAGATGGGGGGGGGGGCCTAAAAGCAGAATGTTTTTCATCTTTCTGCAACGGATTTTAAGAAAACCAAATACTTTCTGCAAGCATTTCAGTAGTAACGTAGTTAAAATTGTTTGATGCAACGGCTGTCTCCGTTCTATACAAGTATTAAAATAATAATCCTTAAAATTTCAGGAGACAAAAATTGAGATATTTTTAGATTTAGGTTTTCGGAAATATAAGGTCTATCAGGATTTATTTGAATAAATTTGTAAATTACATTTAAATATATTGATATTATAGGATATTGATTTTAGGTTGATATAAAAAATCAGTCCAGAAATACACAACTATCCGGATTGTGAATTACTATGCCGGAGTGCGGCCGCGTGACTCAGTCTGCCAGCTGCAGCCGGCGCTCTCACTTCAATAAATTACATGTAACCTTTACCGGTCGGCCTCTCATCGGAAATTTATCCGTATATTAGGCCTATTGAGTCACTAACATAGATTTTGTTATTCAATTGATTCGTTTATTCGTATCTGTTTTTATGCAACAATTTATTTTTTTTAGAAATTTTACTGCAGCAAATTTTTTACGCATTTTTCGTTAACGCGGTGGACGATCTTTCTGCAGGCCTCGTTTCCTTTCTGCGACAATGTCGCACTGTCGCCCATTGTTCTGCTTGGGGGGGGGGAACAGGTCATTTCGCCAAGGGGGCAGTATGGGCTAGATACGTCCCTGAATAACTGTACTTACAATATGACTTTATTGCATTGGCATTTAAAATCAAACTTGACTAAATAACATAATTATTATTGTGTCCCTACTACTTTAACACTATAAACACCATAAAGTGTTTATACCTGATCCAAATACTTGGGAATCAATTCTGCCATCATTTCCGCAGAAGCTGATGAAACTTCTGAAGGTTTTATGATAACACTGTTTCCAGCTGCTATTGCCCCAGCAACAGGCATCAACGTTAGCTGGAGTGGATAATTCCATGCCCCTAGTACTAGGACTACACCACGAGGGTCTTTTTGTATTAACACATCATCAAGTATATTCACAAATGTCTTTGCAGGCTGAAATAAATAAGAGAAATGTTTTATTACATCCACGTTAAAAAAAAAAAAATGGTTACTGCAAATGATTGCATGCATTATTAAGCAATTTTGAAATAACTGTTTCCTAAATATATTTTAAATTACAGCTATATTACGGTATACTATGTGGTACATGAAACTAATACGACTATACCTTTTCAGGTTTCATCCAGTCCCCTAGATTAATAAGCATATTTTCAATGTCATTTGTTAAAATTTGTATTTCCATCAGATATGACTCCTGTTTGCTCTAAAACAGAAATATAAATCACTAAAACAAACTGTGTTGAAACAGCACCTCAGCACGTTTCAGTGGTAATGATAATTTATTATCTTTACAAGAAAATGAAGAATGTACGTATATATCTGTCAGTATGTCTCAAGAAACAGAAAATACAACATAATAATATTAGACTGATTCTGTTTGTAAATGTGTCCCCAGTTTAATACCCATCTTTTTTTAAGCCTTTGAACTTTCTAGTTCAACAAGACACCAACACAATGTTTTCAATAAAATCTAACCTATACAACGTATGAAAAAAATTAGAATTTTTGTTTGTTTATAAAGTATTTATTTATTCTTCAAAATTAATATTGTCCCCTTTCAAAGTAGTCCCCATCAGATACAATGCACTTATGCCAACATTCTTTCCAGTCTATAAAACATTGTGAAATTCTCATTATAGATTATTTTTTAGTTCGCTCAGCAATCTTGCCTTTATTTTATTTATGGTCCCAAAATGTTGTCCTTTCATTGTGATTTTTATTTTCGGGGACAAAAAGCAGTCACATGGGGCCTTACTAGTGCCTAGTCACATAGGGTGGGTGTCATTACAACAGTGTTATTTAACACTAAAAACACAAAATTTGTAGTGAAATGTGAGCTGGTGTGTTGTCATCGTGCAAAATCCATGAACAGTATGCCCATAGTTCTGGTTGTTTTCTTTTTATTGCCTCAAGCAACTGACATGAGATTTTATATAATACTCTTTACTGACAGTATGGCCTGACTGTATGAATTCGTAATAGACTGTGTGATTACAATAAAAGAAAACACTACAGATAACCTTAACATTTGATCTCACTTAGCACACTTTTTTTGGTCTTGGCTTTTCAGGAAGCTTCCATTGAGACGACTGACCCTTTGTTTCAATGTCATAGCCATATATCCATGTTTCATCACTTGTTATGATGCATTGTGGGGTCATAATTTGTGTCTCACCAGTTTGAGAAATCTGGGTCATCAGCAACTTCAGCCAACATTTGTTTAGCGATGTTTTTATCATGCTGCTTTTAATTAAAATTTAACAAATTTGGCTGCTACTCATTTCAAGCCCAAAATGTGAAATGTTGGTAAAAATTGCTTCCCACAACCTGTACAATATACCAACTTCCTCAACAGTTTCTCTTATAGTGTTCAACAATTACTGAGCACGATATCCTTAACGTTTTCCATGTTTTCTTTGGTGGTTGATTAGTAGGACATCCAATGTCTTCATGGTCTCCTTGGAAATGTTTGTACTACTTATAAACTCTTGGTCTGGACAAAGCATTCTCAACAAAAGATGTTCCAACATTAGCACTACTTCATTAAACTTGATATTACTTTTAACACAGATTTAACACATATTCTTCATTCCGTCATTTCAAAAATACAAAAATCCCCAATCATGCTAAAATGTGTCATCAATGTTTGCTTGTTAAACACAAACTAAGCGTCCAATATTTCTAACTGTGACACATACGTCACAAAGAGTGGTACGCGAACATAAAGAAAAAAATATTGTAAATTGAAAACGTATACCACACTCAATTAAGAAATTCTCATTACTTTTTTATCACACCTCGTAAGCGGCTTTGATCACACCTTTTGCTGAAGTGACTATGTTAGCCATTAATCTATTCCCAATATTGATACTGATGCCAGTTTTGATGAGCTCTAACATTAAATGAGCTCTTTAATGATAATGTCTGCTTATGCCTGAGACTACTAGAACAATTTTGGAAAAAATATGTACTTGTTGACATATGTAACGCTTGTAAATTCCCTACAATTCTCACTGCAAAACAGGAATATTCATAAAGAGGTATCTTTTAATATATTGATCTGTAACACTAAAACCAATGCTAATACAATAAATATTTGTTGTAATTTTCATTTAATTCATTTCAGTTCCAAACAATTATAGACGAAAGGTTTGATTTTTTCATGAATATATAAGTACACAAAGAAACTCTAAAAACTGAATATGATTTATTTTCAAAACTACAGTATTCCAGTTGGAATATGAAGTACAGTAGAACCTCGTTAACCCGGACCTCCTTAACCCGGATGTCCAGATAACCCGGTCATTTTGGAAAAAAAATTATGTTGTTTAGCGTAGTAAATGAAGACCTGTTTTACAGACGATAAATCGCTATTCTCAGTAGGTACATTACCCGAATTCACTTGCCAGCGGGCGAGTTCATTGCACTCACCCCACCTGCCAACCCTCTCCTTCCCCTCCCCACGCCTCGCACTTGACATTGACCTAGAAACAACATTCCTCAGCTGCGCTGCAATCTCGGTAGTGTTCGCGTGTTGTCCTAGTGTCACTGTCGAGGTACAGTATCGTTGTGCTGTTTCGTTAGCGCGTTGTTCGCGATGGCGACGAAACGTAAAAACATTGTTGTGACTATGAAAAAAAGGATGGAAGCATTGACAAGAATTGATAAGGGAGAATCGTTAAAGAACATTGCTGCTGAGTTTGGAGTAGGAACATCGACCGTATCTGATTGGAAAAAGAACAGAAAACGCATTGAAGACTTTTGTTTCAAAATGATTTCTAAGGACAGTTTGGATAATCGGTGTAAAGCAAAAACTGCTAAACTAGAAACTCTGGATGAAGCATTGTTTGTCTGGTTTTGTGCTGAAAGAGAACATGGTTTGCCGATTTCTGGACCCATCATCCAACAGAAAGCATTGAGTTTGAACAAATAGTTGCCCCATGGAGACCCGAGTTTTACAGCTAGCCAGGGGTGGTTGGACAGATGGAAAAAACGGCATGGAGTGCGTCAACTTACAATCACTGGAGAAAGCTTGTCAGGTGATGTTGAAGCGGCAGAAAATTTTAAAAAAGAGTTTGAAGACTTTATTAAAAAGGAAGAACTGACTGCAGATCAAGTTTTCAATGCCGATGAATCCGGTTTATTTTACCGGATGTTGCCGAGTAAAACGCTAGCCTCAAAATTAGGAGATTCAGCGAAAGGGTATAAAAAAGGGAAAGACCGCCTCACCATAATGGCTTGCAGTAATGCGTCAGGAAAGCACAAAATTCCTCTCCTTATAATAGGGAAGTCTAAAAACCCTCGTGCATTGAAAAATGTGAAACGAGGCTCATTGCCTGTCGTTTACAGCTCACAAAAAAGTGCTTGGATGGTTAGTGACATTTTCAAACAATGGTTTTTCGAGAATTTTGTGCCGTCAGTAAAAAAATATTTGAAGAACTGTGGCCTTCCCAACAAGGCGGTTTTGCTGATTGACAATGCGCCTTCGCATCCGTCTGTCAATGAACTAGTCAAAGATGACATTTCAGTGAAGTTTTTACCACCTAATGTAACTTCTCTCGTTCAACCGATGGACCAAGGAGTTCTAGAAAAAATTAAAAAAAGCGTACAAAAGGCAAATGCTAAGTCAACTGGTAGAGGACGAAGGAGAGCATGGTGTGGTAGAGGTGCTGAAATCTTTTAACGTAAAGACCGTTATTTATATGATTGCGGAAGCTTGGGACCAGGTTGGAAGAGAAACTTTGATAAAGTCATGGAAAAAGTTGTGGCCTGGTGTGTGTGACTTGCCAGAAAACAATGCAAAAGAAGAAGAAGAAGAAGAAGAAGAAGAAGAAGAAGAAGAAGAAGAAGAAGAAGAAGAAGAAGAAGAAGGAGGAGGAGGAGGAGGAGGAGGAGGAGGAGGAGGAGGAGGAGGAGGAGGAGGAGGAGAAGGAGAAGGAGAAGGAGAAGGAGGAGGAGAAGGAGAATAAGCAGAAGAAGGAGAAGGAGAAGAAGCAGAAGAAGAAGAAGGAGAAGGAGAAGGAGAAGGAGAAGGAGAAGGAGAAGGAGAAGGAGAAGAAGGAGGAGAAGGAGAAGGAGAAGGAGAAGGAGAAGGAGAAGGAGAAGGAGAAGGAGAAGGAGAAGGAGAAGGAGAAGGAGAAGGAGAAGAAGAAGAAGAAGAAGAAGAAGAAGAAGAAGAAGAAGAAGAAGAAGAAGAAGAAGAAGAAGAAGAAGAAGAAAAAACAAGTGTGGAAGATTTTATAGACATTTTTAAAAATATCGATGGCTGTTCCGATGTTGATGAAGAAGACAGAAGACATTGACAATTGGTTGCAAATTGACAACGACGGAGGTTATAAAGCGATCACAGAGGAAGAAATTATTGCATCATGCAGTGTTACAGAAAATGAAAATGAAAAGGATTCAGACAGTGTTGATGAACCAGCTGTGGTTATGAGCCACGCAGAAGCAGTAGCAAACATACACAAATTGATGGTTTATTTCGAGAGTCACGCCGAAACATCGCCAAACGAGCTTCTAATGCTAAAGCGGATGCGAGATCGCGCTGCTCGTAAGCGATACACAAAACTGAGGCAGCAAAAGCTCACTGCCTTTTTTACTACCAACTAGTTTGTACCTATATTGTGTACAGTGTAAATACATATTATGTGTTTTTATGTGAAAGTGTGCCGATAATAATTTTTAAACTCCATTAAAAATATTTTTGGTAAGTACATGTTCTTTATTATCGTTTTTCCCTCATTCTCTGGATAACCCGGATTTTCGTTAACTCGGATCGGCCCCGGCCCCAGTTGATCCGGCCGGGTTAACGAGGTTCTACTGTACATGTTACAAATGGCATAAAAATAAAATAAAATAAATTACATGTCTAATCTGTCAGCACTAATGATTTGTTTTTTAAACAATGTATCAAACTTAGTAAGTACCTAAATTATTACAATATGGTTCAGTCTAATTATTTTTAAAATTTAATAACTACTACTTTTCTTTTATAAAAGCTCAAACAAACAATCATGTAATAGCAAATAATTAACAATCAATAGATGTGAAATAAATCTAATAATAACATGTTATAATATGTACGAAGGGGGACCCAAAAGTAACGAGAATTTTTCTCTGGCAGTTGGTAGAACGCTAGTTCTGACTTCTCCCGCTAGGTGCCTTCACTAGACACCATTTTGTGTCAGTTGCCCTAGCGGCATTGTTGTGGAAACATTAGCGTGGTCAGTGTGACTATTTTTTGTAAGCGCTGTTTCACGTTTTCGGCAATTTGTCAATGGCAGACATTAAATACCAACGTGCTAACATCAGGTTCTGTTTCCTGTTAGGGAAATCAGCAGCAGAAACTGTCGCAATGCTTCGGACGGCTTATGGAAAGGAAGCTTTGAGCCAGGCAAGGATTTTGAGCCGACAAGAAAGCACACGCGGAACGAATTTTGCTGCAACACGTTTCATCTTCAGATCTTCAGTCAAAATTCGTTGGCATGAACTCCAGGATATTCCAGTCATTTCCTCCAATTCATCGATTGTTCTACGACGATCAAACATGATCGCAACACGGATTTTTTCAATGTTTTTGTCGGTTTTGGAAGTCGAGGGACGTCCCGGTCGTGGTTCGTCTTCAATTGACATTTGGCCACTTTTAAAATGAGAAAACCACTCATAAATCCTTGCCTGGCTCAAAGCTTCCTCCCCATAAGCCGTCCGAAGCACTGCGACAGTTTCTGCTGCTGATTTCCCTAACAGGAAACAGAACCTGATGTTAGCACGTTGGTATTTAATGTCTGCCATTGACAAATCGCCGAAAACGTGAAACAGCGCTTACAAAAAATACACACTGACCGCGCTAATGTTTCCACAACAATGCCGCTAGGGCAACTGATACAAAATGGTGTCTAGTGAAGGCACCTAACGGGAGAAGTCGGAACTAGCGTTCTACCAACTACCAGAGAAAAATTCTCGTTACTTTTGGGTCCCCCCTCGTATAAGTAATAAACTTAAGTAACAAGGATGATACAGAAGCAATACACATCACTGTGTGCAATATGTGTAGTAATATTGAAAGCTAAACATATCAAAATGTGTGAAGCACATACACACAGAGGGGACTGCTGATGTGGAGGGTGTTGTGAGATGCGAATCTGCTGACAGTTCAGTGCAGCCAACCTAAGAGTAAGACGTCTAACAAAATTCGCATATTGTTGATGTATGTGTGCATTTTACATTACAGTACAACAAATATTCTACCATTATTTTGTAGGGGTGTTTTTTACATGTAGTCACAATTGTCTTTTTTAATCCTTAGTAAAATTTGTGTGGCTAAAGATAAACATGGAACATTATTAAAATTTCTGAAACATGCTGAAGAATGTATGAATGTCTAGCATTATGTTTGTTTGTTTTTTAAGTTAATTATAATAATTTGTTTGACTATGACACTTAGGCTAATCTTATCAATGTTTTTTATAGAAAATTCAATATGGGAACTAATTTGGCTGTTAAAGTTTTGTTTTTTCTAATTATGGGTAGCAATCAGCTTAGCAATGGATCACTCTTTTCAGTAACGTAAAACTGATTAACAGTACAACAAATAACATGGATGGATGAATGGATGGATGTCAAAGATGCCCACACTTGTCTTTGGCTTAATTTAGGACTAGTTTATGTTTTTGGGCTCTTAAACGTTTGTAATTTTTGCACCTCTTATGCGATAGGCGATAACATGAGAGTTTATAACTCAGTTGCCTGCAATAACGTTAAAACACTTTTAACTGGAATTTTTATTCCTTCAACCACTTCTTCCCTCATAAATCGTAAAATATTAAAAATTATCTCTCATGCTTGACTGTGAATAATTTGCGAGTAATTTTCTCTGTCAATGTAGCAGAAATATCCATTTTAATAACAAAAGATACATTAATGGATGATAATATACTAATTATGAAGACACATAGTGACAAAGCTGACGACAACACAAGTAACTTAACTAGAAAATTTAATGAATTACTCTAAAATAACGGTATAATTAATATAAATAGAAATAATAATAACAAACTCAAGAAGGGAATAACAGCTGCACTTTAAAATAACAATAACACTAAAATGCGACACCTGTTGGCAACACCTACATTTGATGACACTTCCATGGAAGCTGATTCCTCATTTCCCCTCTTGCCTATTAAAATTTCAAAGTGCGGGCTCATCCATGTAGAAACTGGTTTCTGCGCATATGCCTTTAGTTTTCAATACTACTATACATCTGCACTATATAAATTGATGAATGTTTCATAAATACATACCTAACTTTATTTTACATAAATGTAAACTAGCCTATAAAAAAGGTTACCTTCCGAAGATCCATATACAAAGCCTGTGCAATTTTAGTTACATTTTCATTGCACATCTTTTGTAACTGCCTCAGCTGTTGCTCTCGGAATTTGCGTGGCTTAGTTTTGCCACTTTCAAATGCATTTCGAGCTCTGTGGATGATCTGTCAACATGTAAATTTACCAGTTTGCAATCATTTTTGTATCCAAATTTTTACATTTACATTGTACATATAATTTTGTACAAATGGGCATTTAACTATCCTACTACAAATGCAGACAGAAGAATAAGTTTTTTTTTAAGTTTTTTAAGGTACGAAAAAATTAGCAACAGATATCTTTATGTAAACTTAAAATTAAACTGAAAATATGAAATTACTAAATTGTTATGATGAACTCATTTTTGCTCTGCAAAACACAACAAATCAACCAGTAATAATAGTACTATGAACCTGATAATTAATTATTATTTATTAAATACTTGGAAATAAATTACTGTCATTATACCTTACAGAAAAGTTATTACCCATAAACAAAAAATGTACCAAAGTTTAGATAACTTCCATGTATCTTAGAATCACACCTTAGGTAGGTATAGCTAATACAAAATTATTGTAGTTAATTACAGTGTCATTGTAATATTGTAAAGTTTATTATTGATATCAACATAATTTCTTACATATTTTGTTTACTTAATGTGTGACAATCATTATTTTATGACGTTTAGTTGTTTTAAATATGTACTAGTAATTAAATCAATTTATTGTTTAATTTTTTCATATTTTTTGACAAGGGTAATGGCTTACGATTAGTCTTGGTTTTTTCTGGAGGGTGGAAAACTAAGTTAACATTCTCTTGCTTCTGTTACCAAACTTTACAATATCACAAACACTGATGTTTATAAAAACATTTTATGTTCATTTGTAAAATAACATGACTGATGATTCAGCAACAGTCCAAACATTTCAACCAGCAAGGTTTCTGCTTAAATATATTAAAAAAGTGACACCTTCAATTTTATAATCAGATTTTTTCAGTCAGCAGTTCCTGATGCATGTGACAGAGGTTCTTAAGATGCAAAAAATAAGGACTTTGAAGCATCTGATTTACATACATGACATTACAGACATCTTTAGAGACACGTGTAATACAAGCTTGTAAAAGTATAAGTTGTTATGTGATTTATATAAATTAGGACAAACTAACATAACTATTTTGTATCAAGTTTAAATCAATAGGTAATGACCATCTGCATCTCAGCACAGTCTTTACGCTTTCAGTAGCAACTGCAAAAAAACATTAACAAACTTGTCACCTTAGTAGTTAACACTGAGTGACTTACATATAAGCAATGAATTTCAAGAATTTAACTGTCAAACAATTTTTTGTTTACACTGCATCCATTTGCGAAACATCTATGTGTCTGCTAATGTACCCCATATTAAATAACTAAGATCCAATAATTAAATACACCATTACAAAGCTCCAATAGTTATATACTTGGAAATACCCATCAGACAATATAAGAATATTACTTCAGGCATCCCTTCTTGTTGTCAAAACATGTGCTTTACCATTTAATTCTGCTTACAATGGCAAATTTCAACTATTAATATGAGCTGGGTGAATCAATGCAATATTCTTGGCCCAACAATCATGAAAGATTGGTGCCATCAATATTTGTATCACAGAATCCACAATGTACACGTAGGTATTGTGTGCATCTCCCCCCCCCCCCACAACCCTAGGACTCATGCTCTATGATGCACAATTGGCTAATTCATTCAATGAAGATATCAATGTGAAAACTTATACGAAGTATAAATCATAAAGACACTATCTTTTTCTTTATATTTAATTTAATATTTTTATTTATTTTTCATCATAAGCGAAAATTTTGCTTGAGTTATTGAATGTTCTGGCCTTTATCTTCCACAGTTAGTTGCCTTATCCTGTTGTTAAAGTTTTTATTACATTACTTGTCTAGTTGAAGCTACGCAATTCTATGAATATTCTTCCATTTTAAACACAGTTTTTAACCATTCATCAGCTGATCAGATAGCTGGCCATTCATTGGTCAAAAGCAAGTCTTGTTGTTTACTATGGTACTTATTTGTTGACCATATTTGAAACTCAAGTTGAGTTTTTTATCTTTTAACTCTGTAAGATATAAAACCTACCACCATCTTCAGTAAATTGGCTTTTCTTTTACAGTTGACTGTTCACCACAATTTCAATAATAAACTATGTGTTAGTGGTGGATATATATTCTTCCTCTCTGGCTGTATACTCTTGGTTTATCAAGTTTCACCTGTAGTAGTTTCAACGGTTTTGTCATTATCATAACCACTAATTACGTCAGCATTCAGTATAATGAAGTCAACACATAAACAGTAGCAACATTTCTGCAGTAGAAATTTTATTATTTAGCCTACTAAGAGTCATAAACCTTCCCAGGCTTCTAGTTTGCAAAGACTAGGATCTATAATATCTTGGTTGCATTTAGCAAATATTAAATACTCTTCAGATTATATTTCTTTGTATTGGAGACTTCAGTTAGACATAACAACGTCTATTTGAAAAGCAAGAGACTCTTCTTTCACACTCATGGTCATACATAAAGTTTTGTGAAGCTGATTTAAAGCCTCAGCCTGCTTGAATAAACAGATTCTGTAGGTGATTTTCATCTTATTAGTAGGATGATACGGCTCTCTTGTACTTTACACAGCACACCCTTCTTAAATTATTGAGAAATCAATTTTAAACAACATAAAAACACATTGCCTCATATGATATGGCCATGCGGAACAGATGCCTGATTATCAATGGCCCAAAAAGTTGTTAGACTGGGTTTCATCTAGGCAACAGAAACATTGAGGAAGGAAGACACATGATAAGATGGATTACAGAGGCTTCCAATAATGTGATTGGGACATCAGAAGCCATTTTATCAAAGTGACCATTAGAAAGCTGATACCCCTCATCAAACAGGCAGTTTCTAACACATTCTAACTATGAAACACATCACACAAAGCCCAATTTTGGCAACCACCTCCTCACAGACTTTTTCTATTTGTATTATTTTGTTATGCCAAATTTTGACAAAAGTTTCTGATTTAGACTGTTACATATCACAAACAAATAAATCATCCAAATACCCATGTCACAGTCCACATACCCTAAATCCTGCCTACTGTACCATTTTAAGAGTAATATGCAATAGATCCTTAACCACTGCTTTCTCGAAACTGTAATATATTGGTTGCTTCACCAGCCAACTAAACTACTGATAGCAAGTATTTAGATGTTTATATGTGTCATCAAACTAAGTCATATAAATCATATAGTGTTATGTCAAATACTACCATAGCACAGATCTGATTTGACTTACAGCAATACATAAAATTGCACTTTCTCAAAGTCTGTAAATACGTTCACATGGCTTATCAAAATAATTAAACTGACTCAAGAATCCTGAAAACTAGGAAATGGGTAACGCTACATTTATTGCAATTTCACCAGTGGCGAAGCATCAGGGGAGACACGGTAGACAGTTCTACCCAAATAATTATTCATAAAATAGTTAATTTTTATTTATGAATTAAGTTGCTCAATTTAGCCAGAGAGAGTATAAAACCAATTTTATAAGGTAAATATTACACGACATCACACAAGCTTGATGTGACAGAACCTTGCTGTGAGATGCAAATGAACGCGGAGTATTTTTTTTTCAATGTAGACATTACTTGAAATGTCTTTTTAATAAGGCTGGGGGTAAGGTGGGGTTTTGTGGATGACAACAGAAGGGGGCCCGAGCACGCAGCATAAAAATGTGTTGTTTACATGTCTCCTCTGACTAAATAGTACAGAATTCTCGCCTGGCCACTTTGTGTTTGTTTTCATTGTGAAGCGCATATTAACATATTTGTTTTTGTTGTGTAACGAATTATTTTTAATTGTGTATATAGTGTTATAGACTAAAAAGTGCGTAATCATTTACATACCAATAATAAATAATAATAAACATTAAGTGTCACTCTTTAATCATTCTAAGTATATTCTTTAATCGGTTTAAAGGAGCAAAATGAATTCATCTCGTAAGAGTTCTACCACACAAGAATTTGATATGAAATGTGACACCTTTGATTCAGTAGAATTATTAACATTATTGTTAAAATACAAAATCAGTACATTACCTTTAGAGTATAAGGTATTGCTCAAATCAAAAATATCTTGGCCACCTTTAGATTTGTCGCAGAAGGCTATAAAAGTTGTGAGAAAATTTTAGTAAGATTGGCATATTAAGTACTAAGTTTGGTATAGTTTAGTAAAGTTTGTTTACATGACTCTCTGGTTGTAAGTGAAAAAACTCTACACCGCTATTATGTTTGACGTTTAATCGAGAGTAACAATGGCTCAAAGTTGGAGTAACAATACAAAAGGTTTTGAAGCTAGTTGCTACACATGCTGGTAGCAAAACTCATATAAAAAAATCCTATGATGTTTCACATGCTAGGATGTAACAGAATAGAACACTGTTTGTCAGTCATTTGTTAGCTTCTAGGGGCCATAAGGGAAATGAGCAGTATCTTAATAAGGGCATTATTTAGAAACTTGAAATTTACTGGCAATAGAAGAGTCTTTCATGAAGGAACATATAGAAACTAGCACTGTATTTAAAGGCATGTCTTCTAAAATTCAGAATGACTTACCAGTCTATTTCCATCATCATGAAATTAAACAATTCGTCATGAAATAAATCAGGCTGATTTTGTTTCTGTTCAAGCTGATGAAACAACTGACATATCTGTTATAGCAAAACTAAGTATAATTGTACAATATCTTCATGGTTTGAAAATTGAGGAACGCTTTTTAGGCTTCTTTTAAATGTTTCTTGCAACAAAAGCACAAAAGGGTTGGCTAATAAAATTGTTTTAGTTTTAAAAAATTGAAAATAAATAAGGAATCCTAACGTACGATGGTGCTTCTGAGAAGGCTGGCCCAAGGGTGGAGTACAAACCCTTTCAACAGTGTCCACAGCCAATTTTTGTGTATTGCTATGCTCACCAACTTAATTTGGTTTTGTCACACTCCAAAAAATATTAAAGAAGTTAAATTGTTAATTTGTAATTTAACTGCATTTCATAGTTTCTTCGTAGGTCTGCTGCTACATCTGATTTACTCAAATAACAAGGGTTTAAACTTCCTCACCCAACATCAACACGTTGGAATTCCATTCGTGGGCGGTTTCAATGATCAAAGAATATTACAAAGAAATATGTCATGCGGTTACTCATATTACTGAATGTGATGAGTGTGATGACTGGGATCCTGAGTCTGTGAGTGCTGCAATTAGTCCCCTAAATATTTACAGGTGACATCTTCCATGTTTTCTTGTGTAATCGAATTTTTGTATTTACTCAATACTGTATATGTTTAATATTCTACCGGTGAAATCTAGCAATGACGTAAATACAGCTGTTATCTGATACAGGTAGCATTAACTATTTACCACTATTTACTGGTTCGTTAGGGAAGCCAACAATCTTAGTAAGAGGTTGCTTTTGGATGGTATTTTTATGTTTACCCAAATTATTTTCTTACGCTTCATAACTGTATTTCACTAGGAGCTGATATTTCAAAGTATTATGCACAAACTCAGTGTTTTGTTGGATGTGGACCACAAAGTTGCTTCTAGTTTTGCTAGCAGTTTGAAAGTAGAGACTCAATTTTGTTAAATTTATCTTTGAAGAGTGATTTTTGTCCTTGCAGAAATTAATTCCTGCAATGTTTCCAATTTTGCTATTTCAATTTAATTTAAGTATGCTACTCTTCAGACTTGTTAACATTTCTGAAGTATTATTTATACTAGTGTTAGGTTTGCACAATTCATTAGATACAGTTGATCTCTTGGACTTTTGATCTTATGTGCTAGATCCATTATTTTCTTTATCGCCCTCCTCAAAAACTTTACAATAAGATTCTACTATTTTTGAGATTCCCATTTTTGAGCTCTTGCATGTCTTTATAAGATGGCTGAATCAACTATTGGTGGGGTTTTAATATACAGAGGTGTTGTTGATTTTATTTTACTTTTTTTTTAATTTAGAAGTTCTTCTCGTATTCTGTGTTCAAATTCATCTTCTGCAAACTGGACAGAGCAAATGTGAACATCATCAACACACGAATCATCTAAACATTTTCAAGTATGTACCCAAATGTTTTGCAAGTTTTTATCTTTTGAAAAGTGATGGAATGAAATTCCCTTATCATTAGAATTTAATTTATTATTACTGCATCATCTGCATAAGACATCATCAATCCACAACACACCACACCAAAACACAGAGTAAGCACTACACACAAATAGCTAATGTTTACAGATACAAGAATTGTTCAATAGACACATGTTTAGAGGCTGTAAAGCATTTTTCATTCAACGATTTAAAAAGAAGTCTCCATTAACATTAAAACATGAGTCCCGCTGTTGCACTAATCTGTAGATTCCCTGCTGGTAAAATTCGCTAACAGAAAACTGTACCTCAGCGTCCAATATGAACAGCCGTCCTTTTAGTGGTTTCTTTAATGGGCCAAAAACATGATAATCGCACGGGGACAAGTTGGGTCTGTAAGGTGGATGTTGTAAGACTTCACACTTCATACGATCAAGCAGATCTTGAATCGTCTGGGCTACATGGGGTCGAGCATTATCATGCATAAGAATGACACCATTTGTGAGCTTCCCGAGATGTTTATTCTTGATGCTGACCCGGAAGCGTTTTAAGCTGTCTGCATATCACTCAGTGTTGATGTTGATACCAGTTTCTTTAAAATCTAAGAGCAGCACACCCTGATAATAAATAATATGGTCACCATTACTTTTCCTCCCGAAGGTAGGGACCGACATTTTTTTGTCTTCGGAGATTGTGGATGCTTCCATTGTATACTCTGAGTGTTTGGATTCTGGTTCGTAGTGATAACACGAACTTTAACTTTGATGTGCCTATTTGCGCGTAAAGCAGTTTCCAGCTGTCCCACATGTTCGTCTGATGCTGCAACACATGCAGGTCCGGGACGGGCCAAATCTTCAGTGATTCTCTTCCTTGTCGAAATGTATTGCACCATTTAACCACTGCCATAAGAGAATAACTATAGTTACCATATACAGCTTTATTCTTGTATAAATTTCTATTGGCTGACGCCCCTCAGCAGCCAAAAACTGAATAACGGCACGAAGGTTATCTTTGGGTGGATTGTCTATCATAGATGCCATTTTGCAAACTAGTCACAACACTTAGAAAAGAACAAACTGCAAATATTTTTGACAGTTGCGTCACTACTATTTAAACAGACAATATAAGCAAATGAATTCCGTTGCCATGGTGGTGAAGTCACGGTTGCGCAGATCAAATTGTTTCCATTGAACAATCCTCGTATATATAAAGCCAAAGCATTGTATATGAAGCAGCAGCCAACAGCTGACAGTTGCGCCAGTGGTATCATTGATGCAGCTATCTTACGATACCTATCAGGCACTCTAAATACTCTGATATGTATGGCATATAAAGCTCATATGTGTATGAGTTTGAGTATAAAACTTTTGATTTAGTTTAAACAAGTTCAGAATTTAGTAAATATGCTATAATAAATAGTTTAGTTGACCAAGAGACATGAAAGGGTTATTTCCAGATTCTATCAAAATATAAAAACTCAAGAGTTTAATTGAAAAACTACACATATTTTCAAATAAAATACGAAGTATTTATTTATTTAATAAATAAATAAATTTATTTATTTATTAAATAAAATAAAATAAAGTTTACTTTTAAAGTGAAATGTAACTTTTACATCTAAATTTGAAAAGTATATCCAAAAAGTGATGTAGCAGTGTTTAACGAGCATGCAGTTGAAATACAGATCTTAGTTCGCAGTTGAAATACAGATCTTAGTTCAAATACTAATATCACTGGAAGTCAACCTTGGCTATATAATAAAATAAGGAAAAGGCAAACTTGATGTTCAATAAGACTGAACTAGCTGAGCACATGAAAATTAATAGGATGGGTTTGCTAAATGCCTATGAAGTAAATAAAATATTTGGGTAAAATAATAACAAACAGGACAGAAGCCACACCAGAAATTATCCACTCAATAAATTTCATGGACTCCTTTTTTTCGAAAGACAGGAAATATTATGAAGAAGAACAAACCAGTCATGTAGTTAATCAATGTTTGATTCAGCAATGTGGACTGACATAAAATACTGGACTGCACAGACGTTTGTAGAAAGTAGTATGTACTATGCTAGGAATAGCAAAGAGAGGCAGGAAACAATTTAATGAAGATGGGTAAAGATAGATGGTCATGAATTATGGCCCATTGCTCAATGCATACAATACCTCTTAACTTGATGGAGTGATGACCTGGTTTAATACTATGATACAGTGCAATGAAACAAGATTTCCAGGAGACAAATAACTGTGGAAAGACTGGAGAGGCATCCATAAATTCCTGCGTGACAAGAGCTGATGATGATGATGACAATGAACACACACACATAGTAACAGAACAATGGTACAATTTTTTGAAGTAAAACATACCAGAATAATGGTATACTACAAAATTTAAATTACAAAAACCTCTTATTTTATGAACTAGGCCTAATACTACTTTGACATTATGGTGGAAGAGAGCTAGCTTGTTTATTATACAAGAGCTAGAGTTTCTTTTATTTATTCAAATTTTCATAAATATATAAACTTAATAATATATATATACTTTCACTTATGAACTTACTTTTGTCACTTCCCAAACGTTTCGAGATGTTGTTTCTCTTCTTCAGTGGGTTTAATACTAACTGTCGATTACAGAATAACCGTTACGGAATGGAGTGTGTGGTGGGGGTTGATGGTGGGAAGGGATTGGCGCTGAGGTTCGAATTATGTGTGTGGATCAGTGTGTCAAATAGTGTATGTGATTTGTAATGTATCTGTTCATTTAATATGTTGTTTGGTTGTAGTGTGTGATATCTGTATATTTCAAATTGTTCAGCTGTGTTTAGTTTTCTACTTTTTGGTAAGTAGTGTAATATTTCCATGTTGTGTTCTATGTTTGTACACACACAACAACATAAACACAACATGGAAATATTACACTACTTACCAAAAAGTAGAAAACTAAACACAGCTGAACAATTTGAAATATACAGATATCACACACTACAACCAAACAACATATTAAATGAACAGATACATTACAAATCACATACACTATTTGACACACTGATCCACACACATAATTCGAACCTCAGCGCCAATCCCTTCCCACCATCAACCCCCACCACACACTCCATTCCGTAACGGTTATTCTGTAATCGACAGTTAGTATTAAACCCACTGAAGAAGAGAAACAACATCTCGAAACGTTTGGGAAGTGACAAAAGTAAGTTCATAAGTGAAAGTATATATATATATTATTAAATTAATAAAGTGAACGAAGAGGATGCAACAACAAGATAAATATATAAACATAATTTTATTGTATTTATGACAATAGAGTAGAGACAAAACATTATTTCATATTTTATAACATATTCAGGGTATAGACATGTAGCCTGTAAAAAATTAGGTATTTCTTTTGGATAGGACATGTCTATATTTCTAGCTGAAATTCACAAGAAATACCTATTTTTTAACAAATTATTTCATAACTTTTTATTTGTTTTCAGGAAGTAGATATAAGTGAGAATGTTAGCAACATTTTTCTTTTATAATGATCAACTGATTTTCCAAAAATTAATAATCAGAATTATTACTGTTGTACACCACTATAGAAAAATTATTCCGATTAGCGCTTTCAAGCTTCACAGCTCACCGTCAGATCAGCATTCAATTAATAGTTGATATCTGTTCCCAGTGACATGCATTGTTGTGTTTACGTGGTTATGTTATATATATTATAAAAATAATATATATCTTTGATAATATAAAAGCATCAGATTAATTCTCATATTTTAAGACTACTAAAAACATACAACAAGCCTCGAATAATATTTACATTTCATTTAAATTATTATGTTTGGAAATGTTACATTGAGTAACATGAAGTTTCCAAAAAACACACCTTTTTATTATTCACTTCTGAGCTTGTAACCTAAATTGATGAAAACTTAGCTTTTCTTTAAGAATGGGGCTCTAAAAAATGAACAATTTTTCTGAAAATTTTAACTTAACCTTTAAAGTGCATTTTGGGTGTAGATTTATTTAATGTGAGTCACCAAATTCTAAGCATTCTTGAGCCAGCTTTAAAGCTTCTCAGCTCATCATCAAATCTAGCACTAATTGGAAATTTTCTTCTATAGTGGTGTGCAACAGTGTAATTTCTGATGAGTCATTACGATAGTCCATGTCCTTGTATGATACGCAGCACGATGGATCATGTAACCAATTTCACACAACATGTCAAAGACGGGTTCCACAGGAAAATGTCAACGTTAGCAGTGCTAGTCGATATAAAAGCTGCATATGATACGGTATGGAAACCCATGCTCATCCATAAGCTGGCCATACACGGAATATCTGGCAAACTATTCAAATGGATTAAGTCGTTTTTGTCCCAAAGACAAATCCGAGTCCGATATTCAAATTGCACATCGAAATTTCGCATCCAACAGCAAGGACTAGCCCAAGGAGCAGTGCTGAGCTGCTCGCTGTTTAATATCATGATCAATGACATTCTCGAAGCAGTAAGAAGTGTGTCAGGCGTCAAAGCGCTCCTCTATGCGGATGACCTTCTCATCTGGGCAACCAGTGGAAACACTCTGTCACTTGAGGCGTGCCTGAACGAGGCCTTAATAAAACTCGAGATGTGGGCAAAGCGAAATGCAATGACAGTAAATTCTGGCAAAACCACCTTTCAACTGTTCTCACTCTCTACAAAAGTACCGCCAATAAGCCTATTTTACAGCGGGACAGCGCTGGAAGAAAGCACCATTTCTAAATACCTCGGAGTACAATTGGATAGGCGCTTAACGTGGAAACCTCATGTGGACCAAAGCGCGGAAAGGGCTTTAAAAAGAACACGACTATTAAAGAGATTGACAGCCACTAAGTGGGGAGCTAACCAAGATGTCCTAAAGACTACCTATAAAGCATATATTAGACCCATGCTAGAATATGGAAGCGAAGTCACCGTCACAGCAAGCGCCAGCGTACAAAACAAACTCGATCTCGTACAAAATACAGCCCTAAGAGTAATAACAGGCGCTGCAAAATCCACCCCCATCGAGGCCATGGAGGCACAAACCCAGATAGAACCATTACAGTCATATAGAGAAAGGTCAGCACTGCGATTCTGGGAGCGCTCCAGGCGTGTCTACAAGCATCTATGGAACGACTACCGACAACCTACTCCCAGGCTAAAGACTCAAATAACCCCATTAACCATGTACAAAAACATCGCTGAAAAATACGATATTGCCCTCACAGAAACAGCTCTGCTGAATACCCATCAGGACTTCTTCAGTCTCTTACCCCAAGCCAGCTACCATCTTAAGAACCACTCAGCACCTAAACATGCATCCACAGATTTAGAACTAAAGCAATCAGCTTTGCAAACGATCCACGAAGATTATCCCGAGCAAGAGTGGATCCATATCTACACATATCTATATTGACGGCTCGTCAATTCCGCGCAATGGAAAAACAGGAGCTGGGTACTATAGCCACCTTTTCCAAGGGCACTTAGCCGTGGGCAGCCCCTTTAGTAACTACGACGGGGAAATCGAAGCAGTTCACGCTGCCGTTGATGAACTGGAAAAAATCACTCCCCCTTCAAAAGCCGTGCTCCTAGTCGACTCGCAGGCCGCAATACGCAGTCTATCACGGAACTCTCAAACCGACTGCCAAAGAACTATCGACTGTAGAAGGAAACTGGAGACCCTGGCGAGTCGAGGGTGGATCCTAAAACTCCAATGGATACCCAGTCATGTCAACATCTGGGGCAACGAGGAGGCCGATAAACTGGCCAAGCAAGGCACAACCCTACCCCAGCCTACCCGCCCGCAGTCCCTACAATCTTCCAAAGCTCAAATAAACTCCGCCATCAGCATATGGAATAAGCGAAGACTGTCTGAGGCGGCCGCCGGTAAAAAATGGGAAAGCCTCGTCACCGAGGGTCCAATCAACCCCAGCCTCCCTCGTGCAGTGTGTGTCGCCAACTTCCGACTAAAAACCGGACACGACTATCTCGCTTCACATCTGCACCGCCTCCACGCGCTGCCAACCCCTGAGTGCCAGCTGTGCGGCCACGCGACGATGGACGCCGACCATCTGAGAGACTGCCCGGCCTTAGACCACACCCCGTCCAACGAGGACACCAAGATCGCCGAAGCCCGACGCTACTGGTCAGCGCGTCGCCTAATGGCTCAACAGCCAAGGGTGGGCGTTGGCTAGTAAGTAAGTAAGTGTCCTTGCATAAATAAAACAGCTCGTTTTTTCATGGGTGTATTGAATTCATAAATGCTGAATTCAAGTCCCCACTGAAGGCCATATATTGTACATAGAAGCATCAAAAGATCTGTTCATGCTTTTGAGTAGTTTGAATTCAAAATTAGCTTTGTCATCGTCTTCCCTGAAGCATTAGGCCCATGATCTGTTGAAGCTTCTAGCTACGGTACAGCTCATCACATTATCACCAGAGAGTAATCAGTCTGGGCAGTGATAAGCTGCATGTTGTGGTAGGAAGGGATGTGTATGTGGCCCAGTATAATTGTCACAGCACTGATGCACACCACTATATAGGCAATTTCCGACTAGCGCTTTCAAGCCTTTCAGCTCATCTTCAGATTGGAAATATCACTGATCAGAATATTTTTGATTTGATGATGAGCTTAAAGGGTTCGAAAGTGTTAATCAGGAATTCATTGATGTTCACTGGCCACATACACAGCCTATATACAGCCACCATGCAGCTTATAGTGGTGTGCAAACAGTGTAGGCTAATTTCTGTCTGTGATTATAGCCACAAACACAACTGTATTAATTAAATCAACCATTATACATTGATAACAATATTACATGTCCCATTGTTCTCTAACAATTCCAAATTACAAACTTATTTTTTCTGTAGATAAAACAATGTATGTTTCGGTTCAGTTTAGAGCTCTAATTAGATGTATTTAGAATTTTCTTGTTATAATGAGGGGGGCTAAAATTATTGTGAATGCCATTCTCTGTAGGTAGAATATTTGTAGACACAAAATTAGTAGGTTAAGGACCACAGTAAAAGTGATTAAATGTCTTCATTCTTTCTATTAATGTTAGCCTACTGTTATTAAGTTTAACAGTAACTGACATAGGCTACATGTTTATTTTTAAACTAAATTTACTAGCCTTACTAAAATACTACAATATTTTATTCCCCTCATTGCATTACTATTCGCATGCGATTTCAAGCCAAGTAGGTGATTTTCAACTCATATTTGTTTTAAGAAATTGTTTTAATTAAAACAAACAAGTTTTAATGTGTAACTCTAATGGGACATGCAATGTTATATGTCTTTCTATATAATTCAATATAATATAATACTCACTGTTTAAAAAAAAATTTCAAAATAGGCAGTCATTGAGGACTGCCGACAGAAGTGAAAACTTAAAACTATGAAATAACAGCTGTTTTTTTGGATATTCAAATTAATTGTAGTATCAAAAATTAAAATTTTTTGTAAATTAAAATCTTTAACATCAGTCTGGTTTTCACATATAAGCTAATAAAAAATAATTTTGAATTAGTAACCATATTTTCAAAATTCAACACATAAATCTAAAATTATTATAAAATTTTATAGAATTTTTAATTTTAAAATCCGCGGCAAAAATACTATCGAACAACTAGAAATTTGTTTTACCACGCTAGTAAGATAACTCCTAAGCCACTATGAAATACTCATTGTATGATGTATGGCAGAGGTCAAATATCAAAAATAAAAAATAAATAATATCAAATTTTTAAACGGAAATATTGATACGAATATTGGAAATATTTGAAAATACATGTTTTGTTTATGTTATTCATTTTTCTATATAAAAATATTAACATATTTAGTACTCACTTTTGTACTGCACAGTGATCCTACATTTGAACATTTAAAATAATGATCAAACTAAAACACAATTTAAACAATGCACAGTATACACACATTAAACTTTACACGTAGTCAATTTAACTTTACTTATATACATATACACAGCACTAATGTTAAAATCTTACAATAATAAAACAAACTATTAAAAATACATACTTCGACATTAGACATGACGAAAAACCCTAAGTTAACAGCCAGACGGACAAATAACAATTATGTAAATATCATATAATATAGTATAAGTAATTAATAAGAATAAAAATAATGTAAAATAGATCATAAGTATTGCGTTAATTGTTAATACGGAAAGCCGAAATCGCGCTAGGGATCGAACACGCGATAGAAAATTCGGCAGCGTAAGAAACTCCAAAATAAAGTACGTAAACGATAAAAGTGTGTTAAATAGTATAAATAGTATTACAATTGTATAATATAATTGTAGTATAATAGTATTACACACAAGTATAATCTATACTTTCACTGCTGGCCACACGCAACACGTCATACTTATAGCTACAGATATCATGTTAGCATTAGCATGTCGGTGACGCGAACTCATAAGATTTTACCCATCCAAAAATCGCCCAACGTGCCTATAGAAGTTTTCACTTCAAAAAAAAAAAAGATACAGACGGATTGGACAGCGCTCCTAGCAGCTGCCTCTGATGAAGCTTATGGGCAACTCAGTCAAATTTTTATCTAAAATACTGCCAGGACAGTATATACAAATCACTAAAAAAAAATTCAATAGGATACCTCCTTCTTTCTGGGTAGGGGGAACAATATATTAAAAGTTTTTATTTTCACAATGTGTACAATAATTACTTTATTCTTGCCAAAAATACTAAAAGCCGGTACTTGTATTGTTTTTATGACTTAAAAGTTACCATTTACTACAACAATAAGTCGATACTCTTAAGTTGAATATTCTTAAAAAGGCACACAATCAATAGCCTCATTTTTCCATTAAAAAATGGAAAAACTTCTTCATGTTAATGGAAGCTTCACCCAAACTTGTTAAAAATGAACAACAGTTGTGTGGAATTATATGGAAAATTTATATGTTACCGGTACAGGTAATATTTGTCAGAGTTACGTACATACTATACTGTACTACAAAACCAAAATGGTGGGTAACAAGGCCGACTTTTGTTTTGTCACTAATATTGATAAAAAAAACATGTTAGGCCACTAATAATTTTTTTAATCGCATATAAAAGTTTAAAATTTCATATTTTTCAAATAATTGTTCTCAAGAAACCACAAAATTTATTACAACAGTGTTTTTGCATGTTAACTTGTGTTAATGAGTCTAAACAGAGTGTACTAATTTCTATAGCGTGAGTAGCTATTTTAGCAAAATTCATGTTGATTTTCATAAAAAACTATCACTTCCAAAAATTTATTATGCAAATTTTGTTGCAGTGTTCAAAGAACCCTTGTAATGCCAAATTTTATAGGTAGAAAACTTTCTTTTTTTTAATTATGTGGTGACCAACACTGATTGTGTAGATTAGGGCTGAAGAGATTAGGTATGCCTATATTGGGGATAACAAAGTATATACAACCTAAAATGCTCTATGAACATTTTATTTTTTAAATATTATGGATATTTAAACAAGAGATCTGGCTGATTAATTTATAAAAATACGTTTTCATTTAAATGCTTGTTAAAATCTTAACAAGATTAGCTGTTTCCACACTTACCAAACAAGACTGTATTGAAGGATAAGATTCTTCTTTCTTTTTCACTTGTAAAGCTTAAAATGAAGGAAATATAAACTGACAAAACTTTATATACTTTCACGAGATACACAATGTAGTTAGAAACATGTAATTTATATATGAACGGTGCACAAAGGCTCTGCATATTCAATACGCATGAGTATAATGTATCCACAATAATAAAACTTAAAAAGTGGTCTTAGACAAAATTTGATTTCAACTCACCTCTGTGTGGTTTATCATAATCGAATTGTATTTAATATCAATATGATCTGAAACAAAAACAACACATATCAGACTTACTATGAACCGGAATAATGACAAAACTCTACGCCTTATTAACAAACAAGTAATTCAAATTTCATAACAATTTAAACTTCTTTCTGAACGAGAGGTAAACATTGCTGTTACAGTCGCGCACCTAATATAAATAAGACATCATCTACTTTATTGCTTAAATTACTAAATTACGCACCCAAAGAAAGTGAATGACACAAATTGGTACAATGATAACGTTAAACTTTAAGCGCCGTTCTGTTACGCAACTGTTATTTAACAACTGGTTTACGAAAGGTTATATTTTTTATCAACTCATCGTTTTTCTAATCGAGAATGAACACTCATAGCCAACGTACAACGCAATAATTAAATTATCGTATTTTGGACAATCAAATAAATTTTGAATTTACATATGACGGATAAAGTAGTAAAGTATGACGTCACTCAAACTACTTCAAACTCCATTTTAAGAATTTTATAAATTATTATGTACTGTTTAATTGTCTCATTATTAATCTTCTATTTATTTACTCGCTTTATTTTGGTGCGGTAGGTTGTTCATCCTGTTTATATTAAAATGCCATTTGTTGAAAATTCCAGTGGAACAGGAGGTTTTAATTTTAAAAGTCTACACATGTGCAAATATGTTTTGAAGGCTGCAGTATCCTAATTACAAGTATAATTTTCAAAACATTTTGACCTTGAACACTACGAACCATTTTTCATGTACTACCGATACATCTAGCAACATGCAATGCGATAAATTATTTATCTACAGGAATAGTAGCGATCCATTCTTTAGTTAATAATTAAACATACAGTTACAGTATTACTACAATTGTGTGACACATTGTAATCCACTTTTTAACACAATTCACTTTTCCTAATACGAACGAACTCAACAGTTCTATTCTAAATTACGTTTAGACGTTTACAGATAGGTCTACGTGTAAAAAATGACATTTTCGAGTTAATTGTTTTTAAAGTTCATAGTAAAAAATGAAAAGTTTAAAATAAAAATTGAATGGTTTAGTGGAAAAGGCTAACGTTACGTCAAATTAAAATGTTTTTGTCCAATTATAAAATGTGCTACAAAATTGGAGAAGTAATAAGATTGTTATGCTTCAAAATACCATAAGTGTGTTTGTACAATTATTAATAACAATTTATTGTATGGAAATATTGTTACTTTTTCACTCACTGCTTCTGGAATTGGTAACGTATTTTTAAAATCTGTTTTATCACAAGCTTATTAGGAGACAATAAATTTAAACACAGTGAAAATTTTAATATACTTTGTCACTGAAATTGACAGGTCGCTAACTAAAAAAAATCGTTATTAATGTCGCTATTTCCAAAGCTTGAAGTCGCTCTATAAAGAATCTCATCATAAAATGATTTACATTCTTCTGGCACATAGTAATTTACTTTAGAGAAATACTGTAGGCCCCAAAAATGTCAAACTTTGAAAAAAATGGTAATCAGACTTCTTTGGCGGCTATCAGACTAAAGGAACTTCTAACCGAAACCTAAATGTAGAATTTACTTGGAAATATTTTTTAACTTTAGAGGAAGCAGTGGTCAAAAATGGAAGTAAAATTTTGAAATTGTTACGAGTCTTGTAGGGCACTTGTAATAGTCTACGACTGCAGTCCACTACAATGCATAAAATATTCGTTTTGTGTATACAATAATTATTAACGTTGATACTTAACATATTATTCGTAACCTCTTCATTTATATATGTAGTCAGAAAGCACATAAACAGTAAAAATATTAAAACAAAAAACAAGTACCGTAGGAGAAACGATGGATGGTCATCGCCTCGTGGTTTTCGGCGAACTCTAAGAATATTGTGCATTCAAAGAACATCACTCACAATTAAAAAAAATTAACATATTGTTAATAATAAGATATTAACTTGATTTTATTTACTGAACGAGCGAAACGATTTCTCAGTTTTAACTCGACCGTTTGGCAATTATCTGTCTGTTGCCAAACGTCTCATGATAACATTTGAACGTATCAACCGATTTTCATTAAACTTGGCATGAGTGCCCACACTTTCACCCTACAGAATCCTATTGTTTTCTTTTTTTTGATATTAATCCCCACAAAAATAGAGGGTGGAAGGCAATACGTGGAAGGGAGAGGGCAAAATTGTGAAAAATCGCAAAAGCCCATGTGGTATATCAAATTAAAGGGAATTTTAACCACAATCTGAACATAGTGCTCATTTTTAAAAATTTCAAAATTTTCGAACGTCAGCGCCCAAATTTTGATACGTCAGTGGGTGAAAATTTTGATAAAATCGCAAAAATTTCATGTGGGTACCAGATTAAAGAGAATTTCAACTAGCATTTGAATAAGAGAAAAAAGAAACTAACATAAGAAAAAAAGAGATCAAAAATTTGAAAAAAAAAAAAAAAAAAAGAAATACAATCAGGGTGTCGGACTAAAAGGAATTGTAACTCAACTCCGACTGTTCCGAATTTTTAGTGTTTATTGTATGGCGATGTGTTCTACTATTGTTATAGCCTATAACTAAAAAAAGGGTAATTGTGGACTTTGTAATTTTCACCATATTTGAAAAATTATCTAATATCGAAATTTATGGGAATAAGTGTACTTCGTTCACGATAGTGAGCGAGTTCTGCAGCTCAGGAAGCTTATATTAAATAAGTAAATAAAACAATTTGTTATAACCAAAACCAAAACAGCCTAACCAAAAATGTGATTTTTACATGTTTGGTTTCGCAAAATTTGTGTTTCGAAATGTTATCAATCAATTTTTTGTGTACATTATGGTGTGGCAGACCACAGTGTATATTATGGTGTGGAAGTAGTGTAGTAAGATCTACTGTTTATTGCTTACAGGGGAAATCCCTCCCTAAATGGTCACATCAGACGAAATGTTTTCGTTGTTTTGCGATTTTAATATGATACAACATTCATATCACGTTAAGTAAATTCATAGTTTTCTATAAAATGACTCTAAAATTGTAAGTGTACCTTACCACCATGTTTATTTTTTGTTTGACACGTAACTTAAATGAGTAGTGTGTAATTTAAACTGTAAGTGAATGTTATTAAGAGAACAATGAACGGACAAACAAATATGATTTTATAGGCCTACTTGTATGTTAATAAATTTACTATGTTAATAATAACGCACTGTATTATTTATTATCTGCACTCATTCCTATCATTTGTACTATAGACCATTAAAGAATGGTCCAACTTTTCATATTCTCCCCCAAATTCCGCTCTTCCCCCCTCCCAAAATTGCTTGATGGATCCGCCTCTGGTTCGATTCGAACAGAGAACTAAAAAATTACAGTAATTACTTCTTTGTCACCTGTTTGCCTCTTGTGTGTAAAATATTGTTAGATCTGATCCTCAGATTTACTGTAACACGATTATTTTATTAAGGGGAGTCGCTACTGAAAAATCAACAAATTTTATTATTGTTTAAGTCGTCCTTTATCTAAAAATAATGGTAGATGAATATTTATCATATTTTTTAGGTGTGAAAAATTCAATTGTTTGAAGTGGTGTCAGCCTGAAAAATATGCAGATGGTGTCTGAGAATAAAACGTTTATTGCTTTCTATTTTTCACATCTAACAACTTCAGTGGGCATTTTTTATAGAATAAGCCTGTTTATTCCATCACAGTATTCCATTCTATGTAGGAATGTTTCCATAGAAACATCATGTTTACCTTTAAAAACAATCAGCTGTTTACTTCAATTCCGTTATCAATTACATTAGTATTTACAAGTGTGAGGTATAGTTTTTTTTTGTTTTAACTTATATGCAGTAAGTGTTTTATTTGCAAAAATTTAATAATGGGTAGAAGAAAGAATGCAAAGATAAACTTATCAAGTAGAAATAAGACAAATATTGCTAGCAGGTGGGCTAAATTCAGCCATGAGTATGTAGCAAGAAGTGAAGAAAAAAGTGAGGTTATGTGTTGTGTAGACAATAATGCTGATTCAACTTTGAGGTTTGATGTAGTGATGAAACTGCAAATCCGGTTGAAAATAAAAATCCTACTACTGGTTTTGCATTGTATAATAGGTATCAAAATGATATTCGTATAAATAGTGAAGCTCCTCATTATCCATTAGTTGATATAAAACTGTTGTCTTCATTTTTATGTTTATTTCCTTGTCCTGAGTGTCTAACTAAATCAATTGTTGTAAGTAAATGTTGCAAGAAATGAAACTCCAGAATCACACAATGAGGAAAACTCCTCTTACTGAAAACGTTGCTGCTAGAATTTCACCTGTATATCGGAGATTAGCATCAGACACTTTACTGAATAGATGTGTGTCAGGGAAGACACAAACTGCCAATGAAGCTTTGCATCATCTTCTGTGGTCAAAGTGTCCAAAAACTGTGTTTGTATCTAAAAACACACTTGTAATGGCCATAAGTATGGCCATTTGTGAATACAATACAGGGCATCTGAAGACAGTTGCAGACGTTCAAACTGCAAGTGGCCTAAGCCCTGGAACAAACATGGCAAAAATTGCTAGACAGCTAGATAAAAGGAGACTAAATCTAGCTGAGAAAAGTAAGTTCAACTAAGTATGAAGTATTCAGAAAAAAAAGAAATTAGCTTTGCTGAAGTAAGTTGAAAAAAGACAAGAAAAAGAGGGTTATCATATGAACCTGATGAATTTTGAAAACATTGTAAAACAGTGTTATGTGAGAAAATGTGTATTTACTTTGCAAATGTACATTTTTCATCTAAAATAAAGAGTGTTGTATTTGTATTTTTGTGTAAGCTACAGTTTTAAACCTATTCTATACCCTAGAAAATATAAACGTAACCATTTTACATTGATAACTATGTCTTTTTACCACTTGGTTGTTAGTACTTTATAAAACTGGCGTTTTCTGCAAATCACTGTTTTAGATACAAAAGTTGATATATCTAAAAAACCGTACAATGTAGAGCTCTGATATTTTGTATGGTTATTCTTCATTTGCTATGTAATTTTGATAATTGTCATTTACCTAAGTAATGCACAGTCATGAAAATACATGAATTTTTAGATAATTTTATTAGCTTTAAAATGACACTAAGAACAGCATAATTGGTCAATCCAATCTTGAGATATATATCAAATTCAAAAAATGTTAAAACATTTTCGAAAAAAAATTTGTTTAGGGTACCCAAACTTTTGGGTAAAAAACAATAATTTTATGTATATTTGTATTCACTTTGGACACCACTGAAGTAGAAAAACAATAAAATAAATACAATTGTTTAAGATTTTAGAAATTTCAGTAGCGACTCCCCTTGAGAGTACGCTACATATACCTTTCTCCACTTTTTAGTTTTATAGTAGGTTGTCTGCCATATTAACTAACAAATTATTGTACTGTACATCCTATTTCAGTGAACACTTTCGCTATCAAACTTTCCATACATTCCTTCAGATTCTTACTGCCAAATTACGTTTTCTTATCACTGAACATTCTACCGGACTCTGTATTGAATCAGTATGATTAATCTTTGAGTAAACGCACTCTTAAAATAACATGATAGACTTATATATAATAAACAGGATTGTGAATGAAAAGGTCATGAAAGAGACGAGTTAATCTCAAAAACTTTCAGATAAATTTATAAATTTCGATCAATTTTAACAAAGCAAATAACACGCTCATTTCTGTTATTCACATGGTAAATTTTCTATTTATTTATTTTTACTTATTCGGCTTTAAAAATAGTCTATTATGTCTTCCATTAATAAAAGACAAATTCATATTTCTTAGTGTTCTGACTGTTCTTTTTATAGGGATACTTGATTATCATCACTTCACGACACTTTCTCTCTTTTGATTGTTCCTGCGTGATTACCTCTGTATTGAATATTTTTCTCTTTTCATATTATGTTCGGAGTATTACAGATTTATTGACAGCACGAACTTGATACTTATTAGTAAAAGCTGAATGTTGTCACACATTTAATAATTTCTACATAACTTAATTTGGCTGGAACGTTTTTTCCACGACTCCGCGTGAAGTGACACGTCACCCACATGAAACATGGTTGTGAACGTCTCTGTATTGAATATTTTTCTCTTTTCATATTATGTTCGGAGTATTACAGATTTATTGACAGCACGAACTTGATACTTATTAGTAAAAGCTGAATGTTGTCACACATTTAATAATTTCTACATAACTTAATTTGGCTGGAACGTTTTTTCCACGACTCAGCGTGAAGTGACACGTCACCCACATGAAACATGGTTGTGAACGTCCAAATCTTTCCGCCAAATCTTTTCACACTTGAAATGCGATCACGATTTATGCGATAAAAATTTCATGGGTTCAGAATTTCGGAGGAAGGTTGATACACGTTAAGTCCCACCTTAAATACACTCCTGATCCAGTGAAGCCGCCCTATTCTTTATTATTTTAATAGAAGTTACTCCAGAGCATCTACAGCGAGAAAGTTTTCCTCGCTTTCTCTGCCACGGGCGCCATTTGTTTATTAGATTATCCAATTGATGTGTTCTTTGCTGTTCCGCTCATATCCATCTGCGTTATTATATCCATTACTTTCGTTCTTAGGCTTGTTGTAGCATTATCGTCTCCAGTCTCTTTGAGCACTTCTTCATATTTTGCCACCGTATATCAAAAAAGTAAAGTACACATAAAATTCTTTACTTCAAAGACATTGAGGTACAAGTCTTTTAAAACAAAATATAGCTTAACAAATGACGCCCAATACATGATAATTCTGTTGAAATTATCCACTGGCCTATCACATTTTCTGCCCTAGGTAAACGTAATACTTTACCTGTCTTAATAGATTGGTCCTCATTGTCGTCTCTCTTCAGTCATATTCATTATACTTACACAGTGCATTCAAAAAGTCCCGGGACTGATGCTGCTATAGACATACAGATGGAGCTATCTCTGTGTCACATCTGGAACACTATGTGACAACCTTCACCCACTTCCTGTGACAATTGCATTGTTGAGGACTCATTCCATAGTAAATAGCGACACTGTTAAGTTTATCTGGTTTTTCCTTGTTATCATAATTTTCGAGATGGAGCAAAGAGCTGCAATTAAATTTTGTTTTAAATGTGGAAAAAGTGTGACAGAAACGTTTTCAATGATGCAACTTGCATATGGAAAAGATTGTTTAAGTCGTAGCAAAGTGTTCGAGTGGTATGCATGTTTTAAAAATGGTCGTGAGTCTCTAGAAGATGATCCAAGAGATGGGCGCCCCTCCACAAGCGTGACTGACGAGAATGTCAAGCGTGTCTGTGCTACACTGTCCGTCAACCGTTGGCTGAGCGTCCAGATTTTATCAGAAGAAATCGGCATCAGTGTGGGTAGTATTTACACTATCGTGCATGATGTACTCGGCAAACGGAAACTGTGTGCCAGGTTCATTCCACACTCGTTAACAACAGAGCAAAAAGAACAACATGTGGAAGCGTCGCGAAGTTTCGTTGAATGGGCCGATGACAACCCGAATATCTTACAGAACATTGTCACAGGCGACGAATCGTGGTGTTTCCAGTATGACCCATCTACCAAACGTCAAACAGCTTAATGGCGCGACCCAGGAGATGGCAGACCCATGAAAGTGAGGGCCACAAAATCAAAAGTGAAAACAATGCTGATCACATTTTTTGATTCAAGGGGACTGATCCACAAAGAATTCTTGCCACCCGGCCAGACTGTAACTGGACCATTTTACAAAGAGGTACTTGATCGCCTTTTGAAAAGAATTCGCAGGGTTAGGCTAGAAATGTACCGATCAGGGGAGTGGTTTCTTCTGCATGACAATGCTCCAGTCCACTCATCATCGATTGTCTCACAATTTCTTGCTGGAAAATCAGTCACAGTGATTAACCATCCACCCTACTCACCAGATTTGGCTCCGGCTGACTTCTTTCTGTTCCCTAAGCTGAAGGTGGCACTGAAGGGGCAGCGTTTTGATAATGTAGAGACAATTCAGAAGAATGTGACAGCTGTTTTAAACACGTTTTCGGAGGAGAACTATGCGCATACCTTTCAACGATTATATGAGCAATCTAAAATCTGTATAGAGGGAAGGGATGTATGTTGAATAATAAATAATAAAATTTCATTTATCTGAAAAGTTGTGTCCTTAATAGTGTTAGTCCCGGAACTTTTTGAATGCAGTATGTATCTCTGTCCTATTTATTTTTAACCTATTTTTGCATGTTTCTGTAATTCTGTCAACACTGTTTGCAAGTCTGCGACGTTTTATGTTTTATCACCACATCTCATCCGTATATTGTAAATAATCCAATCGTTCTGCATTAACATTTACCCTTTTCTCGTCCTGTTAAATGTTTCACAACAATTTCGCAGTGCCTGCTCAGCAACCCACACTTTACACTATCGAAAGCTTTTTCATAATCAACGAAAATTGCCTTCATGTGGCCATACAGCTGAAAACTGCATTCATTCTCTTTTTCAGTGAATGTACTAATCAAATGAAGAAGGTCAAACATTAGTACTCTAACCTAAATCTTCCTGGCCCCTTGATTTATATTGATTCAAATTACTTGTAAATCTATTTGTTATAATTTTGTTTCACCCTATCTCCTTTATTAAATTAGTGAATGCTACCAACGTATATAATAGTACGATTCCCCCTCGCGCAATACCCCCCTTGGGTTTTTGACATTAAAAAAAAAAAACAGAAAAATTAAATATCACATGTTCCCTCCCCCATAGTAAATGCCCACTGAAAATTTCCTTAACCAGTTGTGGTGACAATTATTTACTTAGTTTCGCATCCCGGTAAGATTTCCTTGAGTGTAGGCACACCCAGTGTGAAGCGGTTCAACTTAACAATAAACGTGTAGGTTACTGTTGCATTAACGGAAAATGTTTCTAAAACTGAAAACTGATTCACCAGTTTTGTTGTTTACGTTGAGGTGTCACAGTGTGTTAATGTGCGCGTAAACGCTTAAGCCAAAATGCCGAAGTACAGTAACTCTACGGTACAGTTTAAATTAAACGTGTTATCCTTTGCCGATGAAAATGGAGTAAGGGCAGCAAAAAGAAAAACTCCTGGTTGCAAAGGAAAGTAGAAAATCTTTCTGTGGGCCTAAAACTGGAAAATTTCCTGATATCGATATTAGTGTGATGGAATACGTACGTCAACTTCGTGATGATGGTTGTGCTGTTTACTATGAAATGATGCAGAACAAAGCTCGGAGATAGCTCGCACTCTCAGCATCAGTGACAGTCAATTTAAAGCGAGTATTGGTTGGGTTATTCGTTTTATGAGAAGACATAATCTAAGTCTGAGAAGAAGAGTTCTCTATCCCAGCGTCTACCAAGAGACTATACTGATAAAGTGATTGAGTTTCACAGGTATGTAATAAAATAGCGGAAGCAATATGACTACATTTTGTCGCAGACTGGCAACGCTGATCATGCACCTGTATTCTTTCATATGCCAAGAAACGCTGCTCCAGGGGGATCTAAAAGCATGCTTGTCAACACTACAGGTGCAGAGAACTTTCTTGCATAATGATGCTGTGCATTACTAGAGACGGAAACAAACTTCCACCCTACGTCTTCAAACGGAAAACGCTACAAATGGGACGTATACCATCAGGGATTCACATGCGAGTTCAAGAAAAGGACTGGCTGTCAGCAGAATTGGTAGTGGACTGGTTGGAGAAAGTATGGGGATCGCCCGGGAGCATTGTTATAACATAAGACCTTGCTTGTACTCGACGGTTTCCGTGGCCATCTGGTATAAGCAGTGAAAGAAAAAATGAAACATGTAATCAGATCCTGTCGTCATCCCTAGAGGTCTAACTCTATACTTCAGCCATTAGACGTCAGTATCAACAAATCCTTTAAAAATAATATCCGACGTCTATATATAGAATGGATGATATCAGGTAATCATCAGATGACTACTGGAGACAAGATAAGGAAGCCATCGATATCTAAGATATGAGAATGGATAATCCAAGCATGGGGGTTCATAAGCGAGGAAACTGTTAGAAAAGCTTTAAAAAACTGGCATTTGTAGTGAAATTGTTGGGACCGAGGATGAAATGTTTTGGGATGCTGATAATGAAGAAGATGCTCTTTTATCTGAACTTAATGTAAGTGAAAACAGTGATGAAAATGATAGCTGAGTGTACTGAATGGGGGGGGGGGCATGAAACATTTGTGACTGAATAGTGTTTATTCGATGGATTATACGAATCTAGGTATGCAAATTGTTTCTTTTTTAAATTGCTGTTTTTTTGTTTGTTTTTTAATTAGTTTACTATACTCCAATTGTTTTGTTTAATAAATTCAAGGTAGTATTTAAGCATGAATTAATTTTTTCCTTCCTTCCCGCCACTAAAAATCGCGATACCTACTGCAGATCCAACACGTAAAACGAAGGAGAATTAACAAATTATAAGCTAGTTACATTGTCAAGCCCTTATCAATGCTTTATGTATCCTCTGGTAAACATTCTCGCACATTCCCCCCCCCCCTACGGTTTTTCAGTTGAAGATTTCAAAAAAAAAAATCGGGCGGGGCTGTGTCGGGGCGCACGGCCGTTGGTTTAACGTGAAACGTCTATGTCAGCGAGTCGCTTTTAGCGTATTGGATTGAAATGAAAACGAGACATTGACTGCGTACCAAATTTTATTTTAACATAAAACAGACACTGAATGGTACATGACATTTATTTCGACTAATATTCGACGACGATTTTGTTTAACATTGGCCTGTGATATGAGAAGTAAGAGACATAAGGCATAATATCAACATCAATGTGTCTGGTGAACGTACAATCGATAGTGGTATTGCCCAGTGTTGTTGGTTCTGTGGGCACATAGTTGAGGCCGAATTCATTCTTCATGAAGTCAACGAGGTAGCTGTTGTGTCGTGGATCGTTACTGAAGTCGCCACAGAGAACGATCGGAATCTCCGAGTCTGGTCGAGAGTTCGGTAATACTTTTGTCAAGTTCGCTGAATATGGCAGGAGCGATTGATAAAGATATAGCTTAACATCTTCGGCCGACGCTTTGTGATGTATATATACGGCACCGAGGATAAACAGCGTACGATCTCCGACTTTCACGTCCACCAGGCATATGTCGCCGACGTTATGTTTTCTCAAGACGGAATTGCCGCAGAGACTGATGGCATCGACGATGATTTCTCTGCAGCTCGTGAAGCTTTGTAGGTTTCTGTAGATTGCAGAAACTCGCGCTAGCGGCGGTTCGGACAAGGTAGACGGACGATCTCTACGATATTCAAGCGCGGTGTTATTGTTTGCTTTTAGTTCGAAGCCGTTGAGCTGCACAGTGTTCGCGCAATCCATCCAAGTCTCGCTAACTGCCATGTAGTCGGAATGTTTGAGTATGCTGTCGTTTTCAATATCTCCCGCGTGAGCCACCAAACTTTGAGCATTGAAAGCAGAGACGATCAAAACTAGTTGCCGTCGTCGAGGTAGGTCGTCCCCGTCTTCATCGACTTCGGCTACGACGTCTTGCTTGCAGAAGTCTCTTGCTCGCATCGTCAGCGTGGGCAGCCGATGTTTGGCCATCCGCTCGTACTCGTCGCGTATTTCTTTCACCGTTGGCGCCGCGCTGCCTTGCCCGTGATAAAATTTAAAATCGTCTCTATCGTTGGTGAGATACAGACCGTTGATCGATGTGACTCTACTGAACGCAACGTACACAAGCTGGGTCTGTTGTGACTTGTCGTAGTTGCAGACGACTTCGTTGAATGTGCCACCTTGCGATTTGTGAATGGTGATCGCGCTTGCTGACACAACCGCGAACTGGTTACGTCTACACTTTACAGTCCCGCCGAGCGGGATGTTGGCGGCTCTGGTCACGATGGCCGTCCACTTTAAATCTAACACATTACGCTTGCACATAACGTGCGGCTTCGCTTTCACTCTGCATAGTTGGCCCATGCTTGGATTTGGAAACTCCAGCCAAAGACGGACTCTCTTCCGAGTTCCGGTTGAGGTTCATCATCTACCTCTACCGTTTCGTAGTTTGCCGCCTGCTCGTCTTCGGTGAGGTGTTCTATGTACTTAAGCGTGCCGATCGCACCATTCACGAGACCGTCTTCAACATCTAGGTTCATGGTAATCATATATGGATAGCCGACAGCTAGTTTCAAACTGTACGGCAAGCCGCCCGACTCGACAACGCTCATCTTGTGCAAGTTGCGCCGAGCGGTCGCGACCTCCGTTAGCGTATTGTAGTCAATCATCTTGTCGTCGGCGATGCTCTCGAACTCAGGCACGAAAGCGTTGTTGTTGTACGCGTCGACGTCATGGTTGCGATGAAAGAGCCGAACAGCAGCAGGTAAGTTCTCTTTGCACCATGCTTTACTTCTGAAGCGTGTTTCGATTAGAGCGATTTTCTCGAGATTGAGTCTCTCACCGTTGCCGATCTTCGTGAGTATGGCCGAGAAGGTGGAATCACTTTGTCTCATCACCTGCTCGAGTGGATAGTAATTGAGCGATTGCCACAGCGCCGCTCCAACGATCGCGTTGCGCGGCGCTTTGTAGACCGGTGTGGCATTTACGGGTGGTAACTGTCGAAAATCTCCGCAGAAGATGATGTTGAGGTGGGGGGTTGGTCGTGTGCGCCGATGATCTCTTGCAGGCGTAGATTGATCTTATGTAGCACGTCGCAGCCGATCATGCTCACCTCGTCGATTACGATGCATTTGACACCGATGAATATGCTTCTGTAATTCTGAAGCACCTCTCTGGCCATCGTGCCGACTCGTCTCGATTAGGTAATCTTGAACGCAGAGTGTACGGTCACGCCGCCCAAGTTTACGGCTGCCTTGCCAGTGGACGCGCAGGCTACATACGCGTTGCGAAGCGAATTTTGCTGTTGGGTGTATCGATTGTACGTCTCCATTAGCAACTTGAGCACGTAGGTCTTGCCGCTGCCAGCGGGGCCGGTGAAGATCTGAATGGGATCCGAATCGGGCATGTGCAGCCGATGTATTGCCTCGAGAAGCAATTCGCGTTGGCCGTCATTATCGCTGCGCATCATGCAGCAGTACTCTTCCTTAGACATCATGTTGCTGCGTTGACGAACAGCCGATATACCGATTGTATTAGCGGCATTTTCCAAGTCGTCGTTGTTCTCCGTATCGCCGGGCCGCAAAACGTTTCGCACGAACTCATCTCGCTTGTTGCTTGCGTCTAATGGATCGGCGTTGTCGAAGTCTTCGCAGATCTTCTTCAGTTACTCAAGTACCTTCGCGATGTCGATGGTAGACTCGAACTCCTTACGCTTGGCCATGATTTCTGATTCCCTTTCGTCGTACATCGCGCGGAACGCGTTGCGGTCCAGAATTTCGACCGCTTCGTTCTTGAACGGCAGGTAGAGCGTTACCATTTCTCGCTTATAGTTCACGACATCGTCCAATTCGTAGCATCTGTAGCGAATGATTCGCGGTGCGGACCGTTTGCGGTACGCCCTGCCGATTGTCGTAAGGCACGTTGTCCGGCGCTGGCTCGTCATCGCTCGGCGCATTGTCGTCTACTTCATCTCCGGCATTGGGCGGTCTGCCTCGGTTGGCGACTGGTGTGTACCACGCCACGAAGTCGGCGAGACACTTGTCTTCGAGCTCGACCGGCCTCTCTTCGTAACGCTGTATCATAGTCTTGGTCCAAACGTCGGTGAAGTCGGCGAGACACTTGTCTTCGAGCTCGACCGGCCTCTCTTCGTAACGCTGTATCATAGTCTTGGTCCAAACGTCGGTGATTTTTTCGTCTAAGTTCTGCTGGTCCATCACCGCCTTACGCTTTCGTGACTTCTGACGCTCGTGCGGCCACACAGTCGGGATACAGCTCACTTCGCAATTGCTGCGACTCATCGGTTGACGAAGCAAGTCCCGAGCGGCCTCCTGCGATGACATTTCCACGGTGTTGAGAAGCTTAAGGCCGAGTTGTTTCATAAGCTGCACGTACTCCTTCTCGGGATTCTGTTCTTGCAGTTTGATAAGTTCGCGATGCAGGTTGCTAATGCCGCGGTTCGACTTATTGACGTATTCCACAACATAAGCCGCGCAGCTGTACTCCTCGAGTATGAATTGCAAATCACTGTTGGAGCAGAGCGTGCGCGCGATCCACGGGGTGAACGTGTTAGTGTAGATTTCGCTGAAGTCGCGCTTGAACATTACGGTAGGACGACGCAGCGTCGCTCTGATGGTATCTAAGTAAGACGCCATCGTGAGCTTGTTGTCAACTAGAAACGCGCCGAGCATCTCGTAGTTCTTTTCCTCTAGCAACTTGCACAGTTTGGTGGCTCTCGAGTGGAGCCCGTTTTTGCGTCCATCGTCCTTAGGTAACGGCAGCAGCACTCTAGTCTCGGTCATCGGCCAGTATGGTATGTTGAAGCGGCAAGCGGTCTCTCCGCGCTTCGCGCACGTGAACGTGTGCTTATGGACTTGGTTCGCATACATCTCGCCGGGTAGATCGTTGCGACTGACAGAGCAGAGATCTGTCAAGAGTTGGACAGTCTTCGGCATGTTTTCGGAGATCTTTTCGCGCGGATCGTTCTCGAGCCACAGCAGGACGTGCGCATGGGGACTTCCGCGATGCTGGAACTCACTGCGAAGAAAGTAATCGAGAACACGGTAAGGGCCGAACGGGTTGTATCTGGTCTTCGCTTGAAGCATAGCCATAATGGTGTCGACCAGCTTGTTGAAGAACACCCAGCACGTTACCGGATCTTCATTAACAAGATGGCTATGCTGAGATCGAGTCAAGTCGATTAATGCATCTTCGACGTGCACGTCTTTGAATGAGTCGCTGAGGTCATGCAGTATTTTGAGCAGCTTCGGCCAGTGGTACTCGTTGGCGCTGATAGTAAAAAAGACGGTGGGCTTGCCAAGCTGGCGCATCATCGCAAAGAGATCTTTTCTGCGATCCATCCAATATTGAACGGAGTTCGGTATCGACTTCAAGAAGGCGAGGTTCTTGTCGATGCAATCGTCCATAAAGTTTCGGTCCTCGAGCATCTTGCGCGTGATCGACTCGGTCTGCTTTACACTACGAAACATGTTGTAGATACCTTCGACAACGCGGATGCGAAGCACCTTCATGGCCATGTAGAGAACGTGGTCAGGAGTTGCACCACGCCGATCGGTGCGTCGAATCTCGCTGGTTGACATCATGTATGGAGTGACTCGCACGTTGAGGTCGAACTGGCGGGGCACACCGTAGTATATTTGAGGGAAGGATAGTTCCTCACCGTTAACATCGTAGATTATGTTAATCGGAGACGAGTTCTGCCCCGGGGCAATGTCCAAACATTGCTCCTCATTCCATAGCATCGTATGTTGTCTGGCGAGAGGGATCTCCGATTCGGGGCCAGAGTCGGGGTCGATGGACTCAATCTGATACTCGGGCCCGATATTGTCATCTTCGTCGTTGTCGAACGGACTCCAGTCAATCTCTATGTTGTAGTGCTTGTACAGCGGCTTGTTTACCAAGTAGCACAGCCAAGCCTTGATCACCGACTTGCGTACGAAACCGCTCAGATAATTGGATTTGTGGATGAGGTTCTTCTTTATGTTGACGTTGAAGGCAAAGTCGTCGTCTATCCGCCTCGGTAGTTGCTGCACCATGTTGTTCACATCGACGGGTACGTTGATCACCTGGCCGACTATACCATAATTACCTTCGTAGCGTAGACGACGAATTTGCATAAAGTGTAAGCGCGGCGAAATCAACCGAACACTGATCGGGTCAAGCGGCGGTAGGCCGTCCGGCTTCGGGGGATATCGAAATCCGTTCGAGCGTGACAGCGTCGGGATTTTATTGGCATCTATCGACTTGCTACAGGTACTGCATAAACGAAATTCCGCTACATTTTCGCCGGGGAATTTAGTCTGAAGAAAAGGAATGTTACGAGCTTTCGCCTTCTTTAAATCTCTGTCGAACCAAAGTCGATCACAAACGCTGCAAGATAGACCAAACGGATTGGTTTCGAATACCGTTTTGAAGCGTTCGTCCGCTGGACGCCAATAGTCCTGCATCGCATCAATTCGAGTGATGTTGACATCCATCAGCTCGGAGACGTCTTCGAGAGATGTATGGGTGTTATCTTCACTCGTTATGTCCATTGGTTCGGGGACAGCAGCGGTAGAGGTGCTCGCGCCGTCGGCGTCGTTCACTGAACGCGCCGTGCCAGCTTTGCGACGTTCCCGAAACAGTCTCGCTCGCTCGGCACCGGACATTGGGGTACCTGTGCGTGGCCCATAGCCTCCTCTTTTCAACGATATGCGTAATTTATATTTTCGGCTGGCTTTTGCGCGAGCTGAGGCTGACATATTGAATTTCTACAGTTTTTTTACATGCTTACTTTAAGTTTTTACATAGAAATATTGTCCAAAATACACTTATTATTACTTAAATCGATCGATCTCTACAAACTCTATACACAAACACACGAATCACCGCGCTACCACGTCCGAGTCCTGAGTTACACTGATTTGAGGTGGGCCGATATACCTGTAACAGGTATTTTGGAACGATATTTTTGTGGAACGGATGTAACAGTGACTGAAAAGTTAAAATACCTATTATTCGCGGCGACGCTGTTCATAGTCGAGACATGCCCCCCTCGCTGTTCCGAGTCGAGGCACGCCCCCTACACTTCTACACACACACACACACACAAAGTACGCAAGTAACAAGTAAATGAATACGCCAAGGCCAAATACTAGGCGTACAAAAATACCGCTGGTACGCGAGGAACAACCAGTATTTCAAATACTCGGTATTTTAAATACTAAGGGTATCTCCGATACACAAGGAACAACGCGTATTACAAATACTAAGCGTATCAGAGGAACAGTAGTATTTTAGGAACAAGTAGTATTTTTATATCAAGCGTATTTCGAGTAGAAAGTAGTACGAAGCCACTTTTTCGTCCTGAATACTTCATTCTGCGCAAAGAGACGAAGCTGTTTTTAATAAAGGAAATAATTCATCCTGCTGTTACATTTATTCTCGTGTTATATGCAGATATATAATACAGATTATATGCTAATAAATTATATATTATACTAGTCACCAACTTGTAACTAAAATCGGTTGGTAAAACTTTGTTTTTACTCAAAAAAACGTTGTGTTCCGAGTCGTTAGTGAAATAGTTGTATTTAATTATGTTGAGTTATAACCTATAGAGTGGCTGATGTTGATAAGCTATATTATACTTTTTATTAATGTGATTTTAACTTCACTACACATCTCACGTAAATGATGAGATTGTTGTAGTGGACATTTATGCACTTTATCTAGTCCTGTTCCTTAAATATCTGTAATGCATTTAATTTACTTTTGTTGTTGCTTATTATTTATAAGTTTTTATTTATGTATTTATATTTATTTTATTACAATTTGTTTTTTATTTTTATTTGTAAAATTTTGTTTATTCTCATTCACTCTTGTGGCTTACTGTTAGGTTTTTATTATACGTTTCTGATGTTTTTTCATATTATTTTTTGTGGTATTACGTGTAGGCCTACTCTAAATTATTTAATTGCCCCGAGTTTCACAACTGATTTGTCTAACCAATGTTAGTTTGTTTACTATTAGTGAAAACTTAAATTAGTATTCCCAAAGGGAGATAGGCCTATAAATTCTCTTGTTTTTTATTTTCATTTAAACAGTAATAGTTTAATAAAGTCACAGTGTAAAGTAACACTGTTAATACTTTTAGATTCAATTTATTTCTTATAACAAATTATATAGTCAGAGGTAATATAAGACGCAGAGAGCACTGCGACTGTATGTATTGTTAGACTGCTGCGTTATCGTCTCCACGTGCACCATCAAAGTATCGAACATCCCCGTACACTTGGGCTTAAAATTGATATAAAGTTCTTTTAACCCGAACGACATACAGCTGTCTCGATTGTCCACTGGACTAATATCGCACACACATATATATATAGATGTTTTATATAGTATAGGTTACATAATATCTTCAAATAAATACACAGCAAGTAGGTTTATTAATGTATTAATAGGTTTATCTAGGTGAAAATAAACCTACTTGCAGTGTATTTATTTGAAGATATTACATAGGAGACCTGCAGGAAACTCAAAACGAGTTACTTAACAAAGGATAATATAGGTTATGTATATATAGTATATAATAACAGGTATTTGTACCTGTTATTTTTTTGGAACGGTATTTTCATACCTAGTATTTTAAAATAACAGTTTAGCCCACCTCTACACTGAATGGAAAGGAGTCAGAGCGCCGGTTTTGGCCAATCAGCGCTGTGCCCCTTCCCCACCAACCCACTCACCAGCGACGCGAACTCAAGGTCGTATCAGCGAGCTGACCATATATGTTAAAAAATGACACCGCACTTACCATGGGTACTAGAACTTAACGGTAAGGGCCACAAGGGAGATGCGCAGTAGACTGCCGCATTCATGACGTCACCAGTGCTCCCCACTCACTCCGTCACGCTGAACTTGTGTGTCAGTGTTGTCTGCTTTGTTGACAAGTTACATAGGCTGTGCTTGTTTTTCCTTGTTTGCAGTGTTTTTATAACGTGTAACGTTATTTTCAAAGTTAGAAATGCCCAGTTGTGCTATTGCTTGTTGCAATAACAATGATAAAAACTGTAAAAATACGACGATATCGTTTCCCTACAGATAAAGCAACAAAGAAAATCTGGCATAACGCCTGCAAAAGGGCGGACGATTTCCCATTAGCCAACTCACGAGTGTGCTCTGAACATTTTGATGATAGTGATTTTGAAAGAGATTTGAAAGCAGAGTTGCTTAACTTAAAGCCTAAGAAAATGTTAAAACCATCCGCTTTTCCAAGATTAAAGATACCAATGAAAACTGTCACCGGAAATAATGAAGAGAGGTCGGCTCGAATTAAAAAACGGGAGAATAAAAAGGTTGTGGAAAAACTTCTTAGTGCTTCACAAACTAATGAGACTAACAGACAGTCTGATGTCCGGGAGATAACTGAAAACCTAGAGAAGAGAGTTTTGAAGTAAACGGATCTACTAATGATAGTAGTCACCTGAACGAAAGTAATGATAGAGAAAAAACTTGTACCTTACGCAGTTTACAGAATGAAATTTTTCATTTAAAACATGAAAATTCTCAGTTGTTAAATAAGTGCAAGTGCTTATCAAATGAAAATACTGTCTTAAAGTGTGACCTTTCGAAGTATAAACAGATATTTTCACCCTGCCAAATGAAACGTATTGATAAAGGTGTGTGCTCAAGCTGGTCATCAGATGACATTTCAAAAGCTGTCACCCTACGAAGTATTTCGGCTAAGGCTTTTAAATTCATTCGTGAAACTTTGAAATATCCCTTTTCTAGTGGAACTACAATTAAACGCCGGCTGTCTCAAATTGAAGTAAGTCCTGGCTTTGTCGAAATTAGTTTCAATTTACTAAAATCACATGCAAATATTTTTACAGATTTTGAAAAGGATGTAATCTTGAGTTATGATGAAATGACAGTAAAATCTGACATTTGTTATGATGTAAAACAGGATGTTATGAGAGGGCCACACAAGAATGTTCAAGTGGTAGTAGTGAGAAGTTTGGTAGGTAAATGGAAACAGCCAGTATTTTATAACTTTGACTGTTCAATGGCAAAAGAACTTTTTTATGAAATTGTAAAAAAAGTAGAATCTACTGGTTTCAAAGTGCGTGGGTTTGTTGGAGACATGGGTGGTTCAAATCAAAAACTGTTGTCAGAACTTGGTATTTCTGCAAGTAATTCAAATGTTAAGTCTCCTGTTGATGAAAATCGACGCATTTGGGCATTTTGTGATGTCCCGCACATGCTGAAGATGCTCAGAAATCACTTGATCAATGAGGGTTTTCAACTTTGTGACGGAAAGACTGTAAAGATAGATGTTTTTGAAAAAATAATAAGTTCTCAGAGTAATGATCTAAAGTATGCCCACAAAGTCACCCCTAACCATTTATTGGTAAAAGGATCAGAACATCAAAATGACCGCATGGCTGCTGAATTGCTCTCAGGCACAATGGCTTCTGCTATTGGATACCTACTTGAAAACCAGGAGCATGCACAAAATTTTGTTCAGACCGTAAATGACGGTTTTGATGTGCTCAATTCCAGATTTCCGAACGACGTAAACCCAATAAAATGTGCCTATGGCATAAATTTCAAAGAACAAGAAGCTGCTTTGGAAAAGCTCCAAAACTTGTGCTCATCAATGAGAGCCATAGGGAAAAAAGGTTTGCTACCTTTTCAGAAAGGATTTCTCATTTTAATCCAAAGTGCTCGAGTACTGTTTAAAGATTTGAAAACTGAAGGTTACACCTACTTGATGACTTCCAGGTGCAACCAAGATGTTATTGAATCATATTTTTCACAAATAAGGGGAATGGGAAGGTTTTATGACCACCCACTGCCGACGTCTGTAAGTCAACGAATAAAAACTTTGATGCTAAGTAGAAATGCATCAAGTATAATAAAACCCACTAACTGTAGTGACGATGATTCAGTGACCTTAATGTTTTTAACACGAACAATGAAGGGGAAGAAAATGATCTAAATGAGACAGAGACTGTAACAGAGCCATATATAGAAACAGAAGAAGAACTGCGAGCAGTATGTGATGATGAACAAGATGAACAGGATGTTTCAGAGCAATTGACAAAGGAGGACCCAGACTTAATTAAAATGTTGGCGGGATACGTAAGTTACAGGGTTAGTAGAAAAAAAATGTTTCCAACTTTTGTCTACGGCCACCCTACAAAAGAGTGCACCAAACAAAAAGATTGGCTGTCAACTCTGTCGAGAGGATACCTTATGAACCCTACAGAAGAGTGGCTAAACATGGTGCTTAAAATGGAGAAAGATTTTGAAGAGTATCATGGAGAAAATGGATTAAGCAACAGGGAAAAAGTGATGAAAACTCTTATTGATAAGTTAAAAGTCAAATATCCCGTTGATGAATTTGCAATTACATGTTACGTGCGTACACGCACATTTATTAGAATGAAGTCCCTGAATAAGGCAAGAGCCAATAAAAGGTCTTATGGTGACAAACAAACCGATGCTGGTAGAAAGAATAAGAAGCTCAACAAACTGCAGTGATATAGTAAGTTAAAAGAAACTAATTCCTCCATTTTGGAACAAGTCTTTCTATGTAACTTAAAATTAAAATAGTATTATAATCCTACGTTATCAAATAAAAATGAAGCCTACTTGAAATTGAAAAAAAAAACCTTGGTTTTGATATTAGTATGGTTTATTTTGCTTTTTTTAATCAGTTAATCTCCGACTTATACACTTTTCAGAGCTGGAAAAGGCTGCGCTAAGGACGAAAAATATACAATTGACAGTGGAAGAGGATAGTACTTATCAGTGAATAAATAATATAACAATGTATTTCAAAAATGTTCAGCAAATAAAAAACATATTTAACAATGTGTGAAATTTTAATATTACATCCCTTAAATTTTAGGGTTATAAATAACATAGGCCTATATAATTTATTAAAATGCCAATATTTTGTTATGTATAGGTATTATTAGTACTTATTTCCTTTTTTAGAAAATACGAAATAATAATAAAGTCTAATTTGAACAAGCGTAATTAATTAGTTTTATTGTATCACTACAATCAATTCTGCAACTCCCTTATACATGTAGGGTTTAACGAATAAAGTTGTAAAAATTTAAACGAAAAATACTACATTTACTTTATGTGTTATCTCTGTGTTGTTTATGTTCGGAGTCGCAACAACAAATATATGATATTTATAATAATTAACAGTTAACAGCTGTAGTACAAATCCTCCTGGCGAGCACCGGTGATGTCACACCTCGCTAGAGTGAGACGGAAGACATGCGTGTGGCCCTTACCGTCTAGTTCTAGTACCCGTGGCACTTACGTCTCTGAGACTAATATTTAGGGAGTTATTAAGGCAAGACGATATAGACCTTTTCGTTACGGTGCAAATTTCTGTTCTGGTACCCGTATGTTTCGGTGTGATTTTAAAGACGTTTCACTTCAAAAAGAGGAGGAATTACGCAATAAGATACGTGTATATATGTATGTGTTTATTTATGTATGTATGTATATACGTGTTTGTATGTACATATTGTAACGTGACCTATGATAGCACCAAGTTTACAAGTATAATTAAAGGAAGAAAAGCTGTATACTAAAGGAAAATAAAAAATTATTAAAAGAGAAATGATAGAACAACACTACTAACTGATTTTGACTTACACAATGACGATGACTAGACCCAATAGATTGGATAAAGTGAGGCAGAGAAAATAATTCAAGCCACAATATAACAACAGTTATAAGCACCCAAGTGTTAAAAAGAATAATATATAAATAAAAGTACAAAATTAGATAGGAAAATAAATAATATGTAACCTATAGGAAAGATAAAAAGAAAATGAAATGTAAAAACAAATATACTGAACAAATTACTTTTGAAGTAAACTATCAAAAGACACTAATATAAAATGAACTTGAGTAACAATAATTCATTAGGAAAGCGGTGATAAGTAATAAACATTGATAGGACCCAGTGACAATAAGTACATGAAATCTAGAATACAATGTTAGGAGGTGAACACAAAAGTGATAAATGAATAAGAAAGTTAATAATCAATAATGAACCATAATAGGACCCAGTGTTAATAAATGAACTACATAAACACACTAGTTAAGAAAGTGCAGTGTAGTCAGAAATAAACTTGTAATAATAGATTATAAGTAATCTATTAACCCAAATATAATAACTAAACAGTGTAAATTATAAGGGACAGTTATCAGTAATCATGGGCCTAGTGTAATGAAAAAGGAAAGATTGTATTAAAATATAAGAATATTTGTTGGAAACAAACCACTGAAAATTGTTTCCCATTATGTTAAAGAAGTTGTTAGTACAGTATAAGGATGATAAGAGATATATTGTTTTATTGTTAATGAATAAAACTAAACAAGTTATATTAACCACACTGAAAATAAGTATAAAAGACTAATATGTTAGGTTGAATACAGTAAGGGGAGTTGGACACTATTCTCTAAAGTGAGTTTATAAGGAAATATTAGAGCATAGTTAATGTTCAATTTTGTTATAGGTTTCTTTGATTATAATTAACCAAAATATTATTATGGTGCAAATTATGTTAAACAAAACCGTTTTAAACATATGTAAACTTTAGATACAGGCATGGGCCTAAAAAGAGTTATTAAGTAGTTATATTACATTATATGATGATTAAAATTAATAAAATGTTATGATTTAAGTTAGTTTGTTATAGTAATTATGTTTAGTAACATATAAAATTAACAAAAATGACTATAAACAATTGTAATGAGTATAGGGTAGGTGAATTATGAACTCTAGGCAGTAGGCCTAGAACTGATAACCAGAAATTTGTGAAATTTAAGATAAAGCAATAGCCACTGATAAAATAAAGTGTATAATCTGTTTAGGTTTTATAATAATAGTGTAGGATACAAAACTGGATAGATAATAATTAGTTTAAATATAAGTAACAAAAGAAAAACCAAATGAAAAATAGTAATCTGTTATAATTTGACAAAAAGTAAACTTGTGAGGTACCTATCAAAATAATTTGTAAACAAAAAGCAAACTAATGGTATTATTGTATTTAAGATTACAGGTAGTATAAGGGAGTTATAATAACTTAAAGATTTTTAATAATTTTGTACAGAAAAACGTTAGTTTTATATAACAATATTATAAATTATCAACCAATGGGAACTAGTGTTTGGAAGGAGAGTTGCCATAAAACAACGAAACCTTGTTAGAAAAAAAACGTTAATAAATTGTATCATTCCATTATTAGAGCTTGATGAGGGCAGATGTATTAAAACCACAAAGAATAAAAAAGAATTAATTCAACAAAATTTATCAAAAGTAATGTTCAAACTAATAAATTAAAACCCAGAAGTAACACTAATACTAACGAATTAATAAATTTACCAGAAGAAATTAAAATTAACCAGGAGGATTGCTGAAGAATCAAAAGATTGGAATACGAACCAACTGAAGGATGAAAATATATGAAACACCCATGAACAATGGAACCTGCCATAACCCGGATGACTGATGGAAAATAAACATCTTAACCAGAGAACTACGAAAATTGAAACCCGGAATTAACCGAAACACCCAAGAAAGGACAAGCAGCAGTATTCGAGAGAATTATTATCCTGGATAGCAGAGACGAAGGATTGTTAAGTATATTTTAAATACGACTTCACAGAAAAACCGCAAGAAAATCAACCATAAGTGAACTACACTTTCCACTTTTAATAAAGACTTGAACTTGATTTTATTTAACAAACACCTCAAATTGAATAACTATCTCCATCCAATCTTGACTTTTTAAGAAATATGTTTTAAAACGTAAAAGTTCTAAACGTAGATAACCTCCAACCGCTAATTCCCGTAGCTATAGTTTACCACTGTAATTATAAGTATATCACCTGTTCTATAATATTTATATGGTATTTGTAAAATTTTGTACTTTTATTAGTCCATTTAACAACATTTTCTGTAGTCACAAGAACTTCAACCTGAAATTATAAATAAACGAAATTGTCAACAACCATCAACGAGAGTCTCGATATATGGCTGGACAGAACAACCAACCGTGAATAATTAAACATGCCGGCGCAAAAAATAAAAATTATAATTTTAAGGAAATTGTAGAATTTGAACCCAATTAATAATTGTTATTAAGCATAATAGAAACATTAACCTGTATATGTTTAATTTTATTCAACTAATGATTAAAATTTGAGCACAAAAAATATAGAATAGTAAACTTTACAATTTTGGTTTACTAAGAAGAGTTGGCCAACCCGACGTTGAGGCAGAAAATACGAAATTGAACAGCCGAACTGGTGGGTAGACACTCGACACTAATAGAAACATTATAAACACGAATTATCGATACGTTACAAATTCACGACAACAACGTAGGGTTTACAACCATACTCTCGACGTATTACAGTATGTATGTGTTCTTTACACGCGCGCGCGCACACACATATATGCAGTACGGTAAGTTTCAAGATTTGTTGCCTTGAAACAAACACTGTTGCTGCAAGTTAAATTAGGGTAGACGGTGTTAGTTAGATAAAGGTTTTGTAAACTCAGAACAGGTAAAGATTGTACAGGCACAACTTATATTGCTTCGAAAAGGCCCCATTCATAATTTTCATGTTTCATCGAAAATAAATCAATTCACTTGATTTTCTATTACATTTACAAAAAAGGAGTAATACATAAGGACATAATATAGTGTATATCCATATCATGTATAAAAAGAAAAAAAAAATATTTTATATGTGAAAGATATTTTCAGACGTTATGAAGTAACTACAAAACAAAATTTTACAATATGAGTCAGTTGTAAACAGAATATTGCAGTTGGCTGCGAAATAATTTTATTAGAAGCTGTTACCAATTTAACCTGTGTACCATCCAACCATAAATGAAAATTCAAGGATTATTATTTTGATGTAAAAAGCTGTTATTTATACAAAATAGATTGTGTTACATTACTTCTTATTTAGCAAAACTGTCTATGACAGGTTTCAACTGGATGGTCTCCAACGTTTATAATAATACCGGATGCAGGAACTAATAAATTTCTCAAATGTTATTAATTGAAAAATTCTAAATTTTGTTAAATTTTTCATTTAACCCATCTGACATCCACCCATCAACAAAAAAACTTGGCTTCTAGAATAAAATATCACTACGTGTCAATATGTTATATTGGAAGTCATGTAGATTTTCAGGTTGTTGGCCTACATTAATATGTCACTGCATACAGTGGCATGATTTGCTGGGGGCGGTTCACCCCGGGTACCGCCAAGGAGTACTTTTTGTATTATTGCGAGTATAAATAATAGTTGAGATAACAAGTTTAGACGTAATGATTAAAATGTCTGAATTGTTAGTTAGGATTTACCCTTGTTGTAATACCTTCGTCAGCGCGACGAAAAGAGATATAACAGACAGCGATATGAAGGCAGTATTAGCTTGTAGGCCTATGTAGCGGTTTTCGTTATTTAGCATCGTACAGTAACTTATGTGACAACAGTTATAATTTAAGACGCTTATTAAAATGAAAAAATAGGCTTATTAACCTCTATTATAAAAAACTATTAACTTGGTACTTGTAAGCGTAAAATTCTTCCTACTTTTAACTATCTGTTTGGAAGGTTTTAACATTTGAGGTGACGAAATAGAGGCCCGCGGCGGGTACCAAATGCCCCTCGCTGATTGTATTATACAGCGTTTTAACATAAATGATAGTATCTGATGCAGCCTCATTCTATGTTTTTAAATCCTTTCCTTGTTGTCTACGCTTTATTGTAAAATATGAAAATGCTTCTTAAGAATTAAAATTTTATTTATAATCTGTAATAAATATATTCTCCATCAACTGCGAAATCCTCCTGCATTTTAATAGTTATTTTCTCATGGTTCCTAGCTACTTTATACTCTTTTTGAATTAAAATAACAGTAGTTTAAAAATCTACATGTATTTTATCAGAAAATTACAAATATATTATCTTCTTAAATATGTGTTTTTATCTAAACTAAAATCCAGAATTTTATATATTAGAATTCTTGGATTTCGTTGTCCATGACATGTCCGTTACTTAACTAAATATAATTATTTCATTACGACTCGGAACACAAAACTTTTTATGGGTAAAAATGTAAAAGTTTTACTTATAACCTGAACTGGTTTTCACTTTTAAAAAGCTTCTTCAGAGGTTGCCGCTGGTAGCACTGTCCGTCTTGTTGTTGACGACGGAATCGATTTTCGAAAGAGCGATGTTGTGTGTGTGGGGTGTGATATGTTCGAATAATGCGTGTGATTTGAATTGTGTCTGTTCATTTAGGATGTCGTTTTTATTTGTTTTCATGTGTTTGTATATTTCCAATTGTTCTAGAGCGTCTAGTTTTCGGCCTTTTGTGTGTACGTGTAGAATGTTCATGTTATTGTCGATGTTTTTGTATGTGTGGTTTGCTTCAATGAGGTGGTTTGCAAAGGTGGATTCTGTAGTGGAGTGGAGTGCCTTTGTGTGTTCAATGTATCTTTGTTTGAAGCTACGTCCTGTCTGCCCTATATAGAATTTGTTGCAATCTGAGCAATTTAGTTTGTAAACACCAGGTAGATCGAATTTATTTTAGAAATTATACATTAGAAATCCTTGAATTATTTTTGTAGGAACTATAAAAAATTAATTCCACTTCAAATTCAAAACTAGAAATAATTACAGGTTTAAGTGAATATAAATACAGTAGGTAGTAGGCCTACAACTCACAACAAAATTAGTCACCAAAGTCATGTTTGGTTAAAATTCCCATTTACAGAAATCTCTGAGAAAAAATTTGTTTAGGCTCATTGTTTAAGCAAACAAAGTAATATGCTAAACAGTATTTTTGACATTTTGAAGCATTAAACAACCCTTTAATCAAATAAAGAAAACTGTAAATATAAAAATAATATCAAAAATGAAATATATACAACAAAATTATTGTATTCAATAATTTACTGCAGGTTTTCATTTTAAGTCTCGTAGTTATTATAATATATAAATTAAATAAATAAATATATTGTTACGCCATTACAGAAGGTTCTACATGTTTCTCGGCAATACCAGCAGAGCCGAGCTGTAATGTTAGTGTGTGTTACATGACACTTAACATGCGTCAACTAAAGAGGCTATTTCAGACCATACCGGTCGGTGCACTGTGTCCAAGGCCGCAATCAACTACTCTCTAGTGCTTTCTAGTAGTGTTGACACGTATTGTGGACAACGATTTGAACGATGGGAAAAAGACAGAAAACCGAAGTGTTACAACTGTGGGAAATGTGGTCATCTACAGGTAGACTGTTGGCAGAGGAAAATACCAAGAGAAGAGAGTGATCGCACCAATTGGAGAAGTAAAGCCACATAATAGCACATAGTTTCCACGTTACATAAAACCAGTGGAAACCTGATCGTTAATGAATTTGTGAAAGGTAAACCAACATTATTTACATATGACACGGGTGATACAGTGTCCATTGTACGCCCTGACTTAGTCAGCAACTGACAGCCTCTAATTAGCTCTTGTACAATACAGACTGTGACTGGAAGCCCCGTCAATGTGTTAGGAAAGATAGATGTACGTGTACGCCTGGGTCTTCTCGAGTTTAGCCACCAAATGCTCGTTGCAGATATTGTTGATGAAGTGATTCTTGGCATGGACATCATGAATGCCTACGGATTCATTGTGGACTTAAGAGAGAATGTCCTTAGAGTTGGCCAAGAGAAGATAAAGCTTTGCATGGCTGAAATGACAGGGTCCGCCATCCATTGTATCAAGCAAGAAGTCAACAGGTGTAGTCAAGCAGAAGGAGAGAAGAATGAGCAGAGGACGTACCAATGTGCAACACGACAAAAGAAGTGAATGGAAAACCAACTATGGGCGTCGAGAAAAGACTTGCTTGTTCCTGAGTTAATGGAAGCGCCTAGGGGAAACGTTGCTGAAGATGAAGTTACGCAAGAGGTTGTATGACAAAAACCAATCAGACTTGGACTAGCTAATGGCGTATAGGTCACCATTACATGATGCAATGGGAATGATTCAAGCAAAAATAGTGGTTGACCGGAAGACTCATATTCCTGGGAACTTGATGTTAGGATCACATGAGACTGAATTCGAAGAACCGGAGAATTATCTTTCACAAGTAGACCAGCTATGTAGATCGGCTGGCCAAGTATTACTTCAGAGATGGTTTGCCAGTTCGGGATGAACAGGCTTAAGAAGGAGGCAGTGTTACACCATTACAGAACATTCTACGTGTTTCTTGGCTATCCCAGGAGAGCACAGCTGTAATGTTTGTGACACTTAACATGCGTCAACTAACGAGGCTATTCCAGACCATACCGGTCGGAGCACTATGTCCAAGGCCGCAATCAATTACGCTCTAGTGTTTTCTAGTAGTGTTGACGCAGTGTGGATTATTCTGGAACACTTGTGCTCTCTATTTAAACAACGACAGCTGCCACTTAGTTTCAGTTTAAGTGGCGATTTATTCAAGTGAGGTTCTAAGTATTGTGGCGAAGGTGTTATTGTGTTATAATTGTGCGGGACTCTCATAGTTGACATTATTATTGCGTGTGGACAAATTTAGCTAGGATTATTGTACAAATTGATTAAAACTGTATTTGTGATTAATAAAGCTGGTGATTAGTAACTTGATTGGTGTCTTGTATTTTGTATATCACCGCTGTACCATATGACGATCAAGAAGACCATCGTAACAATATGTTTAAATAACAAAAAATTGGAGGCACATGAGAAATGTATTGGTGATAATTATATGAAGTTGTTATTTCTAATCATCTTGTTTGCCCATTGTTTATGCCACATGTTTTATACATGCATCATTATTCTCTAGAACATTAGTTTCATTATAAGTATGAAGAACATACGAATTAATGTGTATTTTCTTAAAGTAGTGAGTCTCTTAGCAATATTAGTAATCTTAATGGTACAGTGATACATTATTTTCAGTAGTTTGAAAATAAGTTCTATTAAAATTAAAACAGTCACAAGCAGTCAAATACATAATGTCCCTTAAAAAACAAACAAACAAAATTAATCTATACAATCATAATTTGGAGACTGTGAGGTGACAATATTCTGAAGTCAGGTTGTTCTATTTAAAATTCTTATACCATCGTTCCCTAAAATTCTCATGTCCTTTCAAACTTACCCGATTGAACAATGTCTTTCTTGGTCTTTCTCTAGTACTTTCTCAACAACTTTATTTTCTGATACTATAGTCATATAGCCATTATGTCTATTTAAGTAATTCAGTTATCAATATTTGTGTTCTTAGACACTTTTACAATTTGTTTTGGAAAATAAAAGTGGTCCAAGTTGTCATACCACTTATTAGTTCATACATCAATATAATTGTTTTATCAGGGTTTACATCTTGGGACTAATGTTTTGATGTTAAAAAAACATAAGTTTAATGAATACGTTAATGGTACGTAATAACTTGTTCATTTTAATTTATTTGACAGAAAAATATCAAAATATGTCTGCATCAACAATAGATTTAAAGTTTGCTTTCCAATGTATTTAATACTTCAGTTCTTCATTTGATCGCTCTATTCATCTGGAAACTTCTTTACAATTGATTTTTGGAAATAAAAATGCTTCAAGTTGTCATACTACTAATTAATTCGTGTATAGTACTATTGTTTTATCAGGGTTTACCATTATCTTGGGACTAATGTTTGGACATTAAAACAACATAGTGTTTAATCCAATACCAAGTCACAGTCCCTCTAATTTGTAACGCCAAAACTGAAAAAAATTATTTGTGTAAAAGAAAGATGACACAAGAGGCAGCTGTTGATTTGACAATGACAAATGAAAGGACATTACCAGATGCAGTTAGGACAAAAGGAGTGTAAAATCCTTTAGCAATGGCAGAGCATGGTTCTGGACAGGCCATAAATCTGAGATAGCAGATGGTCACTTAAAGAAATTAAGGGATGTCGAGCCGTAAAACTAAGAAAACAAAGACATCAGAGTCACGGGAGAATTACTGAGAACGTTATTGTCGTGGATGACAAGAACAGGACACACCACATGTATGAACTCATCAGCGACGCAACAAGACACTGTTCTCAATGAAAGGAAAGGATCGACCAGATGTATTTCAAACAAAAGACATATCCGGTGAGATAAAGGTACAATGGGTGAACCAATTAACAAAGACGACGGGGAGAGAAGTAAAGTGAGAGGTTTCTAGCTAAGATACATAGAAACAGTAGCAGAGGCGACGCTACTTAGAAACGACCACACCAAGTGCGTGTGAATGAACAAGAACGCAGATGGACAGAATAAGACAATGCAGAAATTGGTTACGCTTGTGTGTAGCAGAAGTCAGCAGGGGCTTGACAAGGGAAGACTGGGAAATTTATAGCGACGTTAAGTGTACTTGTTAAGCAGATGAAGCAGTGGCAATTAGAGAAATTTGTCTGAAAGGAACAAAAGAACAAATGTCAGGATGATTGACATGCGTGAAAATTGACGACCGCCAGGGACAAAAAGGGAGGCGACGTGGTAGGAAATGAGATATCCTATCAGAAGCCAGAGCTCAATGGAGGCGGGTTTTTAATAGCAAGTTTCTAAGAAAGCTAGAACGAAAACGAATGGGAATTTGGCAGATTATCAAGTGAGGGAAAATAGGAGGGTATTCCCGTAGAAGAGACAAACAATAACCAATGGGAAGGAACCGATGGGCGAAGAGAATTTAGAGTGGGAATTCGGTAGATTGAGTATATAAAATAAGCCGAGAATGCAAACAAAGGAGTCTAAGATAAATTGTCAAGAGAGTCAGAAGTCTAATAGTAAAATTTCAGAGTGATGATCAGAAGTGTTGACGAAGTATGATATAATTTTCTTAAAAGCATAACTTAACAGTTAGGAGTCGTGATGGAAGTTCCGAATTCGTTGATAGTGAAAGTCCGCAAATTAACTGAAAACATACTAAGATCTGAGATGTATAAATGATTGTGAAGCAGTGTCACTTATACGTTATTTCATAAAACAAAGTTGACAACAACGTATGCAATACGATCAAGATTAACAAGTGCGAACTAAAATATAGTAGTACATAACTTATAAAATGAATAAGATCGCAATATGTGTCTATAACAGTCTTGTGAAAACAGTAAATTGAATTTCAAAAAATCGAACACTATAACTAGTTACCTGTCAGTATTCTATTGCAATATCAAAAGATACCGGGGTGTGATATTCTAAGTGAAGTGTGTGTACAAGGATAAATCACGAGATGAAATACGTACCTTCAATGACATCACCAATCGAAGGAGTGAGCTATGAACTCCACGCAGATCAGACGCCGTAGTAAAGAATAACTTACCAAAAGTAAAATTTTATGCATTAATTAATACTTGACAAACACCTGTCTGTCCTATTAAAAGAACTTACGTAAAGCTTTGGCAAACTAAAACACTCATGTGTGTCTTAGTAAAGATAATTCTTATATCGTAAAACATGAATCCAATTTTAAATAAATTTTGTGTAATTAGTAAAGTTAATGATTATTAATGTTGAAACTCAAATTAAAAGCTTGAGATAGAGCTCGTAAGATGAATTGCTATTGAAGTAGAGGATATGTAATATTTCGAATGAGCATAATATGTTAAATAAGAACTACTGTAGTATGAAAATAATAAATGCGTCAAGTATATTGAAATTTGTGTATGCGTTTCTTTATTTAATACGTACCTGAGATAGGGAACAAATATCATTATTCAACAGAATGACATAGTATTCATAATCATCAAGCACATGTAAACAATTAAAATTATTTGGAGCTTCAGTAGAATTCATGTTAACATTAATACCATGTAACATAATATACCGTTGCTGGATATAAATCCTATAATTTATTAACTAACATTGTCTTAACATCATATTTTACACACAACAAGTGACTAATTAACACCTAGTAAAGATAATGTTGTATTAGTAGAGTGATAATTAAAAACAAATTATGTTAAATTGGCACCACAACAAGGTGGGGCTTAATTAATTAAAAAGAGCGGTAATTAACATTGTTTATAAATTTTTCCTTGTCTCTTTTCTTAATGATCCATCATTCACAGCCATACAGACCCATGTTCCATGCAAAAGAATTTATGAGAGTTTTTATTGAATCCAATGTTTCTAGGGATTTAAAAATACCGGTAAGTTACAAAGGTGAATATGAAATAAAAACGGGTATACCAGATGCAATTTTATATTCACCCAATTCACTGCCAGTTTCATTAAAGACATTTTAAGGAATTGCTGTTGGAGAATTTTATAAATGTTTTTCTGTAGAATGCAGAAGTTGATTTTGTATTTCACATGTAACTAAACATTATATTTTCCACAAGCTTTTATCACATCTTCATCATCATAAAGCTTTACGATGTAGAATGATGGCTGCAGCTTTACGATTTAGTGGCTGCAGAATGGTAGCCACTTTTTTGTAGCTCTTCTGACTCCTCAAACTTCATAGTGGTGATGAGTCACTTCACTTCTCCTCATTGTTTTCCAATCCTCCTGGTATCTTCCACATGTCTTCTCCACTCATTCCAATCTCTTGTATTTCCTCTTCACCCCACACCTATTCTCATGATGTCCTCTATCACCTGAAACTCCCATCTCATCTTTGGATCTTTCCCTGTAGTCTCCATTTTATAATCTTTTTAAATGTTGTTCAGTCTCCTAGCCTATGTAAGAAGATATGTATAAATGTATCATCACATCTTATTTAATGTAAAAACAGCATTATACACTGACATAATATTATTCAGTTATATGATAATACTGTACTTTAAAAATACAGTGAGTATTATTCCCACTGAGGAAGAGGAACATCACCTCGAAACGTTTGGGGAAGTGACAACGAATAGTAAGTTCATACGTGAAAGTTTATATATATTAATAAATTTAATAAAGTGAACGAAGAGGATGAATCAACAAGATAATTTAAAAATACATTAAAATTGATTAATACATACATTACTTCTAAATTGATTAAAAAAGACTTATCCCTATTCTAAAGCAGGGGGTTCTGTATTTTGCATTTTTTCATGTTGTTCTTTTTACCTACAGAAGAGACATAGATTGGGCAAAAAGATATAACTGCATATAATAGAAAAAAAGAAGAAGGAAAATAAGAAATTAGCTCCTTTATCACTGTTTAAAACAATGTAAGTTTCATGAATGTAACAGTAGTCAAAATTATTTTTTTTTCAACTATACAAAGTTTAATTTCACAGAAAAGTGTTGCTTACGCAACAATCAGTTTAATATATTGTTGATATGTGTAATAATATGCTACTGATATACTAATAATATGCTTTACACACTTTAATCAGAATTGTCTTTAGCTTCATCATATCTAAATTATTATTGTTGTCATTAATACGTCATTATAATGTTGTTACACTTTACACACATAATGAAATCTAGAGATGTAACCCAAAAATAGAATTAACAGTAGTAGAATAGGTTTTGTAGTAATAGATTTTGTTCTAAGTCTTGGGTTGGTGGACCTAAGCCCCCCCCCCCCAAGAAGTCTATTTTCTTATTAAATTTTAAAGTATGTGCATTTTGTTTTGATATAATTACAGATTACTTTTTTATATTTAATTATTATTGTTATTCCTGTCTATTACTATGACCCTCCAAATTAGTTTTTATATTTATTATTATTGTTATTCTCACCTACTACTATGATCTTCCTCCATGTTAGAGGTTCTACAACCAAACAAGTACTGTGGTCACCAAACGTTTGTCAAATCATTTGTTATTTTATGATTATAGTGCAGCAGATTTAACTTCAGGTTTCCATGTGACATGTATAAATTACACACACACATTGTGGGTGTGTATTTGCACACCAAAAATTATATAGTAAACAACACTTAAAAAAGAAGTCATGGTTGAAACCAAACATACAGTTTACTTGACAGTATTCAATAAAATATAGAAATTAAAAAACTGAGCCCAGAGAAGCAAATATAAATTATAAATTACAAATAAATTATAAATTATTTACATAATTACTACAGTTATTCTAAAAGCTGGCAAATGATTGGAGCAGTTTTTCATGATGACATGAGTTAACACAAAAGTGAATGACTCACCAGTAGCAGGTAACAGGTACTTGAGTTCATTAGTCTGGATAACAAGCTGACACTAAATGAATACATTAGAAACCTAATGTCAAGAACGACAAAGAGGTCAACATATTAAAAAGATTGGCAGGAAGTACATAGGGAAGCAACATGGAAATATAAAATAAAACTTATACAACACGCATTGAACACTATATGGGGAATAGATCTCTTGATATCTTGTCAAAACAGAATGCTTAGTACTATAACAGGTGTCATAAACAACTCCCAACTCCCATTACAGCACTGCAAGCTGCAACAAACAACTCCCCTGTTGAAAATGATCATATTTTACAAACCACGCTCTTATATGAGAAATTGATAGTAGACAAACTGAGACACAAGTGATTCTCTATGTTCACAAGTATATTACTAAATGGAATATATGTAACATAATAAACTATATAATGGATACCTTAATTAATATAATTTTTAATAAAACTACAATTATTGGTGCTGAAAATAAATCTTTAGTATGTTAACCTAGGTTGCCACCTCGGCAGGTTTGAGGTATCTTGTATTCAGGAAAATTAAGAAAAAAAATAACATCTATGTTATTTTTTATCAATAAAAATCTGTAATTTTTGTGTTATGATATATACAACCAGCCTTTTACAGTAAAAATAATTGTACTTTATGAAACAGTCCTACTAACATGGTAGCATATTAACTACAAAATCAGCTGCTGTCCAATAACTTCTGTTCCCATAGACTTTTTAACTCAATAAACAGCACTGACACACTTCCAATAATATTCTAAAAGTAAATATAATTAAATCACTACCCACTCGGAACACATATTTTTTATGGGTAAAAACGTAAAAGTTTCACCTTATAGCCTGAACCAGTTTTTGCTTTTAAAAAGCTTCTTCAGAATTTGCCATTGGGAGCACTGTCCGTCTTGTTCTTGGCGACGGTATCAACTTTTGAAGGATCGATGTTGTGCGTGGGGGGTGTGATATGTTCGAATAATGCGTGTGATTTGAATTGTGTCTGTTCGTTTAGGATGTCTATTTTATGTGTTTTTGTGTGTTATTTAATTGAACTACTGTTAATTTCAGCTATTACTTAATTGGACTGTTAGCCAACCGGGTGATTAGTTAATATTTGACCTATTACCTACCTAATCGAACTATTAGTCAATAGGAGTAATAATGTAAATCGGAATATTAGTTAATATAAGTTGATTGCACAATTATTTAATTGGACTACTAGTAATTTCATCTAATCGTTATTTGGGCTGTTAGTTAATTGGACAATTAGTTGATTGAACTATTTTTTAATTCAACTACTATTAACTTCTACTAATATTAAAATGGACAATTAATCAATCGAGCTATTAGTTAATCGCACCATTAGTTAAACTTCATATTAGTTAATTGCTCTATTAATTAATCAGGCTAGTAGTTAATTGCGCTATTCGTTAATCGAGATATTATTTAATCAGGCTATTAGTTAATTGCTCTACTAGTTAATCGGGATATTGCTTAAATGCTGTATTAGTTTATTGGGCTATTAATTAATTGCGCTATTAGTTAATCGGGCTATTAGTTAATTGCAATATTGGTGAACGTACTATTAGTTAATTGCTCTATTAGATAATCGGGTATTAGTTAATTGCGCTATTAGTTATTCCGGCTATTAGTTAATCGGTATATTAGTTTATTGCTCTGTTAATTAATTGCTTTATTAGTTAATCGGACTACTAGTTGATCGAGCTTTTAGTTAATTGGGCTATTACTTAATTGCTCTATTAGTTAATAGGCCTCTTAGTTGATAGAGCTATTGGTTAATTGCTATATCAGTTAACTGCGTTATTAGTTAATCGGGATATTAGTTAATTGCACTCTTAGTTAATAGGGCTGTTAGCTAATAGAGCTATTAGTTAATCGGCCATTAACCATTAATTAATAGCTCTATTAGTTAACAGGCCATTAGTTAACCGGCTATTAGTTGAGTGGGTTAACCAATTGCTCTATTAGTTAATTGGGCCTTTAGTCAAATGAGCTATTTGTCCATAGAAATATTAGTTAATAGGGCTATTGTTTAAAAGGGCTATTAGTTAATTGCTCTATAAGTTAATCAGGTTATAGGTTAATTGCTCTTTTAGTTAATGGGCTATTAATTAATCGGTCTATTAGTTAATAGCGCTATTAGTTGCTCGAGCTATTAGTTAATTGCGCCATTAATTGATCAAGCTATTAGTTAATTGTGACATAAGTTAAAAGGGTAGTTAGTTAATTGCGCTATTGGTTAATCGGGATTAATCGCGTTATTAGTTGATAGGGCTTTTAGTTAATTGCGCTATTAGTTAGTCGGGCTATTAGTTGATTGCACTAGTATTTAATATGGCTACTAATCAATAGCGCTATTGATTAATCGGGTTATTAGTTGATTGCGCTATTGGTTAAACGGGCTATTAGTCAGTTCCTATATTAGTTATTCGTGCTATTAATTAATTGCGCCTTTTAGATAATCGGGCGTTTAGTCAATTGCGCTTTTAGTTAATCGGGGTATTAGTTGTTCGGCTATTTATTAAATGCGCTATTACTTAATTGCCATATTGGTTAAATGGGCTATTAGTTGATTACGCTATTAGTTAATCGGGCTATTTTTTGGTCGGGCTATTAGTCAAATACGATATTAGTTATTCGGGCTATTAGTTGATCGGTCGGTTAGTTAATTGCACTTTTAGTTAATCGGGCTTTAGTTAATTTGTCCATTAATTAATCGGGTTATTAGTTAATTGCGCTATTTGTTAAACGGGATACCAGTTAATTGTTCTACTAGTTAACCTGGCTATTCGTTAATTGCGCTATTAATTAATCGATCTATTAGTTAATTGCGCTATTGTTTTCTAGATTGATTGAGCTATTAGTTGATCTGTGTATTAGGTAATTGCACTATTTGGCCTAGTTAATCGGGATGTTAGTTAATTGCGATATTATTTAGTCGACTATTAATGAGTTGCTCTATTAATTAACCGGGTTGTTAGTTAATTGCGCTGTTAGCCAATTAATTAATTATTTAATTAATATACGGGCTATTAATTAAATGATCTGTTAGTTAACTGGGCTATTCGTTAATTGCACTATAATTCGTTAATTGATCGACCTAGTAGTTAATTGCGCTATTAGTTAATGGGGATATTAGTTGGTCGGGCTATTAATTAATTGCGCTTTTACTTAATCGGGCTATTAAATAATGCCCTGTTATTAATTCCTCTATTAGTTAATCGGCCATTAGTTGATAGAGCTTTTAGTTAAATGCACTTTTAGTTAATCGGAGTTTTACTTGATTCTGTATTAATTAATCGAGTTATTATAGTTAATTGCGCTATTGGTTAAACGGGCTATTCGTTAATTGCTCTATTAGTTAATTGAGCTATTGGTTATACGGTCTGTTAGTTGATAACCCGATTGACTAATAGAGAAATTAACTACACTGTTAACTAATAATAGTTCTATTAATTAATCGGGGTATTAGCTAATTGCGCTATTCTTTAAAGGTCCTATAGTTTAATGTCTATTAGTTAATCGAGCTAATAGTTAATTGGTCTATTAGTTATTCTGCCTATTAGTTAATTCCTATTTTAGTTAATAGGTATATTATTTATTTGGGCTATTAATTAATAGCGAATAATCCCGAACACGATTTTTTTTGCCATCACCATACTTCCATTCCTTAAGGAATATGGAAGTAAAATATCGGTATGGAGAACCATACATGACTTCCATATTCTAAGATTTATATTTAAAATCATTTTCAGCAAAACAACCAGGCTGTGTCTTACCTGCCTTTTTATTGCTGTATTAAATGAAAAATATTATTTTTAACAATTATATTTTATTTTTAACAATTACCATTGTTTCAAAAAGTTTAAATAAATTTTCAAGTACTTTACTCTTGTTAAAACGTAAAAGGTTGCAGGTAAACTACCCCTTCCCCTTAACCGATCTTCACCAAAATCGAAAGTCATTGAGACCTCTACAATTCAGGGACGTATGCAAAAAATTATTTCATTCTGTTTGAATTTGCGGCTGTTATCGTTTGCCATAGAAAATACGCTTGATAAAAAAACGTTGCAGGTAAACTACCCCTTCCCCTTAACCGATATTCACCAAAAACAATACGTCTTGAGTACTCTACAAATCAGGGCTGTATGCAAAACATTATTTGATTCTGTTTGAATTTGCGGCTGTTATCGTTTGCCATAGAAAATACCCTTGTTAAAAAAACGTTGCAGGTAAACTACCCCTTTCCCTCAACCGATCTTCACCAAAAACAATAGGTCTTGAGAAATCTACAATTCAGGGCTGTATGCGAAACATTATTTGATTCTGTTTGAATTTGCGGCTGTTATCGTTTGCCAAAAAAAAAAAAATTTCCCTTGATAAAAAAAACCGTTGCAGGTAAACTACCCCTTCCCCTCAACCGATCTTCACCAAAAACAATAGGTCGCGAGTACTCTACAAATCAGGGCTGTATGCAAAAAATTATTTGATTCTGTTTGAATTTGCGGCAGTTGTCGTTTGCCATAGAAAATACGAATAATAAAAAACGTTGCTGGTAAACTACCCCTTCCCCTCAACCGATCTTCACCAAAAACAATAGGTCTTGAGTACTCTACAAATCAGGGCTGTATGCAGAAAATTATTTGATTCTGTTTGAATTTGCGGCTGTTATCGTTTGCCATAGAAAATACCCTTGTTAAAAAAACGTTGTAGGTAAACTACCCCTTTCCCTTAACCGATCTTCACCAAAAACAAAAGGTCTTGAGAACTCTACAATTTAGGGCTGTATGCAAATAATCTTTTCATTCTGTTTGAATTTGCGGCTGTTATCGTTTGCCATAGGAAATACCCTTGTTAAAACATAAAACGTTACAGGTAAACTACCCCTTTACCTTAACCGATCTTCACCAAAAACAACAGGTCTTGAGAACTCTACAATTCAGGGCTGTATGCGAAACATTATTTGATTCTGTTTGAATTTGCGGCTGTTATCGTTTGCCAAACAAACAAAATTACCCTTGCTAAAAAAAAACGGTTGCAGGTAAACTACCCCTTTCCCTCAACCGATCTTCACCAAAAACAATAGGTCGCGAGAACTCTGCAAAACCGGACTGTATGCAAAAAATTATTTGATTCTGTTTGAATTTGCGGCAGTTATCGTTTGCCATAGAAAAAAAATCTACAGACAGACACACAGACACACAGACAGACAGACAGACAGACACACAGACACTTTTCGGAAAACGACTTTTTTTCATGTTTTGAGTGTAGTAGAATCAGAATCTGCAATAATCTCGAACACGATTTTTTTTGCCATCACCATACTTCCATTCCTTAAGGAATATGGAAGTAAAATTACACTTGTTAAAAACCTGTTACAGGTAAACTACCCCTTTCCCTTAACCGATCTTCACCAAAAACAATAGGTCTTGAGTACTCTACAAATCAGGGCTGCATGCAAAAATTTATTTGCTTATGTTTGAGTTTGCGGCTGATATCGTTTGCCATAGAAAATACCCTTGTTAAAACATAAAACGTTGCCGGTAAACTACCCTTTTCCCTTAACCGATCTTCACCAACACCAATAGGTATTGAGAACTCTGCAATACAGGGCTGTATGCAAAACATCATTTGATTCTGTTTGAATTTGCGGCTGTTATCGTTTGCCACAGAAAATAAAATATCGGTATGGAGAACCATACATGACTTCCATATTCTAAGATTTATATTTAAAATCATTTTCAGCCAAACAGCCAGGCTGTGTCTTACTTGCCTTTTTATTGCTGTATTAAATGAAAAATATTATATTACATTAAAATGAAAAAATTATAATTTTATTGCCTGGCAACAAAATTATTTTATTTTTAACAATTACCATTGTTTCAAAAAGTTTAAATAAATTTTCAAGTACTTTACTCTTGTTAAAACGTAAAAGGTTGCAGGTAAACTACCCCTTCCCCTTAACCGATCTTCACCAAAAACAATAGGTCTTGAGTACTCTACAAATCAGGGCTGTATGCAAAACATTATTTGATTCTGTTTGAATTTGCGGCTGTTATCGTTTGCCATAGAAAATACCCTTGTTAAAAAAACGTTGCAGGTAAACTACCCCTTTCCCTCAACCGATCTTCACCAAAAACAATAGGTCTTGAGAACTCTACAATTTAGGGCTGTATGCAAATAATCTTTTGATTCTGTTTGAATTTGCGGCTGTTATCGTTTGCCATAGGAAATACCCTTGTTAAAACATAAAAAGTTACAGGTAAACTACCCCTTTCCCTTAACCGATCTTCACCAAAAACAATAGGTCTTGAGTACTCTACAAATCAGGGCTGTATGCAAAACATTATTTGATTCTGTTTGAATTTGCGGCTGTTATCGTTTGCCAAACAAACAAAATTACCCTTGTTAAAAAAACCTTGCAGGTAAACTACCCCTTTCCCTCAACCGATCTTCACCAAAAACAATAGGTCTTGAGAACTCTACAATTTAGGGCTGTATGCAAATAATCTTTTGATTCTGTTTGAATTTGCGGCTGTTATCGTTTGCCATAGGAAATACCCTTGTTAAAACATAAAACGTTACAGGTAAACTACCCCTTTACCTTAACCGATCTTCACCAAAATCAACAGACCTTGAGAGCTCTACAATTCAGGGCTGTATGCGAAACATTATTTGATTCTGTGTGAATTTGCGGCTGTTATCGTTTGCCAAACAAACAAAATTACCCTGCTAAAAAAAAACCGTTGCGGGTAAACTACCCCTATCCCTCAACCGATCTTCACCAAAAACAATAGGTCGCGAGTACTATGCAAATCAGGGCTGCATGCAAAAAATTATTTGATTCTGTTTGAATTTGCGGCAGTTATCGTTTGCCATAGAAAAAAATCTACAGACAGACACACAGACAGACAGACAGACAGACAGACACACAGACACTTTTCGGAAAACGACTTTTTTTCATGTTTTGAGTGTAGTAGTATCAGAATCTGCAATAATCCCGAACACGATTTTTTTTGCCATCACCATACTTCCATTCCTTAAGGAATATGGAAGTAATCCTTGTAAAAAACCATTGCAGGTAAACTACCCCTTTCCCTTAACCGATTTTCATAAAAAATAATAGATCTTGAGTACTCTACAAATCAGAGCTGTATGCAAAACATTATTTGATTCTGTTTGAATTTGCGGCTGTTATCGTTTGCCATAGAAAATACCCTTGTTAAAACATAAAATGTTGCAGGTAAACTACCCCTTTCACTTAACCGATCTTCAACAAAATCAACAGACCTTGAGCTCTTTATAATTTAAAAAGGTATGCAGAAGAGTAGTTGATTCTGTTTTAATGTACGGCAGTTATCGTTCGTCATAAAAAAATTTACCCTTGTTAAAACATAAAATGTTGCAGGTAAACTACCCTATTCCCTTAACCGATCTTCACCAAAACCAACATGTCTTGGGAACTCTACAATTCAGGACTGTATGCAAAATATTATTTGATTATGTTTGAATTTGCGGCTGTTATCGTTTGCCATAAAAAATAGACTTGTTAAAACAAAAAACGTGGCAGGTAAACTACCCCTTTCCCTTAACCGCTCTTCACCAAAAACGATAGGTCTTGAGTACTCTACAAATCAGGGCTGTATGCAAAAACTTGTTTGATTCTGTTTGAATTTGCGGCTCTTATCGTTTGCCATAGAAAATACCCTTTTCAAACATAAAACGTTGCCGGTAAACTACCCCTTCCCCTTAACCGATCTTCACCAAAAACAATAGGTCTTGAGAACTCTATAATTCAGGGCAGTATGCAAAAAATTATTTGATTATGTTTTGAATTTGCGGCTGTTATCGTTTGCCATAACAAAAAAAATCTACAGATAGACAGACAGACAGACACACAAACAGACACTTTTCGAAAAACGACTTTTTTTCATGTTTTGAGTGTAGTACAATCAGAATCTGCAATAATCTCGAACACGATTTTTTTTGCCATCACCATACTTCCATTTCCTTAAGGAACATGGAAGTAAAATATCGGTATGGAGAACCATACATGACTTCCATATTCTAAGATTTATATTTAAAATCATTTTCAGCCAAACAGCCAGGCTGTGTCTTACTTGCCTTTTTATTGCTGTATTAAATGAAAAATATTATATTACATTAAAATGAAAAAATTATAATTTTATTGCCTGGCAACAAAATTATTTTATTTTTAACAATTACCATTGTTTCAAAAAGTTTAAATAAATTTTCAAGTACTTTACTCTTGTTAAAACGTAAAAGGTTGCAGGTAAACTACCCCTTCCCCTTAACCGATCTTCACCAAAATCGAAAGTCATTGAGACCTCTACAATTCAGGGACGTATGCAAAAAATTGTTTGATTCTGTTTGAATTTGCGGCTGTTATCGTTTTCCATAGAAAATACGCTTGATAAAAAAACGTTGCCGGTAAACTACCCCTTCCCCTTAACCGATCTTCACCAAAAACAAAAGGTCTTGAGTACTCTACAAATCAGGGCTGTATGCAAAACATTATTTGATTCTGTTTGAATTTGCGGCTGTTATCGTTTGCCATAGAAAATACCCTTGTTAAAAAAACGTTGCAGGTAAACTACCCCTTTCCCTCAACCGATCTTCACCAAAAACAATAGGTCTTGAGAACTCTACAACATAGGGCTGCATGCAAATAATCTTTTGATTCTGTTTGAATTTGCGGCTGTTATCGTTTGCCATATGAAATACCCTTGTTAAAACATAAAACGTTACTGGTAAACTACCCCTTTCCCTAAACCGATCTTCACCAAAATCAAAAGATCTTGAGAACTCTACAATTCAGGGCTGTATGCGAAACATTATTTGATTCTGTTTGAATTTGCGGCTGTTATCGTTTGCCAAGCAAACAAAATTACCCTGCTAAAAAAAAATCGTTGCAGGTAAACTACCCCTTTCCCTCAACCGATCTTCACCAAAAACAATAGTTCGTGAGTACTCTACAAATCAGGACTGTATGCAGAAAATTATTTGATTCTGTTTGAATTTGCGGCTGTTATCGTTTGCCATAGAAAAAAATACGCTTGATAAAAAAACGTTGCAGGTAAACTACCCCTTTCCCTTAACCGATCTTCACCAAAAACAATAGGTCTTGAGAACTCTACAATTTAGGGCAGTATGCAAATAATCTTTTGATTCTGTTTGAATTTACGGCTGTTATCGTTTGCCATAGGAAATACCCTTGTTAAAACATAAAACGTTACAGGTAAACTACCCCTTTCCCTTAACCGATCTTCACCAAAATCAACAGACCTTGAGAACTCTACAATTCAGGGCTGTATGCGAAACATTATTTGATTCTGTTTGAATTTGCGGCTGTTATCGTTTGCCAAACAAACAAAATTACCCTGCTAAAAAAAAATCGTTGCGGGTAAACTACCCCTTTCCCTCAACCGATCTTCACCAAAAACAATAGGTCGCGAGTACTATGCAAATCAGGGCTGCATGCAAAAAATTATTTGATTCTGTTTGAATTTGCGGCAGTTATCGTTTGCCATAGAAAAAAAATCTACAGACAGACACACAGACAGACAGACAGACAGACAGACACACAGACACTTTTCGGAAAACGACTTTTTTTCATGTTTTGAGTGTAGTAGTATCAGAATCTGCAATAATCCCGAACACGATTTTTTTTTGCCATCACCATACTTCCATTCCTTAAGGAATATGGAAGTAAAATTACCCTTGTAAAAAACCATTGCAGGTAAACTACCCCTTTCCCTTAACCGATTTTCATAAAAAATAATAGATCTTGAGTACTCTACAAATCAGAGCTGTATGCAAAACATTATTTGATTCTGTTTGAATTTGCGGCTGTTATCGTTTGCCATAGAAAATACCCTTGTTAAAACATAAAATGTTGCAGGTAAACTACCCCTTTCACTTAACCGATCTTCAACAAAATCAACAGACCTTGAGCTCTGTATAATTTAAAAAGGTATGCAGAAGAGTAGATGATTCTGTTTTAATGTACGGCAGTTATCGTTCGTCATAAAAAAATTTACCCTTGTTAAAACATAAAATGTTGCAGGTAAACTACCCTATTCCCTTAACCGATCTTCACCAAAACCAACATGTCTTGGGAACTCTACAATTCAGGGCTGTATGCAAAATATTATTTGATTATGTTTGAATTTGCGGCTGTTATCGTTTGCCATAAAAAATAGACTTGTTAAAACAAAAAACGTGGCAGGCAAACTACCCCTTTCCCTTAACCGCTCTTCACCAAAAACGATAGGTCATGAGTACTCTACAAATCAGGGCTGTATGCAAAAACTTGTTTGATTCTGTTTGAATTTGCGGCTCTTATCGTTTGCCATAGAAAATACCCTTTTCAAACATAAAACGTTGCCGGTAAACTACCCCTTCCCCTTAACCGATCTTCACCAAAAACAATAGGTCTTGAGAACTCTATAATTCAGGGCAGTATGCAAAAAATTATTTGATTATGTTTTGAATTTGCGGCTGTTATCGTTTGCCATAACAAAAAAAAACTACAGATAGACAGACAGACAGACACACAAACAGACACTTTTCGAAAAACGACTTTTTTTCATGTTTTGAGTGTAGTACAATCAGAATCTGCAATAATCTCGAACACGATTTTTTTTGCCATCACCATACTTCCATTTCCTTAAGGAACATGGAAGTAAAATATCGGTATGGAGAACCATACATGACTTCCATATTCTAAGATTTATATTTAAAATCATTTTCAGCCAAACAGCCAGGCTGTGTCTTACTTGCCTTTTTATTGCTGTATTAAATGAAAAATATTATATTACATTAAAATGAAAAAATTATAATTTTATTGCCTGGCAACAAAATTATTTTATTTTTAACAATTACCATTGTTTCAAAAAGTTTAAATAAATTTTCAAGTACTTTACTCTTGTTAAAACGTAAAAGGTTGCAGGTAAACTACCCCTTCCCCTTAACCGATCTTCACCAAAATCGAAAGTCATTGAGACCTCTACAATTCAGGGACGTATGCAAAAAATTGTTTGATTCTGTTTGAATTTGCGGCTGTTATCGTTTTCCATAGAAAATACGCTTGATAAAAAAACGTTGCCGGTAAACTACCCCTTCCCCTTAACCGATCTTCACCAAAAACAAAAGGTCTTGAGTACTCTACAAATCAGGGCTGTATGCAAAACATTATTTGATTCTGTTTGAATTTGCGGCTGTTATCGTTTGCCATAGAAAATACCCTTGTTAAAAAAACGTTGCAGGTAAACTACCCCTTTCCCTCAACCGATCTTCACCAAAAACAAAAGGTCTTGAGAACTCTACAACATAGGGCTGCATGCAAATAATCTTTTGATTCTGTTTGAATTTGCGGCTGTTATCGTTTGCCATAGGAAATACCCTTGTTAAAACATAAAACGTTACTGGTAAACTACCCCTTTCCCTAAACCGATCTTCACCAAAATCAACAGATCTTGAGAACACTACAATTCAGGGCTGTATGCGAAACATTATTTGATTCTGTTTGAATTTGCGGCTGTTATCGTTTGCCAAACAAACAAAATTACCCTTGCTAAAAAAAAACCGTTGCCGGTAAACTACCCCTTCCCCTCAACCGATCTTCACCAAAAACAATAGGTCGCGAGTAATCTGAAAATCCGGGCTGCATGCAAAAAATTATTTGATTCTGTTTGAATTTGCGGCAGTTATCGTTTGCCATAGAAAAAAAATCTACAGACAGACAGACACAGGAAGACAGACAGACAGACAGACAGACAGACACACAGACACTTTTCGGAAAACGACTTTTTTTCATGTTTTGAGTGTAGTAGAATCAGAATCTGCAATAATCTCGAACACGATTTTTTTTGCCATCACCATACTTCCATTCCTTAAGGAATATGGAAGTAAATAATACGCTTGATAAAAAAACGTTGCAGGTAAACTACCCCTTTCTCTTAACCGATCTTCACCAAAATCAACAGATCTTGAGAACTCTACAATTCAGGGCAGTATGCGAAACATTATTTGATTCTGTTTGAATTTGCGGCTGTTATCGTTTGCCAAACAAACAAAATTACCCTGCTAAAAAAAAATCGTTGCAGGTAAACTACCCCTTTCCCTCAACCGATCTTCACCAAAAACAATAGTTCGTGAGTACTCTACAAATCAGGACTGTATGCAGAAAATTATTTGATTCTGTTTGAATTTGCGGCAGTTATCGTTTGCCATAGAAAAAAATACGCTTGATAAAAAAACGTTGCAGGTAAACTACCCCTTTCCCTTAACCGATCTTCACCAAAAACAATAGGTCTTGAGAACTCTACAATTTAGGGCAGTATGCAAATAATCTTTTGATTCTGTTTGAATTTACGGCTGTTATCGTTTGCCATAGGAAATACCCTTGTTAAAACATAAAACGTTACAGGTAAACTACCCCTTTCCCTTAACCGATCTTCACCAAAATCAACAGACCTTGAGAACTCTAGAATTCAGGGCTGTATGCGAAACATTATTTGATTCTGTTTGAATTTGCGGCTGTTATCGTTTGCCAAACAAACAAAATTACCCTGCTAAAAAAAAATCGTTGCGGGTAAACTACCCCTTTCCCTCAACCGATCTTCACCAAAAACAATAGGTCGCGAGTACTATGCAAATCAGGGCTGCATGCAAAAAATTATTTGATTCTGTTTGAATTTGCGGCAGTTATCGTTTGCCATAGAAAAAAAATCTACAGATAGACACACAGACAGACAGACAGACAGACAGACAGACAGACACACAGACACTTTTCGGAAAACGACTTTTTTTCATGTTTTGAGTGTAGTAGTATCAGAATCTGCAATAATCCCGAACACGATTTTTTTTTCCCATCACCATACTTCCATTCCTTAAGGAATATGGAAGTAAAATTACCCTTGTAAAAAACCATTGCAGGTAAACTACCCCTTTCCCTTAACCGATTTTCATAAAAAATAATAGATCTTGAGTACTCTACAAATCAGAGCTGTATGCAAAACATTATTTGATTCTGTTTGAATTTGCGGCTGTTATCGTTTGCCATAGAAAATACCCTTGATAAAAAAACGTTGCCGGTAAACTACCCCTTTCCCTCAACCGATCTTCACCAAAAACAATAGGTCGTGAGTACTCTACAAATCAGGGCTGTATGCAGAAAATTATTTGATTCTGTTTGAATTTGCGGCAGTTATCGTTTGCCATAGAAAAAAATACGCTTGATAAAAAAACGTTGCAGGTAAACTACCCCTTTCCCTTAACCGATCTTCACCAAAATCAACAGATCTTGAGAACTCTACAATTCAGGGCTGTATGCGAAACATTATTTGATTCTGTTTGAATTTGCGGCTGTTATCGTTTGCCAAACAAACAAAATTACCCTGCTAAAAAAAAATCGTTGCTGGTAAACTACCCCTTTCCCTCAACCGATCTTCACCAAAAACAATAGGTCGTGAGCACTCTACAAGTCAGGCCTGTATGCAGAAAATTATTTGATTCTGTTTGAATTTGCGGCAGTTATCGTTTGCCATAGAAAAAAATACGCTTGATAAAAAAACGTTGCAGGTAAACTACCCCTTTCCCTTAACCGATCTTCACCAAAAACAATAGGTCTTGAGAAGTCTACAATTTAGGGCTGTATGCAAATAATCTTTTGATTCTGTTTGAATTTGCGGCTGTTATCGTTTGCCATAGGAAATACCCTTGTTAAAACATAAAACGTTACTGGTAAACTACCCCTTTCCCTTAACCGATCTTCACCAAAATCAACAGACCTTGAGAACTCTACAATTCAGGGCTGTATGCGAAACATTATTTGATTCTGTTTGAATTTGCGGCTGTTATCGTTTGCCAAACAAACAAAATTACCCTGCTAAAAAAAAATCGTTGCGGGTAAACTACCCCTTTCCCTGAACCGATCTTCACCAAAAACAACAGGTCGCGAGTACTATGCAAATCAGGACTGCATGCAAAAAATTATTTGATTCTGTTTGAATTTGCGGCAGTTATCGTTTGCCAAAAAAAAAAAATCTACAGACAGACACACAGACAGACAGACAGACAGACACACAGACACTTTTCGGAAAACGACTTTTTTTCATGTTTTGAGTGTAGTAGTATCAAAATCTGCAATAATCCCGAACACGATTTTTTTTGCCATCACCATACTTCCATTCCTTAAGGAATATGGAAGTAAAATTACCCTTGTAAAAAACCATTGCAGGTATACTACCCCTTTCCCTTAACCGATTTTCATAAAAAATAATAGATCTTGAGTACTCTACAAATCAGAGCTGTATGCAAAACATTATTTGATTCTGTTTGAATTTGCGGCTGTTATCGTTTGCCATAGAAAATACCCTTGTTAAAACATAAAATGTTGCAGGTAAACTACCCCTTTCACTTAACCGATCTTCAACAAAATCAACAGACCTTGAGCTCTGTATAATTTAAAAAGGTATGCAGAAGAGTAGTTGATTCTGTTTTAATGTACGGCAGTTATCGTTCGTCATAAAAAAATTTACCCTTGTTAAAACATAAAATGTTGCAGGTAAACTACCCTATTCCCTTAACCGATCTTCACCAAAACCAACATGTCTTGGGAACTCTACAATTCAGGGCTGTATGCAAAATATTATTTGATTATGTTTGAATTTGCGGCTGTTATCGTTTGCCATAAAAAATAGACTTGTTAAAACAAAAAACGTGGCAGGTAAACTACCCCTTTCCCTTAACCGCTCTTCACCAAAAACGATAGGTCTTGAGTACTCTACAAATCAGGGCTGTATGCAAAAACTTGTTTGATTCTGTTTGAATTTGCGGCTCTTATCGTTTGCCATAGAAAAACCCCTTTTCAAACATAAAACGTTGCCGGTAAACTACCCCTTCCCCTTAACCGATCTTCACCAAAAACAATAGGTCTTGAGAACTCTATAATTCAGGGCAGTATGCAAAAATTTATTTGATTATGTTTTGAATTTGCGGCTGTTATCGTTTGCCATAATAAAAAAAATCTACAGATAGACAGACAGACAGACACACAAAAAGACACTTTTCGAAAAACGACTTTTTTTCATGTTTTGAGTGTAGTACAATCAGAATCTGCAATAATCTCGAACACGATTTTTTTTGCCATCACCATACTTCCATTTCCTTAAGGAACATGGAAGTAAAATATCGGTATGGAGAACCATACATGACTTCCATATTCTAAGATTTATATTTAAAATCATTTTCAGCCAAACAGCCAGGCTGTGTCTTACTTGCCTTTTTATTGCTGTAATAAATGAAAAATATTATATTACATTAAAATGAAAAAATTATAATTTTATTGCCTGGCAACAAAATTATTTTATTTTTAACAATTACCATTGTTTCAAAAAGTTTAAATAAATTTTCAAGTACTTTACTCTTGTTAAAACGTAAAAGGTTGCAGGTAAACTACCCCTTCCCCTTAACCGATCTTCACCAAAATCGAAAGTCATTGAGACCTCTACAATTCAGGGACGTATGCAAAAAATTGTTTGATTCTGTTTGAATTTGCGGCTGTTATCGTTTTCCATAGAAAATACGCTTGATAAAAAAACGTTGCCGGTAAACTACCCCTTCCCCTTAACCGATCTTCACCAAAAACAATAGGTCTTGAGTACTCTACAAATCAGGGCTGTATGCAAAACATTATTTGATTCTGTTTGAATTTGCGGCTGTTATCGTTTGCCAAACAAACAAAATTACCCTTGTTAAAAAAACGTTGCAGGTAAACTACCCCTTTCCCTCAACCGATCTTCACCAAAAACAAAAGGTCTTGAGAACTCTACAATTTAGGGCTGTATGCAAATAATCTTTTGATTCTGTTTGAATTTGCGGCTGTTATCGTTTGCCATAGGAAATACCCTTGTTAAAACATAAAACGTTACAGGTAAACTACCCCTTTCCCTTAACCGATCTTCACCAAAATCAACAGACCTTGAGAACTCTACAATTCAGGGCTGTATTCGAAACATTATTTGATTCTGTTTGAATTTGCGGCTGTTATCGTTTGCCAAACAAACAAAATTACCTTCTAAAAAAAAATCGTTGCGGGTAAACTACCCCTTTCCCTCAACCGATCTTCACCAAAAACAATAGGTCTTGAGAACTCTACAATTTAGGGCTGCATGCAAAAAATTATTTGATTCTGTTTGAATTTGCGGCAGTTATCGTTTGCCATATAAAAAAAATCTACAGACAGACAGACAGACAGACAGACAGACAGACAGACAGACAGACAGACAGACAGACAGACACACAGACACTTTTCGGAAAACGACTTTTTTTCATGTTTTGAGTGTAGTAGAATCAGAATCTGCAATAATCTCCAACACGATTTTTTTTGCCATCACCATACTTCCATTCCTTAAGGAATATGGAAGTAAAAAATACGCTTGATAAAAAAACGTTGCAGGTAAACTACCCCTTTCTCTTAACCGATCTTCACCAAGATCAACAGATCTTGAGAACTCTACAATTCAGGGCTGTATGCGAAACATTATTTGATTCTGTTTGAATTTGCGGCTGTTATCGTTTGCCAAACAAACAAAAAAATATCGGTATGGAGAACCATACATGACTTCCATATTCTAAGATTTATATTTAAAATCATTTTCAGCCAAACAGCCAGGCTGTGCCTTACCTGCCTTTTTATTGCTGTATTAAATGAAAAATATTATATTACATTAAAATGAAAAAATTATAATTTTATTGCCTGGCAACAAAATTATTTTATTTTTAACAATTACCATTGTTTCAAAAAGTTTAAATAAATTTTCAAGTACTTTACTCTTGTTAAAACGTAAAAGGTTGCAGGTAAACTACCCCTTCCCCTTAACCGATCTTCACCAAAATCGAAACTCATTGAGACCTCTACAATTCAGGGACGTATGCAAAAAATTATTTCATTCTGTTTGAATTTGCGGCTGTTATCGTTTGCCATAGAAAATACGCTTGATAAAAAAACGTTGCAGGTAAACTACCCCTTCCCCTTAACCGATATTCACCAAAAACAATAGGTCTTGAGTACTCTACAAATCAGGGCTGTATGCAAAACATTATTTGATTCTGTTTGAATTTGCGGCTGTTATCGTTTGCCATAGAAAATACCCTTGTTAAAAAAACGTTGCAGGTAAACTACCCCTTTCCCTCAACCGATCTTCACCAAAAACAATACGTCTTGAGAACTCTACAATTTAGGGCTGTATGCAAATAATCTTTTGATTCTGTTTGAATTTGCGGCTGTTATCGTTTGCCATAGGAAATACCCTTGTTAAAACATAAAACGTTACAGGTAAACTACCCCTTTCCCTTAACCGATCTTCACCAAAAACAATATGTCCTGAGTACTCTACAAATCAGGGCTGTATGCAAAAAATTATTTGATTCTGTTTGAATTTGCGGCAGTTGTCGTTTGCCATAGAAAATACGCATGATAAAAAACGTTGCTGGTAAACTACCCCTTCCCCTCAACCGATCTTCACCAAAAACAATAGGTCTTGAGTACTCTACAAATCAGGGCTGTATGCAGAAAATTATTTGATTCTGTTTGAATTTGCGGCTGTTATCGTTTGCCATAGAAAATACCCTTGTTAAAAAAACGTTGTAGGTAAACTACCCCTTTCCCTTAACCGATCTTCACCAAAAACAAAAGGTCTTGAGAACTCTACAATTTAGGGCTGTATGCAAATAATCTTTTCATTCTGTTTGAATTTGCGGCTGTTATCGTTTGCCATAAGAAATACCCTTGTTAAAACATAAAACGTTACTGGTAAACTACCCCTTTCCCTTAACCGATCTTCACCAAAAACAATAGGTCTTGAGAACTCTACAATTCAGGGCTGTATGCGAAACATTATTTGATTCTGTTTGAATTTGCGGCTGTTATCGTTTGCCAAACAAACAAAATTACCCTTGCTAAAAAAAAACCGTTGCTGGTAAACTACCCCTTTCCCTCAACCGATCTTCACCAAAAACAATAGGTCGCGAGAACTCTGCAAAACCGGGCTGTATGCAAAAAATTATTTGATTCTGTTTGAATTTGCGGCAGTTATCGTTTGCCATAAAAAAAAAATCTACAGACACACAGACACACAGACAGACAGACAGACAGACAGACAGACAGACACACAGACACTTTTCGGAAAACGACTTTTTTCATGTTTTGAGTGTAGTAGAATCAGAATCTGCAATAATCTCGAACACGATTTTTTTTGCCATCACCATACTTCCATTCCTTAAGGAATATGGAAGTAATTACCCTGCTAAAAAAAAATCGTTGCAGGTAAACTACCCCTTTCCCTCCACCGATCTTCACCAAAAAGAATAGGTCGTGAGTACTCTACAAATCAGGGCTGTATGCAGAAAATTATTTGATTCTGTTTGAATTTGCGGCAGTTATCGTTTGCCATAGAAAAAAATACGCTTGATAAAAAAACGTTGCTGGTAAACTACCCCTTTCCCTTAACCGATCTTCACCAAAATCAACAGATCTTAAGAACTCTACAATCCAGGGCTGTATGCGAAACATTATTTGATTCTGTTTGAATTTGCGGCTGTTATCGTTTGCCAAACAAACAAAATAACCCTGCTAAAAAAAAATCGTTGCTGGTAAACTACCCCTTTCCCTCAACCGATCTTCACCAAAAACAAAAGGTCGTGAGTACTCTACAAATCAGGCCTGTATGCAGAAAATTATTTGATTCTGTTTGAATTTGCGGCAGTTATCGTTTGCCATAGAAAAAAATACGCTTGATAAAAAAACGTTGCAGGTAAACTACCCCTTTCCCTTAACCGATCTTCACCAAAAACAATAAGTCTTGAGAACTCTACAATTTAGGGCTGTATGCAAATAATCTTTTGATTCTGTTTGAATTTGCGGCTGTTATCGTTTGCCATAGGAAATACCCTTGTTAAAACATAAAACGTTACAGGTAAACTACCCCTTTCCCTTAACCGATCTTCACCAAAATCAACAGACCTTGAGAACTCTACAATTCAGGGCTGTATGCGAAACATTATTTGATTCTGTTTGAATTTGCGGCTGTTATCGTTTGCCAAACAAACAAAATTACCCTGCTAAAAAAAAATCGTTGCGGGTAAACTACCCCTTTCCCTCAACCGATCTTCACCAAAAACAATAGGTCGCGAGTACTATGCAAATCAGAACTGCATGCAAAAAATTATTTGATTCTGTTTGAATTTGCGGCAGTTATCGTTTGCCATAGAAAAAAAATCTACAGACAGACACACAGACAGACAGACAGACAGACAGACACACAGACACTTTTCGGAAAACGACTTTTTTTCATGTTTTGAGTGTAGTAGTATCAGAATCTGCAATAATCCCGAACACGATTTTTTTTGCCATCACCATACTTCCATTCCTTAAGGAATATGGAAGTAAAATTACCCTTGTAAAAAACCATTGCAGGTAAACTACCCCTTTCCCTTAACCGATTTTCATAAAAAATAATAGATCTTGAGTACTCTACAAATCAGAGCTGTATGCAAAACATTATTTGATTCTGTTTGAATTTGCGGCTGTTATCGTTTGCCATAGAAAATACCCTTGTTAAAACATAAAATGTTGCAGGTAAACTACCCCTTTCACTTAACCGATCTTCAACAAAATCAACAGACCTTGAGCTCTGTATAATTTAAAAAGGTATGCAGAAGAGTAGTTGATTCTGTTTTAATGTACGGCAGTTATCGTTCGTCATAAAAAAATTTACCCTTGTTAAAACATAAAATGTTGCAGGTAAACTACCCTATTCCCTTAACCGATCTTCACCAAAACCAACATGTCTTGGGAACTCTACAATTCAGGGCTGTATGCAAAATATTATTTGATTATGTTTGAATTTGCGGCTGTTATCGTTTGCCATAAAAAATAGACTTGTTAAAACAAAAAACGTGACAGGTAAACTACCCCTTTCCCTTAACCGCTCTTCACCAAAAACGATAGGTCTTGAGTACTCTACAAATCAGGGCTGTATGCAAAAACTTGTTTGATTCTGTTTGAATTTGCGGCTCTTATCGTTCGCCATAGAAAATACCCTTTTCAAACATAAAACGTTGCCGATAAACAACCCCTTCCCCTTAACCGATCTTCACCAAAAACAATAGGTCTTGAGAACTCTATAATTCAGGGCAGTATGCAAAAAATTATTTGATTATGTTTTGAATTTGCGGCTGTTATCGTTTGCCATAACAAAAAAAATCTACAGATAGACAGACAGACAGACACACACACAGACACTTTTCGAAAAACGACTTTTTTTCATGTTTTGAGTGTAGTACAATCAGAATCTGCAATAATCTCGAACACGATTTTTTTTGCCATCACCATACTTCCATTTCCTTAAGGAACATGGAAGTAAAATATCGGTATGGAGAACCATACATGACTTCCATATTCTAAGATTTATATTTAAAATCATTTTCAGCCAAACAGCCAGGCTGTGTCTTACTTGCCTTTTTATTGCTGTATTAAATGAAAAATATTATATTACATTAAAATGAAAAAATTATAATTTTATTGCCTGGCAACAAAATTATTTTATTTTTAACAATTACCATTGTTTCAAAAAGTTTAAATAAATTTTCAAGTACTTTACTCTTGTTAAAACGTAAAAGGTTGCAGGTAAACTACCCCTTCCCCTTAACCGATCTTCACCAAAATCGAAAGTCATTGAGACCTCTACAATTCAGGGACGTATGCAAAAAATTGTTTGATTCTGTTTGAATTTGCGGCTGTTATCGTTTTCCATAGAAAATACGCTTGATAAAAAAACGTTGCCGGTAAACTACCCCTTCCCCTTAACCGATCTTCACCAAAAACAATAGGTCTTGAGTACTCTACAAATCAGGGCTGTATGCAAAACATTATTTGATTCTGTTTGAATTTGCGGCTGTTATCGTTTGCCATAGAAAATACCCTTGTTAAAAAAACGTTGCAGGTAAACTACCCCTTTCCCTCAACCGATCTTCACCAAAAACAATAGGTCTTGCGAACTCTACAATTTAGGGCTGTATGCAAATAATCTTTTGATTCTGTTTGAATTTGCGGCTGTTATCGTTTGCCATAGGAAATACCCTTGTTAAAACATAAAACGTTACAGGTAAACTACCCCTTTCCCTTAACCGATCTTCACCAAAAACAATATGTCCTGAGTACTCTACAAATCAGGGCTGTATGCAAAACATTATTTGATTCTGTTTGAATTTGCGGCTGTTATCGTTTGCCAAACAAACAAAATTACCCTTGTTAAAAAAACGTTGCAGGTAAACTACCCCTTTCCCTCAACCGATCTTCACCAAAAACAATAGGTCTTGAGAACTCTACAATTTAGGGCTGCATGCAAAAAATTATTTGATTCTGTTTGAATTTGCGGCAGTTATCGTTTGCCATAAAAAAAAATCTACAGACAGACAGACAGACAGACAGACAGACAGACACACAGACACTTTTCGGAGAACGACTTTTTTTCATGTTTTGAGTGTAGTAGAATCAGAATCTTCCATATTCTAAGATTTATATTTAAAATCATTTTCAGCCAAACAGCCAGGCTGTGCCTTACCTGCCTTTTTATTGCTGTATTAAATGAAAAATATTATATTACATTAAAATGAAAAAATTATAATTTTATTGCCTGGCAACAAAATTATTTTATTTTTAACAATTACCATTGTTTCAAAAAGTTTAAATAAATTTTCAAGTACTTTACTCTTGTTAAAACGTAAAAGGTTGCAGGTAAACTACCCCTTCCCCTTAACCGATCTTCACCAAAATCGAAAGTCATTGAGACCTCTACAATTCAGGGACGTATGCAAAAAATTGTTTGATTCTGTTTGAATTTGCGGCTGTTATCGTTTTCCATAGAAAATACGCTTGATAAAAAAACGTTGCCGGTAAACTACCCCTTCCCCTTAACCGATATTCACCAAAAACAACAGGTCTTGAGTACTCTACAAATCAGGGCTGTATGCAAAACATTATTTGATTCTGTTTGAATTTCCGGCTGTTATCGTTTGCCATAGAAAATACCCTTGTTAAAAAAACGTTGCAGGTAAACTACCCCTTTCCCTCAACCGATCTTCACCAAAAACAATAGGTCTTGAGAAATCTACAATTCAGGGCTGTATGCGAAACATTATTTGATTCTGTTTGAATTTGCGGCTGTTATCGTTTGCCAAAAAAAAAAATTTCCCTTGATAAAAAAAACCGTTGCAGGTAAACTACCCCTTCCCCTCAACCGATCTTCACCAAAAACAATAGGTCGCGAGTACTCTACAAATCAGGGCTGTATGCAAAAAATTATTTGATTCTGTTTGAATTTGCGGCAGTTGTCGTTTGCCATAGAAAATACGCATGATAAAAAACGTTGCTGGTAAACTACCCCTTTCTCTTAACAGATCTTCACCAAAATCAACAGATCTTGAGAACTCTACAATTCAGGGCTGTATGCGAAACATTATTTGATTCTGTTTGAATTTGCGGCTGTTATCGTTTGCCAAACAAACAAAATTACCCTGCTAAAAAAAAATCGTTGCAGGTAAACTACCCCTTTCCCTCAACCGATCTTCACCAAAAACAATAGGTCGTGAGTACTCTACAAATCAGGGCTGTATGCAGAAAATTATTTGATTCTGTTTGAATTTGCGGCAGTTATCGTTTGCCATAGAAAAATATCGGTATGGAGAACCATACATGACTTCCATATTCTAAGATTTATATTTAAAATCATTTTCAGCCAAACAGCCAGGCTGTGCCTTACCTGCCTTTTTATTGCTGTATTAAATGAAAAATATTATATTACATTAAAATGAAAAAATTATAATTTTATTGCCTGGCAACAAAATTATTTTATTTTTAACAATTACCATTGTTTCAAAAAGTTTAAATAAATTTTCAAGTACTTTACTCTTGTTAAAACGTATAAGGTTGCAGGTAAACTACCCCTTCCCCTTAACCGATCTTCACCAAAATCGAAAGTCGTTGAGACCTCTACAATTCAGGGACGTATGCAAAAAATTATTTGATTCTGTTTGAATTTGCGGCTGTTATCGTTTGCCATAGAAAATACGCTTGATAAAAAAACGTTGCAGGTAAACTACCCCTTCCCCTTAACCGATCTTCACCAAAATCGGAAGTCATTGAGACCTCTACAATTCAGGGACGTATGCAGAAAATTATTTGATTCTGTTTGAATTTGCGGCTGTTATCGTTTGCCATAGAAAATACGCTTGATAAAAAAACGTTGCCGGTAAACTACCCCTTCCCCTTAACCGATCTTCACCAAAAACAATAGGTCTTGAGTACTCTACAAATCAGGACTGTATGCAAAACATTATTTGATTCTGTTTGAATTTGCGGCTGTTATCGTTTGCCATAGAAAATACCCTTGTTAAAAAAACGTTGCAGGTAAACTACCCCTTTCCCTCAACCGATCTTCACCAAAAACAATAGGTCTTGAGAAATCTACAATTCAGGGCTGTATGCGAAACATTATTTGATTCTGTTTGAATTTGCGGCTGTTATCGTTTGCCAAAAAAAAAAAAATTTCCCTTGATAAAAAAAACCGTTGCAGGTAAACTACCCCTTCCCCTCAACCGATCTTCACCAAAAACAATAGGTCGCGAGTACTCTACAAATCAGGGCTGTATGCAAAAAATTATTTGATTCTGTTTGAATTTGCGGCAGTTGTCGTTTGCCATAGAAAATACGCATGATAAAAAACGTTGCTGGTAAACTACCCCTTCCCCTCAACCGATCTTCACCAAAAACAACAGGTCTTGAGTACTCTACAAATCAGGGCTGTATGCAGAAAATTATTTGATTCTGTTTGAATTTGCGGCTGTTATCGTTTGCCATAGAAAATACCCTTGTTAAAAAAACGTTGTAGGTAAACTACCCCTTTCCCTTAACCGATCTTCACCAAAAACAAAAGGTATTGAGAACTCTACAATTTAGGGCTGCATGCAAATAATCTTTTGATTCTGTTTGAATTTGCGGCTGTTATCGTTTGCCATAGGAAATACCCTTGTTAAAACATAAAACGTTACAGGTAAACTACCCCTTTCCCTTAACCGATCTTCACCAAAAACAATAGGTGTTGAGAACTCTACAATTCAGGGCTGTATGCGAAACATTATTTGATTCTGTTTGAATTTGCGGCTGTTATCGTTTGCCAAACAAACAAAATTACCCTTGCTAAAAAAAAACCGTTGCAGGTAAACTACCCCTTTCCCTCAACCGATCTTCACCAAAAACAATAGGTCGCGAGAACTCTGCAAAACCGGACTGTATGCAAAAAATTATTTGATTCTGTATGAATTTGCGGCAGTTATCGTTTGCCATAGAAAAAAATCTACAGACAGACAGACACACAGACAGACAGACACACAGACACACAGACAGACAGACAGACAGACACACAGACACTTTTCGGAAAACGACTTTTTTTCATGTTTTGAGTGTAGTAGAATCAGAATCTGCAATAATCTCGAACACGATTTTTTTTGCCATCACCATACTTCCATTCCTTAAGGAATATGGAAGTAAAAATACGCTTGATAAAAAAACGTTGCAGGTAAACTACCCCTTTCCCTTAACCGATCTTCACCAAAATCAACAGATCTTGAGAACTCTACAATTCAGGGCTGTATGCGAAACATTATTTGATTCTGTTTGAATTTGCGGCTGTTATCGTTTGCCAAACAAACAAAATTACCCTGCTAAAAAAAAATCGTTGCAGGTAAACTACCCCTTTCCCTCAACCGATCTTCACCAAAAACAATAGATCGTGAGTACTCTACAAATCAGGCCAGTATGCAGAAAATTATTTGATTCTGTTTGAATTTGCGGCAGTTATCGTTTGCCATAGAAAAAAATACGCTTGATAAAAAAACGTTGCAGGTAAACTACCCCTTTCCCTTAACCGATCTTCACCAAAAACAATAGGTCTTGAGAACTCTACAATGTAGGGCTGTATGCAAATAATCTTTTGATTCTGTTTGAATTTGCGGCTGTTATCGTTTGCCATAGGAAATACCCTTGTTAAAACATAAAACGTTACAGGTAAACTACCCCTTTCCCTTAACCGATCTTCACCAAAATCAACAGACCTTGAGAACTCTACAATTCAGGGCTGTATGCGAAACATTATTTGATTCTGTTTGAATTTGCGGCTGTTATCGTTTGCCAAACAAACAAAATTACCCTGCTAAAAAAAAAAATCGTTGCCGGTAAACTACCCCTTTCCCTCAACCGATCTCCACCAAAAACAATAGGTCGCGAGTACTCTACAAATCAGGGCTGTATGCAAAACATTATTTGATTCTGTTTGAATTTGCGGCTGTTATCGTTTGCCAAACAAACAAAATTACCCTTGTTAAAAAAACGTTGCCGGTAAACTACCCCTTTCCCTCAACCGATCTTCACCAAAAACAATAGGTCTTGCGAACTCTACAATTTAGGGCTGTATGCAAATAATCTTTTGATTCTGTTTGAATTTGCGGCTGTTATCGTTTGCCATAGGAAATACCCTTGTTAAAACATAAAACGTTACAGGTAAACTACCCCTTTCCCTTAACCGATCTTCACCAAAAACAATAAGTCTTGAGTACTCTACAAATCAGGGCTGTATGCAAAACATTATTTGATTCTGTTTGAATTTGCGGCTGTTATCGTTTGCCAAACAAACAAAATTACCCTTGTTAAAAAAACGTTGCAGGTAAACTACCCCTTTCCCTCAACCGATCTTCACCAAAAACAATAGGTCTTGAGAACTCTACAATTTAGGGCTGCATGCAAAAAATTATTTGATTCTGTTTGAATTTGCGGCAGTTATCGTTTGCCATAAAAAAAAAATCTACAGACAGACAGACAGACAGACAGACAGACACACAGACACTTTTCGGAAAACGACTTTTTTTCATGTTTTGAGTGTAGTAGAATCAGAATCTGCAATAATCTCCAACACGATTTTTTTTGCCATCACCATACTTCCATTCCTTAAGGAATATGGAAGTAAAAAATACGCTTGATAAAAAAACGTTGCAGGTAAACTACCCCTTTCTCTTAACCGATCTTCACCAAGATCAACAGATCTTGAGAACTCTACAATTCAGGGCTGTATGCGAAACATTATTTGATTCTGTTTGAATTTGCGGCTGTTATCGTTTGCCAAACAAACAAAAAAATATCGGTATGGAGAACCATACATGACTTCCATATTCTAAGATTTATATTTAAAATCATTTTCAGCCAAACAGCCAGGCTGTGCCTTACCTGCCTTTTTATTGCTGTATTAAATGAAAAATATTATATTACATTAAAATGAAAAAATTATAATTTTATTGCCTGGCAACAAAATTATTTTATTTTTAACAATTACCATTGTTTCAAAAAGTTTAAATAAATTTTCAAGGACTTTACTCTTGTTAAAACGTAAAAGGTTGCAGGTAAACTACCCCTTCCCCTTAACCGATCTTCACCAAAATCGACAGTCATTGAGAACTCTACAATTCAGGGACGTATGCAAAAAATTATTTCATTCTGTTTGAATTTGCGGCTGTTATCGTTTGCCATAGAAAATACGCTTGATAAAAAAACGTTGCAGGTAAACTACCCCTTCCCCTTAACCGATATTCACCAAAAACAATAGGTCTTGAGTACTCTACAAATCAGGGCTGTATGCAAAACATTATTTGATTCTGTTTGAATTTCCGGCTGTTATCGTTTGCCATAGAAAATACCCTTGTTAAAAAAACGATGCAGGTAAACTACCCCTTTCCCTCAACCGATCTTCACCAAAAACAATAGGTCTTAAGAAATCTACAATTCAGGGCTGTATGCGAAACATTATTTGATTCTGTTTGAATTTGCGGCTGTTATCGTTTGCCAAAAAAAAAAAATTTCCCTTGATAAAAAAAACCGTTGCAGGTAAACTACCCCTTCCCCTCAACCGATCTTCACCAAAAACAATAGGTCGCGAGTACTCTACAAATCAGGACTGTATGCAAAAAATTATTTGATTCTGTTTGAATTTGCGGCAGTTGTCGTTTGCCATAGAAAATACGCATGATAAAAAACGTTGCTGGTAAACTACCCCTTCCCCTCAACCGATCTTCACCAAAAATAAATAGGTCTTGAGTACTCTGCAAATCAGGGCTGTATGCAGAAAATTATTTGATTCTGTTTGAATTTGCGGCTGTTATCGTTTGCCATAGAAAATACCCTTGTTAAAAAAACGTTGTAGGTAAACTACCCCTTTCCCTTAACCGATCTTCACCAAAAACAAAAGGTCTTGAGAACTCTACAATTTAGGGCTGTATGCAAATAATCTTTTCATTCTGTTTGAATTTGCGGCTGTTATCGTTTGCCATAAGAAATACCCTTGTTAAAACATAAAACGTTACTGGTAAACTACCCCTTTCCCTTAACCGATCTTCACCAAAAACAATCGGTCTTGCGAACTCTACAATTCAGGCCTGTATGCGAAACATTATTTGATTCTGTTTGAATTTGCGGCTGTTATCGTTTGCCAAACAAACAAAATTACCCTTGCTAAAAAAAAAACCGTTGCAGGTAAACTACCCCTTTCCCTCAACCGATCTTCACCAAAAACAATAGGTCGCGAGAACTCTGCAAAACCGGACTGTATGCAAAAAATTATTTGATTCTGTTTGAATTTGCGGCAGTTATCGTTTGCCATAGAAAAAAAATCTACAGACACACAGACACAGACAGACAGACAGACAGACAGACAGACAGACAGACACACAGACACTTTTCGGAAAACGACTTTTTTTCATGTTTTGAGTGTAGTAGAATCAGAATCTGCAATAATCTCGAACACGATTTTTTTTGCCATCACCATACTTCCATTCCTTAAGGAATATGGAAGTAATTACCCTGCTAAAAAAAAATCGTTGCAGGTAAACTACCCCTTTCCCTCAACCGATCTTCACCAAAAACAATAGGTCGTGAGTACTCTACAAATCAGGGCTGTATGCAGAAAATTATTTGATTCTGTTTGAATTTGCGGCAGTTATCGTTTGCCATAGAAAAAAATACGCTTGATAAAAAAACGTTGCAGGTAAACTACCCCTTTCCCTTAACCGATCTTCACCAAAAACAATAGGTCTTGAGAACTCTACAATTTAGGGCTGTATGCAAATAATCTTTTGATTCTGTTTGAATTTGCGGCTGTTATCGTTTGCCATAGGAAATACCCTTGTTAAAACATAAAACGTTACAGGTAAACTACCCCTTTCCCTTAACCGATCTTCACCAAAATCAACAGACCTTGAGAACTCTACAATTCAGGGCTGTATGCGAAACATTATTTGATTCTGTTTGAATTTGCGGCTGTTATCGTTTGCCAAACAAACAAAATTACCCTGCTAAAAAAAAATCGTTGCGGGTAAACTACCCCTTTCCCTCAACCGATCTTCACCAAAAACAATAGTTCGCGAGTACTATGCAAATCAGGACTGCATGCAAAAAATTATTTGATTCTGTTTGAATTTGCGGCAGTTATCGTTTGCCATAGAAAAAAAATCTACAGCTAGACACACAGACAGACAGACAGACAGACAGACAGACACACAGACACTTTTCGGAAAACGACTTTTTTTCATGTTTTGAGTGTAGTAGTATCAGAATCTGCAATAATCCCGAACACGATTTTTTTTGCCATCACCATACTTCCATTCCTTAAGGAATATGGAAGTAAAATTACCCTTGTAAAAAACCATTGCAGGTAAACTACCCCTTTCCCTTAACCGATTTTCATAAAAAATAATAGATCTTGAGTACTCTACAAATCAGAGCTGTATGCAAAACATTATTTGATTCTGTTTGAATTTGCGGCTGTTATCGTTTGCCATAGAAAATACCCTTGTTAAAACATAAAATGTTGCAGGTAAACTACCCCTTTCACTTAACCGATCTTCAACAAAATCAACAGACCTTGAGCTCTGTATAATTTAAAAAGGTATGCAGAAGAGTAGTTGATTCTGTTTTAATGTACGGCAGTTATCGTTCGTCATAAAAAAATTTACCCTTGTTATAACATAAAATGTTGCAGGTAAACTACCCTATTCCCTTAACCGATCTTCACCAAAACCAACATGTCTTGGGAACTCTACAATTCAGGGCTGTATGCAAAATATTATTTGATTATGTTTGAATTTGCGGCTGTTATCGTTTGCCATAAAAAATAGACTTGTTAAAACAAAAAACGTGGCAGGTAAACTACCCCTTTCCCTTAACCGCTCTTCACCAAAAACGATAGGTCTTGAGTACTCTACAAATTAGGGCTGTATGCAAAAACTTGTTTGATTCTGTTTGAATTTGCGGCTCTTATCGTTTGCCATAGAAAATACCCTTTTCAAACATAAAACGTTGCCGGTAAACTACCCCTTCCCCTTAACCGATCTTCACCAAAAACAATAGGTCTTGAGAACTCTATAATTCAGGGCAGTATGCAAAAAATTATTTGATTATGTTATGAATTTGCGGCTGTTATCGTTTGCCATAACAAAAAAAATCTACAGATAGACAGACAGACAGACACACACACAGACACTTTTCGAAAAACGACTTTTTTTCATGTTTTGAGTGTAGTACAATCAGAATCTGCAATAATCTCGAACACGATTTTTTTTGCCATCACCATACTTCCATTTCCTTAAGGAACATGGAAGTAAAATATCGGTATGGAGAACCACACATGACTTCCATATTCTAAGATTTATATTTAAAATCATTTTCAGCCAAACAGCCAGGCTGTGTCTTACTTGCCTTTTTATTGCTGTATTAAATGAAAAATATTATATTACATTAAAATGAAAAAATTATAATTTTATTGCCTGGCAACAAAATTATTTTATTTTTAACAATAACCATTGTTTCAAAAAGTTTAAATAAATTTTCAAGTACTTTACTCTTGTTAAAACGTAAAAGGTTGCAGGTAAACTACCCCTTCCCCTTAACCGATCTTCACCAAAATCGAAAGTCATTGAGACCTCTACAATTCAGGGACGTATGCAAAAAATTGTTTGATTCTGTTTGAATTTGCGGCTGTTATCGTTTTCCATAGAAAATACGCTTGATAAAAAAACGTTGCCGGTAAACTACCCCTTCCCCTTAACCGATCTTCACCAAAAACAATAGGTCTTGAGTACTCTACAAATCAGGGCTGTATGCAAAACATTATTTGATTCTGTTTGAATTTGCGGCTGTTATCGTTTGCTATAGAAAATATCCTTCTTAAAAAAACGTTGCAGGTAAACTACCCCTTTCCCTCAACCGATCTTCACCAAAAACAACAGGTCTTGAGAACTCTACAATTTAGGGCTGTATGCAAATAATTTTTGATTCTGTTTGAATTTGCGGCTGTTATCGTTTGCCATAGGAAATACCCTTGTTAAAACATAAAACGTTACAGGTAAACTACCCCTTTCCCTTAACCGATCTTCACCAAAAACAATAGGTCTTGAGTACTCTACAAATCAGGGCTGCATGCAAAACATTACTTGATTCTGTTTGAATTTGCGGCTGTTATCGTTTGCCAAACAAACAAAATTACCCTTGTTAAAAAAACGTTGCAGGTAAACTACCCCTTTCCCTCAACCGATCTTCACCAAAAACAATAGGTCTTGCGAACTCTACAATTTAGGGCTGTATGCAAATAATCTTTTGATTCTGTTTGAATTTGCGGCTGTTATCGTTTGCCATAGGAAATACCCTTGTTAAAACATAAAACGTTACAGGTAAACTACCCCTTTCCCTTAACCGATCTTCACCAAAAACAATAGGTCTTGAGTACTCTACAAATCAGGGCTGTATGCAAAACATTATTTGATTCTGTTTGAATTTGCGGCTGTTATCGTTTGCCAAACAAACAAAATTACCCTTGTTAAAAAAACGTTGCAGGTAAACTACCCCTTTCCCTCAACCGATCTTCACCAAAAACAACAGGTCTTGAGAACTCTACAATTTAGGGCAGCATGCAAAAAATTATTTGATTCTGTTTGAATTTGCGGCAGTTATCGTTTGCCATAGAAAAAAAATCTACAGACAGACAGACAGACAGACAGACAGACAGACAGACAGACAGACAGACAGACAGACAGACAGACACACAGACACTTTTCGGAAAACGACTTTTTTTCATGTTTTGAGTGTAGTAGAATCAGAATGTGCAATAATCTCGAACACGATTTTTTTTGCCATCACCATACTTCCATTCCTTAAGGAATATGGAAGTAAAAAATACGCTTGATAAAAAAACGTTGCAGGTAAACTACCCCTTTCTCTTAACAGATCTTCACCAAAATCAACAGATCTTGAGAAATCTACAATTCAGGGCTGTATGCGAAACATTATTTGATTCTGTTTGAATTTGCGGCTGTTATCGTTTGCCAAACAAACAAAATTACCCTGCTAAAAAAAAATCGTTGCAGGTAAACTACCCCTTTCCCTCAACCGATCTTCACCAAAAACAATAGGTCGTGAGTACTCTACAAATCAGGGCTGTATGCAGAAAATTATTTGATTCTGTTTGAATTTGCGGCAGTTATCGTTTGCCATAGAAAAAAATACGCTTGATAAAAAAACGTTGCAGGTAAACTACCCCTTTCCCTTAACCGATCTTCACCAAAAACAATAGGTCTTGAGAACTCTACAATTTAGGGCAGTATGCAAATTATCTTTTGATTCTGTTTGAATTTGCGGCTGTTATCGTTTGCCATAGGAAATACCCTTGTTAAAACATAAAACGTTACAGGTAAACTACCCCTTTCCCTTAACCGATCTTCACCAAAATCAACAGACCTTGAGAACTCTACAATTCAGGGCTGTATGCGAAACATTATTTGATTCTGTTTGAATTTGCGGCTGTTATCGTTTGCCAAACAAACAAAATTACCCTTGTTAAAAAAACGTTGCAGGTAAACTACCCCTTTCCCTCAACCGATCTTCACCAAAAACAATAGGTCGCGAGTACTATGCAAATCAGGACTGCATGCAAAAAATTATTTGATTCTGTTTGAATTTGCGGCAGTTATCGTTTGCCATAGAAAAAAAATCTACAGACAGACACACAGACAGACAGACAGACAGACAGACACACAGACACTTTTCGGAAAACGACTTTTTTTCATGTTTTGAGTGTAGTAGTATCAGAATCTGCAATAATCCCGAACACGATTTTTTTTGCCATCACCATACTTCCATTCCTTAAGGAATATGGAAGTAAAATTACCCTTGTAAAAAACCATTGCAGGTAAACTACCCCTTTCCCTTAACCGATTTTCATAAAAAATAATAGATCTTGAGTACTCTACAAATCAGAGCTGTATGCAAAACATTATTTGATTCTGTTTGAATTTGCGGCTGTTATCGTTTTCCATAGAAAATACGCTTGATAAAAAAACGTTGCCGGTAAACTACCCCTTCCCCTTAACCGATCTTCACCAAAAACAATAGGTCTTGAGTACTCTACAAATCAGGGCTGTATGCAAAACATTATTTGATTCTGTTTGAATTTGCGGCTGTTATCGTTTGCTATAGAAAATATCCTTCTTAAAAAAACGTTGCAGGTAAACTACCCCTTTCCCTCAACCGATCTTCACCAAAAACAACAGGTCTTGGGAACTCTACAATTTAGGGCTGTATGCAAATAATCTTTTGATTCTGTTTGAATTTGCGGCTGTTATCGTTTGCCATAGGAAATACCCTTGTTAAAACATAAAACGTTACAGGTAAACTACCCCTTTCCCTTAACCGATCTTCACCAAAAACAATAAGGCTTGAGTACTCTACAAATCAGGGCTGTATGCAAAACATTATTTGATTCTGTTTGAATTTGCGGCTGTTATCGTTTGCCAAACAAACAAAATTACCCTTGTTAAAAAAACGTTGCAGGTAAACTACCCCTTTCCCTCAACCGATCTTCACCAAAAACAACAGGTCTTGCGAACTCTACAATTTAGGGCTGTATGCAAATAATCTTTTGATTCTGTTTGAATTTGCGGCTGTTATCGTTTGCCATAGGAAATACCCTTGTTAAAACATAAAACGTTATAGGTAAACTACCCCTTTCCCTTAACCGATCTTCACCAAAAACAATAAGTCTTGAGTACTCTACAAATCAGGGCTGTATGCAAAACATTATTTGATTCTGTTTGAATTTGCGGCTGTTATCGTTTGCCAAACAAACAAAATTACCCTTGTTAAAAAAACGTTGCAGGTAAACTACCCCTTTCCCTCAACCGATCTTCACCAAAAACAATAGGTCTTGAGAACTCTAAAATTTAGGGCTGCATGCAAAAAATTATTTGATTCTGTTTGAATTTGCGGCAGTTATCGTTTGCCATAAAAAAAGAATCTACAGACAGACAGACAGACAGACAGACAGACAGACACACAGACACTTTTCGGAAAACGACTTTTTTTCATGTTTTGAGTGTAGTAGAATCAGAATCTGCAATAATCTCCAACACGATTTTTTTTGCCATCACCATACTTCCATTCCTTAAGGAATATGGAAGTAAAAAATACGCTTGATAAAAAAACGTTGCAGGTAAACTACCCCTTTCTCTTAACCGATCTTCACCAAGATCAACAGATCTTGAGAACTCTACAATTCAGGGCTGTATGCGAAACATTATTTGATTCTGTTTGAATTTGCGGCTGTTATCGTTTGCCAAACAAACAAAAAAATATCGGTATGGAGAACCATACATGACTTCCATATTCTAAGATTTATATTTAAAATCATTTTCAGCCAAACAGCCAGGCTGTGCCTTACCTGCCTTTTTATTGCTGTATTAAATGAAAAATATTATATTACATTAAAATGAAAAAATTATAATTTTATTGCCTGGGAACAAAATTATTTTATTTTTAACAATTACCATTGTTTCAAAAAGTTTAAATAAATTTTCAAGTACTTTACTCTTGTTAAAACGTAAAAGGTTGCAGGTAAACTACCCCTTCCCCTTAACCGATCTTCACCAAAACCAACATGTCTTGGGAACTCTACAATTCAGGGCTGTATGCAAAATATTATTTGATTATGTTTGAATTTGCGGCTGTTATCGTTTGCCATAAAAAATAGACTTGTTAAAACAAAAAACGTGGCAGGTAAACTACCCCTTTCCCTTAACCGCTCTTCACCAAAAACGATAGGTCTTGAGTACTCTACAAATCAGGGCTGTATGCAAAAACTTGTTTGATTCTGTTTGAATTTGCGGCTCTTATCGTTTGCCATAGAAAATACCCTTTTCAAACATAAAACGTTGCCGGTAAACTACCCCTTCCCCTTAACCGATCTTCACCAAAAACAATAGGTCTTGAGAAGTCTATAATTCAGGGCAGTATGCACAAAATTATTTGATTATGTTATGAATTTGCGGCTGTTATCGTTTGCCATAACAAAAAAAATCTACAGATAGACAGACAGACAGACACACACACAGACACTTTTCGAAAAACGACTTTTTTTCATGTTTTGAGTGTAGTACAATCAGAATCTGCAATAATCTCGAATACGATTTTTTTTGCCATCACCATACTTCCATTTCCTTAAGGAACATGGAAGTAAAATATCGGTATGGAGAACCATACATGACTTCCATATTCTAAGATTTATATTTAAAATCATTTTCAGCCAAACAGCCAGGCTGTGTCTTACTTGCCTTTTTATTGCTGTATTAAATGAAAAATATTATATTACATTAAAATGAAAAAATTATAATTTTATTGCCTGGCAACAAAATTATTTTATTTTTAACAATAACCATTGTTTCAAAAAGTTTAAATAAATTTTCAAGTACTTTACTCTTGTTAAAACGTAAAAGGTTGCAGGTAAACTACCCCTTCCCCTTAACCGATCTTCACCAAAATCGAAAGTCATTGAGACCTCTACAATTCAGGGACGTATGCAAAAAATTGTTTGATTCTGTTTGAATTTGCGGCTGTTATCGTTTTCCATAGAAAATACGCTTGATAAAAAAACGTTGCCGGTAAACTACCCCTTCCCCTTAACCGATCTTCACCAAAAACAATAGGTCTTGAGTACTCTACAAATCAGGGCTGTATGCAAAACATTATTTGATTCTGTTTGAATTTGCGGCTGTTATCGTTTGCCATAGAAAATACCCTTGTTAAAAAAACGTTGCAGGTAAACTACCCCTTTCCCTCAACCGATCTTCACCAAAAACAATAGGTCTTGCGAACTCTACAATTTAGGGCTGTATGCAAATAATCTTTTGATTCTGTTTGAATTTGCGGCTGTTATCGTTTGCCATAGGAAATACCCTTGTTAAAACATAAAACGTTACAGGTAAACTACCCCTTTCCCTTAACCGATCTTCACCAAAAACAACAGGTCTTGAGTACTCTACAAATCAGGGCTGTATGCAAAACATTATTCGATTCTGTTTGAATTTGCGGCTGTTATCGTTTGCCAAACAAACAAAATTACCCTTGTTAAAAAAACGTTGCAGGTAAACTACCCCTTTCCCTCAACCGATCTTCACCAAAAACAACACGTCTTGCGAACTCTACAATTTAGGGCTGTATGCAAATAATCTTTTGATTCTGTTTGAATTTGCGGCTGTTATCGTTTGCCATAGGAAATACCCTTGTTAAAACATAAAACGTTACAGGTAAACTACCCCTTTCCCTTAACCGATCTTCACCAAAAACAATAAGTCTTGAGTACTCTACAAATCAGGGCTGTATGCAAAACATTATTTGATTCTGTTTGAATTTGCGGCTGTTATCGTTTGCCAAACAAACAAAATTACCCTTGTTAAAAAAACGTTGCAGGTAAACTACCCCTTTCCCTCAACCGATCTTCACCAAAAACAATAGGTCTTGAGAACTCTACAATTTAGGGCTGCATGCAAAAAATTATTTGATTCTGTTTGAATTTGCGGCAGTTATCGTTTGCCATAAAAAAAAAATCTACAGACAGACAGACAGACAGACAGATAGACACACAGACACTTTTCGGAAAACGACTTTTTTTCATGTTTTGAGTGTAGTAGAATCAGAATCTGCAATAATCTCCAACACGATTTTTTTTGCCATCACCATACTTCCATTCCTTAAGGAAATATCGGTATGGAGAACCATACATGACTTCCATATTCTAAGATTTATATTTAAAATCATTTTCAGCCAAACAGCCAGGCTGTGTCTTACCTGCCTTTTTATTGCTGTATTAAATAAAAATATTATATTACATTAAAATGAAAAAATTATAATTTTATTGCCTGGCAACAAAATTATTTTATTTTTAACAATTACCATTGTTTCAAAAAGTTTAAATAAATTTTCAAGTACTTTACTCTTGTTAAAACGTAAAAGGTTGCAGGTAAACTACCCCTTCCCCTTAACCGATCTTCACCAAAATCGAAAGTCATTGAGACCTCTACAATTCAGGGACGTATGCAAAAAATTATTTGATTCTGTTTGAATTTGCGGCTGTTATCGTTTGCCATAGAAAATACGCTTGATAAAAAAACGTTGCAGATAAACTACCCCTTCCCCTTAACCGATCTTCACCAAAAACAATAGGTCTTGAGTACTCTACAAATCAGGGCTGTATGCAAAACATTATTTGATTCTGTTTGAATTTGCGGCTGTTATCGTTTGCCATAGAAAATAAAACGTAAAAGGTTGCAGGTAAACTACCCCTTCCCCTTAACCGATCTTCACCAAAAACAATATGTCTTGAGTACTCTACAAATCAGGACTGTATGCAAAACATTATTTGATTCTGTTTGAATTTGCGGCTGTTATCGTTTGCCATATAAAATACCCTTGTTAAAAAAACGTTGCAGGTAAACTACCCCTTTCCCTCAACCGATCTTCACCAAAAACAATAGATCTTGAGAAATCTACAATTCAGGGCTGTATGCGAAACATTATTTGATTCTGTTTGAATTTGCGGCTGTTATCGTTTGCCAAAAAAAAAAAAAATTTCCCTTGATAAAAAAAAACCGTTGCAGGTAAACTACCCCTTCCCCTCAACCGATCTTCACCAAAAACAATAGGTCGCGAGTACTCTACAAATCAGGGCTGTATGCAAAAAATTATTTGATTCTGTTTGAATTTGCGGCAGTTGTCGTTTGCCATAGAAAATACGCATGATAAAAAACGTTGCTGGTAAACTACCCCTTCCCCTCAACCGATCTTCACCAAAAACAATAGGTCGCGAGGACTCTACAAATCAGGGCTGTATGCGAAACATTATTTGATTCTGTTTGAATTTGCGGCTGTTATCGTTTGCCATAGAAAATACCCTTGTTAAAAAAACGTTGTAGGTAAACTACCCCTTTCCCTTAACCGATCTTCACCAAAAACAAAAGGTATTGAGAACTCTACAATTTAGGGCTGTTTGCAATTAATCTTTTCATTCTGTTTGAATTTGCGGCTGTTATCGTTTGCCATAGGAAATACCCTTGTTAAAACATAAAACGTTACAGGTAAACTACCCCTTTCCCTTAACCGATCTTCACCAAAAACAATAGGTATTGAGAACTCTACAGTTCAGGGCTGTATGCGAAACATTATTTGATTCTGTTTGAATTTGCGGCTGTTATCGTTTGCCAAACAAACAAAATTTCCCTTGCTAAAAAAAAACCGTTGCAGGTAAACTACCCCTTTCCCTCAACCGATCTTCACCAAAAACAATAGGTCGCGAGAACTCTGCAAATCCGGGCTGTATGCAAAAAATTATTTGATTCTGTTTGAATTTGCGGCAGTTATCGTTTGCCATAGAAAAAAAATCTACAGACAGACAGACAGACAGACAGACAGACACACAGACAGACACACAGACACTTTTCGGAAAACGACTTTTTTTCATGTTTTGAGTGTAGTAGAATCAGAATCTGCAATAATCTCGAACACGATTTTTTTTGCCATCACCATACTTCCATTCCTTAAGGAATATGGAAGTAATATGGAAGTAAAAAATACGCTTGATAAAAAAACGTTGCAGGTAAACTACCCCTTTCTCTTAACCGATCTTCACCAAGATCAACAGATCTTGAGAACTCTACAATTCAGGGCTGTATGCGAAACATTATTTGATTCTGTTTGAATTTGCGGCTGTTATCGTTTGCCAAACAAACAAAAAAATATCGGTATGGAGAACCATACATGACTTCCATATTCTAAGATTTATATTTAAAATCATTTTCAGCCAAACAGCCAGGCTGTGCCTTACCTGCCTTTTTATTGCTGTATTAAATGAAAAATATTATATTACATTAAAATGAAAAAATTATAATTTTATTGCCTGGCAACAAAATTATTTTATTTTTAACAATTACCATTGTTTCAAAAAGTTTAAATAAATTTTCAAGTACTTTACTCTTGTTAAAACGTAAAAGGTTGCAGGTAAACTACCCCTTCCCCTTAACCGATCTTCACCAAAATCGAAAGTCATTGAGACCTCTACAATTCAGGGACGTATGCAAAAAATTATTTCATTCTGTTTGAATTTGCGGCTGTTATCGTTTGCCATAGAAAATACGCTTGATAAAAAAACGTTGCAGGTAAACTACCCCTTTCCCTTAACCGATATTCACCAAAAACAATAGGTCTTGAGTACTCTACAAATCAGGGCTGTATGCAAAACATTATTTGATTCTGTTTGAATTTCCGGCTGTTATCGTTTGCCATAGAAAATACCCTTGTTAAAAAAACGTTGCAGGTAAACTACCCCTTTCCCTCAACCGATCTTCACCAAAAACAATAGGTCTTGAGAAATCTACAATTCAGGGCTGTATGCGAAACATTATTTGATTCTGTTTGAATTTGCGGCTGTTATCGTTTGCCAAAAAAAAAAAATTTCCCTTGATAAAAAAAACCGTTGCAGGTAAACTACCCCTTCCCCTCAACCGATCTTCACCAAAAACAATAGGTCGCGAGTACTCTACAAATCAGGGCTGTATGCAAAAAATTATTTGATTCTGTTTGAATTTGCGGCAGTTGTCGTTTGCCATAGAAAATACGCATGATAAAAAACGTTGCTGGTAAACTACCCCTTCCCCTCAACCGATCTTCACCAAAAACAACAGGTCTTGAGTACTCTACAAATCAGGGCTGTATGCAGAAAATTATTTGATTCTGTTTGAATTTGCGGCTGTTATCGTTTGCCATAGAAAATACCCTTGTTAAAAAAACGTTGTAGGTAAACTACCCCTTTCCCTTAACCGATCTTCACCAAAAACAAAAGGTCTTGAGAACTCTACAATTTAGGGCTGTATGCAAATAATCTTTTCATTCTGTTTGAATTTGCGGCTGTTATCGTTTGCCATAAGAAATACCCTTGTTAAAACATAAAACGTTACTGGTAAACTACCCCTTTCCCTTAACCGATCTTCACCAAAAACAATCGGTCTTGCGAACTCTACAATTCAGGGCTGTATGCGAAACATTATTTGATTCTGTTTGAATTTGCGGCTGTTATCGTTTGCCAAACAAACAAAATTACCCTTGCTAAAAAAAAACCGTTGCAGGTAAACTACCCCTTTCCCTCAACCGATCTTCACCAAAAACAATAGGTCGCGAGAACTCTGCAAAACCGGGCTGTATGCAAAAAATTATTTGATTCTGTTTGAATTTGCGGCAGTTATCGTTTGCCATAGAAAAAAAATCTACAGACACACAGACACACAGACACACAGACAGACAGACAGACAGACAGACAGACAGACAGACAGACAGACAGACAGACACACAGACACTTTCGGAAAACGACTTTTTTTCATGTTTTGAGTGTAGTAGAATCAGAATCTGCAATAATCTCGAACACGATTTTTTTTGCCATCACCATACTTCCATTCCTTAAGGAATATGGAAGTAATTACCCTGCTAAAAAAAAATCGTTGCAGGTAAACTACCCCTTTCCCTCAACCGATCTTCACCAAAAACAATAGGTCGTGAGTACTCTACAAATCAGGGCTGTATGCAGAAAATTATTTGATTCTGTTTGAATTTGCGGCAGTTATCGTTTGCCATAGAAAAAAATACGCTTGATAAAAAAACGTTGCAGGTAAACTACCCCTTTCCCTTAACCGATCTTCACCAAAAACAATAGGTCTTGAGAACTCTACAATTTAGGGCTGTATGCAAATAATCTTTTGATTCTGTTTGAATTTGCGGCTGTTATCGTTTGCCATAGGAAATACCCTTGTTAAAACATAAAACGTTACAGGTAAACTACCCCTTTCCCTTAACCGATCTTCACCAAAATCAACAGACCTTGAGAACTCTACAATTCAGGGCTGTATGCGAAACATTATTTGATTCTGTTTGAATTTGCGGCTGTTATCGTTTGCCAAACAAACAAAATTACCCTGCTAAAAAAAAATCGTTGCGGGTAAAGGGTAAACTACCCCTTTCCCTCAACCGATCTTCACCAAAAACAATAGGTCGCGAGTACTATGCAAATCAGGACTGCATGCAAAAAATTATTTGATTCTGTTTGAATTTGCGGCAGTTATCGTTTGCCATAGAAAAAAAATCTACAGACAGACACACAGACAGACAGACAGACAGACAGACACACAGACACTTTTCGGAAAACGACTTTTTTTCATGTTTTGAGTGTAGTAGTATCAGAATCTGCAATAATCCCGAACACGATTTTTTTTGCCATCACCATACTTCCATTCCTTAAGGAATATGGAAGTAAAATTACCCTTGTAAAAAACCATTGCAGGTAAACTACCCCTTTCCCTTAACCGATTTTCATAAAAAATAATAGATCTTGAGTACTCTACAAATCAGAGCTGTATGCAAAACATTATTTGATTCTGTTTGAATTTGCGGCTGTTATCGTTTGCCATAGAAAATACCCTTGTTAAAACATAAAATGTTGCAGGTAAACTACCCCTTTCACTTAACCGATCTTCAACAAAATCAACAGACCTTGAGCTCTGTATAATTAAAAAAGGTATGCAGAAGAGTAGTTGATTCTGTTTTAATGTACGGCAGTTATCGTTCGTCATAAAAAAATTTACCCTTGTTAAAACATAAAATGTTGCAGGTAAACTACCCTATTCCCTTAACCGATCTTCACCAAAACCAACATGTCTTGGGAACTCTACAATTCAGGGCTGTATGCAAAATATTATTTGATTATGTTTGAATTTGCGGCTGTTATCGTTTGCCATAAAAAATAGACTTGTTAAAACAAAAAACGTGGCAGGTAAACTACCCCTTTCCCTTAACCGCTCTTCACCAAAAACGATAGGTCTTGAGTACTCTACAAATCAGGGCTGTATGCAAAAACTTGTTTGATTCTGTTTGAATTTGCGGCTCTTATCGTTTGCCATAGAAAATACCCTTTTCAAACATAAAACGTTGCCGGTAAACTACCCCTTCCCCTTAACCGATCTTCACCAAAAACAATAGGTCTTGAGAACTCTATAATTCAGGGCAGTATGCAAAAAATTATTTGATTATGTTATGAATTTGCGGCTGTTATCGTTTGCCATAACAAAAAAAATCTACAGATAGACAGACAGACAGACACACACACAGACACTTTTCGAAAAACGACTTTTTTTCATGTTTTGAGTGTAGTACAATCAGAATCTGCAATAATCTCGAACACGATTTTTTTTGCCATCACCATACTTCCATTTCCTTAAGGAACATGGAAGTAAAATATCGGTATGGAGAACCATACATGACTTCCATATTCTAAGATTTATATTTAAAATCATTTTCAGCCAAACAGCCAGGCTGTGTCTTACTTGCCTTTTTATTGCTGTATTAAATGAAAAATATTATATTACATTAAAATGAAAAAATTATAATTTTATTGCCTGGCAACAAAATTATTTTATTTTTAACAATAACCATTGTTTCAAAAAGTTTAAATAAATTTTCAAGTACTTTACTCTTGTTAAAACGTAAAAGGTTGCAGGTAAACTACCCCTTCCCCTTAACCGATCTTCACCAAAATCGAAAGTCATTGAGACCTCTACAATTCAGGGACGTATGCAAAACATTGTTTGATTCTGTTTGAATTTGCGGCTGTTATCGTTTTCCATAGAAAATACGCTTGATAAAAAAACGTTGCCGGTAAACTACCCCTTCCCCTTAACCGATCTTCACCAAAAACAATAGGTCTTGAGTACTCTACAAATCAGGGCTGTATGCAAAACATTATTTGATTCTGTTTGAATTTGCGGCTGTTATCGTTTGCCAAACAAACAAAATTACCCTTGTTAAAAAAACGTTGCAGGTAAACTACCCCTTTCCCTCAACCGATCTTCACCAAAAACAACAGGTCTTGCGAACTCTACAATTTAGGGCTGTATGCAAATAATCTTTTGATTCTGTTTGAATTTGCGGCTGTTATCGTTTGCCATAGGAAATACCCTTGTTAAAACATAAAACGTTACAGGTAAACTACCCCTTTCCCTTAACCGATCTTCACCAAAAACAACAAGTCTTGAGTACTCTACAAATCAGGGCTGTATGCAAAACATTATTTGATTCTGTTTGAATTTGCGGCTGTTATCGTTTGCCAAACAAACAAAATTACCCTTGTTAAAAAAACGTTGCAGGTAAACTACCCCTTTCCCTCAACCGATCTTCACCAAAAACAATAGGTCTTGAGAACTCTACAATTTAGGGCTGCATGCAAAAAATTATTTGATTCTGTTTGAATTTGCGGCAGTTATCGTTTGCCATAAAAAAAAAATCTACAGACAGACAGACAGACAGACAGAAAGACACACAGACACTTTTCGGAAAACGACTTTTTTTCATGTTTTGAGTGTAGTAGAATCAGAATCTGCAATAATCTCCAACACGATTTTTTTTGCCATCACCATACTTCCATTCCTTAAGGAATATGGAAGTAAAAAATACGCTTGATAAAAAAACGTTGCAGGTAAACTACCCCTTTCTCTTAACCGATCTTCACCAAGATCAACAGATCTTGAGAACTCTACAATTCAGGGCTGTATGCGAAACATTATTTGATTCTGTTTGAATTTGCGGCTGTTATCGTTTGCCAAACAAACAAAAAAATATCGGTATGGAGAACCATACATGACTTCCATATTCTAAGATTTATATTTAAAATCATTTTCAGCCAAACAGCCAGGCTGTGCCTTACCTGCCTTTTTATTGCTGTATTAAATGAAAAATATTATATTACATTAAAATGAAAAAATTATAATTTTATTGCCTGGCAACAAAATTATTTTATTTTTAACAATTACCATTGTTTCAAAAAGTTTAAATAAATTTTCAAGTACTTTACTCTTGTTAAAACGTAAAAGGTTGCAGGTAAACTACCCCTTCCCCTTAACCGATCTTCACCAAAATCGAAAGTCATTGAGACCTCTACAATTCAGGGACGTATGCAAAAAATTATTTCATTCTGTTTGAATTTGCGGCTGTTATCGTTTGCCATAGAAAATACGCTTGATAAAAAAACGTTGCCGGTAAACTACCCCTTCCCCTTAACCGATATTCACCAAAAACTAAAGGTCTTGAGAACTCTACAATTTAGGGCTGTATGCAAATAATCTTTTCATTCTGTTTGAATTTGCGGCTGTTATCGTTTGCCATAAGAAATACCCTTGTTAAAACATAAAACGTTACTGGTAAACTACCCCTTTCCCTTAACCGATCTTCACCAAAAACAATCGGTCTTGCGAACTCTACAATTCAGGGCTGTATGCGAAACATTATTTGATTCTGTTTGAATTTGCGGCTGTTATCGTTTGCCAAACAAACAAAATTACCCTTGCTAAAAAAAAACCGTTGCAGGTAAACTACCCCTTTCCCTCAACCGATCTTCACCAAAAACAATAGGTCGCGAGAACTCTGCAAAACCGGGCTGTATGCAAAAAATTATTTGATTCTGTTTGAATTTGCGGCAGTTATCGTTTGCCATAGAAAAAAAATCTACAGACACACAGACACACAGACACACAGACAGACAGACAGACAGACAGACAGACAGACAGACAGACAGACAGACACACAGACACTTTCGGAAAACGACTTTTTTTCATGTTTTGAGTGTAGTAGAATCAGAATCTGCAATAATCTCGAACACGATTTTTTTTGCCATCACCATACTTCCATTCCTTAAGGAATATGGAAGTAATTACCCTGCTAAAAAAAAATCGTTGCAGGTAAACTACCCCTTTCCCTCAACCGATCTTCACCAAAAACAATAGGTCGTGAGTACTCTACAAATCAGGGCTGTATGCAGAAAATTATTTGATTCTGTTTGAATTTGCGGCAGTTATCGTTTGCCATAGAAAAAAATACGCTTGATAAAAAAACGTTGCAGGTAAACTACCCCTTTCCCTTAACCGATCTTCACCAAAAACAATAGGTCTTGAGAACTCTACAATTTAGGGCTGTATGCAAATAATCTTTTGATTCTGTTTGAATTTGCGGCTGTTATCGTTTGCCATAGGAAATACCCTTGTTAAAACATAAAACGTTACAGGTAAACTACCCCTTTCCCTTAACCGATCTTCACCAAAATCAACAGACCTTGAGAACTCTACAATTCAGGGCTGTATGCGAAACATTATTTGATTCTGTTTGAATTTGCGGCTGTTATCGTTTGCCAAACAAACAAAATTACCCTGCTAAAAAAAAATCGTTGCGGGTAAAGGGTAAACTACCCCTTTCCCTCAACCGATCTTCACCAAAAACAATAGGTCGCGAGTACTATGCAAATCAGGACTGCATGCAAAAAATTATTTGATTCTGTTTGAATTTGCGGCAGTTATCGTTTGCCATAGAAAAAAAATCTACAGACAGACACACAGACAGACAGACAGACAGACAGACACACAGACACTTTTCGGAAAACGACTTTTTTTCATGTTTTGAGTGTAGTAGTATCAGAATCTGCAATAATCCCGAACACGATTTTTTTTGCCATCACCATACTTCCATTCCTTAAGGAATATGGAAGTAAAATTACCCTTGTAAAAAACCATTGCAGGTAAACTACCCCTTTCCCTTAACCGATTTTCATAAAAAATAATAGATCTTGAGTACTCTACAAATCAGAGCTGTATGCAAAACATTATTTGATTCTGTTTGAATTTGCGGCTGTTATCGTTTGCCATAGAAAATACCCTTGTTAAAACATAAAATGTTGCAGGTAAACTACCCCTTTCACTTAACCGATCTTCAACAAAATCAACAGACCTTGAGCTCTGTATAATTAAAAAAGGTATGCAGAAGAGTAGTTGATTCTGTTTTAATGTACGGCAGTTATCGTTCGTCATAAAAAAATTTACCCTTGTTAAAACATAAAATGTTGCAGGTAAACTACCCTATTCCCTTAACCGATCTTCACCAAAACCAACATGTCTTGGGAACTCTACAATTCAGGGCTGTATGCAAAATATTATTTGATTATGTTTGAATTTGCGGCTGTTATCGTTTGCCATAAAAAATAGACTTGTTAAAACAAAAAACGTGGCAGGTAAACTACCCCTTTCCCTTAACCGCTCTTCACCAAAAACGATAGGTCTTGAGTACTCTACAAATCAGGGCTGTATGCAAAAACTTGTTTGATTCTGTTTGAATTTGCGGCTCTTATCGTTTGCCATAGAAAATACCCTTTTCAAACATAAAACGTTGCCGGTAAACTACCCCTTCCCCTTAACCGATCTTCACCAAAAACAATAGGTCTTGAGAACTCTATAATTCAGGGCAGTATGCAAAAAATTATTTGATTATGTTATGAATTTGCGGCTGTTATCGTTTGCCATAACAAAAAAAATCTACAGATAGACAGACAGACAGACACACACACAGACACTTTTCGAAAAACGACTTTTTTTCATGTTTTGAGTGTAGTACAATCAGAATCTGCAATAATCTCGAACACGATTTTTTTTGCCATCACCATACTTCCATTTCCTTAAGGAACATGGAAGTAAAATATCGGTATGGAGAACCATACATGACTTCCATATTCTAAGATTTATATTTAAAATCATTTTCAGCCAAACAGCCAGGCTGTGTCTTACTTGCCTTTTTATTGCTGTATTAAATGAAAAATATTATATTACATTAAAATGAAAAAATTATAATTTTATTGCCTGGCAACAAAATTATTTTATTTTTAACAATAACCATTGTTTCAAAAAGTTTAAATAAATTTTCAAGTACTTTACTCTTGTTAAAACGTAAAAGGTTGCAGGTAAACTACCCCTTCCCCTTAACCGATCTTCACCAAAATCGAAAGTCATTGAGACCTCTACAATTCAGGGACGTATGCAAAACATTGTTTGATTCTGTTTGAATTTGCGGCTGTTATCGTTTTCCATAGAAAATACGCTTGATAAAAAAACGTTGCCGGTAAACTACCCCTTCCCCTTAACCGATCTTCACCAAAAACAATAGGTCTTGAGTACTCTACAAATCAGGGCTGTATGCAAAACATTATTTGATTCTGTTTGAATTTGCGGCTGTTATCGTTTGCCAAACAAACAAAATTACCCTTGTTAAAAAAACGTTGCAGGTAAACTACCCCTTTCCCTCAACCGATCTTCACCAAAAACAACAGGTCTTGCGAACTCTACAATTTAGGGCTGTATGCAAATAATCTTTTGATTCTGTTTGAATTTGCGGCTGTTATCGTTTGCCATAGGAAATACCCTTGTTAAAACATAAAACGTTACAGGTAAACTACCCCTTTCCCTTAACCGATCTTCACCAAAAACAACAAGTCTTGAGTACTCTACAAATCAGGGCTGTATGCAAAACATTATTTGATTCTGTTTGAATTTGCGGCTGTTATCGTTTGCCAAACAAACAAAATTACCCTTGTTAAAAAAACGTTGCAGGTAAACTACCCCTTTCCCTCAACCGATCTTCACCAAAAACAATAGGTCTTGAGAACTCTACAATTTAGGGCTGCATGCAAAAAATTATTTGATTCTGTTTGAATTTGCGGCAGTTATCGTTTGCCATAAAAAAAAAATCTACAGACAGACAGACAGACAGACAGAAAGACACACAGACACTTTTCGGAAAACGACTTTTTTTCATGTTTTGAGTGTAGTAGAATCAGAATCTGCAATAATCTCCAACACGATTTTTTTTGCCATCACCATACTTCCATTCCTTAAGGAATATGGAAGTAAAAAATACGCTTGATAAAAAAACGTTGCAGGTAAACTACCCCTTTCTCTTAACCGATCTTCACCAAGATCAACAGATCTTGAGAACTCTACAATTCAGGGCTGTATGCGAAACATTATTTGATTCTGTTTGAATTTGCGGCTGTTATCGTTTGCCAAACAAACAAAAAAATATCGGTATGGAGAACCATACATGACTTCCATATTCTAAGATTTATATTTAAAATCATTTTCAGCCAAACAGCCAGGCTGTGCCTTACCTGCCTTTTTATTGCTGTATTAAATGAAAAATATTATATTACATTAAAATGAAAAAATTATAATTTTATTGCCTGGCAACAAAATTATTTTATTTTTAACAATTACCATTGTTTCAAAAAGTTTAAATAAATTTTCAAGTACTTTACTCTTGTTAAAACGTAAAAGGTTGCAGGTAAACTACCCCTTCCCCTTAACCGATCTTCACCAAAATCGAAAGTCATTGAGACCTCTACAATTCAGGGACGTATGCAAAAAATTATTTCATTCTGTTTGAATTTGCGGCTGTTATCGTTTGCCATAGAAAATACGCTTGATAAAAAAACGTTGCCGGTAAACTACCCCTTCCCCTTAACCGATATTCACCAAAAACAATAGGTCTTGAGTACTCTACAAATCAGGGCTGTATGCAAAACATTATTTGATTCTGTTTGAATTTCCGGCTGTTATCGTTTGCCATAGAAAATACCCTTGTTAAAAAAACGTTGCAGGTAAACTACCCCTTTCCCTCAACCGATCTTCACCAAAAACAATAGGTCTTGAGAAATCTACAATTCAGGGCTGTATGCGAAACATTATTTGATTCTGTTTGAATTTGCGGCTGTTATCGTTCGCCAAAAAAAAAAATTTCCCTTGATAAAAAAAACCGTTGCAGGTAAACTACCCCTTCCCCTCAACCGATCTTCACCAAAAACAATAGGTCGCGAGTACTCTACAAATCAGGGCTGTATGCAAAAAATTATTTGATTCTGTTTGAATTTGCGGCAGTTGTCGTTTGCCATAGAAAATACCCTTGTTAAAAAAACGTTGTAGGTAAACTACCCCTTTCCCTTAACCGATCTTCACCAAAAACAAAAGGTCTTGAGAACTCTACAATTTAGGGCTGTATGCAAATAATCTTTTCATTCTGTTTGAATTTGCGGCTGTTATCGTTTGCCAAACAAACAAAATTACCCTTGCTAAAAAAAAACCGTTGCAGGTAAACTACCCCTTTCCCTTAACCGATCTTCACCAAAAACAATAGGTCTTGAGTACTCTACAAATCAGGGCTGTATGCAAAACATTATTTGATTCTGTTTGAATTTGCGGCTGTTATCTTTTGCCAAACAAACAAAATTACCCTTGTTAAAAAAACGTTGCAGGTAAACTACCCCTTTCCCTCAACCGATCTTCACCAAAAACAATAGGTCTTGAGAACTCTACAATTTAGGGCTGTATGCAAATAATCTTTTGATTCTGTTTGAATTTGCGGCTGTTATCGTTTGCCATAGGAAATACCCTTGTTAAAACATAAAACGTTACAGGTAAACTACCCCTTTCCCTTAACCGATCTTCACCAAAATCAACAGACCTTGAGAACTCTACAATTCAGGGCTGTATGCGAAACATTATTTGATTCCGTTTGAATTTGCGGCTGTTATCGTTTGCCAAACAAACAAAATTACCCTGCTAAAAAAAAATCGTTGCGGGTAAACTACCCCTTTCCCTCAACCGATCTTCACCAAAAACAATAGGTCGCGAGTACTATGCAAATCAGGACTGCATGCAAAAAATTATTTGATTCTGTTTGAATTTACGGCAGTTATCGTTTGCCATAGAAAAAAAATCTACAGACAGACACACAGACAGACAGACAGACAGACAGACACACAGACACTTTTCGGAAAACGACTTTTTTTCATGTTTTGAGTGTAGTAGTATCAGAATCTGCAATAATCCCGAACACGATTTTTTTTGCCATCACCATACTTCCATTCCTTAAGGAATATGGAAGTAAAATTACCCTTGTAAAAAACCATTGCAGGTAAACTACCCCTTTCCCTTAACCGATTTTCATAAAAAATAATAGATCTTGAGTACTCTACAAATCAGAGCTGTATGCAAAACATTATTTGATTCTGTTTGAATTTGCGGCTGTTATCGTTTGCCATAGAAAATACCCTTGTTAAAACATAAAATGTTGCAGGTAAACTACCCCTTTCACTTAACCGATCTTCAACAAAATCAACAGACCTTGAGCTCTGTATAATTTAAAAAGGTATGCAGAAGAGTAGTTGATTCTGTTTTAATGTACGGCAGTTATCGTTCGTCATAAAAAAATTTACCCTTGTTAAAACATAAAATGTTGCAGGTAAACTACCCTATTCCCTTAACCGATCTTCACCAAAACCAACATGTCTTGGGAATTCTACAATTCAGGGCTGTATGCAAAATATTATTTGATTATGTTTGAATTTGCGGCTGTTATCGTTTGCCATAAAAAATAGACTTGTTAAAACAAAAAACGTGGCAGGTAAACTACCCCTTTCCCTTAACCGCTCTTCACCAAAAACGATAGGTCTTGAGTACTCTACAAATCAGGGCTGTATGCAAAAACTTGTTTGATTCTGTTTGAATTTGCGGCTCTTATCGTTTGCCATAGAAAATACCCTTTTCAAACATAAAACGTTGCCGGTAAACTACCCCTTCCCCTTAACCGATCTTCACCAAAAACAATAGGTCTTGAGAACTCTATAATTCAGGGCAGTATGCAAAAAATTATTTGATTATGTTTTGAATTTGCGGCTGTTATCGTTTGCCATAACAAAAAAAATCTACAGATAGACAGACAGACAGACACACACACAGACACTTTTCGAAAAACGACTTTTTTTCATGTTTTGAGTGTAGTACAATCAGAATCTGCAATAATCTCGAACACGATTTTTTTTGCCATCACCATACTTCCATTTCCTTAAGGAACATGGAAGTAAAATATCGGTATGGAGAACCATACATGACTTCCATATTCTAAGATTTATATTTAAAATCATTTTCAGCCAAACAGCCAGGCTGTGTCTTACTTGCCTTTTTATTGCTGTATTAAATGAAAAATATTATATTACATTAAAATGAAAAAATTATAATTTTATTGCCTGGCAACAAAATTATTTTATTTTTAACAATTACCATTGTTTCAAAAAGTTTAAATAAATTTTCAAGTACTTTACTCTTGTTAAAACGTAAAAGGTTGCAGGTAAACTACCCCTTCCCCTTAACCGATCTTCACCAAAATCGAAAGTCATTGAGACCTCTACAATTCAGGGACGTATGCAAAAAATTGTTTGATTCTGTTTGAATTTGCGGCTGTTATCGTTTGCCATAGAAAATACGCTTGATAAAAAAACGTTGCCGCTAAACTACCCCTTCCCCTTAACCGATCTTCACCAAAAACAATAGGTCTTGAGTACTCTACAAATCAGGGCTGTATGCAAAACATTATTTGATTCTGTTTGAATTTGCGGCTGTTATCGTTTGCCATAGAAAATACCCTTGTTAAAAAAACGTTGCAGGTAAACTACCCCTTTCCCTCAACCGATCTTCACCAAAAACAATAGGTCTTGAGAACTCTACAATTTAGGGCTGCATGCAAATAATCTTTTGATTCTGTTTGAATTTGCGGCTGTTATCGTTTGCCATAGGAAATACCCTTGTTAAAACATAAAACGTTACAGGTAAACTACCCCTTTCCCTTAACCGATCCTCACCAAAAACAATAGGTCTTGAGTACTCTAGAAATCAGGGCTGTATGCAAAACATTATTTGATTCTGTTTGAATTTGCGGCTGTTATCGTTTGCCAAACAAACAAAATTACCCTTGTTAAAAAAACGTTGCAGGTAAACTACCCCTTTCCCTCAACCGATCTTCACCAAAAACAATAGGTCTTGAGAACTCTACAATTTAGGGCTGTATGCAAATAATCTTTTGATTCTGTTTGAATTTGCGGCTGTTATCGTTTGCCATAGGAAATACCCTTGTTAAAACATAAAACGTTACTGGTAAACTACCCCTTTCCCTTAACCGATCTTCACCAAAATCAACAGATCTTGAGAACTCTACAATTCAGGGCTGTATGCGAAACATTATTTGATTCTGTTTGAATTTGCGGCTGTTATCGTTTGCCAAACAAACAAAATTACCCTTGCTAAAAAAAAAACCGTTGCAGGTAAACTACCCCTTTCCCTCAACCGATCTTCACCAAAAACAATAGGTCGCGAGTAATCTGCAAATCCGGGCTGCATGCAAAAAATTATTTGATTCTGTTTGAATTTGCTGCAGTTATCGTTTGCCATAGAAAAAAAATCTACAGACAGACACACAGACAGACAGACAGACAGACAGACAGACAGACAGACAGACAGACAGACAGACAGACAGACACACAGACACTTTTCGGAAAACGACTTTTTTTCATGTTTTGAGTGTAGTAGAATCAGAATCTGCAATAATCTCGAACACGATTTTTTTTGCCATCACCATACTTCCATTCCTTAAGGAATATGGAAGTAAAAAATACGCTTGATAAAAAAACGTTGCAGGTAAACTACCCCTTTCTCTTAACCGATCTTCACCAAAATCAACAGATCTTGAGAACTCTACAATTCAGGGCTGTATGCGAAACATTATTTGATTCTGTTTGAATTTGCGGCTGTTATCGTTTGCCAAACAAACAAAATTACCCTGCTAAAAAAAAATGGTTGCAGGTAAACTACCCCTTTCCCTCAACCGATCTTCACCAAAAACAATAGGTCGTGAGTACTCTACAAATCAGGGCTGTATGCAGAAAATTATTTGATTCTGTTTGAATTTGCGGCAGTTATCGTTTGCCATAGAAAAAAATACGCTTGATAAAAAAACGTTGCAGGTAAACTACCCCTTTCCCTTAACCGATCTTCACCAAAATCAACAGATCTTGAGAACTCTACAATTCAGGGGTGTATGCGAAACATTATTTGATTCTGTTTGAATTTGCGGCTGTTATCGTTTGCCAAACAAACAAAATTACCCTGCTAAAAAAAAAATCGTTGCTGGTAAACTACCCCTTTCCCTCAAACGATCTTCACCAAAAACAATAGGTCGTGAGTACTCTACAAATCAGGGCTGTATGCAGAAAATTATTTGATTCTGTTTGAATTTGCGGCAGTTATCGTTTGCCATAGAAAACTAGACAAGAAATAATAGGCAAAAGTATATAGCGTATGAACAGAAATTATTACCTGAGTGAAAACAAATGGTTGCTGGTTGTCTCAAATTCCAGGAAAACCTCTTAAGAAAACGGGATTTTCAAGAAAAACATGCAGTCATAGGCATACTACCCTGAATGTTACTGAATTTATAGTGTGGCAACAGTACCCACCCAATCTGGACACTAATAACCGTAAATAATTAAAATGAATTTAGAATTAAAACAATGCCAGCAAACAATAAAATAAGAAATAAATAACATAAAAGCCGTTTCCGTACGAATTATTTTTATTATTCGAAGAAGAAATTGTTTTATTTCGATAAATTATTTATTGCTCCATGTGTTTAAAATTCGAAACTTCTTCCTCAAATGGTAACAGATAAAAATCTTACAGGCATGGAGGTACTCGGACACCGAGCTGTCAAATGGCCATATCTTTTAAATTTAGCCATAAATAAAATTATAAGAGAAATTACTTGGATTTCGTTGTCTATGACGTGTCCGTTACTTACCTAGATATAAAGTGAACTTTATGTTCCGAGTCGGTAGTGAAATAATTATATCAAGAGAAATTACATTAACAATTTTTGTATTATTTTACCAGCTCGTTTTCTACATATTTAATTCTATGCATGCGCATTCATTCGGACGCATGGATGAACAAGCGGCTGATGTCCACCGTGAACAGCGCTAACCAGTAACGCACTGAATATTTCCTCGCACGACCGATGTTTTTATTTAAACATTATGCATTAATTATCTTCAAAACGTTCAATTCATATACGTATGTTCACAAAATGTTCGGACAGCAGTTATGTCCCACGAATTTCCGAACACATATTGTATTAGAAGTTTGGATTACTTTTAAAACCCAGAATATTTTCCATTTAAAAATTTTTATCATTTCACGAATATTAGAAGGTACCGTATTAACAAACAAGGCACAGAAGACTGATACCGTCATATTTCAGATTGGTCTGCACGATAATACTGACAAAATTAAAACCGGATGGATATACTTGTTGAGATGCGGCTGAAAATCAGGTCACCAATAGTGTTCTCATTTAGGGCAAACATACCAGAATTCTACTGATTAATACCATATTTTTCTTAGTCATTAACTCTACAATGTCTTCTCGGATCATCATACTTCTTTCATACATTCGTTTCTGTACGCTGTATATTTTCTTTTTGCTTCTTTTATCAAGATGTATTACGAATGACGCTTATATAATTCCCTACTTGTAATCAAGAGATAACTTTGTGCTTTCTCGCTTTCAACATGCTCATTTTCATCATCAGAACTGAAAGTACTCTACTTCAAACAAAAAACTATTGTTCTGTGATGGTAACCAAAAGCGTAGCATGTGTTAACATAATGACTTAAGTCGAGGTCGAACACGATGTAAACACGTGGTACTTCTCCACTACCACCGAAGAAGAAACAAGACGCTTCTTAATTTGTGACACTCCTTAGTTTACTGTTGCTATCAAACTAAAACAACTGCCATTCACATATTACATAGGCCTAACGACGAACGAACACCCACAAGAGACAAATCAGAATTTGCTTTTCTGAAATCCTTCTTACACACTGGTACGAAAAACTTTTTAAGTTGTGTGTTATCCATACGAATAACTTAAAAAGCGCGTTTCCCAATATTTCACGCATTTCTATGTCCTGATTACTTTATGTATGTGCAACGTGCATACTCCATAGTGAAGATTCTCTTGTCTGAATGCATCCTTCTAAAGTTTCGAGACGTTATATAGCTTAAAAAAAAAAAAAAGGTTCAATTGATATTTAATAAAGATGAAATATTAAATACAGAACAGTGACTTATACTTTCAAAAGTAGTTTCTTTAAATATATATTTTAAATATATAGCTTATTACGCCATTAACTTAGTGAAACACGCCAGTGACAGTTTTCTTCACTACAATACTCTTACGATGTACCTAACAGGGAACCTACTGTGAACTGTATCGTGGTGACAACCCTTATACATACCACTCACTTTACAGAAACTATAAAATTGTAAACTGTAAATTACTTTACAGAAATAGTAAAAAAATAAATAATATTGTTTTCTTCCGAATTTACAACCATACCACGTATAATTTTTAAAACCATACAAATAGGCGAAATAATTTTACATATTTATTTTAAGAAAGTGTACGACTTTTTAGAAACTGTAATGATTTTAAAATGAAAAATTACTATGCCGACTTTAATAATCTTGTGACAGGCATACTCCCCTGGTTTGAAATGAGATCTGTTTAGTAGTCCCAGAGATTGTGCGGAGTCGATTTAATAAAAGAACCTAAATATCGGTATGGAGAACCATACATGACTTCCATATTCTAAGATTTATATTTAAAAACATTTTCGGAATGAAATATTACCATAGAAACTACTTCTTTCTACTTACTGCTTCAGCCTTAACCACAGTACTGTGGTCACTAACGTATACCACCTCACGTTATCGCACTCGATTTTCACTGATGATGGAAGTCGATGGCATGCCGAAATGTCTGGTTTTGTAGAAAACATTGGACTACGGCCAAATATCCCGGGAAGGAATTTTAACAAAAACTACTTCTTTGTTGCCGATAACGTTGTACACATATATATCAGTGGCGAAGTTACATGGAGGCAATTGAGGCAATGCCTACCCTAACAAATTCTGTAGAATAAAAATTATAAATACATATGAACTACATAACGTAAAGATTATACATTGTTACTGTGACTGTCAAATTTATTAAACTGAAACGTGCTTTATTGAGCGACCGCTAGATGGTGACAGGTGAGATTCGGCATAGTTCGTTTAAAGCGAATGAGGCAACCTGAACTTGCCTCAGCGTTTTTTGTATACATCGTATGTAAGCAATGTAGTGGTGTGATAGGGAAGTGTAGGGAGGGGGGATTGTCCCGCGCTGTACACATAGAGCGTTGAGGCATGCCTCACTTCTGTGGTCCAAACAGTTAAGTTAAAGCGCCTGTGTTGTTTCTAAGTGTTTATTTTATGCGGTTATTAAAAGTGTCACTGTTATTCCGCTGAACTAACAGATGATCAAGATTGTTATTTGAATTATTTGTAACATTAAACATATATATAGAAACTAACCAAGTTTAAAAATTTGAAGTTCAATCAGTTGTATTATTGTGTATGACTAATACAAGGATTGTTCAATAGACACACGTATAGAGCTGTAAAGCATTTTTTATTCAACGATTTTAAAAGAAGTCTCCAATAACATTAAGACATGAGTTCCACTGTTGCGCTAACCTGTAGATTCCCTGCTAGTAAAATTCTTACGGCTGTTTGTGGAACCATACGGTTACAGCAAACTCTACCTCAGCGTCCGATTTGACCCACCGTCCTTTTAGTGATTCCTTAAAAAAAATTTAAGATAAGATTTTTGCCTACCCATTCATTAACTACTAGCTTCGCCAGTAGGCAAATTGATGTCCATTTTTTCGGCTTGCACGCGTTATGTTGGTGTGGGTTTCGGCACTTTCCATTTAAAAAGCGTGCAAACGTAAGAAAATAAACATGAGTGAGGCCAGAAATAACATGAATTGTGTGTTTGTGTCTTACCTGCCTTTTTATTGCCGTATTAAATGAAAAATATTATATTACATTAAAATTAAAAAATTTTAATTTTATTGCCTGGCAACAAAATTATTTTATTTTTAACAATTACCATTGTTTCAAAAAGTTTAAATAAATTTGCAAGTACTTTACTCTTGTTAAAACGTAAAAGGTTGCAGGTAAACTACCCCTTCCCCTTAACCGATCTTCACCAAAATCGAAAGTCCTTGAGACCTCTACAATTCAGGGATGTGTGCAAAAAATTATTTGATTCTGTTTGCATTTGCGGCTGTTATCGTTTGCCATAGAAAATCGCTTGATAAAAAAACGGAGCAGGTAAACTACCCCTTCCCCTTAACCGATCTTCACCAAAAACAATAGGTCTTGAGTACTCTACAAATCAGGGCTGTATGCAAAACATTATTTGATTCTGTTTGAATTTGCGGCTGTTATCGTTTGCCATAGAAAATAAAACGTAAAAGGTTGCAGGTAAACTACCCCTTCCCCTTAACCGATCTTCACCAAAAACAATAGGTCTTGAGTACTCTACAAATCAGGACTGTATGCAAAACATTATTTGATTCTGTTTGAATTTGCGGCTGTTATCGTTTGCCATATAAAATACCCTTGTTAAAAAAACGTTGCAGGTAAACTACCCCTTTCCCTCAACCGATCTTCACCAAAAACAATAGGTCTTGAGAAATCTACAATTCAGGGCTGTATGCGAAACATTATTTGATTCTGTTTGAATTTGCGGCTGTTATCGTTTGCCAAAAAAAAAAAAATTTCCCTTGATAAAAAAAACCGTTGCAGGTAAACTACCCCTTCCCCTCAACCGATCTTCACCAAAAACAATAGGTCGCGAGTACTCTACAAATCAGGGCTGTATGCAAAAAATTATTTGATTCTGTTTGAATTTGCGGCAGTTGTCGTTTGCCATAGAAAATACGCATGATAAAAAACGTTGCTGGTAAACTACCCCTTCCCCTCAACCGATCTTCACCAAAAACAATAGGTCTTGAGTACTCTACAAATAAGGGCTGTATGCAGAAAATTATTTGATTCTGTTTGAATTTGCGGCTGTTATCGTTTGCCATAGAAAATACCCTTGTTAAAAAAACGTTGTAGGTAAACTACCCCTTTCCCTTAACCGATCTTCACCAAAAACAAAAGGTATTGAGAACTCTACAATTTAGGGCTGTATGCAAATAATCTTTTCATTCTGTTTGAATTTGCGGCTGTTATCGTTTGCCATAGAATATACCCTTGTTAAAACATAAAACGTTACAGGTAAACTACCCCTTTCCCTTAACCGATCTTCACCAAAAACAATAGGTCTTGAGAACTCTACAATTCAGGGCTGTATGCGAAACATTATTTGATTCTGTTTGAATTTGCGGCTGTTATCGTTTGCCAAACAAACAAAATTTCCCTTGCTAAAAAAAAACCGTTGCAGGTAAACTACCCCTTTCCCTCAACCGATCTTCACCAAAAACAATAGGTCGCGAGAACTCTGCAAAACCGGGCTGTATGCAAAAAATTATTTGATTCTGTTTGAATTTGCGGCAGTTATCGTTTGCCATAGAAAAAAAATCTACAGACAGACAGACAGACAGACAGACAGACAGACAGACACACAGACACACAGACACACAGACACTTTTCGGAAAACGACTTTTTTTCATGTTTTGAGTGTAGTAGAATCAGAATCTGCAATAATCTCGAACACGATTTTTTTTGCCATCACCATACTTCCATCCTTAAGGAATATGGAAGTAAAAATACGCTTGATAAAAAAACGTTGCAGGTAAACTACCCCTTTCCCTTAACCGATCTTCACCAAAAACAATAGGTCTTGAGAACTCTACAATTTAGGGCTGTATGCAAATAATCTTTTGATTCTGTTTGAATTTGCGGCTGTTATCGTTTGCCATAGGAAATACCCTTGTTAAAACATAAAACGTTACAGGTAAACTACCCCTTTCCCTTAACCGATCTTCACCAAAATCAACAGACCTTGAGAACTCTACAATTCAGGGCTGTATGCGAAACATTATTTGATTCTGTTTGAATTTGCGGCTGTTATCGTTTGCCAAACAAACAAAATTACCCTGCTAAAAAAAAATCGTTGCGGGTAAACTACCCCTTTCCCTCAACCGATCTTCACCAAAAACAATAGGTCGCGAGTACTATGCAAATCAGAGCTGCATGCAAAAAATTATTTGATTCTGTTTGAATTTGCGGCAGTTATCGTTTGCCATAGAAAAAAAATCTACAGACAGACACACAGACAGACAGACAGGCAGACAGACAGACAGACAGACACACAGACACTTTTCGGAAAACGACTTTTTTTCATGTTTTGAGTGCAGTAGTATCAGAATCTGCAATAATCCCGAACACGATTTTTTTTGCCATCACCATACTTCCATTCCTTAAGGAATATGGAAGTAAAACAGCAGTAAAACTTAAGCTTAATAGATAAAATAATACCGACAATCCAGTGTCTACAAAGAAAATGGAAGGTAACTTTACTCTAAATTACTTAATAACTCGTAATTAAAGGGCGAAAATAATTTAAAAAATAGGAATATATAATTTTTTTAATGTGAAAAATCTACTTATGATATTTCCCTCCGAGAACTGTTACTGCTACAATAGATGGAAAGGTTGTCTGATGGCACGAGCATCTGCTCTTCGAAGTGTAGGCCTACTTATGTACGAGCAAATGCTGTTGTTACATATTTCAGCCGGAAAGCAACTGCACCGCCACACCCACAAGTAGCTCGCATGTACTTGACAGGCAGCCGACGTACAGTTGATTGCATGCTCAAGAGCAGATGGTTGTAAATGAATACTAAGGCCGCGTATACACATGCGAGCTGAGCGGTTCAGGAGCAGCTCGCGAGCGCAGTGTGGACGGTGTCTCGGGGGCTCGTGAGGCGCTCGTTCGCTGCTCGGGCCGTTCCGGAGAAAGTCGGTCCGAGGGACGAACACAAAGGGATTCGAAGTACCAGTGTGGACGTCGTTGTGGTAACATTCTCTGTGCCCGCGAACAACACGTGATTTCGTTGGTGTAGTTCAATGATGGCCGAGTGGACTGATGAAGAGGCTCTTCAGCTCATAGAAGTGTACAAAACCAAATCGTTATTATGGGATCCAAAACATCCGCAACATTTTAAAAAGAACTTGAAAGAAGACGCGTGGAAGGAGATAGCCAGTGAATTGGGGCTAGACAGATCTAGTGTTGATTGCAAAAACAAAATAGTGAGTTTGTTGGCTTCCTACCGAAGAGAGAAGAACAAGACTAAAAAAACTCAAAGTACAGGGAAAGGTAAGGTTTGGTTTTTTATTATTTATTTTGTAATAATTTTCTGCATGACGTTCTATTTGTTACTTTTGATATAATTATTTACGATACAGATTTTTGTAAAATTACAAATTTTTGTAAAATTACAAATTTTTGTAAAAATAAAAATTTTTGTCAATGTAGACACCTAAAATTTTTTATATAATGCAATTTAACATATGTTTATATGGAAAGCTGTCTGTGTTTGTACGTGTTTTCTCATTTACTAAAGTTCATATAAAAGTTTCTTTGTAACACCCTTTTTAGTGCAAATCTCCCTTAACTATTATGATTCTTATAGAAACATGATTGGTATTTGTATTTATATTCATTTTTTTCTTCCAGGAACAACGGAAGTGTACGTCAGTCGGTGGTTCGCCTATGAAGCGTTTCAGTTCCTCAGTGACAGAGATGAGCCAAGGAAAAGAATGAACACTGTAAGTAAAAATAAAAATCATATATGTATTATAGACATAATTGTATGGGAAAAGAAATTTTACATGCATGGGTTTGACTGGTTACATATGTCAAATAATCATAAACATCATAGTTATTTCAAGTAGACTTTATGCTATATGATGGCTTGAGAAAAAAAAACAATGTTCACTCATCAATGTTCATTAAGTACTTCAGTTCAAGCATACTCATGTTGCCATGTTACTGCTCCCTCTTTCAAGCAATAATCGGCAATTTCATTTCTAATTGCCTTACAGTACTTCACAGATTTTCGGGGTGTTCTCCTTAATGGAGGTCATGGAGGTCATTGCTTGGTCCTTTCTCCACGATCCCTCAATCAAAACTCCGTTCTCTTCGTAGTCTAGAGAACCAGGTGTTGTGTACAAGTTGGGTGAGTTTGCCCTAAGATAGTTATGTAGTATAACGATGGACATTACAACTAACTCTGCTTTGTTGGGCTCCAATAGCATTGGTTTCCTTAGAACGCGAAACACTGTACTGGATATGCCAAATGCGTTCTCTACGACCTGGCGGGCTCTGCTCAAGCGATAGTTGAAAACTCTCTCGGCAGATCCTTTAGCATGATCTCCTGCGAAGGGTTTCATAAGATTTTCGGCAAGAGAAAACGCACTATCACCAACAAAAAAAATATGGCACTTTTTTCTTACGCCCTGTAAGTGTTTCGGGTGGAGGGAGTCCGATTGTTTTATCTTCAATCATACTATACAACTTGCACTCCTTAAAAACACCACCATCGGAAATTCTTCCTTGACAGCCAATGTCAGCAAATAAAAAGTTGTAACTCCGTCAACAAGGGCAAATAACACAATACTAAAGTGTCCTTTGTAGTTGAAGAAATTACTGGCTGAATTGATGGGAGCTTGCAAAAGTACGTGCTTGCCATCGATAGCATCAACACAGTGAGGCAGATTCCATTCTGTAACAAATATCTCCTCTACGTCCTTCCATCCTGGGGGCGTTTTTGGGAGCTGAAACAAAAGACATGCTTAACCGTAGACTTGGCAGTCACAATAGCTCTGTAATGACAGGCCAATAATTTTGAAGTTATTGCAGAGAAATTTTTAAAAATTCTTAAAAAATATAAATATGCTTTAAACAAAGTTTTATTATATTTAAAAATAAAAACGTGTTCATATTTTAAAAAAAAATCTCATTCTCATGATTTTCGTAAGTTACAGGAAAACACTGTGGGATCCATCAACGATAACAGAGACGTACAAGCCGAAGAGGAAGAAGAACAGGGCGAGGAAAACGATGCACAGATTTCTGATGATCCTTCCAACCTCAATACTTCAAGCCTTCCAACCCCAAAACGACCGAAGACTGGACGACAACGTGATCGCACTTCGACTATGATGACGAGCGCTTTGAACATATTGAAAACCGCATCAAGTAATTTAAACAAACCGGCGACTGAAACGGACGAGATGACCTCTTTTTTTAACTACGTCTCACAAAAATCCAAAAACTATTCACCTGCAACCAAGATAGGGGTGCAGCACGCAATATCTGAAATAATTACGAAAGCCGATCGAGGGTTTTATGATTGGAATTTGGACAACACCCACTATCGTCCCCATCAGCAGATGCAACCGTATGGACCGCAAGGACCAGCACAAGGTTATCCAAACTGTGACACAACTTTACCTCATGTATCTGTACCCCACCATGGTTTAGAGGTACAACCAAACTACACAGATTTAGCTCCAGCTTCACAGGCCCGTTCTACAGTACTGACATCGCCCACTGAATCTTACAGCGGAGAGTCAACGGTTGCAGGTATCGAAGATTATATTTAATTTAGTATTAAGTTTTAATTTGCAAGTTGCGCAATAGCCTAAGTGGCCATGTTCAATTATTACCAATTTTCCTAACATAACAATATTATTAAAAGATTTTTTTCAAATGTCAACAATAATTACTTTGTAAACGGTAATACATTTTAAATAAAAGCCGTGCTTTCATAAACAAATAGCCTAATTATTTATTTTATTACCTTAATATACTCCTTTAAGTTTTCAACAATAGCTGCACATACTTCTGGTACAATTTTTGATATTGCTTGCTTGGAAATCCGGAACAAATATTGAAGGCTGGTGAAGGAGTCGCCTGTTGCAAGGAATCTTAATGTAACAACCAACCTGAAATAACACATTTTCAAATAGAGTTGTAAACAAGGTATACTTAATGGTAATAAATATAATACTCATTGTTTAAAAAACAATAGTTGAAAGGGTGAGTTAATGAAGGGGCTGTGTAACATGGAAGTATGTTTAAATGTTTTAAAAACTTAAAAATCAGTTTTTGACTTTCAGAAATATGTAGAAACCAATGGTACATTAGAAAAGAAAAACAAAATTAGTCTGCAACCCAGTTGGTCTAATTGACATGGATTGACCAAGGAAAAAGGCTATAAATTGCTTACCTGTCTTGCACTAAAAAAAATCGGGGCGCGCATGTATGTTTCCTTCTTCGATATGAGTGGTCCTACTTTATTAATTAGATCCTCAAAATCACTCGGAGACATTCTTGTAAACTTCTTGTATTGCCCACTCATACTCTGTGACTTCAAATCTAAAAGCAATTGTTCGCCATGCCGTTTTTTGTACAGGTTTGTCCACCACCAACGACGTGCTTTTCTCTTCTTTTCGTTCAAACAACTAATCACTAACGCTGTACCACGGAGTACAACCAAAGCTAAATTTTCATCGGCCATTTCGCCACGGCAGCTTCTTACTGACTGCCCCAAAAATGCTCGTCACTAGATCATCGAAGACCATCATTGGGTCCACATTTGGTGAACATAAATGTGCATACATTAGATCTTAGTAGTAAGATACCTATGTATAGGGTTGCATTTGCTGTCATTGAGGTAATAATAACCCAAAACGTACATCGCGTTAGAGTAAGTTTACACTACTAATCCATCAATAATTAATAATCCATTACGTTAATAATCCAAAACATTGCGTAGGTGTACATTAATGTAGTTATATATTTACAAGCTTCCATCTTACTTTCTTGAGACACGTCGGCCAATTACAATAACGGTAATTTAGTACATTAGAACATGGTCGATAATACTTGGTAAGTACAACGAATAATTAATCATAAGGCCAAAAAATACACAAGAATGGTACCCATGAATTGATATAAGTGCGGGAATGAAGGGAAAACAAGGTGATAGTTTTGACCGCGGGAGTTTCATTGGAAATCACAAACTTCCTTTGTTTCTATTAAATAGACTTCACTTTTTTATATTTACTCTCCTCGCTCGCCCGACGATCTTGGGAGACTAAGTAGCGCTTCAATTCAAAGCTTTTGTTTCCTGCTTTCTTTCCTGCCTCCTCTTTATCGCCGTTGCTTTTCCCAACTTATTTATGTCCGCGAACAATTCGTACAGGTACTACGTAGACACTTAAAGCGTAAGGACCGTAAGAACACTTCAGGATTAATATTCTGTGGGAGGCGGGAATGATTTGTCTAACCATAAGAAATCTGCGATTACCGTTGCTTAGATAAAAAAAAAAAAACAATAGCCAGAGTTGTCTGAAGAACGCTCAGAGATTTTTTGGGTAATCGGGAACGGTGACATGCGCAGTACGCCTACTGCTGTCCAACACGGATCGATCTCGTGTCTGATTTAAGATTACGTCACTGGAATGAACGATGCGAATGACTTTCGATTGTTTACATTAAGTGACTAACAAGGTCGCCACATCGATTGTCTAATTGTGTTTATTGTAGGAATAACATCTGAATTCATTCGTTTTATATGACAACCTTTCAGCCTTCGTCAGATTGGTGTTGAGTAACTGATTAAGGAGACAAATATCAGTTATTATATTTATAAATATAATAATAGACATATTATATTTATAAACCTATGTATTATAAATCAACGAAGATCATACCATTGGTTTTCTATATATTGCAAGCAAGCGAAATTTGTCTGGAAGTAAACAACACGCGCATATGGGCCAGTGTGGTAATTAACATAATTAACTGGAGTAATTAAACTGACTGGTGAAATTATTTCCCTGGCTGATGATAGCAAAATTATTCTCTACCAGGGAAAATTGATTTGACATGTCAGTGCGTGAAGTATGTTTACAAAATATTTCCCCCTCACCAAGAAACTTGATTCGTACTCTCCGTATGAGCATATCTACGATATACAACTGTTAAGTAACTATGGATACAAAGCAGTTGTAACGCCTGCCGATGCTAAGCAAAGCGACAACGATGCGAAGGAAGTCCTTTCTTTTTTCCATTGACCTCTTCTCTAAAATCTGAAATAAGAGGATCGAGGGACGTCCCAGGAAGTATAAGAAGCATCTGAGGGGAAGAGATCCCTGGCAGAGGAATCTCATCTAGGGGAGCTCTTTTTTATTTTAAGACAGAATTCTACAGAAATCTCTTGTTATCAGGTGTCTCCCTTTCTTTCACGCCTCGTCCGTCTTTCACGTTAAAGGTTCTCGTGGAAAGATAGAGAGACGTCGCTATAGGACGGTGTCCACATAACAGGATAGAAGGTTAATGGGAGGAAAGAGCTTCTTAGTTCTGAGATAGAGTACATATGCTACGTTGAGCTGAAAAATAACAAAAGTGCCTACGTGACTCTTGGTACGCTGTTCCAGTTGCGGCAGAATTATGTAACGCTCTAGGTAATTCTAGACGCCCCTTCCACACGTTTTTCGACTTTTTCACCGGCAGCCGGGCTCGCCGTGTCACTATAATGCAAGGCGGCGTAGGTATAAATACTGAATTTCGAAGCAGCCCAGTTCAGTTAGACCTGGCGATATTTCAAGTGCGTTTCGAAGTTATTATTGCGGTTTAGTGGTAAGTGATTATTGTGTTAATTAGTACAAAACTGTAATAAGGTGACGTTGTTGTGTGTTGGACAAATTTAACTTCAATTATTTATTAAGAGTGTCTTTGTTGATTTTTAACTGTTCTTTGTGTCTAATTAAAGTTTGTATCTAGACATCATTCATTGGCGTCATTCAAATATCTAGTCGTAGTTTGTTCATTGGCGTCAGTTATTCTATTTCCACTGTACAACACGACGATCCGCGTTCCGGAATTCCATTCCGGGGAATGGAATAAATCTCCGGTCTAAGTAAGACCGCCTACGTCGAATTAGGATCCACTGCCAAAAGGATGTTTACTCCAGAGATCTACTTTTCCCGGGAAGATATAGAAGGAGCGAGAAGAAAGCGACGAAGAGAACTCCACGAATAGAATCACATTATTCATAATGTTCTTGACAAGCACAAGTACAAACAAGTACTACTGCTACAAGCATCAGTACAACTGCTGCGCAAGTACTACTACTACTACTACTACTACTACTACTACTACTACTACTACTACTACTACTACTACTACTACTAATAATAATAATAATAATAATAATAATAATAATGTGTGACTTATTATTATTATTATCACGGAAGCGCTTATCATGATGATGATGGTGATGATTTTGATGATGAAACTAGTCTACATACCGTAGTTTAAAATCAAGATAGTTCTTTTGGCGGAGGAATAGAAAGTTGGGAAAATAGTGGTATTACAAGAATCATACCGACATTTCGGTAGCGATGAGCCGCCTCATCCTGATTAACGAAAGAAAGTGACTGGCGGAGCGGCCGCGCGGCGGCCGAGTTTGTAGTAAAAACTTTCCACTTAATAACCTCGTGGAAACGTAAAATACAGGGCTAGAAATGTCTAATGAACTGTATTTTAATCATCAATTAAAGACGTTTTTAACAAACTTTTCTAATTTTGTAAATCTTTTTTCAATTAATTTATATTGAGAGTTAAATAAAAAGTACACGAATTTGAATTAAAAATTTAGGGTTTATCATTTTTATTACGTAAGAACTCAGAGGTTAAGCATGGAAAAAACATTTCTTGTAGACAAATGGTAGTCCACCTTCTTTAGTACAATATATCAAAAATTGAGATTCCTACGATTAAAATTAACGACGTTATTAATTTTTTTCTAATGTCCTGTTAACTCAGTTGTTAAAAGTTGTACATGAATGAGATTTGCGTGACGCTCTCTTTAGATAACTAAGTGTAGAAGACATATACAACTTACACCTTGTACATGATAGGAATACTACAATGGATTAATATATAAAGTGAATTTCACAGAGAGCAGTGCGTGGCGCTCTGCGGCGGAAGTACAGTCAGAACCTAGTGGACCCATTTTATTCGCGCGCGCGCGCGCGCTACCGTCTTCGTTTGAAGACTACTAACTCACAGCTATAAGTGTTTTAATAAGTGTTTCTTATAGAGTGTTTTAATAGTGTATTTTTATGATTTATACACATATTTTATGAGCGGATTCCATAAAAGCTGAAGAACACTACAATACTTGTAAGTACCTTACTGTCTTTATTATTTATTTGTCAATGCTAATAACAAGTAATTTACTAATTGTTTTTTACATTTCAATACATTATAACAGTAAAATACTGTTATAATTATGCAATATCTGGTAGACCGAGCTTTGCTCGGTAGTTTTAAATTGTAAACTGTATTTCATAGTTAAATAATTAGTTGTTGAGAAATTTGTATGGCATTAACAATTTCCCAGTAATTACATTGCACTTCAATTAGTATTAAAGCTGATCACAAAACAAAAATAGTTTATTAACAAGAAAACAATAAATACCGTACCGCAAAAGAGTGATAAACAATCATTCAAGACCATCTGTTACAAAAAGCATGCAGTTCAACTAAACCACAAAAGTCTGGTCAGATGTAAGTTTTTGACAGATCTCCAGGTAGATAGATTAGATTAAATAAGTAGACAGATAACTAAAATCTGTATATTTATATGAGAGGTTGGTGACTCGTAGCAAGTTGGCTGTGTCAATGCGTGAGCCGTGAGCGTATGCACCACTTTCTTTGGGCTGTTACTGTACCTTGACTCCATGGCGCGCCGTTGAGCGATGTTAGTTCTAATTTTCCTATATTAACTGATTGCGGTTATATTTCGTAATATTTGAAGGTTACATACCACTTTTTATTGATGAATACAATTTTGTTATGCTTACTGTGAAAAAACCCAATGAAAAAAATTATTAATAACGGAGTTAACAGTACATTTGGAAAAAATTAATAACGTCGTTAATATTATTCGTGGGAATCTCAATTTTTGACATATTGTACTAAACAAGGTGGACTACCATTTGTCTACAAGAAATGTTTTTCCGATGCTTAACCTCTGAGTTCTTACGTAATAAAAACGATAAACCCTAAATTTTTAATTCAAATTCGTGTATTTTTTTATTTAACTCTTAATGTAAATTAATCGAAAAAAGATTTTAAAAATTAGAAAAGTTTGTTAAAAACTTCTTTAATTCATGATTAAAATACAGTTCATTAGACATTTCTAGCCCTGTATTTTACGTTTCCACGAGCTTATTAAGTGGAATGTTTTTACTACAAACTCGGTCGCCGCGCGGCCGCTCCGCCAGTCACTTTCTTTCGTTAATCAGGGTATAGTAGGGCTCCGGTAGATCTAGAAAGAATAAATTGTTAGAGTGAAGGAGGAGAACATGGGAAGGCTTAATATTAGAAACTGGAAGGCTACAGCGAAGAGTAGGGACAAATGGAATCGTTTTTTTAGAAGAAACCACAACCTATGACGGGTAGAGAAGCCATAGCTGACAATGATGAGGAGAATGATTATTAATAGGCATAATGATAACTGTAATAAAACTAATAACCTGCCTATGATATAATAATAATATTCATTCTATTATAATAATATTATTATTGTATTTGGTATTATTATAATATTAAAATAATATTATTATTGCTTATAAATTCATTACAGATAAGTTATCATTTATTCCAGTAAATTTATTTTATTCATTTTAATTAATTATTTATACTGAATTTACTTACATGAAAAACATTATCATGTTGTTGAGTGGGGGTTTAACGATGTAGTAGTGGCGAACGTCATTATCCATAATAAACGGCACGGAGACACGTTGTCAGGTCACATTAATATTTATTACACGGAAGCAGTAATGGTAATTTATGTGAACGTCAAGTTTGAAAAGCTATAAAATAACGAATGAAATACGCTTTACGTTTGTTCCATGATATTGCTTCCGGATTGTGCTTTCTACAGTGAAAGTCGGTGGATTTAGTCACGGATAAGTCAGGAATGCAGTTTTACAAACACGGTTTGAAATAATAATAATACATATATTTAACGAATAGTAGCAACTATAAGGATATATGTAAATATATCTTATGACTGCAACTCGAAACTTTAATGACTTCTGTTTCCACCTTTGAGTTTGTTCAAACAAAAACTAAACATAACGTTTAATGATTAAAAGTCAAGTATCTCACCTGTTATTCGGTCGAGATTTTTGTAGCCTTCTCTAGTGCCGTCACATACTCGGTGAGATCAAGCAGCTGTTCATGCGTTTTGTTCTGTATTAACTGTCGGCTTAGGTTCAGCGTCGTCGAGAGCGAGTCACACTGTACTTGTGAAGCTTTTTCAACGCAAATTATGTGCCCGTTACTGAGGCGTAACGGGCACATTTTGTGTAAAAAAATAAAATTACACATAGGCGTGGTCACTTGCACGCCTGGCGGTTTTCCGTGCCTAGGATGATAGTGCTGTCGAGGTGGCTCGAGCTGATTATTTTTTATCTGAACTGAAACTTGTGGCAGACTCAGGAGTAGCAACCCAAGCGTGGAAAATCCGCTGCCGTAGGATGTTGCCTGACTTACACTAGGGCTGTGGGGTGGGGTGGGGGGCGGAAACCAATAATCCCAGTTACTGAGACTAGACGTTTTCCAGGGATTTCAGTCACCAACGCACTGACCAAAAGTTACCAAGTTGACTAACGTAAAGCTCACCTAAAAAATAAATAAGTGCATTCTTCGTAAAACTAAAATTTCCCAAATACTTTAAATGTTGTAAACTTTTTGCACTGACTTTTACTAACAACTCACCGTCACGAATAACTATAATTCAGTGAAACATCCAAGGCTGTCAAGGTACTGTATTGCATAACAAATTGTTCGTAAGTGATTAGTTTAGTAATATGTATTTTCATTACACGAAGTAAGTAGCAGTTAAATTATAATTTAGGCTGGAAGATGGGGCGTCACTATAACGTTAAGTTGGTTGGTTCTTATCGCTGAAGGTCGCCTGTACAGCTGGTTGTGTCAGCCTTGAGTGATGTTAAGACAGAGTCACTACTCATAAAACTTGCTTTAGTTAACATATGGATTAGACTACAAACTAACTAACGTTGCAGGTGCTGGCTTCAAATCCACCTAAAACTTTCGTCAATGATTTACAATCCGCTATCGAACTGTGCTATTTATTGGTACTTATCCCTAATGAAGACGGGAAAAACGTATTTATACCGATTTGTCACATTTTCATAATGAACCACTCATGTAATGTTCTCCTATAGACTACGAGTCTTAATACTTTTTAAAAGATTTAAAAAAATTTATAAATGACGATAATCATATAAAGTGGTGATGTGTCAATTCAACTAGACATATTTTAATTCAACTTCTGATAAAATATTAATGTTAATATTATTCATTAATAATAACATTTGTCGAATAAGTGTTAAATTCATTTAAATAATATAACGAATGAATAATAATAAACTGGTACGGCAATATTAAGAATTTATAAAACAATTACTCAGAGAAGTGATTCCATGAGTCAGAACACAAAAGCGAACGGGTTGTGGCTGGCAGGCAGTCCGCTGGACAGACAAACATAAGATGCACGGGGCGTCTTGCGCTCTGGTTTGTGTGCGTCCCGATGAACGCCAGTTTCATACAGCGCAGCTCGGTCGTTCGCTCGGCACAAGGTCTTACAGAGCGGTCCACAAATACACGATGGGGGTGTATGACATGAGGCAGATGATCGAAGGTATTGCTCCAGCCAGTCGCCAGGTCTGAGGTGCGTCTCCGTGGCCCCCTTAAGGCATCGCCCGCAGGAGCTAAGATAAGCGCTGGTGTGGTCGATAGGCTGGACTGCCCGGAAGCGAGTCGTCCACTACAGGGCAAATGGCTCCCGAAATTAGGCACTTGCGCACCTCATGGTTTCCTATGCTCTGAGTTTAGCCCAGCCGAGACGGCATACAGATGCTGACTGGTTGCTCTGTGCTGTTTATCTCATGGCAGACGCTGATTTGCAACCTCAGCGTCGGCAAGCCGCAGCCTTAGGGATGTACCTGTCTATACCAGGTAGGATCCAAGGGAGCACAGTAAGGGGGGTACGGTTCTGAGGGGTTCATGTGAAGATTACTATGGGGGATCGTCTAGCAGCGCCCGAGGGCGCCTGACGCCGCGTCGAGTTGGCGGAGTATTGTCCATTGTGTCGAGTTGACGGAGATGCGAGTAGGAGAATTCGCCGGCCTTTGCGAACAATGTATCCGCCTGGGACCAAACGAAGACTTCCAGGGTAGGAACTCGAAGACCCCGGTGGAGAGCGTCGTGTCTAACAAACCACAGGGTCCCCGAAATGAACCTGAGGGTACGGGTTTGGAAGGCTGACAGCCTACGACTGTCGGTGGCCGACAGGAGAGGCCACCAAGCGGGCGCCGCGCCGCGTACGTGAATACTGTTCGAAGGAACAGCAGATGCAAAGTTAGTTTAGTGCTAACAGCCAGGCGGCTGTTCCATGACAGAATGGGGGAGAATTTGGCTCTGACGCCACAAGCTTTGTTTTCAGGGTTTCGGTTACGTGCTTGTTGACGTTTAGGCGACGGTCTAGCCGAACGTCCAAGTATTTCACCGACTCGGTCCACCGAATGGGTCTCCCCCCAAGGAGAGTGATTGGCATCAGAAGTGGACTTACGCGAGAAGCAGATTGCCTCAGATTTATCCGTATTGATCGCTACGCGCCACTTCCTTAGCCAGTCCGGAAGAATGCCCAACTGACGTTGTAACATTACGATCGTCTGTCAAGGCGATAACGAACTAAAATGAAAACGGCGAAAAGGGATAACGTGACCCCCTGGGTATACCGGCAGATCGTTCGTGTACAAAACGTACAGAACGGGGCCGAGAACAGAACCTTGTGGAACGCCGGCGGCGGCAGGGAGAACTCGAGAGAACGCCTCGTCGTCGCTAATCCTGAAGTGCGGTCCATCAGGTAGGACCAAAGCAAGTGGAAGGAAGGCGGGATTCGCGAGAGCGCCAGTTTGTAGAGCAGGCCTTCAAAGGATTTGCACACGTCTAACAGGTCAGCGCCTGTGGACCGAAACCTGTTGGCGGCGTCTGCTAAGCTTGTACGAACCTTCACTAGCTGAAGAGTAGTCGAATTCTCCGGCCTTAACCCGAGCTGCGACTCGCGAATGGTACCATCCACCAGGGGCCTAATACGGGCCATGAGGAGTCGCTCGAAGACGTTAGAGATTGCTGGCAAGAGCAAAATTGGGCGGTAGCTTCCAGGAAGCGAGGGCGGTTTCTTGGGCGATTTTCCACAGGTGGAGAAAGTACCGTAGCTGCAGACAGGAGTTGAACGTCAAGTGCCGGAGTCGGGAGATTCAATTCGATCGGGGCCGGGGGCTTTTCTCTTCTTCAGTCAACTGAGAATAGACTCTAGGCCTTCCCGGTCGACCCAAAGCGGAGGGTTTCTGGGTGGGAATTGCGAAGTATCCAGAACGGAAATCGCTGATGACGACCTCATGGGACGGGTCAGAGACGTCTCTATGAACGGGAAACTGTTCCTCATGCAGTCGGCGAAGACCTCGGACTTGCCTTCCGCAGAGTATACAATACCGTCCGGGGTGGTCAAAGCATGGCGAGTCCTCTTTTTGCCGTTAAGTCTACCCGCGGCCCTCCAGACGGAGGTGTAGTCGACTTCCAGAGATCCCAAATAGGAATCCCAACGATCCACGTTTACGTAAAGCAGAAGTTCCGACGGCATGCTGCCATCTGCGGCGGAGCTGGTACTGTTGTCGGATAGCCTGGAGTACTTCCGGAGAAAGGGCAGAGCGTTTGTTGCTCATCGGGACTGTGTAGTCAGTCTCCCGTGAGCTTCGCGAGGTCCATGTAGCTTCAGTACCGAAACAGAGACAAGGACTAGTCCTCAAAATATAGAAGACGGAGAAGGAAGAAGAGCAGAAGAAAGTGAATACGAAGGGAAACGGCGAAGAAGAAGAAGAAGAAGAAGAAGAAGAAGAAGAAGAAGAAAAAGAAGAAGAAGAAGATGATTATGATGATGATGATGATGATGATGATGGAGAAAAGACGGAATAAAAAGAAAATTGGTAACAGCTACGTTATTGCAGTGTACCGCATACCGGCAAGCGTATTAATTACAATAATTACACTCGTAGTTTAGTGCGAAACTGTTAAGAAGATGGACATTCATTGATTGTACAAAGGTAATACAACTGTTTCACACGTAGGACGTTCTGATTGACTTTATTATTAGATCATTACTGCCTTGACCGTGGCCGCAATCACGGTAAGGTTATGCTAACTACACGTGAGCTTCGAAATCAATAGAAACAAGTCACATATATTGATAGTAACATATAGAAACAACAGGTTCTGCAGGTGTAACTTATCAGGCGACAATAACTATGTAAGGTAAAACGCGCTTAATCTCTGCCGTTACGGAATTAATGCCCATTTTGTATATCGTTACGAGATACATAAATAGCGAGTCGTCGAGTTAGAAAGTGAAAATTCCAGGTGAACTGATATTACAAACGCAAAGCGTAGAACGTTCTCGCTTTCATTCTAAGCGTCAAAGCATCACTAACGATCTAACACTAATTATGTTGATCTCAAGTAACTGTTATTAATTCACTCTGGTTGTTTCAGTCTTTAATGAACTTTCAAACTTGGCCTTGGTGAAACGCACAGTACGTGTAGCCATTCAAGCTTACAAATCGTGTTTTACGATTAATTGCAATTACAAGCGGGCTGACGAAATGTATTTCAAAAGCTCAAAATTAACTTCTTATTTATACTACTATGTACTTATAACACAGAATCGCTAATGCGTATAAAAGGATCACTAAAATTAAATCCCTTTTGTATGAATTAAAATTATTCTATAACAAGCGTAAATATCTAGACATTGTGTAAATACGAGTACTTTGCTACAACTTTTGAAAATGCAATTAATAATATAACTGAAAGGCTATAAGGAGGGATAGAAAACACAATGAAAAGAATCCCAGTAGCACGTACTTCACATGTGATCGGCAGACACAACCTGTGGGTTGTGGTTGACAAAGTGCTGAAAGAATCAGGAAGAGATGGCCTTTGGTGTCAGAACTGACATTGTGTTTCCACCAGGAGGAATGGAAAAAGAACGTATAATTAATAGCTGTGAGGAGTGTACTTCAGAAAACTACACAATGATATTGAAAACCCTTAGTTTATCCTTGTGTTAAGATTATACAGTTGAACAATACGATATGGGTCTGAACAATAATATAAACTAATAACACTAAACAAAAATGATATGCAAATGAAATGATAAACGATAAACAGTATAAACTAGAATATATAAGATTACATAACTTTCACTGACACCCAAACTTTGTCCATTTCTTCTTATCTTTCGTCATTCTGACGCCTTTAACCTAGGAAAGACTATGCTCATTTAGCGGGCGTAAATGAGGCCACACATAATTCCATGTTTTTCTTGGCATTTCTCGTGTTTTTCCTAAGCCTCCTCGCTTCCTACACGTTATTTCTTTTGTCTTTCTTGCAGCATCCTCATCTTATTCCCAACAATTTTAACTGCTCAACCTCAAACTTACTCTTACCATCATAACATTAAAATTTTCACGGCCGCAATCAACTTCAGTAAATTATTTTTCGGGCTGCGGCTACGGCAGTCATCTTCGGTGGGCGTTCCGTTTACCTTTTTTAATCATCTGGCTGGAAAGCAGAGGTTAAATGGAAGACCCGGAAAATAATTTTACTGATGTTACTTTCCCCGTGTTATTTTTGATCCTATCACGTCTTTTGATACCCTTCATGCTTCCCAAGAAATACACTCCCATCCATTATATTTGCCTTTTCGATTCCTCTGTTAGGAAATGGAAACCAAATCTCACTTCCATGTATTAAAATTTGTCTAAACAAATTTTCTATACTACAGGCTTTGTTTCCTGACATTTCTTTCTTCCTGATGAACGGATTATTCAACGAATAAAAAATTTGACAGCGCTTTCTATTCTATCATTTACTTTAGCCGCAATTTATGATAAAAGATACGTGCTGTTAAGTGTTTGCATTACGTAAAAGTTTAAAAACTTCGACAAACAAAAACAGTATCGCTTTAAAACTTTGGATCCTGTACAAACAAATATAATTATACAAGATTAGACAGTAGAAGAAATAAATAATGGTAATACGTTTTTATTTATTATATGGTACAAATGGAGACATCAACAAATAAGTCAATATATTTCGATATTCGTGCGGCGCAAGAAAACGACTAGACGACTACTGAAGTATATGAGAGAGAAGATACTTCGCTGAAATTTTGTCAGAAAGATTAAATACCGTTCCTCTGCTCCTATATTTATGGTTGTGAAAATTTGAAACTTTTGAAACATAGTACGCGAAGAATAGGAAATGTAGAAATGAAAATCCTAAGAGCATAACAGGATGCACACGCTGACAGTAAGAGACGTTTAGACATCTCTTGCTAGGTCAAAGCTCAATATATTTAACTTGAGCGAATGAAGAAACGAATATAGAAGTAGATAGATTATTAACACAGAATAGAGACAACAATAATACCGAGGTTTCTGGCTACAAATTAACAAAGCGTGGGAAGGTGAGTGGCTCGCCCACGAAAACCCTGCGATGGAGTGGTCAGACAATTGTTGAGTGCGGAGTAACAGCCGACACTGGCCTAACTCATACTCATGATGACAATAAGTTATAGATATGGGTTACTGACAACTCAGTCACTTTTTCCAAACGACAAAATTCTAACGTTTAACAGAACTACACTGTACAGAACGATATGGAAGACAAACACCTCAACGTAAACACGTTCTTTGACAACCGCACCAGCCAACTGAAAATCCAGTACCATAAAGGAAATGTAAGGATATAAAACAATAAATGTACAAATAATAAATCATATTCATAATACGACTAAACCGATAAACGAAACTGAATTTATATTAAAGCTATTAAATAACAAAATTAATTTATTATTTACTAAGTAATAAATTAAATTTATCATTCTCAGTAAAATTTATTAATAATATGTAAATAATTGTACGTTTTATCAGTTGTCTATTTTAAGTAGATTAATTAATTTGTATCACTGTTTAAAGATAGCCAGGATTTAAGTCTTGATAAAGTGATTACTTTGCAAAAGAGACTTCATTCAAAGGGACATGACGTTTGCATTAATGAATTCTTATTCCAAGTTCTACCTTCATTTCGCTCAAGAAACAGAAGACTACAAATGAAAGTTACGGTTTAACAGACTAAGAAAATAATCGTAAAGGTTCGTAGGCCGATTTGTATTAAGACATCATAAGAAATCCTCCTTCAGAAAAGATAAAATAATCTTGACTGTTTGAAAAGTCGAGTAACGCGACACGAAAGTCATAGAAAACTTTAAAGATATCGGAACAACACGAATTGGCACAAATACATTCTGGACCACGTAATAAAAACTGTGATCGGCGTCAGTATCAAGTATTTGATATCTGCACTCTTATAAGTACAACGTGAGTTTCCAAATCTTATTTTGAAATAAGATATAATTAAAATGTTCAGGTGACAAGTGTTAGCCGTATAATTGCTTCTTACAAAACTAAAAGTCTTAGTTTCATTGGAATTACTATAATTACTACCAGTGAATCATTTCCTGCTTTTTCCAATTACGAAACTACTATAGTCCTATATGTCAGGGGAAGACAGTACACAGAATACACATACAATGTGTGTGTGTGTGTGTGTGTGTGTGTGTGTGTGCGCGCGCGCGCATGTATATATATAACGAAACATCTGATCTGAAGTATCAGCCTACGAAAGTAAAAAACCATGTTTTCGGAAGTCGGCAGAAGAAATCACCCGCAATAAACAGATAATCTGGATTCGCTTGAACCCTTCCATGTTACCTTCGATTTTAAATTTCAACTTTACGAAAGTCTGAAACAATACCGTAAATTATCTTCCTAATTTCATATATTTCCTTATAACATATCCTCCGTTCTCCCTCCAGTTAATCCACACAAGTGTAGTATGTTGCATGGAGTGCCTCAATACTAAAACCTGTTACCACTTTCACCACGAATACCCTACCTACAATTATTGTGTCGCCTGAAGAGGTTTTGGGAGTACGTCCCACATATTCTACGTGCAAGGAGAATATAGAAGTTAGACATAATGTTGTTGAATAGTATTCATTTAATAGTAGATGAATTTTATAACCAAGTCAAATGTTATACTGCTTAAATATCCACCGTTTCTTGTTATAAAAATTTAGCATATTCTTATTTTAGGAAGCTTAGCTTCTTCGCAACTACAAAATAGCCGTGTTGTGGGGAGGATGTTGTCTGACTACACGTGGATTGAGTTAGTTCCCATCATGGGAAACTAAAAATACATAATCTGACGGTCAATTTACCTCGCAAGGCGATAGCAAAGCATTTAGTCGTAACTCTGCCTCTATAGTAATGTCTACTTGGTCGTTTCGAGCCTGCGTTACGCTGAAGGTTCCATTTACTTAGGAAATATTGCACACACGCCTAATTTTACAATACATACATTACATATTGGACAACACAACGAGAATATATAATCTACATTTTAACAAGCCACAGAAAAAAGTGAAAGTGAAACTTCTTTATCCGAAGAAAAATAAATGAAACGTATATTAGGAACTTACGGCTGCTAGAAATTTAAGAGTTTAAGAGCAATGAAAGATTTAGTTCTGTGGTCGAACAATTCTCAAGTTGGCTAGCACTACGCTCGATAGCCTTTGTTGTTCCCCCATTTTATAACGTTAAGTATCCATTGAAGTTAGGGGAGGTATTATATGGCTATGTGCAAAACTATCTACCCAGAGTTTTGTTTTCTTGAATCCGATCTTCCAAAAAAGTGTCATCGAGGAAGAAATTGTAGCCAACGTTGTCAGAAATGAACTGTTCGACCAGATTAAAGTAAACGTAATTAAAAAATAATATTATTTTTAATATGATGTTAAAAAATTGTATTTATATGCTGTCTTTATTTCTGTATAACAACTACTCACGTAACATTTTGCCGACTTTTTACGAGATTGATCGTATTACATTCAACAAAACATGAAAATATGTCTTTGCTGTAAGCGCACAGTTATATGACTAAATCCAAACGTTAGTTTAATACGATATTAACTAATCCCCTACTAGCCAAATTCCTTCCGTATGAAAGTACAGAGTTTCCGCATAATCAGCTACATTTAAAATTTAATGACCCAACGTCTGATTTCCTAATCGTTTTATTACACTTCCGCGTCGACGGACTACCATAAAATTATTTCCCACAGCGGTGTCGCAACGCCAAGGTCGCTCATTTAATTCCTACTTTATACGAGCTCAAAATGTTAACACGTAATTTGTAATATACACAAGTGTTTTAGACATGTTAGTGTAATAAACAGGAAAACCGCAGATTTCTCCGGAAATGGACAATTTTATGTTGTAAGGCGAATCTTCTACACCTTTCTTAATATTGAACCATTCCTCTATCTACAAAAACTGTTCAGCTCTCACTCATGTGCGATGTTCAAGCACGGACAGATTATTCAATTAACACTAGTCTGACCATTAGCACTATGGTGTTATCTCCACATTCTTTTTAGCTTTGTAGCAAATCCAGGGCCTCCGCTACCATATGTGCGAAATGTGCACCGCACACGGGCGGCCATATCAAAGGGACGGGCGTAGACTACCAAATTCATCAGCAGATATGGCGAAATAAATTAAAACAATTAATACCGACTAGGTCTAGGTATATGATATTAACGGCAATGACTTATTTCAAGAGATAAAGCAATTCAACCCCATTTAAATTCAGAGAAGAGTGCAACTGACATACTTGAGTATATTTTTGAAAAGAACTTATCTTCATCGTTTCCAAAACTAACCAGTGGCGTGCGATAGGTAAATATTTTGGTGAAGCTGAGTTATATCCGACACCGTACCTCGGTCTGTACTTCAATTAAATTTCCTGTCATGGTTGCTGCACCATCGTACGCTTGAGCGACTAGTTTTTTACTGCAAATTCAAATTCAATCAGCAACTGGGGAATAAGCTCTGTAATAGTAAAAAGTAAAAATCTCTTTTTTACTTCTCCGTCGTAAGCATACCGATAATGCAAAACTAGATAACTGTGTTTTACTTGAAACGCCTGTGATTTCATCAACTAATACAGCTACAAAGTTTGCCTCTTTATTTCATTTTTTTTAGCCACTAAAGGAGCTGAGGTAACCGTCTCAATGAGATTATTTTTCATTCAATTAGATAGTTCCCTGAATACAGCAGATGTTTTCATACCATCCGCAAAAAGAAGCCCATATTTGACTGTGTGCTTTAGAAGTCCTACGTAATTGCCTCCATTAACTGACTTTTCCGTTTTGTCGTGTCCCCGAAATGGTAATTCTTGTTTATCTAGCAAACAGACAGCTTTTAATTAGTCTCCTAAGAATGTCTCTATTGCGCCGATATCTCCGATTTAAATTGGTCGTGTAAAGCAGTTTCTTTTATACTCTGATCGTCAGCAGCAATACACAATGATGAACGAAGATAATTCACAGTAATTTCATGGCTAGCAATAGATTTAACTAGGTTTTCTAAATGTTTGATTGAAGTCTTGGCTCATCTGTTGTTCCTGTCATTTCCAAATAACAAACGATACCAGCAAAATACCGCATTTTGATCAGCTCTATCAGCCAACCACTCACATTTCCTGTGCATTTGTTGGGTTTTTAAAAGATTCAGGGTCGGCCTACCAGGTTTCATAATGTCAGTTTTTTCGTTAAATATCCAGGAAGAAAAAGACTTTGTGTGAAATGGTCTTTTATTGTACAAACCGACATAGAAAGTATTGAAACCAACACTGAAACTATTCTAAAGTATTTAACTATAACTTCAAATATAATACATATTCTTTAAATGCAACGTAAATAAAACGTAAACGCACTATTAATTAAGGTATGTCTATAACTTCAAATGTTAAAAATGGATAACACATATGGGTTAAACATGGTACTAAATAAAACGTAACACTCACAGCGATACTAGCAAACTCAACATCATGCAGTCCAATTCAACTGAAGCTAGCTTCAGTTCGCTACCATGGCAGTGGTGGTTTTCTATCTCGCTCTACGTGCGCGCGCATCTTTCTACACAAATGCGATCTCAATCAATCATCTTTCTACACATCTCAATCTCCGATGAACCTTCTTCACCTACTGTAGCAGTGACAGTGTATAAAGTCAGTCTACTTAGTCACGTTAGATAATTCCAGTGAATTTTTATTATGGTTAATTAAAATTAGATTCAATTAAATATTAACAACTACTCTAAACAATAATTGCAGTTAGTGTGTCGTCAGTCATTAGTGAAGCAATGTTTCACTTGCTTTCCTTGACCGCACGCCACTGAATCTAATTTTATTTATTGTTATTCGAATATTTCTCACATTGCCGGTTACAGTGGCAACAGGCGAACGTTGTTTTCTAAACTGAAAATTATAAACAACTATTTACGGTCTTCCACGAGTCAAGAAAGACTATCTATCCATAGAACATGAAATGCGTGAGGCAATTAATTTGAGCAATGTGATTAAAAAACTGAAACCAAATAGCGAAAAGCGCTCTTTTAATAAACTATAGTGTTATAAAAACTCTAAAAAGACGACCGCGCAAATAAACTATTATATTTTTGAAAATGTATTCAACACTTCTACGAGAACATCTTCCACTTATAGACTATCATGTAAGTACTCAGCTAAACAAGTTTTTGAAAAATATATTTATTTTTTGTCAATTTTACTATTTATGTCTGTATCAATTTTTAATTAAAATAATATTAAATAGTGCGGCAAAATAGTGATATGAAAAGTATATTCAGGAGGGCGGCAAAGGTAAAACTGCACATGGGCGGCAAGGACCCTAGCGGCGGCCCTGAGCAAATCTCAGTTTACCTTACCACAGCATTTAACCAGATCATCTCTATCCTGCAAAAAGTCATTGTCACGGTTTCTTTACACCTCTCGACCCTTTGCCATTTTTTTGAGTAGCTGAAGATCCTGCCCAGAATTATATTTTCTTAATTCCTTAAATACAATCAAACCTAATGAATATAATGTAAACACTCGCCATTTATTCATAGATTTTAAGGCCGCTTATGGTATCATTAATAGAAACTAACTTTAAATGGCAATGACGGAATTCAGTATTCCCTCAAAACTGATCCGCCTAGTGTTAATGACAACGAAACTGAAATTCAGAGTTGAAATTGAGGCCAATATAAGCGACCTTTTCGGCTGTAATACTGGTTTCAGACAAGGTGATCATCTGCCCTGTCTAGTTACCAACTTAGCACTTGAGAAAGTTGTAAGAGACTGTTTTCCAAGCCTCTGCAACTGTATAACAATCCAGCGGTGCAAATTTTCTCTCCCACATATCACTTTTACACTTGGTTACTTCCCTTTTAACTTCCCTGTCCATTCTGGTATAATTATTTCTATCTTCATTGTCTTGAGTTCGCAACTAATTTTGATACAAAACGATTGTACAGGGCCATCATACCGTGAAAAACTATTCTTTGCACCTTAAAGACTACGTGTCAAATGAGGTAAAACTTTAATTTTTTGTTAGTTTTCGCTTGAAATGTAGGAAGGGTTGATTCGTAGAAAATATAACAGAAGCGACTACATGCCAGGTGACTGTGGTGAATCTTATATCTCGTCAACGCAATGTAGCAACTAGCATCGATTTACAGAGTGAGAGTATGACGTAAGATGTTTTGTTAGGTACCGTTACGTTTTTTGTATAATTTTTACTTCCATGTTCCTTAAGGAAATGGAAGTATGGTGATGGCAAAAAAAATCGTGTTCGAGATTATTGCAGATTCTGATTGTACTACACGCAAAACATGAAAAAAAGTCGTTTTTCGAAATGTGTGTGTGCGCGTGCGCGCGCGCGTGTGTGTGTGTAGACTTTTTTCTATGGCAAACGATAACAGCCGCCAATTCAAACAGAATCAACTACTCTTTTCCATACCGCCCTGAATTGTAGAGTTCTCAAGACTTATTGTTTTTGGTGAAGATCGGTTAAGGGAAAGGAGTAGTTTACCAGCAACGTTTTATGTTTTAACAAGGGTATTTTATATGGCAAACGATAACAGCCGCAAATTCAAGCAGAATCAAATAATGTTTCGCATACAGCCCTGAATTTTAGAGTTCTCAAGATCTGTTGATTTTGGTAAAGATCGGCTAAGGGAAAGGGGTAGTTTACCAGCAACGTTTTATTTTTTAACAAGGGTATTTTTTCTATGACGAACGATAACTGCCGTAAATTCAAAGAGAATCCACTAATGTTTTGCATACAGCCCTGAATTGTAGAGTTGTCAAGACCTTTTGTTTTTGGTGAAGATCGGTTAAGGGAAAGGGGTAGTTTACCTGCAACGTTTTATGTTTTAAAAGGGTATTTTCTATGGCAAACGATAAGAGCCACAAATTCAAACAGAATAAAATACGTTTTTGCATACAGCCCTGGTTTGTTGAGTACTAAAGACCTATTGTTTTTGGTGAAGATCGGTTAAGGGAAAGGGGTAGTTTACCAGACACGTTTTTTGTTTTATCAAGGGTATTTTATATGGCAAACGATAAGAGCCGCAAATTCAAACATAATCATATAATATTTTGCATACAGCCCTGAAATGTAGAGTTCTCAAGACCTGTTGGTGTTGGTGAAGATCGGTTAAGGGAATAGGGTTGTTTACCAGCAACATTTTATGTTTTATCAAGGGTAAATTTTTTTGACGAACGATAACTCCGTACATTAAAACAGAATCAACTACTCTTCTGCATACCTTTTTGAATTATACAGAACTCAAGGTCTGTTGATTTTGTTGAAGATCTGTTAAGGGAAAGGTGTAGTTTACCTGCAACGTTTTATGTTTTAACAAGGGTATTTTTTCTATGACGAACGATAACTGCCGTAAATTCAAAGAGAATCCACTAATGTTTTGCATACAGCCCTGAATTGTAGAGTTCTCAAGACCTATTGTTTTTGGTGAAGATCGGTTAATGGAATAGGGTAGTTTACCAGCAACGTTTTATGTTTTATCGAGGGTGTTTTCTATGGCAAACGATAACAGCCGCAAATTCAAACAGAATCAAATAAGTGTTTGTATACAGGCCTGAATCGTAGAGTACCCAAGACCGGTTGTTTTTGGTGAAAATCGGTTAAGGGAAAGGGGTAGTTTACCGGCAACGGTTTTTTATCAGCGTAATTTTTTTCTATAGTAAACGATAACAGCCGCAAATTCAAACAGAATCAAATGATGTTTTGCATACAGCCCTGTATTGTAGAGTTCTCAATACCTATTGGTGTTGGTGAAGATCGGTTAAGGGGAAGGGGTAGTTTACAAGCAACATTTTATGTTTTAACAAGGGTAATTTTTTATATGACGAACGATAACTGCCGTAAATTCAAACAGAATCAACTAGGTTTTTGCATACCTTTTAGAACTAAAGAGAACTAAAGGTCTGTTGATTTGGTTGAAGATCGGTTAAGGGAAGGGGTAGTTTATCAGCAACTTTTTATGTTTTAAAAAGGGTAATTTTTTTATGACGAACGATACCTGCCGAAAATTCAATGAGAATCAAATAATTTTTTGCACCCTTTCCTGAGTTGCAGAGAGCCAACGTCTATTGATTTTGGTGAAGATCAGTTAAGGGAAAGGGGTAGTTTACCTGCAATATTTTATGTTGTAACAAGAGAAATGTTTCCATGACGAACGATAACTGCCGCACATTCAAACAGAATCAAATATTTTTTTGCATGCTTCCCTGAATTGTAGAGGACGGAAGGTCTGTTGATTTTGGAGAAGATCGGTTAAGAGAAAGGGGTAGTTTACCTGAAACATTTTATGATTTAACAAGAGTAAAGTACTTAATTTTTATAAATAAAGTATCCTGATAAGAAGCTCATAGTAATCCACTGTAGAAACGTAGATGAAATATCTATAAATGAAGAAGTTAGGTGAACGGGGGGGGGTAATTTTCTATTATTAAAAATTATAGTTGAATGTGGAGGGGAGAATTTTTTGTATGTGTACTACGTTATCGGCAACAAAGAAGTAGTTTTTTTGATAAAATTGCTTCCCGGGCTCTTTAGCCGTAGTTCAATGTTTTCTGTAAAACCAGACTTTTCGTCAGTGCCATCGACTGCCATCATCGGTGAAAATCGAGTGCGAAAACGTGACGTGGTATACGTTAGCGACCACAGTACTGTGGTTAATGCTGAAGCAATAAGTAGAAAGACGTAGTTTCTATGGAAATATTTCATTTCGAATATGATTTTAAATATAAATCTTAGAACATGGAAGTCATGTATGGTTCTCCATACCGATATTTTTATCAGGGGTAATTACTTTCTATGGGAAACGATAACAGCCGCAAATTCAAACAGAAACAAATAATGTTTTGCATGCAGCCCTGAATTATGTTGGTTTTGGTGAATATCGGTTAAGGGAAAGGGGTAGTTTACCTGCAACGTTTTTTATCAAGGGTAATTTTTTTTCTATGGCAAACGATAACAGCCGCAAATTCAAACAGAATTAAATAATTTTTTTTGCATACAGACCCGTATTGTAGAGTTCTTAAGACCTATTGGTATTGGTGAAGATCGGTTAAGGGAAAGGGGTAGTTTACCTGCAACATTTTATGTTTTAGCAAAGGTAATTTTTTATATGAGAAACGATAACTGCCGTAAATTCAAACAGAATCAACTACGTTTTTGCATACCTTTTTGAATTAAAGAGAACTCAAGGCCTGTTTGATTTCGTTGAAGATCGGTTAAGGGAAAGGGGTAGTTTACCAGCAACCATTTTATGTTTTAAGAAGGGTAATTTTTTTGACGAAAGATAACTGCCGTAAATTCAAAGAGAATCAAATAATTTTTTGCATACCTTCCTGAATTGTAGAGAACTCAAGGCCTATTGATTTTGGTGAAGATCGGTTAAGGTAAGGGGTAGTTTACCTGCAACATTTTATGTTGTAACAAGAGAAATGTTTTCATGACGAACGATAAATGCCGCACATTCAAACAGAATCAAATATTTTTTTGCATGCATCCCTGCATTGTAGAGGACTGAAGGTCTATTGATTTTGGTGAAGATCGGTTAAGGGAAAGGTGTAGTTTACCGGCAACGTTTTTTTATCAAGGGTAATTTTTTCTATGGTAAACGATAAGAACCGTAAATTCAAACAGAATCAATTAATGTTTTGCATACAGCCCTGAATTTTAGAGTTATTAAGACCTGTTGGTTTTGGTAAAGATCGGTTAAGGGTATAGGATAGTTTACCAGCAACATTTTATGTTTTAAAAAGGGTAATTTTTTCTATGACGAACGATAACTGCCGTACATTGAAACAAAAACAACTACTCTTTTGCATACCATTATGAATTATACAGAGCTCAAGGTCTGTTGATTTTGTTGAAGATCGGTTAAGGGAAAATGGTAGTTTAACGGCAACGTTTTATATTTTAACAAGGGTATTTTCTAAGGCAAACGATAACAGCCGCAAATTCAAACATAATCAAACTATTTTTTGCATACAGCCCTGAATTGTAGAGTACTCAAGACCTATTGTTTTTGGTGAATATCGTTTAAGGGAAAGGGGTAGTTTACCAGCAACGTTTTTTTAAAAGGGGTAATTTCTTTCTATGGCAAACGATAACAGCCGCAAATTCAAACAGAATCAAATAATGTTTTGCATGAAGCCCTAAATTGTGGAGTTCTCAAGATCTTTTGGTTTTGGTGAAGATCGGTTAAGGGAAAGGGGTAGTTTACCTGCAACATTTTATATTTTAACAAGGGTATTTTCTAAGGCAAACGATAACAGCCGCAAATTCAAACATAATCAAACAATTTTTTGCATACAGCCCTGAATTGTAGAGTACTCAAGACCAATTGTTTTTGGTGAATATCGGTTAAGGGAAAGGGTTAGTTTACCAGCAACGTTTTTTTAAAAGGGGTAATTTCTTTTTATGGCAAACGATAACAGCCGCAAATTCAAACGGAATCAAACAATTTTTTGCATACAGCCCTAATTTATAGAGTACTCAAGACCTATTGTTTTTGGTGAATATCGGTTAAGGGAAAAGGGTAGTTTACCTGCAACGTTTTATGTTTTAACAAGGGAAATTTTTTTTATGACGAACGATAACTGCCGTACATTAAAACAGAATCAACTACTCTTTTGCATACCATTTTGAATTATACAGAACTCAAGGTCTATTGATTTTGTTGAAGATCGGTTAAGGGAAAGGGGTAGTTTACCAGCAACGTTTTATATTTTAACAAGGGTATTTTCTAAGGCAAACGATAAGAGCCGCAAATTCAAACATAATCAAACACTTTTTTGCATACAGCCCTGAATTGTAGAGTACGCAAGACCTATTGTTTTTGGTGAATATCGGTTAAGGGAAAGGGGTAGTTTACCTGCAACGTTTTTTTAAAAGGGGTAATTTCTTTTTATGGCAAACGATAACAGCCGCAAATTCAAACAGAATCAAACACATTTTTGCATACAGCCCTGAATTGTAGAGTACTCAAGACCTATTGTTTTTGGTGAATATCGGTTAAGGGAAAAGGGTAGTTTACCGGCACGTTTTATGTTTTAACAAGGGTAATTTTTTTTATGACGAACGATAACTGCCGTACATTAAAACAGAATCAACTACTCTTTTGCATACCATTTTGAATTATACAGACCTCAAGGTCTGTTGATTTTGTTGAAGATCGGTTAAGGGAAAGGGGTAGTTTACCGGCAACGATTTATATTTTAACAAGGGTATTTTCTAAGGCAAACGATAAGAGCCGCAAATTCAAACAGAATCAAACAATTTTTTGCATACAGCCATGAATTGTAGAGCACTCAAGACCTATCGTTTTTGGTGAATATCGGTTAAGGGGAAGGGGTAGTTTACCTGCAACGTTTTTTATCAAGGGTAATTTTACTTCCATATTCCTTAAGGAATGGAAGTATGGTGATGGCAAAAAAAATCGTGTTCGAGATTATTGCAGATTCTGATTGTACTACACTCAAAACATGAAAAAAAGTCGTTTTCCGAAAAGTGTCTGTGTGTGTGTCTGTCTGTCTGTCTATCTGTCTGTCTGTCTGTGTGTCTATGTGTCTGTGTGTCTGTAGATTTTTTTTCTATGGCAAACGATAACTGCCGCAAATTCAAACAGAATCAAATAATTTTTTGCATGCAGGCCTGATTTGCAGACTACTCGCGACCTATTGTTTTTGGTGCAGATCGGTTGAGGGAAAGGGGTAGTTTACCTGCAACGGTTTTTTTTTAGCAAGGGTAATTTTGTTTGTTTGGCAAACGATAACAGCCGCAAATTCAAACAGAATCAAATAATGTTTTGCATGCAGCCCTGAATTATGTTGGTTTTGGTGAATATCGGTTAAGGGAAAGGGGTAGTTTACCTGCAAAGTTTTTTTATCAAGGGTAAATTTTTTTCTATGGGAAACGATAACAGCCGCAAATTCAAACAGAATTAAATAATTTTTTTTGCATACAGACCCGTATTGTAGAGTTCTTAAGACCTATTGGTATTGGTGAAGATCGGTTAAGGGAAAGGGGTAGTTTACCTGCAACATTTTATGTTTTAGCAAAGGTAATTTTTTATATGAGAAACGATAACTGCCGTAAATTCAAACAGAATCAACTACGTTTTTGCATACCGTTTTGAATTAAAGAGAACTCAAGGCCTGTTGATTTCGTTGAAGATCGGTTAAGGGAAAGGGGTAGTTTACCGGCAACCATTTTATGTTTTAAGAAGGGTAATTTTTTTGACGAAAGATAACTGCCGTAAATTCAAAGAGAATCAAATAATTTTTTGCATACCTTCCTGAATGTAGAGAACTCAAGGCCTATTGATTTTGGTGAAGATCGGTTAAGGTAAGGGGTAGTTTACCTGCAACATTTTATGTTGTAACAAGAGAAATGTTTTCATGACGAACGATAAATGCCGCACATTCAAACAGAATCAAATATTTTTTTGCATGCATCCCTGCATTGTAGAGGACTGAAGGTCTATTGATTTTGGTGAAGATCGGTTAAAGGAAAGGTGTAGTTTACCAGCAACGTTTTTTTATCAAGGGTAATTTTTTCTATGGTAAACGATAAGAACCGTAAATTCAAACAGAATCAATTAATGTTTTTCATACAGCCATGAATTTCACAGTTATTAAGACCTATTGGTTTTGGTAAAGATCGGTTAAGGGTATAGGATAGTTTACCAGCAACATTTTATGTTTTAAAAAGGGTAATTTTTTCTATGACGAACGATAACTGCCGTACATTGAAACAAAAACAACTACTCTTTTGCATACCATTATGAATTATACAGAGCTCAAGGTCTGTTGATTTTGTTGAAGATCGGTTAAGGGAAAATGGTAGTTTAACGGCAACGTTTTATATTTTAACAAGGGTATTTTCTAAGGCAAACGATAACAGCCGCAAATTCAAACATAATCAAACTATTTTTTGCATACAGCCCTGAATTGTAGAGTACTCAAGACCTATTGTTTTTGGTGAATATCGTTTAAGGGAAAGGGGTAGTTTACCAGCAACGTTTTTTTAAAAGGGGTAATTTCTTTCTATGGCAAACGATAACAGCCGCAAATTCAAACAGAATCAAATAATGTTTTGCATGAAGCCCTAAATTGTGGAGTTCTCAAGATCTTATGGTTTTGGTGAAGATCGGTTAAGGGAAAGGGGTAGTTTACCAGCAACGTTTTTTTAACAAGGGTATTTTCTATGGCAAACGATAACAGCCGCAAATTCAAACAGAATCAAATAATGTTTTGCATACAGCCCTGATTTGTAGAGTACTCAAGACCTATTGTTTTTGGTGAAGATCGGTTAAGGGGAAGGGGTAGTTTACCTGCAACATGTTTTATCAAGCGTATTTTCTATGGCAAACGATAACAGCCGCAAATTCAAACAGATCAAATAATGTTTTGCATGAAGCCCTAAATTGTGGAGTTCTCAAGATCTGTTGGTTTTGGTGAACATCGGTTAAGGGAAAGGGGTAGTTTACCAGCAACGTTTTATATTTTAACAAGGGTATTTTCTAAGGCAAACGATAACAGCCGCAAATTCAAACATAATCAAACAATTTTTTTGCATACAGCCCTGAATTGTAGAGTACTCAAGACCTATTGTTTTTGGTGAATATCGGTTAAGGGAAAGGGGTAGTTTACCAGCAACGTTTTTTTAAAAGGGGTAATTTCTTTTTATGGCAAACGATAACAGCCGCAAATTCAAACAGAATCAAACACTTTTTTGCATACAGCCCTGAATTGTAGAGTACTCAAGACCTGTTGTTTTTGGTGAATATCGGTTAAGGGAAAAGGGTAGTTTACCGGCAACGTTTTATGTTTTAACAAGGGTAATTTTTTTTATGACGAACGATAACTGCCGTACATTAAAACAGAATCAACTACTCTTTTGCATACCATTTTGAATTACACAGGCCTCAAGGTCTGTTGATTTTGTTGAAGATCGGTTAAGGGAAAGGGGTAGTTTACCAGCAACGATTTATATTTTAACAAGGGTATTTTCTAAGGCAAACGATAAGAGCCGCAAATTCAAACAGAATCAAACAATTTTTTGCATACAGCCATGAATTGTAGAGTACTCAAGACCTATCGTTTTTGGTGAATATCGGTTAAGGGGAAGGGGTAGTTTACCTGCAACGTTTTTTATCAAGGGTAATTTTACTTCCATATTCCTTAAGGAATGGAAGTATGGTGATGGCAAAAAAAATCGTGTTCGAGATTATTGCAGATTCTGATTGTACTACACTCAAAACATGAAAAAAAGTCGTTTTCCGAAAAGTGTCTGTGTGTGTGTCTGTCTGTCTGTCTGTCTGTCTGTGTGTCTATGTGTCTATGTGTCTGTAGATTTTTTTTCTATGGCAAACGATAACTGCCGCAAATTCAAACAGAATCAAATAATTTTTTGCATGCAGGCCTGATTTGCAGAGTACTCGCGACCTATTGTTATTGGTAAAGATCGGTTAAGGGGAAGGGGTAGTTTACCTGCAACGTTTTTTTATCAAGCGTATTTTTTATGGCAAACGATAACTGCCGCAAATTCAAACAAAATCAAATAATTTTTTGTATACATCCCTGAATTGTAGAGGTCTCAAGGACTTTCGATTTTGGTGAAGATCGGTTAAGGGGAAGGGGTAGTTTACCAGCAACGTTTTTTTAACAAGGGTATTTTCTATGGCAAACGATAACAGCCACAAATTCAAACAGAATCAAATAATGTTTTGCATACAGCCCTGATTTGTAGAGTACTCAAGACCTACTGTTTTTGGTGAAGATCGGTTAAGGGGAAGGGGTAGTTTACCAGCAACGTTTTTTTAACAAGCGTATTTTCTATGGCAAACGATAACAGCCGCAAATTCAAACAGAATCAAAAGATTATTTGCATACAGCCCTAATTTCTTTCTATGGCAAACGATAACAGCCGCAAATTCAAACAGAATCAAATAATGTTTTGCATGAAGCCCTAAATTATGGAGTTCTCAAGATCTGTTGGTTTTGGTGAAGATCGGTTACGGGAAAGGGGTAGTTTACCAGCAACGTTTCATATTTTAACAAGGGTATTTTCTAAGGCAAACGATAACAGCCGCAAATTCAAACATAATCAAACAATTTTTTGCATACAGCCCTGAATTTTAGAGTTCTCAAGACCTATTGTTTTTGGTGAATATCGGTTAAGGGAAAAGGGTAGTTTACCTGCAACGTTTTATGTTTTAACAAGGGTAATTTTTTTTATGACGAACGATAACTGCCGTACATTAAAACAGAATCAACTACTCTTTTGCATACCATTTTGAATTATACAGAACTCAAGGTCTGTTGATTTTGTTGAAGATCGGTTAAGGGGAAGGGGTAGTTTACCTGCAATGTTTTATATTTTAACAAAGGTATTTTCTAAGGCAAACGATAAAAGCCGCAATTCAAACAGAATCAAACATTTTTTTGCATACAGACCTGAATTGTAGAGTACTCACGACATATTGTTTTTGGTGAATATCGGTTGAGGGAAAGGGGTAGTTTACCTGCAACGGTTGTTTTTTATCAAGGGAAATTTTTTTTTTGGCAAACGATAACAGCCGCAAATTCAAACAGAATCAAATAATGTTTCGCATACAGCCCTGAATTGTAGAGTTCTCAAGACCTATTGTTTTTGGTGAAGATCGGTTAAGGGAAAGGGGTAGTTTACCTGTAACGTTTTATGTTTTAACAAGGGTATTTCCTATGGCAAACGATAACAGACGCAAATTCAAACAGAATCAAAAGATTATTTGCATAGAGCCCTAATTTCTTTCTATGGCAAACGATAACAGCCGCAAATTCAAACAGAATCAAATAATGTTTTGCATGCAGCCCTGAATTTTAGAGTTCTCAAGACTTGTTGGTTTTGGTGAAGATCGGTTAAGGGAAAGGGGTAGTTTACCTGTAACGTTTTATGTTTTAACAAGGGTATTTCCTATGGCAAACGATAACAGACGCAAATTCAAACAGAATCAAAAGATTATTTGCATACAGCCCTAATTTCTTTCTATGGCAAACGATAACAGCCGCAAATTCAAACAGAATCAAATAATGTTTTGCATGCAGCCCTGAATTGTAGTGTTCTCAAGACCTGTTGGTTGTGGTGAAGTTCGGTTAAGGAAAAGGGGTAGCTTACCTGCATCGTTTTTTTAAAAGGGGTAATTTCTATGGCAAACGATAACAGCCGCAAATTCAAACAGAATCAAATAATGTTTTGCATGCAGCCCTAAATTTTAGAGTTCTCAAGACTTGTTGGTTTTGGTGAAGATCGGTTAAGGGAAAGGGGTATTTTACCTACAACGTTTTATATTTTAACAAGGGTATTTTCTATGGCAAACGATAAGAGCCGCAAATTCAAACCGAATAAAACAATTTTTTGCATACAGCCATGAATTGTAGAGTACTCAAGACCTGTCTTTTTTGGTGAATATCGGTTAAGGGGAAGGGGTAGTTTACCTGCAACGTTTTTTATCAAGGGTAATTTTTACTTCCATATTCCTTAAAGAATATAGAATTATACTTTACTATATATACTTATATATTACTTATAGAATTCCTTAAAGTATGGTGATGGCAAAAAAAATCGTGTTCGAGATTATTGCAGATTCTGATTCTACTACACTCAAAACATGAAAAAAAGTCGTTTTCCGAAAAGTGTCTGTGTGTGTGTCTGTGTGTCTGTCTGTGTGTAGATTTTTTACTTCCATATTCCTTAAGGAATGGAAGTATGGTGATGGCAAAAAAAATCGTGTTCGAGATTATTGCAGATTCTGATTCTACTACGCTCAAAACATGAAAAAAAGTCGTTTTCCGAAAAGTGTCTGTGTGTGTGTCTGTGTGTACGTCTGTGTGTAGATTTTTTACTTCCATATTCCTTAAGGAATGGAAGTATGGTGATGGCAAAAAAAATCGTGTTCGAGATTATTGCAGATTCTGATTCTACTACGCTCAAAACATGAAAAAAAGTCGTTTTCCGAAAAGTGTCTGTGTGTGTGTCTGTGTGTCTGTCTGTGTGTAGATTTTTTACTTCCATATTCCTTAAGGAATGGAAGTATGGTGATGGCAAAAAAAATCGTGTTCGAGATTATTGCAGATTCTGATTCTACTACGCTCAAAACATGAAAAAAGTCGTTTTCCGAAAAGTGTCTGTGTGTGTGTCTGTCTGTGTGTCTGTAGATTTTTTTACTATGGCAAACGATAACTGCCGCAAATTCAAACAGAATCAAATAATTTTTTGCATACAGCCCTAATTTGTAGAGTACTCGCGACCTATTGTTTTTGGTGAAGATCGGTTGAGGGAAAGGGGTAGTTTAGCAGCAACGGCTTTTTTTATCAAGGGAATTTTTATTTTGGTAAACGATAACAGCCGCAAATTCAAACAGAATTAAATAATGTTTCGTATACAGCCCTGAATTGTAGAGTTCTCAAGACCTATTGTTTTTGGTGAAGATCGGTTAAGGGAAAGGGGTAGTTTACCTGTAACGTTTTATGTTTTAACAAGGGTATTTCCTATGGCAAACGATAACAGCCGCAAATTCAAACAGAATCAAATACTTTTCTGCATACAGCCCTGATTTTTAGAGTACTCAAGGCCTATTGTTTTGGTGAAGATCGGTTAAGGGGAAGGGGTAGTTTACCTGCAACGTTTTTTTATCAAGCGTATTTTCTATGGCAAACGATAACAGCCGTAAATTCAAACAGAATCATATAGTTTTCTGCATACATTCCTGATTTGTAGAGTACTCAAGGCCTATTGTTTTTGGTGAAGATCGGTTAAGGGGAAGGGGTAGTTTACCTGCAACGTTTTTTTATCAAGCGTATTTTCTATGGCAAACGATAACCGCCGCAAATTCAAACAGAATCAAATAATTTTTTGTATACATCCCTGAATTGTAGAGGTCTCAAGGACTTTCGATTTTGGTGAAGATCGGTTAAGGGGAAGGGGTAGTTTACCAGCAACCTTTTACGTTTTAACAAGAGTAAAGTACTTGAAAATTTATTTAAACTTTTTCAAACAATGGTAATTGTTAAAAATAAAATAATTTTGTTGCCGGGCAATAAAATTAAAATTTTTTCATTTTAATGTAAATCATGTATAAGAGAAAATATATCGCGCTTGGCAGGCGATATTAAGATTTAAATATAAATCTTAGAATATGGAAGTCATATATGGTTCTCCATACCGATATTTTCCTATGGCAAACGATAACTGCCGCAAATTCAAACAGAATCAAATGATTTTTTGCATACAGCCCTGATGTGTAGAGTACGCGCGACCTATTGTTTTTGGTGAAGATCGGTTGAGGGAAAGGGGTACTTTACCTGCAACGGTTTTTTTTTATCAAGGGAAATTTCTTTTTTGGCAAACGATAACAACCGCAAATTCAAACAGAATCAAATAATGTTTCGCATACAGCCCTGAATTGTAGAGTTCTCAAGACCTATTGGTTTTGGTGAAGATCGGTTAAGGGAAAGGGGTAGTTTACCTGTAACGTTTTATGTTTTAACAAGGGTATTTCCTATGGCAAACGATAATAGCCGAAAATTCAAACAGAATCAAAAGATTATTTGCATACAGCCCTAAATTGTAGAGTTCTCAAGACCTTTTGTTTTTTGTGAAGATCGGTTAAGGGAAAGGGGTAGTTTACCAGCAACGTTTTTTTTAACAAGGGTATTTTCTATGGCAAACGATAACAGACGCAAATTCAAACAGAATCAAAAGATTTTTTGCATACAGCCCTAATTTCTTTCTATGGCAAACGATAACAGCCGCAAATTCAAACAGAATCAAATAATGTTTTGCATGCAGCCCTGAATTGTAGTGTTCTCAAGACCTGTTGGTTCTGGTGAAGTTCGGTTAAGGGAAAGGGGTAGTTTACCTGCAACGTTTTTTTAAAAGGGGTAATTTCTATGGCAAACGATAACAGCCGCAAATTCAAACAGAATCAAATAATGTTTTACATGCAGCTCTAAATTTTAGAGTTCTCAAGACTTGTTGGTTTTGGTGAAGATCGGTTAAGGGAAAGGGGTAGTTTACCTACAACGTTTTATATTTTAACAAGGGTATTTTCTAAGGCAAACGATAAGAGTCGCAAATTCAAACAGAATCAAACAATTTTTTGCATACAGCCATGAATTGTAGAGTACTCAAGACATATCTTTTTTGGTGAATATCGGTTAAGGGGAAGGGGTAGTTTACCTGCAACGTTTTTTATCAGGGGTAATTTTTACTTCCATATTCCTTAAAGAATATAGAATTATACTTTACTATATATACTTATATATTACTTATAGAATTCCTTAAAGTATGGTGATGGCAAAAAAAAATCGTGTTCGAGATTATTGCAGATTCTGATTCTACTACACTCAAAACATGAAAAAAAGTCGTTTTCCGAAAAGTGTCTGTGTGTGTGTCTGTGTGTCTGTCTGTGTGTAGATTTTTTACTTTCATATATCTTAAGGAATGGAAGTATGGTGATGGCAAAAAAAATCGTGTTCGAGATTATTGCAGATTCTGATTCTACTACGCTCAAAACATGAAAAAAGTCGTTTTCCGAAAAGTGTCTGTGTGTGTGTCTGTGTGTCTATCTGTGTGTAGATTTTTTACTTCCATATTCCTTAAGGAATGGAAGTATGGTGATGGCAAAAAAAATCGTGTTCGAGATTATTGCAGATTCTGATTCTACTACGCTCAAAACATGAAAAAAAGTCGTTTTCCGAAAAGTCTGTGTGTGTGTCTGTCTGTGTGTCTGTAGATTTTTTTTACTATGGCAAACGATAACTGCCGCAAATTCAAACAGAATCAAATAATTTTTTGCATACAGCCCTAATTTGTAGATTACTCACGACCTATTGTTTTTGGTGAAGATCGGTTGAGGGAAAGGGGTAGTTTACCTGCAACGGCTTTTTTTTATCAAGGGAATTTTTTTTTTTGGCAAACGATAACAGCCGCAAATTCAAACAGAATTAAATAATGTTTCGTATACAGCCCTGAATTGTAGAGTTCTCAAGACATATTGTTTTTGGTGAAGATCGGTTAAGGGAAAGGGGTAGTTTACCTGTAACGTTTTATGTTTTAACAAGGGTATTTCCTATGGCAAACGATAACAGCCGCAAATTCAAACAGAATCAAATACTTTTCTGCATACAGCCCTGATTTGTAGAATACTCAAGACCTATTGTTTTGGTGAAGATCGGTTAAGGGGAAGGGGTAGTTTACCTGCAACGTTTTTTTATCAAGCGTATTTTCTATGGCAAACGATAACCGCCGCAAATTCAAACAGAATCAAATAATTTTTTGTATACATCCCTGAATTGTAGAGGTCTCAAGGACTTTCGATTTTGGTGAAGATCGGTTAAGGGGAAGGGGTAGTTTACCAGCAACCTTTTACGTTTTAACAAGAGTAAAGTACTTGAAAATTTATTTAAACTTTTTCAAACAATGGTAATTGTTAAAAATAAAATAATTTTGTTGCCAGGCAATAAAATTAAAATTTTTTCATTTTAATGTAAATCATGTATAAGAGAAAATATATCGCGCTTGGCAGGCGATATTAAGATTTAAATATAAATCTTAGAATACGGAAGTCATGTATGGTTCTCCATACCGATATTTTCCTATGGCAAACGATAACTGCCGCAAATTCAAACAGAATCAAATGATTTTTTGCATATAGCCCTGATGTGTAGAGTACGCGCGACCTATTGTTTTTGGTGAAGATCGGTTGAGGGAAAGGGGTAGTTTACCTGCAACGGTTTTTTTTTATCAAGGGAAATTTCTTTTTTGGCAAACGATAACAGCCGCAAATTCAAACAGAATCAAATAATGTTTCGCATACAACCCTGAATTGTAGAGTTCTCAAGACCTATTGGTTTTGGTGAAGATCGGTTAAGGGAAAGGGGTAGTTTACCTGTAACATTTTATGTTTTAACAAGGGTATTTCCTATGGCAAACGATAACAGCCGCAAATTCAAACAGAATCAAAAGATTATTTGCATACAGCCCTAAATTGTAGAGTTCTCAAGACCTATTGTTTTTGGTGAAGATCGGTTAAGGGGAAGGGGTAGTTTACCTGCAACGTTTTTTTATCAAGCGTATTTTCTATGGCAAACGATAACAGCCGTAAATTCAAACAGAATCAAATACTTTTCTGCATACCTTCCTGATTTGTAGAGTACTCAAGGCCTATTGTTTTTGGTGAAGATCGGTTAAGGGGAAGGGGTAGTTTACCTGCAACGTTTTTTTATCAAGCGTATTTTCTATGGCAAACGATAACCGCCGCAAATTCAAACAGAATCAAATAATTTTTTGTATACATCCCTGAATTGTAGAGGTCTCAAGGACTTTCGATTTTGGTGAAGATCGGTTAAGGGGAAGGGGTAGTTTACCAGCAACCTTTTACGTTTTAACAAGAGTAAAGTACTTGAAAATTTATTTAAACTTTTTCAAACAATGGTAATTGTTAAAAATAAAATAATTTTGTTGCCGGGCAATAAAATTAAAATTTTTTCATTTTAATGTAAATTATGTTTGAGTTAATATCTTTATATATACAGTGGAACTTGGTTATTACAGCCTCGGCTGTTACGTCAACTCGGGTGTAGCGTTATTTTGTCATAAGTCCGGTCAAACTGATATCTTTAACATTATAAAAATTCCCGGTTTTAACGTCACTAAATATTGTACTACTCTGTTATAGCGTCAAATATTTCTCAGATATATGTCAAATAATTTCATATAAACGTATATATGTGCGCGCGCGCGCGCTAGCCCATGGCTACAGACATACATTGTATGCAAGCGATAAGCACTGTAACAGGACTGCCGGCGCCAGCCATTTTACGTGCTCCAACGGATGGCTAGATCGATTTAAGGCCCGACACTCGATTTCCTTTGCAAAAATTTGTGGTGAGGCAAAATGCGTAGATCTGAACGTTACAGGCGATTGGGTGCGTAACACTTGGCCAGAAATTAGACGATCATATAAAGATGAAGACATCTTTAATGGACATGAAGCCGGAATTTTTTATAAATTAACTCCAGATAAGACTTTCAAATTTAATAAAAATGAAAAGTGTGTTGGTGGGAAGCTCTCTAAACAAAGAGTTACAGTTTTTGTTTGTGCGAACATGACGGGAACCGAAAAAAGGAAACTTTTAGTTATCGGGAAAAGTTTGCATCCTAGATGTTTTAAAAACATCAAAAAACTTCCTGTAAGTTACACTGCCAACATAAAAGCGTGGACGACTTCTAGTATTTTTGAAGATGACTTCTGTATGTGTGTATGTCACTGAACTCCTCCATGTATAAAATAATATATCGTTCGTGGCAGGTAAGCATATCTCAGTTATGTAATGTTTACGTTTCCATTTTATTATTATGCCTACAGCAATAAAAAGGCAGGTAAGACACACACACACACACACACACACACACACACACACACACACACACACACACACACACACACACACACACACACACACACACACACACACACACACACACACACACACACACACACACACACACACACACACACACACACACACACACAATTCACGTTATTTCTGGCCTCACTCATGTTTATTTTCTTACATTTGCACGCTTTTTAAATGGAAAGTGCCGAAACCCACACCAACATAACGCGTGCAAGCCGAAAAAATGGACATCAATTTGCTTCCTGTGGATCGCTGGGCAATGTAACTTAGAATATGGAAGTCATGTATGGTTCTCCATACCGATATTTTAGGTTTATAAAAGAGAAAAAAGTTAAAAATTCTAATTTTTTAAAGACAAATTAGTTGCTATTAATTTTCATCAAGAAGTGATCACTGAATATCAAAACATCTGAATATGTATGAAGTTTAATCAAAAAAATTAATGCGATTTTGCTTTTTACACTGCTAGAAGTGTCCGATTAAAAAACTTTTTATGTAATGTTGGTATACATGTTAATGACAATCATCTGAACTTTTAGCCCTATTTGATGCATAGTTTAAATTTCACAGCTAATTGAGTAGTTTGTCCTTAGGTGATCAGGCAATTTTTTGTCATCCTATAATCCAAGATTGAAAGCATGGATTAAATTTTGTATAAACTGTGATATAAACTGCTCTGTCCTGGCAAACATGTTTAGAATGCTTTTGGCAAGACTGCTGTGTTTGAAAAAGCAGTTTACAAGCTTCAAAGACTGCCATAAATGAGTTGATGATCGTGGTTGTCAAATGAAGATTATGTTTTTGTGTTCCATAAAATTTTATCACTAGGTGGAGTGGTAAATAAAGAGTATTATTTGGACATTTTACGCTATTTGTTTGAAGCTATTTGTAGAAAACTGCAGCCCGATAATGCGACTGGTTGCATGTCATTGCTTGTTAAGAATTTTTCCAGGCTAGGCAAAAGAAAACGTCATAATGGTGACACGGCAACTGCTGTATTCACCAGATGTGTCCCAACATGATCTTTCCTCCTCACAATAGTGATCATTTCTATGAAAGGACAACATTCCGAGACCGTTAAAGACGTAAAACAAAAATCGCTAAGCAATCTCAAGGCTGTAACAAAAACTACATGTTTGAAGTATTTTGAAGACTGCAACACGGCTGATGTTTAATCGTGTTACATTCGACTGAGACTACTTTGAAGGGGGCAGTATAAGTGTCAACGGATGAAGGCATAATTTTTAAAATAAACAAGAACTGCATGAACTCTTTGATCAAACCTGATATTTAATACTTATCTTTAGTTTAGGGCTTATTTCTTATACTGTTAATATATAATTACTTTTTTTTTGTTACATTCAAGAAAACATATAAACGGAAACAATGTATGTCAAATGTACATTTATGGTGCATTGTTATTAAAAGATTTTACTTTACCAAATGTTCATGTTTATGTTATTTATTATAATAACACATTTTAAAACTTTCTAACACACTCCCTTATCTATTTAATGAGGGGATGGCTGTTGGATGAAACCATTTAGGTAACATAGAGTCTAGTTGCAGCACTATTTTCTATTTAGGTGAGGTTCAAAAGGAACTTGAATATGGCTGACAAACCATACTAACATACTTGTATTTAGGAATTTCAAGTGATATATAGAAATTTGTACCAACACTTTTTTAGTTGTTGCTTATCACTCTGTTATGTTGAGACAGTGTGTGAAAATGGTACCCGTGGCACCCTTTAGTTGAGTAATTACCATAATTTCTGTGAATTTATGTATGTAAATTTGTTACATTGTTTACAAAAATGTCTAGTCAGCAGTTGGTAGAGTTTTCAGATACCACAGAAACTTGGAAACTATACAGGTTTTGTCAATAACTTGCATCAGATAATGGAATACCATGTCACATGATCTGGGCTATTAGTTTGTTTGTTAACAGAGAGAGACAAGATGAGATAGGAGGAGCTTGTTTTGTACCAGTCTCACCTATATGAGTCATTTTTATGTACATATGAATGTTGCCACATTCTCATGAATAATCATACCGTACTAAATTTTCTAGAATACTGACGTTTTAAGCATTTGTCACGTACCAGTATAACAAATTCTTGTATTTCAACACACTAGTTTTATTTCAGCAGAGGTGTAAGAAACTTATAACTACAAGAAATTTTTATTCATTACATTTATAATTGCCTAAGTAATCAGAATGTTTTTTATTTTTTATTGAATTTCCTTTGATGCACGGAACTTTTGCAGTAGATATTAAAACATCTCAATTTTTCAAAAGTACCTATAACCGTAACTCTACAGTTCTGTCTGTCTGCTTCCCCCACTCTCTCTCTCTCTTTCTCTCACTCTCTCTCTCTCTCTCAATAGGATAACAACCAACAGAATGGTTGGTGACTGCATCCCATTCTCCTTAACTTTCATCTTCCTCTTCAGTGGACAGTACCAGTCTCAATTCATGTCTTTACCTATTTGTACCACAAATCTCTCTGTGATTGTCCCTTTCTTCAACTCAGGGGCGTAGCCAAGGGGGGGCAGGGAGGGGCAGCTGCCCCCCCTAGATCAAGTTACAAAGTAAAAAATATAAAATAAAAGTAGATAAAAAACGCATGCGAGGAGTGCTAGAACAGGAGCAGTGATGGACAGTTATCCTTACTTTACTTTAAAGAATTAAAGAAACATATATAGTTAATTTACAGTTTTGAACTTCCCGCTTTTGTAAGTCCCTAGTTTTAAAGCATCCGCCATTTTCCTGGTGAACAGACCAGTCGCGTTATAGCTCAACTCGGCTTTGCAAGCTTCTTTTTAGTTTCCGTCTTTATTTAAATATAGTCTAACCTCATCAGAGACCTCACTTCATCCGCAGTACCTACAGGACACATCAATAGTTTAAAACCCTGGACCTGGTCCAATGCTCAAAACACATCAAACGGATCCTTGGAGTGATAACAACTCATTGTAGTGATGCACAGAAAGTTACTACAGAGCTTGTAAATGGTGTCGACGAGATTACCAAAGATGTTAGAGTGGAATTGACAGTCCCAAGATCTATTCAAAAACAAAAACATCGCTCCAATCCTCCAGCTTCCAGTCCTTTAGAGTACTGGAACAGATCCTTGGTAATTCCTTACTTGGATTAATTAGTTTCTTCACTGGAGGCACGTTTTTCAGATGAACACTCACCTGCCTTTTCAATTTTGTCTCTACACCCATTAATTATGCTCGAGATAACCATGAAAGACTTTAAAATAAAAGTCAAGGAGCTCTCAGATTTTTATAACTTAAAAGATGTTGCCTCCGAAGTTGAATTATGGTACACTATGTGAGAGAAGAAGAAATCAATAAAGAGCAGCTAAAAAAACTGACAATAGCAGATCTAGTAAAAGAGGCTGAAATCTTTTACCCGGCCACAAAAAAAGCGCTGCTTATCTCTATTACTCTGCCTTGCACCACTTGTACTGTAGAGCGGTCGTTTAGTACGTTGCGGAGAGTAAAGACCTGGCTTAGGTCGACGATGACAGGGGAGCGTCTCAATGGACTATGCTTAATGAGTGTCCACAGAAAAACTGCTTTAGAAAAAAAAGGAGCAATTGGAGAAGGAAGTGCTGAAAAGGTTTTCTGAAAATCCAAGAAAACTTATTTTAGTTTAACATTTTTTAGTTATTTGATTTAGTTTTTATTTTAGTTTAACTTATTTTAGTAAGTTATTTTAGTAACATGTTTTAGTTTAATACTTTGTGATAATATATCCTTTGCTAGTTTGCATACGAAAAACTAATATTGTTTTAAAAATATATAATTGTATAAAATTATACTGTACTATACTAATTTTATATCATACCGTACTATAAAACTTTAATTTTTTCATTCATCACGGTATTTTTACGTAACTCTGTTTTTTCATTGTTGCCACGTTTTAATTAAAATCACATTATTATTTGTGACTTTTGGTGATTATTTAACCCTTAAAGCATCTTGGGGTCTCAGACACCCCAGAACATCTTTTCTTGGATCAAGTGTTCCAATCTTTAATTTTACCCCTTGAATTAAAATATTTTTGAACTTCTTGCGGTATATATTGACAATCTAGGGTACCCTCTTAACGACCAAATAGAAGTAATCGCCCAAGAATATAACAGTGCCTAGTACAGCCACGAAAGTAAAATATATCAAAACTAAGTGTGCACTACAATGGTTAAATCTGAAACATTTCTTCGTAGTATTCTTCATTCCAGAGAAAAAATTCCTAAAGTTTTTAAATAAAGGAAAAATTTAATTTTTAACTCGATAACGGTGCGTGTTACTAAAAAGTAGCTAATAAAAAAAAATTTTATGTGAGAGGTAACTCACAAATAAAGTAACATAAAAGTCTTTTAAATAGATCCGACAATCACTGCTTTGGATCAATAGAGTAAAACTTTTTTAAATTCCCTTTTGGATTAATTTTAAAAACTTCTTTTTAGCTTAGATTCCTATAATAGGTATGCCATAGTTATACTGACGAGCCTTAATAACATACCGAGACGAAACAATTTTCTTATTCCCCCCCCCCCCCCCCCGGCGCTTTTTAAGTAACCCTTTAGTCCTCTGCCCCCCCTATCCAAAATCCTGGCTACGTCCATGCTTCAACTATTCATTTTGTAAATTCATTATACTCAAGTATGACCATAATCAGTTGGCATCTTGGTCTTTTCAAATACTGTAAGATGCTTGCATTGTCTTGTGAACATTTAAGTTTCACTCTTCAATTTGTTCCTCTACAACACTAAATTATAGAAGAAACTTTTCTACAACCTTGGATTTCATTGTCCATGACGTGTCCGTTACTTAACTAAATACAACTATTTCACTAACGACTCGGAACACAAAGTTTTTTGTGAGTAAAAACATAAAGTTTTACCTTACAACCTGAACCAGTTTTCACTTTTAAAAAGCTTCTTCAAAGCTTCTTCTGAAGAAGCTTTTTAAAAGTGAAAACCGGTTCAGTTTGTAAGGTAAAACTTTATGTTTTTACTTATAAAAAACTTTGTGTTCCGAATTGTTAATGAAATAGTTGTATTTTCTACAACATAAAGTCTTTAACAAATGCTTCCTCACATTTAAACTAATATTTTTTGAAGTGCTCATGTTTTTCGTCTTAACCTGATAAATCTCATTTAATATATCCATAGAATGTTAAGCAATGATTTCATGGCTTTACAGGCTGGCAAGTATGACACCAACTGACTACAACCATCTTAAATGTTATAATGAATTCCTACTTTATTTGCAGTAGCTCTAAAAGGTTGTCTGGAATTTGATTGTAACCATTCCCTAAGTGGTTTGGTTTCTTACAGTATTTCTCTTGCATTTATTATTATGTTCTTCACAACTACTCTTTATGTAGTATATCGTTCTACTCTTACCACATAGTTTATCCAATAATCACCTTCCTGTATACTGCAATATTAGAGACTTTTAGTTGACTTTGGTTATTTGTGGCCACTGTTAAGTTTTACAAATTTTATACTGGGTAAAGCCTTAGTTAAAGTCTTTATTTTGAAAAAAATTATTTAAGATTAATAACTAACCTCTCATTATTACTTCCATATTCCTTAAAGAAATGGAAGTATGGTGATGGCAAAAAAAATCGTGTTCGAGATTATTGCAGATTCTGATTGTACTACACTCAAAACATGAAAAAAAGTCGTTTTCCGAAAAGTGTCTGTGTGTGTGTCTGTCTGTCTATGTGTCTGTCTGTGTGTAGATTTTTTTTCTATGGCAAACGATAACTGCCGCAAATTCAAACAGAATCAAATAATTTTTTGCATACAGCCCTGATTTGTAGAGTACTCACGACCTATTGTTTTTTGTGAAGATCGGTTGAGGGAAAGGGGTAGTTTACCAGCAACGGTTTTTTTTTATCAAGGGAAATTTTTTTTTGGCAAACGATAACAGCCGCAAATTCAAACAGAATCAAATAATGTTTCGCATACAGCCCTGAATTGTAGAGTTCTCAAGACATACTGTTTTTGGTGAAGATCGGTTAAGGTAAAGGGGTAGTTTACCTGTAACGTTTTATGTTTTAACAAGGGTATTTCCTATGGCAAACGATAAGAGCCGCAAATTCAAACAGAATCAAAAGGTTATTTGCATACAGCCCTAAATTGTAGAGTTCTCAAGACCTATTGTTTTTGGTGAAGATCGGTTAAGGGAAAGGGGTAGTTTACCTGCAGCGTTTTTTATCAAGGGTATTTTCTATGGCAAACGATAACAGCCGCAAATTCAAACAGAATCAAATAATTTTTTGCATACAGCCGTGATTTGTAGAGTACTCAAGACCTATTGTTTTTGGTGAAGATCGGTTGAGGGGAAGGGGTAGTTTACCTGCAACGTTTTTTATCAAGCGTATTTTCTATGGCAAACGATAACTGCCGCAAATTCAAACAGAATCAAATAATTTTTTGCATACGTCACTGAATTGTAGAGGACTCAAGGCCTTTTGATTTTGGTGAAGATCGGTTAAGGGGAAGGGGTAGTTTACCAGCAACCTTTTACGTTTTAACAAGAGTAAAGTACTTGAAATATCGGTATGGAGAACCATACATGACTTCCATATTCTAAGATTTATATTTAAATCTTAATATCGCCTGCCAAGCGCGATATATTTTCTCTTATACATGATTTACATTAAAATGAAAAAATTATAATTTTATTGCCTGGCAACAAAATTATTTTATTTTCAACAATTACCATTGTTTCAAAACGTTTAAATAAATTTTCAAGTACTTTACTCTTGTTAAAACGTAAAAGGTTGCAGGTAAACTACCCCTTCCCCTTAACCGATCTTCACCAAAATCGAAAGTCCTTGAGACCTCTACAATTCAGGGACGTATGCAAAACATTATTTGATTCTGTTTGAATTTGCGGCTGTTATCGTTTGCCATAGAAAATTCGCTTGATAAAAAAACGTTGCTGGTAAACTACCCCTTCCCCTTAACCGATCTTCACCAAAAACAATAGGTCTTGAGTACTCTACAAATCAGGGCTGTATGCAAAACATTATTTGATTCTGTTTGAATTTGCGGCTGTTATCGTTTGCCATAGAAAATACCCTTGTTAAAAAAACGTTGCAGGTAAACTACCCCTTTCCCTCAACCGATCTTCACCAAAAACAATAGGCCTTGAGAACTCTACAATTTAGGGCTGTATGCAAATAATCGTTTGATTCTGTTTGAATTTGCGGCTGTTATCGGTTGCCATAGGAAATACCCTTGTTAAAACATAAAACGTTACAGGTAAACTACCCCTTTCCCTTAACCGATCTTCACCAAAAACAATAGGTCTTGAGAACTCTACAGTTCAGGGCTGTATGCGAAACATTATTTGATTCTGTTTGAATTTGCGGCTATCGTTTGCCAAAAAAAAAAAAAATTTCCCTTGATAAAAAAAGCCGTTGCAGGTAAACTACCCCTTTCCCTCAACCGATCTTCACCAAAAACAATAGGTCGTGAGTACTCTACAAATCAGGGCTGTATGCAAAAAATTATTTGATTCTGTTTGAATTTGCGGCAGTTATCGTTTGCCATAGAAAAAAAATCTACAGACACACACACAGACACTTTTCGGAAAACGACTTTTTACTTCCATATTCCTTAAGGAATGGAAGTATGGTGATGGCAAAAAAAATCGTGTTCGAGATTATTGCAGATTCTGATTCTACTACACTCAAAACATGAAAAAAAGTCGTTTTCCGAAAAGTGTCTGTGTGTCTGTCTGTGTGTCTGTCTGTCTATGTGTCTGTCTGTCTGTGTGTCTGTCTGTCTGTAGATTTTTTTTCTATGGCAAACGATAACTGCCGCAAATTCAAACAGAATCAAATAATTTTTTGCATACAGCCCGGTTTTGCAGAGTTCTCGCGACCTATTGTTTTTGGTGAAGATCGGTTGAGGGAAAGGGGTAGTTTACCTGCAACGGTTTTTTTTTAGCAAGGGTAATTTTGTTTGTTTGGCAAACGATAACAGCCGCAAATTCAAACAGAATCAAATAATGTTTCGCATACAGCCCTGAATTGTAGAGTTCTCAAGACTTATTGTTTTTGGTGAAGATCGGTTAAGGGAAAGGGGTAGTTTACCTGTAACGTTTTATGTTTTAACAAGGGTATTTCCTATGGCAAACGATAACAGCCGCAAATTCAAACAGAATGAAAAGATTATTTGCATACAGCCCTAAATTGTAGAGTTCTCAATACCTTTTGTTTTTGGTGAAGATCGGTTAAGGGAAAGGGGTAGTTTACCTACAACGTTTTTTTAGCAAGGGTATTTTCTATGGCAAACGATAACAGCCGCAAATTCAAACAGAATCAAATAATTTTCTGCATACAGCCCTGATTTGTAGAGTACTCAAGACCTATTGTTTTTGGTGAAGATCGGTTGAGGGGAAGGGGTAGTTTACCAGCAACGTTTTTTATCATGCGTATTTTTTATGGCAAACGACAACTGCCGCAAATTCAAACAGAATCAAATAATTTTTTGCATACAGCCCTGATTTGTAGAGTACTCGCGACCTATTGTTTTTGGTGAAGATCGGTTGAGGGGAAGGGGTAGTTTACCTGCAACGCTTTTTTTTATCAAGGGAAATTTTTTTTTTTTTGGCAAACGATAACAGCCGCAAATTCAAACAGAATCAAATAATGTTTCGCATACAGCCCTGAATTGTAGATTTCTCAAGACCTATTGTTTTTGGTGAAGATCGGTTGAGGGAAAGGGGTAGTTTACCTGCAACGTTTTTTTAACAAGGGTATTTTCTATGGCAAACGATAACAGCCGCAAATTCAAACAGAATCAAATAATGTTTTGCATACAGTCCTGATTTGTAGAGTACTCAAGACCTATTGTTTTTGGTGAAGATCGGTTAAGGGGAAGAGGTAGTTTACCTGCAACGTTTTTTTATCAAGCGTATTTTCTATGGCAAACGATAACAGCCGCAAATTCAAACAGAATCAAATAATTTTTTGCATACGTCCCTGAATTGTAGAGGTCTCAATGACTTTCGATTTTGGTGAAGATCGGTTAAGGGGAAGGGGTAGTTTACCTGCAACCTTATACGTTTTAACAAGAGTAAAGTACTTGAAAATTTATTTAAACTTTTTGAAACAATGGTAATTGTTAAAAATAAAATAATTTTGTTGCCAGGCAATAAAATTATAATTTTTTCATTTTAATGTAATATAATATTTTTCATTTAATACAGCAATAAAAAGGCAGGTAAGGCACAGCCTGGCTGTTTGGCTGAAAATGATTTTAAATATAAATCTTAGAATATGGAAGTCATGTATGGTTCTCCATACCGATATTTTTCATGTTTTGAGCGTAGTAGAATCAGAATCTGCAATAATCTCGAACACGATTTTTTTTGCCATCACCATACTTCCATTCCTTAAGGAATATGGAAGTAAAATTCATTTAAACTTTTTCAAACAATGGTAATTGTTAAAAATAAAATAATTTTGTTGCCAGGCAATAAATTTATAATTTTTTCATTTTAATGTAAATCTGTACATAGTATAAAGTAAAGTCGGCCCGTTTTCTCTCTGTGTTTGAAATCGCTAATCTCAGGAAGTACTGAACGGATTTTATTCAAGTTTTCGCCAATAAACTTTTTCAAACAATGGTAATTGTTAAAAATAAAATAATTTTGTTGCCAGGCAATAAATTTATAATTTTTTCATTTTAATGTAAATCTGTACATAGTATAAAGTAAAGTCGGTCCGTTTTCTCTCTGTGTTTGAAATCGCTAATCTCAGGAAGTACTGAACGGATTTTATTCAAGTTTTCGCCAATAGATAGAGTGTCTATCGAGGAACATTTATGTGTATAATTAATACATATATGTTGTACATTAGCTTAGCTATCACGGTTTATGTCAAGTAAGTGGTATAGTTTACATCTTATATATAAAAGTGAATGTTTCTTTGTTTGTCCCGTATGCGTTCCTATACCATTCATCCGATTGCGATGAAACTTCGGTGAGTTGTTGTGCGCACGTCCGCGAAGGTTTCTTCCACATCTCCTCCTAAACCACTGTACCGATTTCAACCAAACTTGGCACAAATATGTTCGCAACGGGAGAACCAACATAGGACAGGTGTTTTTTCGATGGGGTCCTTTTGGGGGTTCTTTGGGGTCTTCCACATCGCCTCCTAAACCACTGGACCGATTTCAACCAAACTTGGCACAAATATTTTACGCAAAGGGAGAACCAACATAGGACAAGTGTTTTTTTCGATACGATCCTTTGGGGGGGTCCTTTGGGCCTTCCACGTCTCCACCTAAACCATTGGACCGATTTCAACCAAACTTGGCACAAATATTTTACGCAACGGGAGAACCAACATAGGACAGGTGTTTTTTTCGATACGATCCTCTGGGGGGTCCTTTGCGGTCTTAAAAAACTATTAGATCTGGTTACTATGGCAACCCAACAGAATAGATTCTGTTCTAAATATATTATCGCATTAAATTGAAGACCACGCGAACGAAGTTGTGGGCAACAGCTATTTATTTTTAAGAAGCCTACTTTAATTAAACTTTATTAATTAAACTAACATTTTCATTACGTACAACGTGAAACTCCGTAGCGAAGTACGGGTATTCTGCTAGTCATGTATAAGAGAAAATATATCGTGCGTGGCAGGCAAGCATATCTCAGTTATGTACTGTTTACGTTTCCATTTTATTATTATCACTACCGCAATAAAAAGGCAGGGAAGACACACACACACACACACACACACACACACACACACACACACACACACACACACACACACACACACACACACACACACACACACACACACACACACACACACACACACACACACAATTCGCGTTATTTCTGGCCTCATTCATGTTTATTTTCTTACATTTGCACGGTTTTTAAATGGAAAGTGCAGAACCCATACCAACATAACGCATGCAAGTCGAAAAAGTGTCCAGCGTGGATAGCGATTTGCTTCCTGTGGATCGCTGGGCAGTGTAACTGCACGTGTTTACAGAAGAACGATTCGTAGACAGACTTTTCGTCTTTAGGGAATGAACCCTCTGCAAGATGTTGAGGGTCCATGAGTGACTTCGGAGCGCTCCTTCTTTTCCGCGTGTTTGTTCTGTGAAACGTACACTGTAGATTCGCAGATTTATTCTAAGCAACGCTCAATAGGAAATGTTGAAAATTTTTGTCCACGGTGAACCCTCATACACACTAAACCTGCTCTGATGTTTTAATTACGGACATCATAATATTAAAACTTTGGAAACTTGAGCACTACTTAATGGAGATCAATCATTAACTTATACAAGCCATTAATTTTATCCATATTTTATATGTGTACAACGTTATCGGCAACAAAGAAGTAGTTTTTGTTAAAATTCCTTCCCGGGATATTTGGCCGTAGTCCAATGTTTTCTACAAAACCAGACGTTTCGGCAATGCCATTGACTTCCATCATCAGTGAAAATCGAGTGCGATAACGTGAGGTGGTATATGTTAGTGACCACAGTACTGTGGTTAAGGCTGAAGCAGTAAGTAGAAAGAAGTAGTTTCTATGGTAATATTTCATTTCGAAAATGATTTTAAAAATAAATCTTAGAATATGGAAGTCATGTATGGTTCTCCATACCGATATTTTTCTATGGCAAACGATAACAGCCGAAAATTCAAACAGAATTAAATAATGTTTTGCATACAGACCCGTATTGTAGAGTTCTTAAGACCTATTGGTGTTGGTGAAGATCGGTTAATGGAAAGGGGTAGTTTACCTGCAACATTTTATGTTTTAACAAAGGTAATTTTTTATATGACGAACGATAACTGCCGTAAATTCAAACAGAATCAACTACGTTTTTGCATACCTTTTTGAATTAAAGAGAGCTCAAGGCCTTTTGATTTCGTTGAAGATCGGTTAAGGGAAAGGGGTAGTTTACCAGCAACCATTTTACGTTTTAAGAAGGGTAATTTTTTTTTGACGAAAGATAACTGCCGTAAATTCAAAGAGAATCAAATAATTTTTTGCATACCTTCCTGAATTGTAGAGAACTCAAGGCCTATTGATTTTGGTGAAGATCGGTTAAGGTAAGGGGTAGTTTACCTGCAACATTTTATGTTGTAACAAGAGAAATGTTTTCATGACGAACGATAAATGCCGCACATTCAAACAGAATCAAATATGTTTTTGCATGCATCCCTGCATTGTAGAGGACTGAAGGTCTATTGATTTTGGTGAAGATCGGTTTAGAGAAAGGGGTAGTTTACCAGCAACGTTTTATGTTTTAACAAGAGTAAAGTACTTAATTTTGATAAATAAAGTATCCTGATAAGAAGCTCATAATAATCCACTGTAGAAACGTAAATGAAATATCTATAAATGAAGAGGTTAGGTGAACGTGGTGGGGGTAATTTTCTATTAATGAAAATTATAGTTGATGGGGGAGGAGAGAATTTTTTATATGTGTACTACGTTATCGGCAACAAAGAAGTAGTTCTTTGTTAAAATTCCTTCCCGGGCTGTTTAGCCGTAGTCCAATGTTTTCTGCAAAACCAGACTTTTCGGCAGTGCCATCGACTGCCATCATCAGTGAAAATCGAGTGCGAAAACGTGAGGTGGTATACGTTAGTGACCACAGTACTGTGGTTAAGGCTGAAGCAATAAGTAGAAAGAAGTAGTTTCTATGGAAATATTTCATTTCGAATATGATTTTAATATAAATCTTAGAACATGGAAGTCATGTATGGTTCTCCATACCGATATTTTGTCTGATAAATACAAGACTGAAAGTGGATGAAGCATTAGACACACTAAGACCACGTAATTAAGGAACACGGTGTCTTTGGAAAACTCTTTCTAGACAGTGTCTTACAAAACCTTTAAATTTCCCAAAATACATTTCGTTAAAATCTTTTGTTTCGGCTCCCCAAGGTTTCTACAGATCAGCGCCTGGGCTGATACATATCTCCTCCACCTATGTTATCCGAATACGTATCGCGCGTATGTTTGTAGGCTGAGCAATATTTGGCATTAACATAAATATTTACAAATTTGCCATTAAGTAAAAGATGGATAATTAACAATGTTTATGAAAATACGTATCAGAAGGTAAGCCAGTGTTGACATCATTAGATGAGAGGGTAAACCAGATATTGGAAATTTAAAAACTCTGTATGCAGTGACAGTTTTTGAGTACCCACTCACATCTGTACCACAAAAATATAATACGCGGGTAAGGCCAAGTTACTTTTACCTGCGATTTGGCGTATATTCGGCAGTGGAACATTATCCAACATATAAATTGAATCTTAGCTACCGACATCAGTATTTAGCGTGAAAAAAATCAGTGAATCAACAGTTTGTGCTAAGCGTTGATTGTAATTGCGCTTTCAGAACTAAACACATTTTTTGCGCGTGTACGCAGGACAAAAACATACTTGTATACTATGGTAGTTTGGTTGCAGATTAAGACGATTTTATTCAGTGGAATCTTTTAAAGTCACAAACAATTAATTCGAGTGAACAGACAACCTAAAGAAAATGATCATACTAGTCACCTGAAAAATACAAAAATGTTACCAAAAATACAACTACATGAAAACGTTGAGTCATCCAGAAAGTCCGTAATAGAATCCATAATATTGAATCCAGAAATAGAATAGAGAAAAAATAATCTTATTTACGGAGGACAAGAGTAGAAAATAACATTCTATAGTGCTTGGTGGATGTTACCTCCCCCAAAGACAAGTGTCACAACAATGCTTAACGTAAACAGTTGTAACAAACAAACGATTACGCCTTCCGGGAGGATTCAAAACAACCAAACAAACAACACGCCTGTTTCGATAACGGTGGCGTATTACACTACGATGCCTGTAGGACATATTATTTCACACATACCCCAAAAACATGAAATCTCAGATCTGCAGTGAGGGGAGAAGTACACGATCGGATCTGTTAGATTCTCTCTCTGAATCAGAAGCATGACGTGTAAGCTATTTACTGTTCTCTCTGTTCACTTTTTGACAGTATCACCATTATATTAATTTTCACTTGATAAAGACGTATCCAGCATCGGCAACAAACTCATGACAACGTATAAAATCCATGCCGCTAGTGGTGGCCGTGGAATTTGCGAGGCCTAAGGGGAATCTTTTTGAGAGATCCCTTCAAAGTTGAAATGGAGTTGAGTGGCACTGAATTAATGAAATAATTGAAATAATCATGTTAATATTTTTAATGTATTAACAAAGAGAATCAAACATGAGAAAGGTATTAAAAGCCTACAAAACCTCTACATAATGTAAATCAATGTGTACCAGGTTAGGTACTTTATAAAATGTTTCTACTGTTTTAAAAAGTACAGAGCTTTTCAATGACGTCATAAAACCCCAGTCTTGAAGTAATTTTACTTTGAGTCGACAAGACAAGATCGCAAGAACCTCCCCGCAGCAGTTGATCGAATATTAATGTTGGAACAGACACTGTACTACTATCGTCAAAAGAATCCGTAAAATATTTATTGTATTGTTTTGGATCATGTTTTCCAGTATGACGCCAATTCATCAGTCTTTCGGTACGGGTCGGACAGACACCTAACGTTTTTAATAACGTTCCTCTACTACTATTTCACAGTATGATGAATCTTCAACTTGTACAGTGAGCTCTTCTTGAAGGTGGTTGTCAACGCTTATCAACGCTTTAATGTGATAAACGAAGCCAAAGTTTTCTTCGTAGATTCGTAGATCTGCAAATCTTATGATAGTAGTCGGTCTGATCATACCAGTAACCATGTAAAAGTAGTAGTATTCTGTCTTAAAAACATCTTTTCCATTAGCGTTTATATCGTCGATATTATTTTTTTGTTTGCTGTTTATCCAAATTTATTTATTTTTTCAGTTTCCAGCTAAATAACTTTAAATTCAAATCTTTTCTGTTAAGTAATACAAAAATTTATTTAAGATTCCTGTGTTCAAATGATACAGCAGTGTTTGTGTCAGGCCAAATTTATATACATTAAAATTTACCAGTCAGAATCAGTTTTATTTGTATACATTTACTCTAAACTCTCGATAAGTAGACCACAGAAGCAGTTGTCTTAGTGTTAAAAACAGGTCGACACATTCGTTGTGTTGAGAATTTGGAGTGGAAGAAGTTGTAAACAGTATGCGCTGTAAGCAGTTGTTCTCTTCATGTAAACAGTACAAAGTTATTTATATGTTGTTTACCGCTAACGTTATTTAATTTCATGAAAATAATTTTGGCTACTTTGAATTGTAAGCACTGCTTATGTAAAAACTTTACCACTGCTCTGGTTATGGTACACGATGTACGGTACAGCTTTTCATTAAGACATTACAGAAACATCTACGATTCTGCGTAGGATTTCTAATCCCAGCATTATGCGCTCTAGTGGGAAGTGACATGCCTACGCTTCAACGAACTCCTCTCCTGCACGTACTATATATCGTGTAAAAGGGGCTCGCAACATAACTTCTTGTATTGCCCAACAAATAATGGCCGCGCTAGGCAAAGGACAGAAGATGCACTGGGCGTCTTGCACCCTGGTTTATGTGCATTGTCCGGGATGAACGCCAGGTTCAAACGGTGCAGCACGGTCGTTCGTTCGGCACAAGGACTTAGAGTGCGGTTTTCCTATATACGACACGGCGTGTAATAAGGAGGGTTCGGGACGGGAGGAACCTGGTGTTGACTGGGCTGTAACCCCGGACGACGCAAACACACCAGGACACAAGATGCCCCGCACAACTTCCGTCTAGCTCGCCTACGCTATATCCAGTAAAACGGCTTTCCTCAAAACACACAACTGGGGGTCGCGAGTAGTGCAGTGTCCCGAGTCTCAGAAAGGACTCCTGCCACTGGGTCTGTTTGAGTTCATTATATACTTTTTATCTAATTATGGGGGGGGGGGGTCTGAAGCGACCTGCGATTGGTGGATTATACCACCGGGACTAGCAAACGAGGTCGCTTCCAGGACTCACCTGGTCGCGGGGTGTATTTACCAAGTCCGGCAATGAGGGAATTGTGGGTCACTCTGTCGGAACGAACATAGAATCTACGCGCCAGGCGTCTCACGGTGTCATCAAGAGAGCGGACACCGAGTCCTCTCCTCAAAAGACGAGAAGAGTACCTCCGGGGGACTTTGCACACGAGCTTCAGTCCCCGGTCGAGTACGCGCTGGAGCGTTGTTCTATGACCACGAGCCAGGTATCCCCAAACAGGACAGGCGTAGGTAATCACGGGCAACACGTACGTGTTGACTATGAGCTTACCTAGCCGGGGGGTCATTGCCGGATTAGAAAGCACGGGCCAGAGTCTACTGAGTTGCGCCGAAGCGCGTTGTCTGATGTAATTTGTATGGGTTCGCCAGGTGAGTCGGGAATCCACGTGGAGCCCGAGGTACTTGACGCTGTTGGTCCAGGGCACCTCGACGGGGCCTACTTTATGCGGCCGAGGCCGCTTACGTTTTCGCGAGAATATTACCGCGGCGCTCTTGGAAGCGTTAACGGCAACTCTCCAGTCATCGGTCCACCCGACATACGCGTCGAGTTGGCGCTGGAGCTTAACTGCCGCATAACTCGCGTTCGGCTCTGAGGCAAAAGCCGCAGTGTCGTGCGCGAACAGCGACAATTTCACTCCAGGAATTCGGGGCGTGTCGTTGACAAACAACGAGAACAGGAGAGGCCCAAGGACACTTCCGTGAGGGACACCAGCGGTAATACGCCTCTCCGAAGAGAGAGCGTGGTCTACTCTCACTCGGAAGCTACGGTCTCGCAGAAAGCTGCCGATCAAGTGAACGTAGCAATCTGGGAGAAGGACTTCCGTGAGTTTGTACAGGACACCCTCGTGCCACACGCGGTCAAAGGCTTTCTCTACGTCTAGGAAGATCGCAGTCGTCTGTTTGCCCTGGCAGCCAGCCTCGGTAATGCATTCCACGAGTCTCATCAGCTGATGAGTCGAGGAGTGCAGCTCACGAAAGCCGAACTGTTCGGGAATAAGCACGTCTAGTCTTTCTAGATGGTCGCGGATCCGACGCTGGATCAGACGCTCAAAAACCTTGGACGTCGCGGACAAGAGGCTGATGGGCCTGAGGTTTTCCACTCGAGAAGAATTCTTTCCCGGCTTGGGTATCACAATGACGGTAGCCGTTTTCCATTTCACCGGAAAATAGGCCAGTCTGAGGCATGAATTGAACAGGTCAGTGAGGAACTGGGTTCCTCGCTCCGGAAGGCGATGGAGGGCGGAATTTATGACTCCGTCCGGGCCAGGCGCATTCCGGGGCTTGAGCTGAACAATCCTCTCAGAGACCTCCTCCGGGGAGATGGGCTCCGGTTGGGCTGTGATATCGGCCGATAGAAAGCGCTCTACCTCGCGGCAGATTTGCTCAGTGAAAGCCGGGTTCTTGGATGGGTTGGGAGCGAACTGTCGCTCTAAACTGTCAGCCAAGAACTCTGCCTTTTCGAGGGGGCGGCCAAGGGGTTGACCGCCGGGTCCGGTCAGTGCGGGGAGAGGCGCGCGTTTGCGCTTTCCCGTTAGGGCACTGGGAATCCGCCAGACATTACGGTCCTCGGCAGGGCCATCCATCTGTGTCACAGCTAGCTCCCAGTTGCGTCTACGGAACGCCAGCATGTCGCGACGCAACTTGCCGGACGCTCTGTTGAACGCAGCCTTGTCAGCCGGGTCACGAGTCCTCTGCCAGCGTCTCAGGAGGCGATTCCTCTCGCAAGCGAGCTGAGACACCTCTTCGGGGATACGCTGATAGTCGGGCGTGAGCCCGGGCTTCATCCGGGAGGACACGTCTACTGCCGAGACTACGGCTGTGTCGAATAAGGCAACTGCCTCGTCGACATGCTGGGTAGTGTCGAGGGGGTATGCTCTGGTAGGCGGCGACTGAACGCCGGGCCAAAGCGGTCCCACTCGATTACCCGCCGCTCGTCGCGGACGGTGGCGTGCTGGGTAGCTATATGCACACTGATAGAGCAATGGTCCGAGGACAGTTCCGAAATGACGGAGACGTGGACCGGGCAATAAACGCCCCTGACCGCGGCAATGTCCAGTACGTCAGGGCGGGAGTTAGCCCTTGAGGGATAGTACGTAGGCCCGGTAGGACCCATGACTGTGACCCGAGCCGCATCAGCATACCTGCGTAAGCGGGTCCCGTTTGGGTTCACCAAGCGGCTCCCCCAATCAGGGTGCTTACAGTTCAGGTCGCCCGCCAGGACTACCCTCCTGTGTGCTCCAAAGACGGCCTCCAGATCGTTCGACAGGAGCTCCGTTTGTGGAGGCTTGTAAGCGGAAACCACGAGTAGACCGCCGAGAGCACCATGGAGCTCGACCGCGGTGCACTCGAGGTTCCGCCGCTGAGGCAGGACAACGCGGTGATGGCGAAGACTCGCCTTCACCGCGATGGCTGTGCCCCCTCCTGCGCGACCCGACCAGTCGTCCCGGTGGCACACATAGTTTGGTAGTCGGAAACGACGATGCGGGGTCAGGTGCGTCTCGCCAAGAAGAAGCACGTCGGGCTTGTGACGGGCAACGAACTCTAAGAGCTCAGAATGCCGGGAAGCGAGGCCGTTGGCGTTCCACGCCACGAGCTCGAGGTCTCGCTTGAGGGATTGCCGTGGTTGTCCGTTCATAACAGACCTGTAACACGGCAGGCTTCCACCAAGAGGAGGAACTTATCTTGGGGCGAGGCTGTTGCCAAGCGTTCCTTGATTTTAAGGAAAGTTTGGGCTACTTTCTGCAAGTCGTAGCTTGCCAGAAAGTCGGACACAACGGTGAGATCATCGGAAGATGAGGCCTGGGGAGAACGCTTGGCGGCAGCTGCATAGCTGCGGCGGGGCGAGACGGTGGAAGCCTTGGGGGCAGGTTTTGGAGCGGGTGGCCGCTCTGGCTTTTGGTGGACGGGCTTGGGTCCAGTGGCAGGTAGCTTTGGCTGGCCCGTGTTCTTGGCCTGGGTCCTACCTTTCTTGCCCGATCTGGGGAATCTAGGCTTGGGTGGCGGCGGCAATGGAGGATCGATTTCCTCCTTATCGTCCGGCAGCGGGACTTGAGTGTAGTGGGGTACCTCGCGTTCCGGTTCCGGGGGCGCGGTAGTCGGTTTGGCCTGTGGAGCTTCGCTCGGGCTCACTGCACTGGGTTTCGGAACCGGAGCAGACCTGGGGGCAGGTTTCCGGGCCACAGGTTCAGCGGCTTTGGCCGTCTTGACTGATTGAACAACATGTCGAGGCTTAGGCTGGACGGGTTTCTTGAGCTTGTCCAGCTGCTCGCTATAGACTGGGCAGCGCCTGTTATTAGCAGCATGGGCGCCGCCACAGTTAATGCAATACCGGTGATTGTCCGGAACAGCGCAGGCCTGCGTCAAGTGGTCATTTCCACAGCGGACGCAGGTCGGCGCGTTCCGACAACCGAAGCTGCTATGGCCGAACCGCTGACACCTGTGGCACTGGGAAAGTCGCCCGGTCTGGCGGCAGGGCTCTACGCTCACGCAGAGCCCGAAAAGCCGTTTCAAGTCTAAAAGGGCCTGGGAGGAATCGCCCTTCTCTACCTGGAGTCTGATTAAGGGGAGTGGTCGACGCGAGCCATAAGTGGTGTACAGCCGAGAGGCTCCCACAACCTTATAGCCCGCGTCGCGCAGTTCGTCTAGGACGACCTGCGGATCCGCTTGTATGTCCAGGCCCCGAAGGACGAGGGCTACAGGCTTGGTGCGGTTTAACGTGTAGGTGTGGAACTGGAACGATTCACGTTCCAGCCACTGGACTACTCCGAAGTGCTCGGATGCACTGCGGCAGGTAACGCGCACAGTCTCACTCGCAAGGAGCTTGACCGATGCGTTATCTGCCAGCGCAACGACCTTACGGAGTCGGTGAACGAAGCCGATAACATCCCTGACGTTCGTGACGAACACTGGCGGGATCCTTCCTTCGGAGGTGCGACTAGGCGCAACCTCAGCGGAGGCTTGGAATGCCGCCGAGTCCGTAGCCGAACTCAAGGAGGTCAGGGAGGGAGACTTTCTCGGCTTGCCACCGTGCCCTACTACCACCCAGTCGGTGGAAGCCGAGGTCTCCATGGCTGGGGAGTCAGACTCCGGCAGAGGTTGCGGGCTGCTTGGCCTACTAACGGCCGTGCAGCCGGAAGGTCCGGCCTTTGTGGGCTTGGTCGGCCCTAATAAGGACCGATTGTTTTCACGAACTTGCACGGGTTCAGCAGGGCTTCTCGCGCGAGTCGTAGGGTTCCCGACTGGCCCAAGTGGCCGGCCGGGGGGCTCGTTGCTGCCGCACAGTGCTTCAGGGGCACTATTAGCTGGTCTAATGCTGACTAACTCAGCTCTTTGTCCAGCGGGTACCCGGGGGCCGAACTGTGACACCGTCACAGTGGCGGCGCAACCCGCATCTCTATTCGTCAGTCCTACTCTCGGACTCCCCGGGTTTCGCTGGGCAGCGCTACCTAGCAGACTTACCGGCACTGTGCGGCAGGTCCCAGTTGTGTTTCGGTTGTCTTCGTTTTGCAGGCAAGGCGGCTGGTCAACGTCCATCGCTGCAGCTTGATGTTGGCGCTGGCGAGGAGGTGGTTTCTGGTCCGACGGCTTTTTCTTCACAGCCTCCGTCGATTGCTGTCCTGGCCTCTTCATGGCAGTCTTGTAGAGGTCGAGGCGATCCTCTTCTGCGTTGTTGTAGATGCTGATGTTACCTCTTCGAATGCGAGCAGTCGAATGTGTCACGTCACGTCACGATTCTTTTCCTCAAAACTGTCACCTTCCCTCACTATTAAAGCTTTCTTTCTGGCGACATACTTGTAATTTAACTTCGAGTAACATTTATGAGGAAAGGGGAAGGAAATTTTCACTTTTTGAAGCGAATTTGTCTCGGCTTCACCTTGAAATTCTATGCCTCCTAAATACTCTCGTCGAGCCATTCTGTGAGACAGTCCGAGAGCTATCCTAATGCTCTCGCACCGAGCGCTGTTCTGACAGGACACCTGAATCTGATCATCTGAAACTTCACTAATGTGTCTTTCACTTTTTTTTTGTGGTTCGGTTCCCTCAAAACAGGCTCACCTTGGTAAAATTTCAAGAAACTTTATATAACTATAAACTATATAATTTCAGTGATCTTTATATCTTCTACAAATTATGATAACAAATAAACTAAAAGAATTAAAAACAAAACTAAAATATTAAAGAGAGCTATTAAAATTGACAAAAATATAACGACTTTCACTCGAAATGTGCACCACTCAGAGGCGTAGCTAGGGGGGGCCAAGGGCGCAGCCACCCCGGGCGGCATAGCCAGGAGGGGGGAAAAGTGAGCATAGACTAAAAAAATTGTTATCAGCTTATAAAACTACAAACAAGTTGTTTCACTGATATGACTATTCCTTTCATAAAAGAAGCATAACCAGCCAGAGTGTCCATTGTCATAAACCTCGCGTGATAAATAGTATTAGTCCATTGATACTCAAGCATCGTAATTACTGTTCATTATGATAAGCTAAATCGCATTTAGATGTATTGTTCTCCAACTAAAAAAATCCCTATTTTCATTTTGTTGCACTTTATTTCCATAAACAAAAAATATCAAAGAACCCATTTCAATAGCGAAAATGGGTTTTCATCGTGGCGAAAGTTAAATCCCCGTATTCAGGGTTATGAAAATAGTCCTGCTCATCGCTCTGCGTTTTTAGATTGGAAGGAATTGGAACGTTCTTTAAACAAAGGGGGACTTATTGATGATCTACTTTAGGAACAAATGAGTAAAGCAGCTAAGTCATGGAAAGAAGTCCTCGAACAGGTCATTGCCACAGTCCAAACTCTTGCATAACAAAATCTGGCACTGAGAGGACATCGAGAGTCAATTACTAACGATCAAAATCCCGGAAACCATCTGGCTTTGCTAAAATACTTGGCTAAATTTGTACCTTGTCATGAGATCTCATTTGGATTCAGTCTCTCGTCTGGGTGTATATCGTATCTTTCGCCAGCCATTCAAAATGAAATAATAAGCCTGTTAGGACAAGGAGTGCGCAAATATATTATTACTGCATGTAAGAAGGAGAAGTACTTTAGTATTATATTTGACACAACACCAGATGCTTCATATGTAGAACAAATGTCTCAGATTATAAGATTTGTTGAAATTAAACGCAATTCTATTGATATCAAGGAAAACTTCATAGATTTTATTCCTTTAGAAGTGAAAACAGAGGAGGGGATCACGGAAGCTATTACAAGTAAGCTTGAGAGAGATGAACAGAATCTTAACGTATTTCTTTTATGAATTTGCTAACAATCGTTGTTTAAGACCTGATGATGCCAGTGATGACGAAAAGCTTAGTCGAACAATAAAAATTATAGCAGTTAGCAAATTCATAAAAGAAATAGTAAGGATGGCTGCTAATTTAAACAATACGAAGAATCTTAACGATTGCAGAGGTCACTCTTATGACAATCAATCAACAATGGCTGGTATCCATTCAGGAGTTCAGAAGAAAATATTAGATTTCAATCCACTAGTTGTGTTTGTTCCTTGTGACAACCATTCACTTAACTTGGTTGGAGTTCACGCAGCTCATGAAAATATTCAGGCAGTGACATATTTTGGGACAGTAGAACATCTACTCACCTTCTTTTCCTGTTCCTCTTATAACTGGAGTGTTTTTAAAGACTTCGTAAATATTACTCTAAAAGGACATTGTGATACCAGGCGGAGTTCAAAAACTGATGCGGTGAAAGCAATATCCACTCAGCTGGATGAAGTGATCGTTGCACTGGAGAAACTGAGAGATACACCGACTGAAACAGTTGATCCGAGGGAAGATGCAGCATTAATAATTAATGCGATAGAAATCTTTCATTTTGTGACCTTTCTCTTTTTCTGGACAGATATTCTTTCTTCTATGGACACAATCCAGAAAATCTTGCAGACCAAAGGAACAAGCTTTTATTCAAGCATTAACACTTCTGGAGACGCTAACGGACAAATTAAAAGTTTGGAGGAATGAGCTGTGTGACAATGTCATTACTAAGGCAGAGCAGGTATGTAACGAATGGGGTGCCAGTATCACAAAGGATAAGAAGGGCGCGCAGGATGCCAGGGGAGTATGCAGATGATTCTGCATTAAATGCGAATTGTTCGGCACTCTGGATTCCTCTGTAAATTCGATGCGTACGTAAATTATGGGGATATACATTTTAAAGAACAGCTTTCCCAGATGAATTTCTCTAACATAAAAGAGTTAAGAAAACGCTCTGGATTCCTCTGTAAATTCGAGGCGTACGTAAATTATGGGGATATACATTTTAGGGAAAAGCTTTCCTAAATGAATATGAAGTCCACAGTGCTTGCAAAACTGTAACCACATGATCTAAACAGTGTAGAATTGTTCAGTGACTTAAAAGACGTCATACTTTTATTAAAAAGGGCAAAATTTGACGGAGAAAAAATAAACTTTACATCTCAAGACCTGCTACAATACATTTCTTCAATGGGATTAGAAGCCTACAAAACACTAGCGACAGCTTTAAAACATTTTCTTACTTTACCAGTGTCTGTGGTCTCTTGCGAAAGATCGTTTAGTAAACTTAAATTGATTAAATCGTACCAACAATCAACAATATCTCAAGACGGGGTATCAAATCTAGGGATACTTTCAGTTGAAAACGACATTGCTTTGTCTTTAGATTATAGTGATTTAATAACCAACTATGAAGCAATTAAGGCCAAGAAAGTTACATTTTAAAATGTCTCGTTTTAAATATTTATTAAATATTCGAAACAAATTTAAGTGTTTATTAATAGAAGACGGAACCATTAACCTGTAACGGTAGGTTATTAAATTTATTATTTTTAGTGTAGTTTTTTGTTTAACTTTATGTTGCTTTAGGATATTGTTTTGACGATGCGCTTTAGACCTACAAAGAATTTGGGTGTTTATTAGAACATTTTTATGTTAAACATTTTTTATTTTACTACATTTTTATAGTCTACATTTGTTACTAATAAATGTACACAAACTATCTACCGGTAATATTATAATATGTAATTTCTTAATTTTGACTTAACAAATATTCTTAAGACGTTTGCTGGACATGTTTTCATACAAAACTCTACACATTTGTATTTATTCAGTACTTTGTTCACTGGATGGGCCTTCATTTTTGCTCTTTTGTCTCCTTTTAATTGTAAAGGCGAGGCGGCCGACGATCTCCTTGCCCCGAGCGCCAAAAAGTCTAGCTACGCCACTGGCACCACTTGGCAATAAAACCGGTCTGAAACAAGAGAGGCAAGAGGCAAGGCGTAAAGGCAAGAGACGATACGAGAGCACCTTCTACAGTCTCGCTCTCGGGCTGTACGAACGTTCGTATACTGTGCTCAGCGGTCTCGGATTGTCTGAATGAGAATGCAGAGAAGGAATGAAATATATTATGAAATGTATTTTGAAATATCCGGAGGATCCGTAACTTTTTGTTTGAAGAGTGAGAGCAAAAACACAATGCTGAATAAAATAATAATAATACGCCTAGTAATAAACCTATGCAGTAAACTAATTAATTTCGCTTGCATTCACTAGTGACATTCATTGTTTCATGAATGTTCGCTGAGAAGGTTGTACCCAAAAACTATTATAGGTATGGTGGCTCAATTGTTATACTTTACTGTGGAACTTTTACTGTACTTAGTATCCTTAAATATTAACAGCTAATGGACCTGTACTGCAAGTGGTACGCGAAAACACTTGTCAGCTTTTCCTATCAAATTTGGGAGATCGATTTTCAGTATTGTCTGTCGTGACAAACAGTATTTAATTGCTAGTCTTCGGTAGAAACACGTATATTTCGAGGATTAATTCGACTCGTCACGTGATAATACCGACTTGTACAAATAAATTTCTCTTCGAGTCCTCTTTTTAAGTTTTGTACTACCATTTAAAAAGGTGACAGGTTTTCGTTTTTTATTCAAGTATAATAAATATGTGGCATATATTATAGTGGTTTCAGTTATCTCTCGGCATGAATTCATATTTTAATTCTATCTAATGAATTGTGAAAGTGGAGCATCCATTACGTGCATCCTTTTATACACTTGTTACAGACGTTAGAAGGCCCTTGACTACTACCGCTTGCACAATTTACTGTTTCCAAGCCATCTTTTCTTAAGGTATGCGGTCAGTTCTTAATAATTTCCATTGTTTATCCCCGTCAGATCTCAGATTGCTGTATGGTTTCCTGTTTTGGCAATGCATAAGCGCAGAGCAACTTCAAAATTTATCCTCGATAATACTTATCAAAAGAGCTAATAAATAGCGTATCCTTGTATGACTTAAGCAGGAAAACGGAAGCAGAAAGCCTTGTAGTGTTACTTTCATGTCTCTCCCGTTTCTGTTATTTTTTTTTATTTTTTTTTTCCATCACTATATTTACAAACGTTTGTTGCTAATCACCTAAATAAGTATTAATTATCTAGTTTTTCGTTGTGACCTTTATAGCGAGCGAAACATTTAAAATTTTCTTCTCGACCGATTTTGTTCACGCGCAGTTGTGTCAACGACTTCAAGTTAAAGCAATAAATAAGGCTTAATGTGAAGATGTCAAACCAACGTCGCTAGCAGACAATAGAAAGATATTAGACTCCACGCAACAATAGATATGAAAGTTCAAGATGACATGACAAGCTTGGCTAAAAATTATTACCCCACAACAAACTACACAATGCCAGGCTAGGGCACTCACACGTGTACGGAGAACTGAGGCGAACGTCCGCTTGGGTTACGTCAGAATACGATGGTACTGCAAAAACGACAGGATGTCACAAAAGAGTTGAGGGTGCTGCACTTTACAGAGACAATGAAAGAAATAACTAGTTGAAAAGAATCGAGGATGCTGCACAGCGGGAGGTGACGTTTACGTGACGGACACAATTTACGGTTAGAAAGTCGGGGTGGCTTCACCAGCCAACGCATGTCAGAAGTTATTAATAGCTACAAGAAAGGGGTGTAAGATAGAACAATACCTCAAGATTGCGTATGTCCCAAACAAAAGGGTGATTGACAGGCGCGCAACGACCAGAAATTCTGCGAAAAGGATCAACGTCCGAACGAAGAAATCTGGGGGATGTCTGACAACCTATCAGAGTACAACGTCTTGCGAAGACACCGGTGGAGAGGAGAGTTTCTATGGTAACCAGGAGTCAAAGCGAATCATTGAACAGAAACCAAAAACCCTGAAGAAGTGGGACAAAATATTCTAAGAAAATATCGAGCTTACCTATCGGAAGTAAGAAAAGGCGTGGACAGGCTCAAGACCAATATTTGGGTAGGGACGAGTTGATAAAACTAACCGTCTAAAACGGAGGAGAGGCAGTCTTATTACATTTTTTGAACATATATTTTGACTCGGTATTACTGTGCTCAGTCTTGTAAAATTTATCAGTCTTAGTGAAAACTCAGTGTTATAATATTCGGACTTAATAATTTCAAACTGTAAGATTCAAAGTGCAACCGGAAGTAATACTCGAACACAACAGTATAAAATGTGCGAATTAACGAACTTAGTTAAGCATTAACATTATTAGGAATTTCCGAGTGAACAATTCGAACGACTCAAGTGAACTATCATGTAATCTCGGCACATACACGAAATATTATTAGTGTACTGTACAACTTAGACAGAATTACATTTAGCCAGTGTTAATGAATTACAATAAATGTAACAGAACACTTAAATACTTGAACGAACTAATCAACCAAGTAGTATAAACGCATACACATCAACACAAAGTCAAGTGAATTTCTGTGATGAACGGACATCGACATTACCTTTGCGAGCATGAACATAAACCACTCATTTTAGAATGATCACACATTATAAAGCGAACTGATCTATACAAACTGACATTGAAAGCAACATTACATCTACACTACTCTATAAATGACGCGAGTTCACGTGTGTGTACAAGTGACAGTGCATTCAACTTTATTCAACAAGATGTGTTCTTCAGACTTCACCACAACAAAGAGGCCAATCACCGCTGGACCATGAGTGGATATTCTTATCTCAAGTAAAAATTATTAATCTATTATTTTAGTAACTATTACTGTCCTGACTCTTTCAAAGAATCCCCACCCTGAGAGTTTTAAATAAATTTGATAAAAGAATAAATTTAAAGTTATAAATAATGAACAAGTAAGCGAAACTATCTGGAATTAATGAACGCATTAATTAATTATTATTTGAATTTATTGTATATCATGATTTATGTACGTTGTAAAGAAAACTTCAAGTTACGATGTTATTGTGTTAATATAAGATGATGATGATGCCCCACGTTGTGAGCGTCAATTTGTAAATAAACTTGATATATGGAGTCCTTCTTATTACAGCCCCACGTTGGAGTCGGCAATTTGTAAAAAACTTGGTTCCCTAGTGTATTTAGTTATATGAGGCTCCCGTGTATCAACGCCAAGCACCACGTTGAAGGCGATAATTCGTAACCACTAAGTTATCTTCAGATCAATAGGATTTAATTTAGGTTTTAGGGTACAATTCAGCTCAACGTTGGTTTGCGCCAATTTGTAACAAATAAAATGTTGTTACCTGTTTTTAATCAATATGTTATTAATGGATATATCTATTAGGTTGTTACAGATGAAACCTCCTGAAAATATATTATTAGGCAAATATAGTTATGATTATGTTATTTTTACTTTTAATTGTACTAGAATACAGTTTTAACTAAGTATTCAATAGTTATGTAATATTAACTATATACGTCATGTATTGACTGAATGTATTAAGTATTCTCGTCAACCCTAGTCGCTCTATATTAGATAATTCAATTCAAATTTGGTGCAGAAAACACGCTAGTTCGGCAATCTCCCGTTCCACCAGCTGTTGACAATTAGCACTGTTAGTCGTGATAAACTTGCGTCTAGGTTAACCGTTCATCTGATTTTATTCACCCTTTTCCTGTAAATTACTCCACCCACAACATATAATACCTATTCTGCAATAACTTAGAACATTATCTCATACAAGAAAGATTCTTTATTAATTTTCTACGTTATTTCACAGTAACAGTTCTCTCCAAAATAATAATAGCATTAAATCGATTCTACTATGGTATATCGATCGTCAATTAATCAAGTTCCTTTGACTTATACAAATTAAATATAACAATAAATATTTCTTATCCCAGGGTTCGTAAGATTCTTTTAACCATTAGTAAGGCCAGGTAAAATGCAAAATTAAGGTTACTCAAGTATTACAAAAGGTTACTAACTCTAAATATATTGAATTTAAAAATAAGTTGTTTTTTACCGGGTTGGCGGAACTCAAACTGGCATTGGACGTCTGTAAACAGTTGAAGATGATCGGCTTAAATTACGTTCATCCAAGAAAAAGTGTTCTGGCCCTTAATAAAATTGATGGTGTAGTATCCAGGGAAGCTCTCAGGAACTCTTCTGACTGCCGTTCTTCTCCTATGATCTTGATAGTTGTCAGTCACGGTGGAATGAAAATAGTATTCTAGCTTCTTCTTGCAATTGAAGGTTAACTCTGCAAAACGAGGTCTTCGTATGTCTTCTCAATAATTCCGTTAGTTTCGGTCTTTATTTCCCTCGATTAGTCTTCTGATTACATGGGAAATCGGTTTAATACCGAATCCAGCGGAATTATCCTGGTGAATGAAGTGAGGAATGCTAGACTCTTTTCGAGGTATTCAGTTATAATTTGGAAGTCTAATTGGTTTTATTACTCATCAGTAGTATTATAGAATTAGGTTTCAAATAGGATTTATTAATTTAGATTCATATTTTTTTCAAATTTTATCATTCTTTCTTTTAAATGTGTCTGCCCATCTCAACTCAATAGCATGTAACAATCGAAACGAATGATTTCAAATCAACACTCTTGTACATTTCAGTTGCCTTAACAACCACTATTTTCTGTCATTGGATGAAATTAGATATCCTAGAGCCAGAATTATAGAATATTACTACTCTTTTTTAATAAAATACTCCATGCTTGGGATAATATCAAATTACCTAAAATTCTCACCTAACCTTCCTTCTTAAACAGTATATGTTTTACTATAGTTTCATTGGACTGGACTTCTTAAAAAGGTATTAATTTCCTTTTACAAATATTAAATTTAGGCCTATAGGTTTTCTTACAACTGTTATAATATTGTTTGGTTTTTTTTAACTTAATTTTCTTTTACCTGACCTACTGTACAATTAATTATTGGTTAATGGTTATTTACATTAATTTTAATTTCCTGGTTTTACTTTATTACCTCAATTAACTCGTCCTTGACCTTAATCCCCTTGTCCTGTCCCCTTGTCCTGTTGTCCTTGTTATTAGTTTATAACATAATTATCAGAACTACTTGTCAACCTTTAAACACTGATTGCCATCCTAGCCAAGTTTACAAACATTAATTAAAACAACTTCATTATTCAATTTTAGTCAATACTTAAAACTTAGTATAATGCCTAACACAGGTAACTATACTTAATGGTCTAAAGACAAATTTAACATAAATACAAACATTACCACTGGTTAAGTATTCCTATAAAACAACAGTTCACTCTTACTATACTCAAAACATAACATAAATATTCTGTGAACACTAACATGCTACAGTATAAAAAACAAGTACAATTTATTATATTAACCATTAATTGGTACAGTATTTTATACTCAATGTTATCTATTATCTCTTTTGACTTGAGGTACATCTCAGATATGCTAATTACTGAGCAACCTTAATTCGGGGTATGGTCCTTGACCATAGTTAATTCAATTTTTTATGTAACGTTGGGGACCTCAATTCTGTTACGTTACAACGTATGTCTTTTTCAGCTATCATATAAGTTAGAACTTGTTTAATGATATATGTGTTATTTGATGTATTTACAGGTACGGCAAACCTTTTATGTGATTATGAACATAAATTGACTTAATGAATAATAAATTAGTCATTTTAGTACAGTTAAACAAATGCGTTCATTATTACTAAAACCCCCATGTTAAAGTTTCACATAGAACACAAATACACGAATATTTATAATCGTACAATTTTCAGGTGTAACAAAAGAACATCATTAATTTACTAAAGAGTCTCTTGTCTATTATGCTAATGGTAATTAAAATTGATAATTGATCTAACTAACTAATTCACATCGTAATTAGCATAATAACACCGTACCTTTGGTACTATGATACTGGTAGTTGTCCTAACGTTTTTCTTACCTCATCCTTGATTTGTTTTCGAAACCCTGTGTTACATAGTGTTGTAAGGCAATTTTCAGTTGCCGATGGTTTTTCTCTTAATTTTGCCCCATCTTCTCTTTTAATTTTCCACGCTTCTGTTCGTTATGTCACTGTCAGGAAACTCTCAATATACGATATCAGTGTAAGGCTCAGTACGCAATCCCTTTCACGTTAAGTAATCTCTGACCAGTTTCCTGTTAATTTTACTTTCCATTTTCCGCCTCATTCTTTTTCTTTATCGTTTGGTCCGTCCGGTCTCTCAAATATTGCGATCACCATTCCCTGAAGTTGTTGTCAAACATTGTTAATTATGATCATGAAGTGACGTGATCGTGATATAGCCCTACCTAATTCAGCACCCATCGCTTATGCCATTACAAACAATATTTTTTTTCCTTTTTATCGACAAAGGAAATGTGTTAATGAAAAGAGTTCCTATCTTTGTTCGAACTGTGAGGCACGTATTAGCACTGTACGGTGTCAACACGGCACTTAAAGTTGGATAAATAAAAACGTGTAACTAAAAATCTATTAATGAGTAAATAAAGAAATGGATGTGTACAAACAGGTAATTCTTCTCCAGCCCTCTCCTCCTGGCAGTCTGGTTGCCAGAACCTCCCACTTTCCACTGCTCTTGAAACACCAGTAGTCAGTATGAAGCCATTCCTTAATTTTCATTAATATTTGATCTCTCGGCGCATCTTAAATTTTTTCTCTGGTTTTTTTGTGTTTTATTATTTTAATGCGTGTCACATGTAGGCTATGCTACGAACTTATATAAAAACAAAGATTGAGGTATTAATGTTAATTTACAGACTTATACTAACTTTAAATGTGAACCATGGATGTTGAGTGAAAAAATGTCCAAAACATAAGCTATGGAGGTGAAGAAGATGAGAAGATTCACAGGAGTTATAAGATGAGATAGAATAGAAAATTTCTAATTTTTAAGAGACCTGGAAACGCAATCTACCCTTGAATTTGGTAGAAGGAAGACAAATGAGTTGTGGGGATACCTTCGAGTGCGGAGAAGACGAGGCCAGTGATCCAAATTATGTTAACCAAAAGCAAAGTAACAAAACGGAAGGTATAGACATAAACACGATAAAAGTGGCAAAATACTAGAAAGAAAAGGTTGACCTATGACATGGGAGATGCAAATATATTACTGATACAGAACAAAAAAAGTAGAAGGAAGTTGTGAAAAAAAAATTACTAGCGACCATATACAATCTACCACTGTACGATAAAAGGGTTTTGAATTCACAGCCACAAAGTATATGCGTATCATATTTACTCAGCAGGTTTTATAATATTAATTGTTAGTAATGTTAAATTTATAATACTTTTAATATTATAAGCAGAATTATCACTGTTGCACACCACTATATAAAAATTATTCCGATTAGCGCTTTCAAGCTTCACAGCTCATCGTCAGATCGGAAATCCGATTCATATTATATAATAGACATTTTTATATAGTGGTGTGCAACAGTGATAATTCTGCTTGTGATTTTAACCGCTAACACAACTTTCTTCATTAAACTTTTAATATTATATTTATAAAGATTATAAATAAAATTGTAACAGCAAAAGTTTGTAATATTAAACCTACATTTACATTTTACGTCTTATAATGAACGAGGTTTTCGATATAAAACTCTAAATATCCCAGAAAACGTTTCTTGTTTATAATTCTTCGTCTCATAAGTGTAACTTGAGTATTTAAACGAATTGAAGATCTCGTATTACACAGAGTATTCAGAGAAATATAACTGGCCCAATAACGGGAAGTGAGACTAACATGGTACCATATCAAACACAAAATGTTCCTTCAACGGATATTAATATTTCTTTGTCAGGAGACACTATCTAAAATATGCGATTGCACTATAAAGGCAGCAGACGCGACATTCGGTACAGTCGGTAAGGTACTTCGTAAGATTATAAATCGCTGCTTACCGAGACGACCGTGACACTAGCGCGCGACACTATATTCGGTAAGTCGGAAATACAACTGGCCTTGACTCATACATGTAACCGGCCCAAACGAGTCACGTATAGACTATTTTTTTTTTTTGTAAGTAGGTAATCCGAAATTTCGCAAGATCTTTGCAATATGCTACCTACCGTGCGGAGTACAGAGCGGTCTACCGATCTCGCTCGGTAGACCGAAATGCCGAAGCGATATACCGAGCAAAAAAATATCGCTCCCCTCGGTATCCCACCCGTGTGTGTGGTGACCTTCATTTACCGCAGTGTAATAAGGTATCGTCCCGACTTGCGTATCACCTTTGTGTGGGGGAGCCTTATCAGTAGATGAGTACGTATTGCAAAAGTAAAAGAATAATGTTTTCAGTATCTCGGTTCACAGTTCGCCTTAAGATTTTCAAAAAAAGCTTTCAGTTTAATTCTAGTCTGTCAGTAGGTCATATAAAAAACTTGTTTAACAGCTTGCATAAATTGACACTTACTTGCTAATAAATTGTTCCATCATTATCAAATTCAGTTTACATAGAAACCTACCCACAATAAACAAGGTCGTAACCGCGTAAAATAATTACGATATCCTAAATCCACTTCAGCTTACCACCTTGTATTATGTTTAGGCCTGTACTAGGAGCTGGTGTTCTTATTGGTGTACAAAGTGAGGCATATCGGAACTTCCTCTCCTTCTAGGGATTTTCTGTCGTCACTGTAACAGTAACAGAACAGATTATTAAGAATTCATTAATAATAATAATAATGCCTCCTTTTACACCGCCGAAGCAAATTAGTAGTTAAGCAGAATAGGCTACTTTGTGTGAGCCATTCGGCATACAAGGAAGGCAGTATGCTTCAGTCTCCCATTATTATCCCATGGTGTTACAGGCTGAATCAACCTGAGGCGGCGCATCTTGACCTCATATTGCGCCCGGGATTAGTAGCCAGACGCCACGTCCACTGGTCTTCTAAGCCCCCACTCACCATTAGACAGCGGAAACTCAGAAAATTATGGGATGTAAACATTTTTGGAGAAGTTTTCAGTGACCATCATACGTTACTAAAGTTTGCACACACAAATTTAACCGTCCACCAAAATTACCGGAAACATCATTCCACTGTGCGTTACACCAAAATTTAGCTGCTTACTGTAAGTTTAGTCGTGTTATTTAACTCTTTTCATAGAAATGCTTCATAGTATTACGGTTAAAACAACCAAAAATAAAGTAATAGTTTTTCTCCGTTCTTGGAGAATCCGAAACTTCCATAAAATAAAAACCTACTGTTCGATCATTATAAAATTTTAACCAGTGACTGCGTTGAATGTTCTGTACTGTAAATACAAATTTTTATTTAAAAAATGTATTAAAAAAAGTTATCAGTGTTGAAGGAAAAAATCCTTATCACGAGTAATGCAGTCAAAGCCAAAATCGACGCGCACTCCCTGACTTATCACCAAAATAAAAAAGAGAAGTCGGTGGAATCATAACCCGTCTCAGCGTTTACCTGTTATATACACAACAGTACATCGGCTAACCGTTGTGAATAGTTTGTGAAGTACGTTTGTGAAGTTACGTTTGGGTCATTGGTATATTAATTGATACCCAATAATTATGAATCGACAACACACGTTCTTTGTCGTTTCTCATTTTGTACGTCAAAATGAATAAGGTGCTACATGATTTTCAAGCTCCACCGATAATACCTTAAATGTGGTTTGCAGATTAACTTAAAAACCAAAGCAAATATACTGTCGTTTCCCCTTATAAACGACTTAAAGTAGAAGAAGAAACTACTGTAAAACTGCACCAGAGTTGGCTGAGAACCTGTTTAGTTGTCAAGCGCGAAGCGACGACGATATCAAACATGGGATTTACAGAGCATCCGGCGACTGTACACTTTTATCTGTAGTCGGAATATAAAGTTAGAAAACGCCTTTTCAAACCATATTGGTGAGTATCGCTATAGGCCTAGACGAGTTAGTGGTGTAGAAGATTAGAAAGAAAAAACTTCGTTGTACTGAAATCAGCGGCGAAGAAGAAGCTAGTGCCTTAAGAAATTAAGAAGTTACAGCTAGAGTGTAGGCTGTTCCGACGTAACCAAAACGCTAGGTGTATTGGCATGAGCGTATGAGAGAATGCCGAAAGAAAGGTGATTTAAAAATATACTGAAATCAGTAATCTATTGTATAAAAAATGAAAAAAGAAGACTACCGAAACTTCGTAGAAAGATGGAATCACGTAAGCGGTAATGAGACTGAAAGAAAAAGACCCGCTGGAAGAAAAAGACTGCAGAAATAAGCAAATAATGGAAGCTAGAGTGCTAGAACTCCTCATCTCCTCGTACCATTGGAAGCTATATTGACGAGTTAGTCTTTGTTTTCGCTATTCTGAATATGTTTTCAAATTACGATCCAGTCGCGGATGATTTAAACTATGCGGTCTGTTTACTTCCGGTTCCTATACGGCCATTTTTCCAACATACGGTATCAATGACTTCTCAGGATATGCATAAGATATTCTAGTTTCCGACATTTAAAAATGTTCAGTATCTTCCAAACTGTGTTTGCCCTATTTAAGACCGCCTCAATGGTTTTCTTTGTAGTTGTCTAAAATCGAATTGGTCAAATGCCTCCAAGTGACCACAATAAGATTGGAACAAAACACTGGGCTATTGGCTAAGGTTGGAAATGCACAAGCAAAGGCTATACACATAGAAAGGCCCAGGTGACAACCCAACACACGTCATAAGAAATCGGATTGATTACATTTTAGTAGATACGCGAGAAGTTCTCAAGAGTTCGAAGTATACACAGTATATAACAGGATTATTCGAAGACCATGAATAAGATGGTGGGATGCGGACGAAGGATCAGAAATAATCAACTAGAATGAAAGAGATGCAGTTAACTTCCGCGTATCATCATAGCTGGCGATTCATCTCCCAAGACAGGATTCAGCTCAACTTATTTCTGTCATATCCGTCTCTGTTTTGTTTGTGTCTTAAGGTCTCTGTAATTTCGCCTCATCATCAAATCTGTCATCATACCATATCTTCTTCCTCCTCTTCATCTCTTCTCTGAAATTTTACTTTCTATTTATAATTTCCGTAAACAGTCCATTCTCACGATGTGACCAATAAAATTTGCATTCTCTTTCTAGTAGCTTCAATCAATTTCCTCTTGTAATGTATTCTTAATAAGCTTCTCTCTCTATTTATTTGTTATCTCCGCCCTCTAATTAATCTTTTTAATTTTCGCCACAACCACATTTTAAACTTTCCAAATATTTGTTGTCTTTGTTCTTGATGGCCTATGTCCTGGTGCATACATTACAAGACTCCACATAAAACGCTGACGAAATCTCTTTGTTAATGCAATGACAATTCCTCTACTAGCCAGAATCTACTTGATCTACAGAATACCGTTTTTCCAAGTGCAATTCTATTTTTTATATCCCTGAACAGCTTCCATTCCACGTAATTCTGCATACATTGACACAATACTGAGTGTTCCTGTTTTAAGCCCTTCAGCATATCATATATCATACTCATGTACATATTTCATCATATATTTACTACGTTTTCTGCTTTACCGATTCCCATAATTTTAGATTCTGCAACATTCATTCCCATTCCAAATTCTACACCTTTTACAACTATTCTATCAACTGTCGTTTGCAACTCGCCTTCGTTCTCTGCTACAATTGGCTCATCAGTTGCACATTTTATGATATTTTACTTATCCTGTACTATTTATGCCATATATTCATTCTGTGTCCATATGTATAGTTTAATGTGTCCAAGAATGAAACATTGGAAATCGCAAAATATATTTTTTTTTTAATATGTGACCTAACTTAATTCATCTTCTTCTACAATGCTTAGGACCAAATACTACCCATTACTCGTACAAAAGGATTCCGTAATGCAAGTTCGGAGTTCACAGGTAATATTAAATTACATTTTATTAATATTACTCTTATATTTACAAAAATGCTGGGTACTTCACAGTCGCATATTAAAGGTTTTTTGCAGGAGAAAAAGGACAAGAATAACAAAGCACTTATTTTTGTCGTGTATACTAAAGTAAATTTATTGCTGAAAAACAGAGGAGTACTTTACGTGGGGGCGAACGGGACCGCCCCCTCCCCCCGAGGGTCGAAAAAAGCTGACGAATTCTGTTAATCTTTTAATTTTTATACTAATTTTTATTTTTTTTTTCAGGTGTGTATGCTAATATAGTAGTAACTATTTTTTTAATGGACAATCAGGTTCATTACATAGATTTTGCGTATACGTTTGTAATATGAAATATAGGAAAATCAATTCAATCAATAAGTATCTTCTAAACTCTAAACAACTGTTTACTTTAATGAGATTGATTTCAGGATGTTATCGCACGTTTTTCAACCACTTTAAAGATAGTAACGTGTTTTTTCTTTTGTATGAAGCCCACTCGATCGAACCCCCTCCCACCACAAGGGCAAATTCTAGATACGCCACTGCTGAAAAATAATGTATTGTTGAAGGAGCGAAGTGACTTCTCAGATTGACTCGACCGTTTGACATTTATCTATTTGGGCTGTGTCTCACGATTTTGAACCCATCAACCGATTTTCGTAAAACTTGGCATGCGTCCATATTTTTACCCGGCACAGCCCTATTGTTTTTTTAGATTGATCCCCCCCCCAGAATAGGGGGGGCGTTAGGCAAACATGTGAGAGGGTTAATATTGTGAACAAATCGTAAAAGCCCAAGAGGAGTATTAAATTAAAGGGAATTTTAACCACAATCTGAATATAGCGTTCATTTTTTTAAATTTCAAAAAACGTCAGGGCCTAAAATGTTTATAAAACCGCAGAAATTCATATGAGGTACCAAATCGAAAAGAATTATAAACCAATATCTGAAAGCAATGTTAGATTTTGAAAACTGTAAAATTTAGGACTTCAGGGCTCAAAAGACTAATCAGGGTTCAATTTAGGACATCAGGGTGTCAGGCTAAAACCCAAATCCGAATGCTAAAAGTTTAGTGTTTATTGTATGACTGTGTGCTGTACAAAATTGTTATGGCCTATTAATAAAGAAATTATGGAGTAATCGGGATTTTTGTGATTTTTCCCATAATTTAAAAACTACGGTATCTAATATCGAAATTTACGTAATAATAAATGTAGCCTACTTCGTTCAAAAGTGAGCGAGTTCTGCACTTCAGGGAGTACACAAATACCTACGACATAATTTTGTTGTTAATTAATATGCACTTTAAATAACGTACGATTCTTAAAACTACGTCTGAAATACGTGTATATTAAATTCTGTATAACTTAGATCTATGTGTTTAGGATAAGAGAAATTCACTATTTAAAAATAAAGTTGAATTATAATATACAGAAGTGGTCACACGTCAAATAAATATACTACTTTATCGCTTGTTTAAACAAACTGTTTACTTTATTATTATGGCTACATGTTAGTGCCTTGTCTGAGACAGCCTGCAACCGAAACGAGAATGAACAATGTTCGTTCCGTGTGTCGAAGTTTGACTTGCAGCCGGTTCTTACTGGACCTCGGAACCGCGTCGTTGATTCAATCTAAAGAACTGTGCTAGAAGAACCGGCATGTTCAGGAAGACTCGTCACTAACTGAAAACCCGTGTGAGAGTGTGTGAGTGTGCGCGCACGCGCGTATTAGGTAAACATGTGAACTGGAATTCACGACCTTGGGCGGTAGGCCTATGCTTACTTGCTTACTGTCACGTCAACCTACCAATCGTAAGTGACCTTCCAGCCGTTTTACTTCCATATTCCTTAAGGAATGGAAGTATGGTGATGGCAAAAAAAATCGTGTTCGAGATTATTGCAGATTCTGATTCTACTACACTCAAAACATGAAAAAAAGTCGTTTTCCGAAAAGTGTCTGTGTGTCTGTGTGTCTGTGTGTCTGTCTGTCTATCTGTAGATTTTTTTTCTATGGCAAACGATAACTGCCGCAAATTCAAACAGAATCAAATAATTTTTTGCATACAGCCCGGTTTTGCAGAGTTCTCGCGACCTATTGTTTTTGGTGAAGATCGGTTGAGGGAAAGGGGTAGTTTACCTGCAACGGTTTTTTTTTAGCAAGGGAAATTTTGTTTGTTTGGCAAACGATAACAGCCGCAAATTCAAACAGAATCAAATAATGTTTCGCATACAGCCCTGAATTGTAGAGTTCTCAAGACCTATTGTTTTTGGTGAAGATCGGTTACGGGAAAGGGGTAGTTTACCTGTAACGTTTTATGTTTTAACAAGGGTATTTCCTATGGCAAACGATAACAGCCGCAAATTCAAACAGAATGAAAAGATTATTTGCATACACCCCTAAATTGTAGAGTTCTCAATACCTTTTGTTTTTGGTGAAGATCGGTTAAGGGAAAGGGGTAGTTTACCTACAACGTTTTTTTAACAAGGGTATTTTCTATGGCAAACGATAACAGCCGCAAATTCAAACAGAATCAAATAATTTTCTGCATACAGCCCTGATTTGTAGAGTACTCAAGACCTATTGTTTTTGGTGAAGATCGGTTGAGGGGAAGGGGTAGTTTACCAGCAACGTTTTTTATCATGCGTATTTTCTATGGCAAACGACAACTGCCGCAAATTCAAACAGAATCAAATAATTTTTTGCATACAGCCCTGATTTGTAGAGTACTGGCGACCTATTGTTTTTGGTTAAGATCGGTTGAGGGGAAGGGGTAGTTTACCTGCAACGGTTTTTTTTATCAAGGGGAAATTTTTTTTTTTTTTGGCAAACGATAACAGCCGCAAATTCAAACAGAATCAAATAATGTTTCGCATACAGCCCTGAATTGTAGATTTCTCAAGACCTATTGTTTTTGGTGAAGATCGGTTGAGGGAAAGGGGTAGTTTACCTGCAACGTTTTTTTAACAAGGGTATTTTATATGGCAAACGATAACAGCCGCAAATTCAAACAGAATCAAATAATGTTTTGCATACAGTCCTGATTTGTAGAGTACTCAAGACCTATTGTTTTTGGTGAAGATCGGTTACGGGAAAGGGGTAGTTTACCTGTAACGTTTTATGTTTTAACAAGGGTATTTCCTATGGCAAACGATAACAGCCGCAAATTCAAACAGAATCAAATAATGTTTCGCATACAGCCCTGAATTGTAGATTTCTCAAGACCTATTGTTTTTGGTGAAGATCGGTTGAGGGAAAGGGGTAGTTTACCTGCAACGTTTTTTTAACAAGGGTATTTTATATGGCAAACGATAACAGCCGCAAATTCAAACAGAATCAAATAATGTTTTGCATACAGTCCTGATTTGTAGAGTACTCAAGACCTATTGTTTTTGGTGAAGATCGGTTAAGGGGAAGGGGTAGTTTACCTGCAACCTTTTACGTTTTATTTTCTATGGCAAACGATAACAGCCGCAAATTCAAACAGAATCAAATAATGTTTTGCATACAGCCCTGATTTGTAGAGTACTCAAGACCTATTGTTTTTGGTGAAGATCGGTTAAGGGGAAGGGGTAGTTTACCTGCAACGTTTTTTTATCAAGCGTATTTTCTATGGCAAACGATAACAGCCGCAAATTCAAACAGAATCAAATAATTTTTTGCATACGTTCCTGAATTGTAGAGGTCTCAATGACTTTCGATTTTGGTGAAGATCGGTTAAGGGGAAGGGGTAGTTTACCTGCAACCTTTTACGTTTTAACAAGAGTAAAGTACTTGAAAATTTATTTAAACTTTTTGAAACAATGGTAATTGTTAAAAATAAAATAATTTTGTTGCCAGGCAATAAAATTATAATTTTTTCATTTTAATGTAATATAATATTTTTCATTTAATACAGCAATAAAAAGGCAGGTAAGACACAGCCTGGCTGTTTGGCTGAAAATGATTTTAAATATAAATCTTAGAATATGGAAGTCATGTATGGTTCTCCATACCGATATTTACTTCCATATTCCTTAAGGAATGGAAGTATGGTGATGGCAAAAAAAATCGTGTTCGAGATTATTGCAGATTCTGATTCTACTACACTCAAAACATGAAAAAAAGTCGTTTTCCGAAAAGTGTCTGTGTGTCTGTCTGTCTGTCTGTCTGTCTGTCTGTGTGTCTATAGATTTTTTTTCTATGGCAAACGATAACTGCCGCAAATTCAAACAGAATCAAATAATTTTTTGCATACAGCTCGGTTTTGCAGAGTTCTCGCGACCTATTGTTTTTGGTGAAGATCGGTTGAGGGAAAGGGGTAGTTTACCTGCAACGGTTTTTTTTTAGCAAGGGAAATTTTGTTTGTTTGGCAAACGATAACAGCCGCAAATTCAAACAGAATCAAATAATGTTTCGCATACAGCCCTGAATTGTAGAGTTCTCAAGACCTATTGTTTTTGGTGAAGATCGGTTAAGGGAAAGGGGTAGTTTACCTGTAACGTTTTATGTTTTAACAAGGGTATTTCCTATGGCAAACGATAACAGCCGCAAATTCAAACAGAATGAAAAGATTATTTGCATACAGCCCTAAATTGTAGAGTTCTCAAGACCTTTTGTTTTTGGTGAAGATCGGTTAAGGGAAAGGGGTAGTTTACCTACAACGTTTTTTTAACAAGGGTATTTTCTATGGCAAACGATAACAGCCGCAAATTCAAACAGAATCAAATAATTTTCTGCATACAGCCCTGATTTGTAGAGTACTCAAGACCTATTGTTTTTGGTGAAGATCGGTTGAGGGGAAGGGGTAGTTTACCAGCAACGTTTTTTATCATGCGTATTTTCTATGGCAAACGACAACTGCCGCAAATTCAAACAGAATCAAATAATTTTTTGCATACAGCCCTGATTTGTAGAGTACTCGCGACCTATTGTTTTTGGTGAAGATCGGTTGAGGGGAAGGGGTAGTTTACCTGCTACGGTTTTTTTTATCAAGGGAAATTTTTTTTTTTGGCAAACGATAACAGCCGCAAATTCAAACAGAATCAAATAATGTTTCGCATACAGCCCTGAATTGTAGATTTCTCAAGACCTATTGTTTTTGGTGAAGATCGGTTGTGGGAAAGGGGTAGTTTACCTGCAACGTTTTTTTAACAAGGGTATTTTCTATGGCAAACGATAACAGCCGCAAATTCAAACAGAATCAAATAATGTTTTGCATACAGTCCTGATTTGTAGAGTACTCAAGACCTATTGTTTTTGGTGAAGATCGGTTAAGGGGAAGGGGTAGTTTACCTGCAACGTTTTTTTATCAAGCGTATTTTCTATGGCAAACGATAACAGCCGCAAATTCAAACAGAATCAAATAATTTTTTGCATACGTCCCTGAATTGTAGAGGTCTCAATGACTTTCGATTTTGGTGAAGATCGGTTAAGGGGAAAGGGTAGTTTACCTGCAACCTTATACGTTTTAACAAGAGTAAAGTACTTGAAAATTTATTTAAACTTGTTGAAACAATGGTAATTGTTAAAAATAAAATAATTTTGTTGCCAGGCAATAAAATTATAATTTTTTCATTTTAATGTAATATAATATTTTTCATTTAATACAGCAATAAAAAGGCAGGTAAGACACAGCCTGGCTGTTTGGCTGAAAATGATTTTAAATATAAATCTTAGAATATGGAAGTCATGTATGGTTCTCCATACCGATATTTTACTTCCATATTCCTTAAGGAATGGAAGTATGGTGATGGCAAAAAAAATCGTGTTCGAGATTATTGCAGATTCTGATTCTACTACACTCAAAACATGAAAAAAAGTCGTTTTCCGAAAAGTGTCTGTGTGTCTGTCTGTCTGTGTGTGTCTGTAGATTTTTTTTCTATGGCAAACGATAACTGCCGCAAATTCAAACAGAATCAAATAATTTTTTGCATGCAGCCCTGATTTGCAGAGTACTCGCGACCTATTGTTTTTGGTGAAGATCGGTTGAGGGAAAGGGGTAGTTTACCTGCAACGGTTTTTTTTTAGCAAGGGTAATTTTGTTTGTTTGGCAAACGATAACAGCCGCAAATTCAAACAGAATCAAATAATGTTTCGCATACAGCCCTGAATTGTAGAGTTCTCAAGATCTGCTTATTTTGGTGAAGATCGGTTAAGGGAAAGGGGTAGTTTACCTGTAACGTTTTATGTTTTAACAAGGGTATTTCCTATGGCAAACGATAACAGCCGCAAATTCAAACAGAACCAAAAGATTATTTGCATACAGCCCTAAATTGTAGAGTTCTCAAGATCTATTGTTTTTGGTGAAGATCGGTTGAGGGAAAGGGGTAGTTTACCTGCAACGTTTTTTTAACAAGGGTATTTTCTATGGCAAACGATAACAGCCGCAAATTCAAACAGAATCAAATAATGTTTTGCATACAGCCCTGATTTGTAGAGTACTCAAGACCTATTGTTTTTGGTGAAGATCGGTTAAGGGGAAGGGGTAGTTTACCGGCAACGTTTTTTTATCAAGCGTATTTTCTATGGCAAACGATAACAGCCGCAAATTCAAACAGAATCAAATAAGTTTTTGCATACGTCCCTGAATTGTAGAGCTCTCAATGACTTTCTATTTTGGTGAAGATCGGTTAAGGGGAAGGGGTAGTTTACCTGCAACCTTTTACGTTTTAACAAGAGTAAAGTACTTGAAAATTTATTTAAACTTTTTGAAACAATGGTAATTGTTAAAAATAAAATAATTTTGTTGCCAGGCAATAAAATTATAATTTTTTCATTTTAATGTAATATAATATTTTTCATTTAATACAGCAATAAAAAGGCAGGTAAGACACAGCCTGGCTGTTTGGCTGAAAATGATTTTAAATATAAATCTTAGAATATGGAAGTCATGTATGGTTCTCCATACCGATATTTTAGTTTTCGGATAGTATACGTAAATTAATTGTGTGTCTTTATGTGTCTTGATCTGCGGTCAGCACCAGTGGGACAAATCGTTTACTTCATTAATAGTTTAAGCGTTCGATAAATTTAACCAATGTGGGTCACTAATACACTCTGAGAAGCGTTTTGTTAAGAAATATTGAATTTTTATTTTACCAATAGCGTTTAGGTTGCGGCTATATAATATTGTTTACTTGCTAAACCTGAAACAAGGATCGAGAAAAATGTTTCCTGTTTCAGTCCTTCACCGAAACTTGTTAATTTTTATTTAAGTAATTTTTATGTAATTTGCAATTACCTGCACTAGTAAAAACTTAGAAATTCGTCAACATTATTTTGGTTTATTACGAGAGCTTTAGTTTATAACGTCCTAGAATATCTTATCGCACCGTGTAGTAAACGCGTCACAGACATATGAACAGAAGTAAACAGGAATATTAAAATATTCACGGCCTTTACGTACTATAATAAATTAATAAGACTAATTAGACTCACAGACACACTGATTAAACTTGCGAACATAATTCCGTAATTATAATATTGTTACTGTTACTTTTAAACAATTATTTTTACGTAATTTACGTTCTATAATTTTATTCAAATAAAATAAAACGACATATATAAGCAAAATAATAATTTCTTATTGTCTGCAATTAAAATTACTAAAAGTTCACATCTCGAAGGTCGGTTAAGCTGCTGTATTGTATACGTAGACTTAAATGACATTACCTACGTAATTATTAAATGTAAATACTGTACTGTAATTATTGTAGACCTATGTAACTTTCGGAAATTATTACTTTCAGAAATAAATGGCTAAGGGACAATTTATTTGCATAAAATTCGTTCTGATCAAAAGATATAAATTAATTACTAACTTGATAAAGAAGATTTACAATAACAATTAGTATGCTCCTTGAGCTTCAGAACTCGCTCACTATTTTGAACGAAGTACATTTATTATTACGTAAATTTCGATATCAGATAAATTTTCAATTATGGGGAAATTTACAAAACTCCGATTTCTCTATTTCTTTAATAACATAACAATTTGTAGAGCACACAATCATATAAAAACTAAACATTTGAAAGATTCTGATTTGGGTTACAATTCCGATTCGGATTTAGCCGGGCACCCTACTGAATTTCACAATTTTTTTTTCAAATTTTTGATCTGCTTTTTGAGTCCTGAGGTGGCAGATTTTGAAATTTCTAAAACTTAACACTACATTCAGATGTCAGTTAAAATTATCTTTAATATATCACCCCCACCACATGAATTTTTGCGATTTTATCAAAATTTTCACACTTTTTAGACCCTGGCGTTCAAAATTTTTTTGAAATTTTCAAAAATGAACACTATATTCACTTTAATTTGATACCCCACACGGGGTTTTGTGATTTTTTTCACAAATATCATCTCTCACAGTTTTGGATCCCACGCCTCTATTTTGGGGGGATCAATATAAAAGAAAATAGGGTTCTGTTCGGTAAAAGAATGGACACCCATGCCGAGTTATAAGAACATCAGTTGATTCGTTCAAAAGTTATCGTGAGACATACATTAGACAGAGACAAATGCCAAACGGTCGAATAAAACCTGAGAACTCGCTTCGCTCTTTCAGTTATGAATAATGTACTCACGTCAGTGAGGTGAAGGTGTATTACAATCCATAATAAAAACAGAGGAACAGAAATTGTTTCTAAATTTTAATATTTTAACGTTTAACCCTAATTCACTTTAATTCGCTTTAGTTTGATCAGCGAAGGAAGTTGTTTCTTTAGTTGTTTAAAATTTCATTAAAGGAAGACTACACTAGTTCAAAAATTATTCCTTTGTAAGTAACTCGTTGAGTTTCTCCCATTTAATAATAATTATTACATAGTTCAAAAATATATCTGAAATGAAAACGAAACGATAAAAATCTGTGTCTCTTCTAATTATGGCCTCAAGTGAAATATGTCTTAAGCTTATAATTAGAGTATCCCCCAGTAGATTATAAGACGACTCAAATTAATTGTAATTATGAAACTTTCATGCAGTTTAAAACTGTGCGTAGGATAACAACAAAGCATGTCCAAAAAAGCATAAAACCTAAGAATTATATAACTCGTGAGGCTGGTCACAACCGCAGAATGCAGTCATTATAAATACGTTTAGATCTACATAAGTATGTTTTATACCCATACCGTCGAATTTTGATGTCTAATCCTTTCTTATTTATGTATTCCACGCACAGACACAAAATCACCGTCTCAAGTGTTGAGTTTGGCTGTTGCCGCAACACTACGTAAGCCTACATAAACTCTGAATTAGTGTTGTGTAATAATCAGTGTAAACAAATACTCACAGCGAAGTGTTATTTGGCGTGAAATACCGCGGCCTATGAACGCATGCTTAAACGAATTTGAGCTTTTGTTTCCAGTATTTTCCGAATTACTTTAGATTATCTTACTAAAATCGGTTAGGATACCGTTTTAATATGTAATAATTTACTGTCAACTCGTCTCGTGCAATCAAATTTAAGGTCTTATCTAAACAACGAAGCGTACCACAGAAAAAAGACAAAAGTATTCTGGACTCACCAATAACAGTCGGTTTCGCTGCGTGGTCGACGCTACGCTTGTTGACTATTCCATCGACGTCAATAACTGAAGACATTTCTTCTTCATGCACTTCTAGCAAACACAGTGTTGTTGCTGATTCATTTCCAACCGGTCCGTTTTCGACCTTCATTATAATTCCAACTAGTAGTAGCCGTCCAGTTTTCCTTAGTCAAGGAATTCCAGCTCGATTGAATAATGTAAACAGGGATTAGTATCTATTTACTTGTAACGCGAGCGGTTGTTACCAGTCCATACAATGCTGTTGGTATACAAACAAGTTTATCCACGCGAAATTATTGTAAATTGATATTTATTTATTTTTTATATCAGAGGTTTTGTAATCGTATCATATATTATGGATGCGAAGAAAACAGACACGCACATCTAATATTTATCGCGGACAGAGTGAGTTATCTCTGACGACGCTGCCGACTGGAATGAATATATTATAAACGCCGCGATCACCTGTCAAGAAGACACGTCACGGCAAACTGAGAAACTCTACAGCCCACTTTTCTGTATAAAAAAATGATCAAACAAGAGACAGTACCTGCCGACTGACCACTGCTACCTACGGAGACCGGACTGATACTACGCGGCAGATACTGTTACCACATGGCTCCACACGTGCGGCGGTGAGCTGATCAGTCCGGTCTGAAACTTCACTCAGAAATCCGTACATAATCGTTGATTTACGAGTTTTACACTGGTCATTAGTAAGTTTCAATTGGCATTACACAACGATATTATTTATAGTCCTCATGTAATTAAATACGATTTCCAAATTCATTAGGTAATTAACTTTCCGTCAATACCGATTTCAGGAAAGCCAACACATAATATCCAGGAATGTGAACCATGTTATAGACACTTGATCGTCATAGATAAATATTCTACTGAATACACTTATCACTTTCTCCCGTACTTGCATATGTTATTGTTTTTACAGCACAAGGGAAGGAACAAGAAAATTCGTATTTTCTAAGATTTCAGGAACTTACTTTGTTTTCCACAGAGTCGCTCCCGATTATAGTTATAGGAACAGAGATGTTCACAATTCTTCAGAACTGACCTAATTTGTTGTGTTTATTACGCTATGGTCATGCTGTAACCATGTTTTCGTATTCATGGTAGGCTACTAATGTACGTTGTTTTCGTATAGATTATAAGAGAACGTTTGCAGTTTCTCATGTAGGTTATTAACTCACAATTTTTCGTTTTCCCAAGCAAAGCATGGCCGAACCGAAACCAGTCAACAGCGGACGCAACACAGTTATAGCGACACGAAGGGACTGCGCAAGGCACCGATCAACCTTACCTCAGGTTGGATTCTGCCAAGGGGACACGGAACTGTTCTTTGCGCAGAGACGTTTACCGCTAAGAGATGATGGAAACCACCATTCTTTATCGATAGTATCATGTGAGCATGTGTTACAGTGAGTTAGCCCTACTGTCTTAACCCATCTTCAAAAGAAGCATTCTTTGAGTATGCTTAGTACAGTTATGTATTTTGCGCTATTTAGGCAGGCTTGTGAAAACATTTCACATACGGCACTAATTCTTTAAAATCATGGTCCCTCCCCCCCATAAAGAGGTAGTTAAGATTATAAAGATAATAACAATTACTGTTATATTAGTTATTGAATGTCCCGCGTTTTGGGATGCCAAATATAAAGATAAACGAGTTGTACCCGTTTACGCCCAGCGGTGGACGCCAAATATAAAGATTTTTATTACAGCTCTTTTTAATTAATGAAGCCCCCCTTGTTGTGGTGCCAAATATAACTATAACTTAGTTTGCCCGACGTTGTGTGCGTCAAATATAACAATTTTTTAGTTTTTGTTTATCTCAGGGTTCAATTCAATAAAATTAATACTTCATTACTTTATAGTAGTTAATTTATTAACTAAACATCATTATCTATCACCATATTTCATGGTACACTTAATTATTATTATAAATATTAATTAATGCACATTTAATAAAGTTAATACTTCTTCAATCTCTAAACTTTACTTATTACTATATTTCATTTTTTTATAATTGATCAACTTCAGTTTAGTATAACATTTTATATTATAACGGATTCATTTAAAATCAAAGCGATTGTGATATAGATATTTTATGAAATACTAGATTTCCTACGATTTTCTCTAATGGTTCAACATGACCTTACTTATAATGAAGTTTCTAATTAATACTTCAAATAAATTTCTTTAGTGAGTTCTTTTAGTGACAGACAAGTGGGTGTAAAATTTAATTAGTACATAACAAAATTACTTGAGGTACGATTATCCATATCTTGTAGAGGTCGCAGGTGTGGTAAGCGACGCTTCTTGATCAGTATTTGGAGTTTTTGATGATAAGTCACCTCCAGAATCTCGAGTGGTCTGCGTGGACGTCACTGTAGCACTTCACATATACAGCACATTACACAACGCGTGTTCGTATTGGATTTATTGCGAGTCTAAATTATTGTTGCTATTACTTCGGTTATTCACTGACATACTGTAAATATTATTTAATTTACTCGCGATATTGTTTAAAGATGTATGTTACACTCGGTTTTATGGTTTGTTTAACTGATACACATGACGGTAAGTGACTATTATTCGTTCATGACTAATTATTATACAACATTGTTAGAATTGTTAATACCGCCGTTATATTGCGTTTCACTATCATTTACTATTATACGATCACAAACTCGAACGCTAGAAAAAGTTAAACAGTTCATATCGTATCGATATTTTCTAAGTCATTTTACGAACTCCCGTAACACTTTTGTCACGCCTTTTACTTCCGCTCCTTTCGAAAATTTAGTAAAGACTCCTTTTCGCGTCTCTGTCGCTTGCCTATATCGAACATGAGAATTTCCCCACTAGACTTCTGGTTTCGGCGATGCCGTTTCCTAATTGGCTATTTTTCGAACAACCTACTCCAGAGACCACCTACTTTTTCAAAAGTAAGTTCTGATAGGTCTACTGATTCCCACCAAACTCTTCTCCTGGGTACTTTACCCTTCGGTCAACGGCTTTTCCGAATACTCTAGTAATAAATCTAGCTGTCGTATTTCTTATCTTCACAAAGACAATCCTTCGATTTCTCTTCCAACAGCTGCCTCTCCAATTAGTTGCGCCTATGGTATTATCTTTTCTTGAACAAAGGCCTCGCCAACTCTTTCCGTAAGTATTTTCTTTTTGTCTGGTTCCCAACAAAAACCTATCCCTTTAGTTCCTGAGTTACCCTCGAGTACGCTTTCTTTCCTGGTATCATAGTATTGTTCCGGCGTATCCTCTGTTTATGCGTTTCAGTCAAGGAACACCCTTCATTGTTTTCTCTCTGCTGTTGTTATGTTCGTGTAACCTTTCATCCTTTGTCAGACGAAACATTTCTCACTTGATGAGTTTATTCACTCCTTCGTATGCTTTTCTCCGGATTGTAGGCTTTTATTCACTGGCGTCCTTTCTAGATACACCCAGCACAATAACCTTGTCTTTCTAACGCGTGGACACTTGCTACACTAGATTTATGGCGTGTCAATTAGGCTTGCGTAAACGACAGCGGATGGCTTCGCCCGTTTTTTTGTTCGCTACTCCTACGAATAACTTCATATATCAGTTGTCACCACGTTCAATGACATTTACCTTAACTAGAAGAAAATTTATTTTATTATTTTTTTTTTGAAATTTTGCGTTATAAGATATTTGAATACCACCATATATATCCACTACAAACAGACGCGTATATCCACTATGGGGGGGGGTTGAACGAAACCACCCCCAGAGGCTCGAAAAAGTTGACGAATTTTGTTAATCTCTTAATATTTAGGTCGTTTTATTATTTTTCAGCTGTGTACGCTCATATAGTAGTAATTCTTTTTTAAATATAAAATCATGTTTTTTAAATATAAAAAAACCTGTTATCTTTTTTAAATATAAAAACCTGTAACCAATGTTTCAACAATGTGTATTTTTATTGTGTTATTACCCTTTACTTTAATGCGACTGATTTCAGCACTTCAAAGATAGTAATGTTGATTAGTTTTTTAACTTGTTTTTTCTTTTGTATGAAAGCGACTCCACCTCGGACCCCCCTCCCCAATGCCAAATTCTAGATACGCCACTGTCTACAAAATATAAAGGATATAAAGGATGATGTAAAGAAAAGAACACATGAGAGATCATTCCAAGCATCATCAGACCTCTAGGAAAGGCAAACAAGGTCCAATTAAAATGTTCCAACTAAACTTTTAAAGGTCACACGCTTGGTGTAATACACATTTCACTTGCAAATCAAAGTGAAACATACACATAACAATAGAAATTTAAACGACCTATAATCTAACAAAAATATCTTATTCAGAGCAACCAAACAACAGAATGTATTTATACATAAATTTTGATAAAAGGAACACTAAACTTGACCTGAAGTTTCAATAGTAACATACTCCCTAATCCTGAACAGAACTTTGGAAATCTGTGTGTAATTTTACCCATAATTACTCTACTGATAACAGTAACTTTATCTTTTTTTAACTATTTAAACTAATATTACTCTATTAAAAAAATTTACATTAGTTAATTATAAGTATAATACTACTGACTTGGAACACCACATTTTTTTATTGGTAAAAATTTTACATTTTTACCAATAAAAAACGTAGTGTTCCGAGTCAATAGTATTATGCTTATATTTAGTTAATCAACGGACACGTCATGGACAACAAAATCCAAGAATTTATATTAGTGTTAAAAATACCGCTGCTAAGCTATATTGAAAATAAACTTTAAAATTCAAATACATGTGTCTTTTAATTATTCTACAATTTTATGTGTTATGAAATATTCATCTCTACTGAGAACTACGTTTCTGTATAAACCTCATTCTGTACACTGTAATACAGAACCCCAATTTTCTTTAATAATTCAGGGTTATTGGTTTTTAATGGAAACAAAATTTTAGCTCCCTCAATCAATAAAAAACACTTTCTGTATTCTGTATAACTATTCCATTGTTATCAGCAAGGAAGTGTTACATATAATTTATAAACATTACATATCACTTTATAAACAACATATCTATATATTAATACGTGAAGAGAAAACTTTGTACCCCTTTTTAAGCATATTGCGCGCATGGAGGAGTGTGAGATTTGGCATAATTAAAGTTTATATGGAGAAGGAGTGCAGAAAGCTAAAATTTATATATAATATGTGTTACAAATACATTAAATTAAATAAAATAAAACATTCATTTGCACTTGAAAATTCATTTAAACTTTTTCAAACAATGGTAATTGTTAAAAATAAAATAATTTTGTTGCCAGGCAATAAAATTATAATTTTTTCATTTTAGTGTATGTTCATACTGCCAATGTCAAACACATAATAGTCTGTCGTTTGTTTACGTTCATACTGCCAATGTCAAACACATAATAGTCTGTGGTCAAACAGTCGCACAGAGTAGAGATTGTCGCCAAAGAATTTTAAAATGTTGCCAACAAATAATTACTGACAGATTGACTGAATGAGCTGTGAATTTTGTGTGATTTCAAATGTTCCTTTTTCAATAGTCTGTGGAGTGTATGTCAAGGCAAAAAAGCGTTTATTTTATATTTTGTATATTAGATATCTGTGTTTTATATATTAATGTGCAGTTGAAAGTGAAATACAGCTTGCTTAATATACACCTGTTGCAAAAGGAAAATTTTGTAGCAGCAATTTGAATTGACTTACTCTCGCCTAATTATTATTGGTGGTTTCAAAAAAGTGAGTACATTTTATTATTTTTAAATTAAACCCTGTCTAATCTTAGTTTTAGTAATTTCATTACATGTTTTTTTCTTACATTCAGATATTCGCACCTACTTCCATTATGCCTCGACATAGAACATTGACGGGTCGGAGTGAGAGACAAAGAAGAAGGAATATATATTCGCGTGAAAGTCAAAATGATAATAGACCAAAAGCAAATTTAAATAGTATAAATAGTATAACATTGACGGGTCGGAGTGAGAGACAAAGAAGAAGGAATATATATTCGCGTGAAAGTCAAAATGATAATAGACCAAATGCAAATTTAAATAGTGTAAATAGTATACAAAATTATGAAATTATTTTGAGGGATACATTTAAATGCGCACTGAATGTCATTCCAAGAAATTTTAATACTTTTGATTGTGGATTAATGCATTTACAATGCAGGTTTTGCAATGCAAAACATTTCGAATCTGAGGTCACTTTAGGTGAAAGGACTGCATTCACTTCATGTTGTCATAAGGGTAAAGCAATATTACCGGCCTTAAGTCAAAATGAATACTTTAAATCATTGTATGATGGACTTACTTCAAATGAACCTTCAATAAAAAGAAAGTCAACAAATTATTTTGAAAACATTCGTAAATACAATTCATCATTTGCTGTGGTTAGCTCAGAAGCTAAAATTTCAGATACAGTTACGCGTGGAGTGTATCATTTTAAAATAGATGATGTTTTTTATCACAGATCAGGTCCAATGACTGCTGGATATGGTCGCTCACCATGTTATGAGCAATTATATTTTTATGATGTTGACACTGCTGTCAATTATAGATTACTTTTCTTTTATAAAATTGCTAAACTGCTATAATTGAATTATAACAATTATAGCAGTTTAGCAATTTTATAAAAGAAAAGTAAGGATGGCTGCTAATTTAAACAATACAAAGAATTATAGATTACGTGAACACTATAATCAAACATGCAATAACAATATAATGCACGAAATCTCTCTTGAATTGGAACACATTAATCCTTTCGTTCGGTCATTCATTGCAATGAAAGATCATTGTCAGAGAGTTGAAAATAAAATAAAGAAATTTGTATGCTCATTAAAGTAAATTGTGATTTAGACCTACGCCGCCGTTATAATGATGCAGTTCAAACTGATGTAGCAGTAATATTTAGTACAGTTGATGGTGAGCCACCCTTTGAAGAAATATGGTTTCGTTTTCAAAAGTTAATGGTACCATTAAAAATTTCTCTGTTTTGGATTCATCATTGGACCCTTTAGCGTATCCATTACTTTTTCCAAATGGTGATACTGGGTGGCATATCAATATTTCTCATAATGTACCAACTACATCTAATTCAAGAGCGCCCAGAAATAAATTAACCATGCTTCAGTATGCAGCCTATCGACTTGCAATTAGAGGAGATTTTAGCATGTTGCACCATTCACAAAAATTATTTCTGCAGTGGATAGTTGATATGTATGTGAGAATAGAGGGCACAAGGTTACATTTCATTCGACAAAATCAAACAAGTCTTAGGTCTGAAGTTTGCAACAATTTAACAGATTATTTAGAATTGAACCCCAATGCCAATAATGTTGGCCGTAGAGTAATTTTACCATCTTCATTCAATGGATCTCCAAGAAATATGTATCAGAATTATTTAGATGCAATGTCAATTGTACAACATTTCGGAAAGCCTTCTTTGTTTATTACAATGACTTGCAATCCAAGTTGGCCTGAAATAGTTAGCAATATTGGTGTAGGTGAGTCAGCTAATTTTTGACCTGATATTGTTGTGCGTGTATTCAAGTCCAAACTGAAAGCATTAATTGAGGGCCTTACACTAAAAAAAATCTTCGGTAAAGTTGAAGCACTCATTTATACAATTGAGTTTCAAAAGAGAGGATTGCCTCATGCTCACATTTTACTCTCTTTAAATGAGCAAGATAAAATTGTTAACACTACCGATATTGATAAAGTTGTATCTGCGGAGATTCCTAACATTCAAACACATCCTACATTACATGAATATGTTGTAAAACACATGATGCATGGTCCATGCGGTGTACTTAATCCAAATTCTGTATGTATGAGAGATGGAAAATGCACAAAAGATTATCCAAAACAATTTAAATTATTTACATGTGAATCATTAAATGGATATCCATTATACAGAAGGCGTGATAATGGTATTAATGCTGAAGTTCGCGGTAGTTGCCTAGACAAACGTTATGTTGTACCATACAATCCGTATTTACTTGCCAAATTTAATTGCCATATAAATGTTGAAGTATGCGCTACAGTTAAAAGTGTTAAATACATTTATAAATACGTGTATAAAGGCTATGACAGTGCATCTGTTGAATTAGGTTCAGAGAGAAATGAACCAGGTCAAGAAATACAAATTGATGAAGTTAAAAATTTTTTAGAAAGTCATCGTTAGACTTGACATTCATTTACCGCGTAGACAGAATGTTTACTTTCGAGAAGGGCAAGAACGTCAAGCAATTGAAAATGCAAAACAAACAAAATTATTAGCATTTTTTGAATTGAATCGATCAGATCCATCAGCGCATGAATATAAGTATATTCCCGAAAAAAATGGAAGAAGAGAAGGCGTGGAGGTGATAAAATCATTACACGCATATATGTAGTATCACCAAAAGACATCGAACTTTTCCATTTACGATTGCTTTTATTACATGTCTGTGGTCCAAAATCATTTGAGGATGTTAGAGACATACAATGGAATTATACACACTTCTTTTGTTGAAGCGTGCCATGCTCGCGGCATTGCTTCAAATGATAATGAATGGCGCGAATGTTTAAATGAAGCAAAAGAATTACATTCACCAAAACAAATGCGAAATTTATTTGGTTACATTTGTGCATTAAATGTGCCAGCCAATGCATTGGCGTTATGGAATGAATTTAAAGTATATCTTAGTGAAGATTTTTTGAGAGATTACAACGAAGAAGTATCCTTTAACACAGCTCTGTTAAAAATTGAAGATATTTTGAATGTTCATAATTTGTCATGTCAAGAACTTGGTTTACCAGTTCCCACGTATTCACAGAGAACAGACGAAGCAAATGCTATTGATCCAATAGAACAAGAGTTTCTGTTTTGTGAGCATTATGAAACTGCAAATATTGAACAGCGTAATCTAATTGATCGTGTGATTCGTGAAGTTTTGTATCATGATACTGGATCTAATGTTTTTTGTTTAACCGCTCATGCAGGTTGTGGAAAAACATTCACACAAACAGCAATCATTCACAAATTATATTTGCATTGCAACAGCGTTCAGTGGCATAGCTTCAACTCTATTACTTGGAGGTAGAACTTTACACAATGTGTTTAAATTGCCTATACCCATTTTGGAAAATTCTGTAGCGAATATTACCGCAAATAGTAGCTATGGACGTTACATAAATTCATCATTATTGATAATTATTGATAAAATTTCTATGTGCCCACTGCAAGTGTTGAAAACCATAGATAGATTATTGCAGGATCTATGCGATGAAAATGATAAACATAAACCATTTGGAGGGAAAACGATACTTCTGTGCGGTGATTTTCGGCAAATCTTACCAGTTGTCCCACATGGATCACGTGCAACTTTAATTGAAAATTGTGTCACGAGTTGGCATAAATTTGTTTATTTTCATAAAGTAACGTTTACTCAAAATATGAGAGCCTTACCAAGTGAAGTAGAATTTGTCGAATTCTTGAAAAAAATTGGTGATGATGAAGCCCCACAATTCCCTCAGTTTGGTGAAAATATTATTGAAATACCTCAGCAATTAATAGGAGATGAAAATAATATTATTAATGAGGTGTATGGAAATATTTCCGAAAACATACTCTCAGATAACATATTGAAGTCAGTTATTTTAGCACCTAAAAATGATGATTGTACTTTTATTAATGCTGATATAGTTAATCGAATACCAGTTGAACAGAAAACATATCATAGCTACGATAAAATAATTTGTGATGATGACAATGAAATCAATAACTATCCAGTAGAGTTTTTGAATTCTTTGACTATTAGTGGTTTGCCACCACATAAGTTAGTATTGAAAGTTATATGCATCGTTTTACTGATCAGACACTTAAATACAAAGGAAGCATTAGTCAATGGAACAAGAATGCGCATCAAGTGTATGCATCATAATGCTATTGATTGCGAAGTTTTAACTGGAACCGCACGCAATAAGAGAATTTTGATTCCACGTATAAATTTAACATATTCCGGTACTGTTTTACCATTTAACTTTCAAAGAACTCAATTTCCAATTATACCTGCATTTGCGATGACAATAAATAAGTTTCAAGGACAAACATTTGAAAAAATTGGAATTTTATTGAGGCAGCCAGTTTTTACACAGGTCAATTGTACGTCGCAGCAAGTAGAGTTCGATCATTCGATGGTTTGAGATTTTATATTTCCGAATATAATGGCCAAGGGCATTTAGCAAATGATGAAAGAGTTTTTACAAAAAACATCGTTTACACAGAAGTTCTGAATCATTAAATTCACTATCAAACTATTTTAAGTTCAATGGACAACATTTATTTTTTTAACCGCCCGGTTTTTTTGATTTAATGAAAAATATATGAAAAAATACGAGGCACGTATTTTTTATTTCATTTTTTATTTTGTATTAATTTTTTATTTAAATTTTATATAATTCGAAAAAGATAGGCAAAATAACTGTGTAGCCTTGGCGAAACCTGGTCAGTATGGCAATAAAAAAAACCCAAGGAAACGTCAAAAAACGCGTTATTGATTTTTAAATATGGCTTAACCAAGCTAAACCTCATTTTTCCTATCTTTCATATTTTTCAAATAACTCGAAAATTAATGCATAGAAAAAAAAATTAAAAAATTATATAAGCTTTGTAGCAGATAATCTTCAAACTGTTTTCGAATTTTGTACCTTACCAAAAATGAAACGTAATCCACTGGAATTGAAAACAATGTATCTTATACTTCTATGAATGTCAAGTCTCATTTTTATTAGCGTTTATTTGATTCAATAATAACATGAAAAAATTAAAACTGACAATGAATTATATCAAAAAATAAATACGAATACAAGCTGTAATTGTGTTTTTTTCAACTGTTACTAACATTAAATTTTAAATTTCATAGGTATTGCAGGGAATTAAGGCAAACAACACATGCTAATGACGTATTTGTACACGCTCGCAGCTGACGTAATAGAACAAAATTCAAAAAAATTATATGCAATGATTATAGAGGTATACTCTTTGACAAAAGAACCTCAATAACGTTCAAACTTAAAAATTTAATGAATTACGGTCGAATTTCGACCACTGGGCGACCACTAGTATTGAATAAATCATTCAAAAATGACACGCTTAATTCATTTGCTACCACACGTTTTTCATGCAACTGCCACCATACAGCAGTAACAGAAGCAAAACAGATACATGCAATAAACTTTTCATTCTAAGAAAGTTAAGTGTTTTTATGGAACTGTACTGTGCAACGCTGCTAATTAATACAGCAGCCCAGTACATGATCAATTTTTACCTAATAACAGGATAATTAACGTTATTTGGATACACAGAGATTTTGGTTTGCCATAAGCAACTGATATTGATGTTTTTCCACTCAGACATTTCAGCTACCAGTACATGTTATGTTTCACTTATATGAGAGATGTTTCTTGACAGTGGTTTGCCATTGGCTGTACTATGCTTGGCAGCAAAATGGTGTATTCATTGACCACTTATAATCAGCAACCTCCATCATTCATATGACAGATGTACTGTACCTACGAAACATGTTCCTGTAACAGACATTAACCATCTTCTGACTTCTCCATCATCCAACTTATTCCTGGTGGCAGTACAGAATAGATTACCACACATGTAATCGAAATACCTGGCTAAAGAAAAAATCGGTATGGAAAACTATACATGACTTCCATGTTGTAAGACTTATGTTTAGCAACTAATAGTCATATTTTTCAGCAATTAATAGGAGATGAAAATAATATTATTAATGAGGTGTATGGAAATATTTCCGAAAACATACTCTCAGATAACATATTGAAGTCAGTTATCTTAGCACCTAAAAATGATGATTATACTTTTATTAATACTGATATAGTTAATCGAATACCAGTTGAACAGAAAACATATCATAGCTACGATAAAATAATATCGCCCACCCTCAAACTAATTTCACTATATATAGACATTTTTGTTATTATGGGGTAGTCGTTTAATATAATGTTATTTTCAGTCACTTTATCCATAAAAATTAGGTAGGGTTACTTTATTTTTATAAAGAAACCATACTACGCCGATAATCATCCCTCCTCCTAAGTGCTCCGAAGTCACTCATGGACCCTGAGCATCTTGCAGAGGGTTCATTCCCTAAAGACGAAAAGTCTATCTATGAACCGTTCCTCTGTAAACATGTGCAGTTACACTGCCCAGTGATCCACAGGAAGCAAATCGCTATCCACGCTGGACACTTTTTCGGCTTGCACGCATTGTGTTGGTGTGGGTTTCGGCACTTTCCATTTAAAAAGCATGCAAATGTAAGAAAATAAACATGAGTGAGGCCAGAAATAATGCGAATTGTGTGTGTGTGTGTGCATGTCTTGCCTGCCTTTTTATTGCGGTAATCATAATAATAAAATGGAAACGTAAACATTACATAATTGAGATATGCTTGCCTGCCATGAACGATATATTTTCTCTCATACACGATTTAAATTAAAATGAAAAATATAGAATTTTGTTAAAGTTAAATGAAATGTTTCCATAGAAACTACTTCTTTGTTGTCAATAACGTAGTACACATATAAAACTTATAAAAATTTACCTCCTCCATCAACTACCATTTGAATTTATAAAAAAAAATAACCCCTTCCCCCTTCAACTACCCTTTTCATTTATAGATATTTCATATACCTTTCTACAGTGGATTATTATGACCTTCTTTTCAGGATACTTTATTTATCAAAATTAAGCACTTTACTCTTGTTAAAACGTAAAATGTTGCAGGTAAACTACCCCTTTCCCTTAACCAATCTTCACCAAAAATAATAGGCCTTGAGTCCTCTACAATTCATGGCTGTATACAAAAAATTATTTGATTCTGTTTAAATTTGCGGCTGTTATCGTTTGCCATAGAAAAAATTCTACACACAAACACTTTTCGAAAAATTACTTTTTTTCATGTTTTGATGGTAGTACAATCAGAATCTGCCGTTATCTCGAACACGATTTTTTTCGGCATGACCATACTTCAATTTCCTTATGGAACATGGAAGTAAAAATCAGCAACCACTTGCACTTTATTGGCTGTTAGAAAATGGCTACTAGCACTATTGTAACCAAATATACATAAGTTATGTTGCTATGACCTAACCAGATGCTATTGATTATAACTGTACCTTGATATGGTTTAATATTAAGCTACAGTTTATGACAGTCAACCATAACTTTCCTATTATAAAAAAAAAGTACTGAAGTTAAACAAAAAGCTTTTCAGGTAAGCAACATTCTTTTAGGTGTGAGCTTCTTTTGACATACTTATTATTGAATGAATTATTTAAACATAATAGTATACTTAAAACTTAATTTGTTTTTTTATATACTTCAGCAAAAAGCTCCACAATCTGTCTAAAGAATTAAAGCCATGTAAAGTCCAGAGAATGTTGGAAAGATACAAATAATTCAGATAAGGATGTAAAATGTGTATACTTATGTTCTAATATAATATCAATTTATAACATTTTCTCATTATACTTATACTTATTTATACTTGGACATAAATAACCTCTTTGTATATTTATGTCCATAGCCTATATTTAAAGTATACTCTTGTTCACATATTTGCAAGGCCATAGTTAGAATGGTTAAAAGGATTTTCCTCATCTGAAATCTTAAAACGAAAGGACAAGACAATTTTGTTTGTGTGAAAATGGCAAATTTTGCACCTGGACTAAATTTTCTTTTAGAAACACCGTCTGTGTTCAAAAGAAGATCATCTATTGCTTAAGACTAATATAACACAAATCAGAAAAAAGATGGAGACAATGTGTTTTACATGCTGAAGAATAAGATATAACTATGAATTGTATCAATTGTATAAAGAACCACCGTTAACACGGTACATAAAACTACAGCATCTAAGGTGGGCTGGTCATGTAGCCAGGATGGGAGAAGAAAGGATACCACAAAAACTATTGTATACCAGAATCCATGGAAAAAGACCAGTGGGAAGACCAAGGAGAAGATGGGAGGATGCGGTGGATGAGGATGCAAGAGAGATATTGAAAGTGCGTTCCTGGAGGAGGATGGCTGCTGACAGAGGAGAATGGGGGGAAAAATTGAAGGAGGCCAGGGCCCAACAAGGGCTGTAGTGCCATAGAAAGAAGAAGAAGAAGGTAACGTTCAGAATCTAGAAACTTCCAATGTACTGTAAGACTAGAGGAGCCTTGAGTAGAGATATGATGAAATTAGAAACCATTAAAAAATTATATCTTTTCCACTGTTATTCTAAACTTGATAGTCCGAGATCATAAAAAGAGTTTCCAAATGATTTCAGTTAATATAGAACTATACTAATTAATATGTATTTTATATGGGTAGTAGATCAAACTATTATAGAGTCTGAAACTAGTAAGATCAGAGAAATCCTCAATATAAGTTTCAAAAAAATATATATGTATGGAATAACACTGAGAAGATAGAGCGCAGATGTGTTTATAAATAATAGGCAATTAATGCTTCCCAACGCATGCTACTTGAACAGAGTAATATATGAAAAATCATTATCAATGTCCATAAAATAATGAGTATAAACTGATCACTAAGATTTAAGCCTTGATTTAAGGTGTGCGTGTTTTTCAATTGCCAGCTTAGCAATTCAGGTGGTTTTGCAGTTGGGTATGGAGTTCCCCCTTTTTATTGCATTATGACACTGGACTCTGAGCGGATTCAGTTATCATCACTTCTTGGACAAACTGTATAGTGCAATCTTTGAATTGGCCACTTTTGAATCAAGTGGCCTGCAAGTTGCAGTTGAGCTACAGCAGCGTATTATTTTCTTCAAGTTAATTAAGATTACATTGTTTCAGGATGTTCAGCATACATGGACTTAAATGCAACAGTCATAAGTCTTGAAAGAAAAAGATAAAGAGATCATCCACTATATTTAAATCATATAGTAATCTAATTATAATGCCTCCTGTATTTTGCAGTATAAATTACAAAATGTTTACACTAAAGAGAAATTAACATATATTTGTGGAAAGTGAAGATCAATAACAAAACTATTCTATGACTAATCTGACTGGACTTGGGTATATAGTAGAACAAAAACGTATATATAAAACTGTTAGTAATACCATAATTAATGATAGTTTAAATAATTAATCCGAAACTAACTGGATAATGACTGTCTAAAAAAATTAAGCTTTGTGATATGAAAAACAGAATTCGACTTTTATGTGTTCAGCTCTGTTGTCAATGAACATATAAGTTAGAGCAAGTTAAAAATATGCAAGGCCATAAACATTTAATATTATGTCATTATCAAGGCTAAATATGCAGTCCTCACTGTCCTCTAATCTCATCAGCTCTTCATACAATGGATAAAAAATTATGACTTTTGTTGAATGTTAACATGAATATATAATGGATACATAGACTCCTTAAATATAACTTATAATATTGTAAACAGATGTATACAAACTGACAACAGATGTTTTACTTGCTTCTCACAGTAAAACTGATTTAATCCTAATATCTTATCCATAATGTCTAAACAGTTACTAATAACTGGAAAGCTTTAGTCCGTTTCACAATATTACTAATAAAATGCATATTAAGAAAGGTATGATGTTACTAACTCCCATATGGCATCCAACTGTATTAATCCTTACCAGGCAAGTTGCATCCTTCATTCTGCTTCATCACACAAGAACTGTAGCCATTTCTCATATGAAGTTCAAGTCCAACTGCAGTATGTTCTGCTGATTTTGCTATTGAGGTTTTATACTGCACTATGGCAAGATAGTTTTTACTTTTATTTTGAGTTGGTTCGATCATCAACTCATTTGATTCATTCTTTGAGTCTCCTGTTTTGAGTTAGTCTGATATCTGTTCTGGATTGTTTTCTCTTTTGAAACAGTCTTCTTTTGTAAATCCATTATCAAATAATTATAATAAGAGAACAAAAATTAATTAATAACAAACATGAAATAAGAAACACAAAAATGATAAGAAATGTAATAGTAGAAATATGTTTAAGGTGTAACACATACATTGTCTAATAAGTGAACGCAAACTCTCAGTGCTGGAGTTGCTGTTGCTATACAACATATTTACTGGCTGTTAAGCCATGGTCCAATTTTCAAATTTTCAGAAACACCAGATGTTTCAGCCACACCACCAGTGCTAGTACTCTGGCCATGAATAAATTTTGGGAGCCAATGCTTAGCAATGCTAAAATCTGGCCAATAGGAGGAGCTCAGCACAACGTGATGGGCTCACAGCTTTAACAGCCAGAGTCATGGTAACATCTTGTAGAACCATTCAAGTTATATACAGAAGTATGCTTCTCGTTTCACTTTAATCTGATTTTTTTTTAGCGGGCATTACTACCTTGTTCTCGCGGCACTGAAGATGGCCGCCATTTGTGGAGTGGAAATGTCTGGTGTTTCTGAAAATTTGAACATTGGACCATGACCTAACAGCCCAGTAAACATACACAGCTATGGCATATGTTGCCTGCTATATTCTGTGGAAATAATACGACTAATGGAGTCTTATACTTTGTGTTCAGGTAAAGTTAGAAAGTTTTCATAAAACAAACATTATATCCTATTTGTTAAGTGTAAGTTTACCAGAAATCAGGAATATATATTATACTATCAAGATTATAGATTATACTTGAAACAACAAAAAAGTCTGTACATAGTCGCAGTCAGTTATGCCTTTTAGGGTTCTTTTTTAAGACAATGGAACTTAAATTTTTTCCAATACAGGGTTCTAGATATCATATTGTTACGATGGTCTAACTGATCGTTGTATGGTACAGTGGAAAACAACATACAAGACACCAATTAAGTCACTAATCACCAGCTTTAATTATCACAATTAAACAGCGTGTCGAGTGCATCGTCAACGTGAGGTAATGGATAGCAATCTTTCTTTGTCAAGTCATTTAACCTCCGATAGTCTACAGAAAAACCTAATCCACCATCCTTCTTCGCTACCAGCACTACCGGAGAAGACCAAACACTTGACGAGGGCTCGATTATTCCCTATGTCAACATGTCCTGTACTATCCAAGACCTTTCCTCTTGCTTAGCTAATAGAGGCCTTCGAGGAGGTTGGTGTATTGGTGTTGTGTTCCCAGTATTGATGCAATGTTGTACAAGAGAGGTTCTTCCCAATGACTGGCCCCAAACTCCAAAAGAATCTTTAAATTCATGTAAAAACCGCCTGAGTTCTTTTACCTCACCACTTGAGAGGTCGTTGGAAGATCTGTTCAATAATTCCTGCAGTTCCTCTGGTAATTAGGAAGTGTCCGTGCTTTGTTGTGTCATTCCGGCTACCCAGGCCACAGGAATCAATTTGACTAGTAGTGTATTACATTGTAAAGTGACACCTTGATCCAAAATATTCGCCACTCTAATAGGTACATATCCAGTTTCGTCAGGTTTTACTAAACTTCTGGCAATTAGTATGCCTGGTGTGCTGACTAGCTGGGGTACAAATATAGAGCACTGGCTGCCCCTAGTATCTACCTCAGTTCTAACCACGATGATCTTTTCGGAGTTTGGCGGGACAGTTACGGCCACTTGATTTATCATGTCTATCGATTTTTCTGATGCATTCTTTGTGGAGAGCATTACCTCTTCTTTTCCTATTCTCAAGACATCGTTTTTGAAATCGACTATAAATTCATATGCGTTTATAATGTGCACAACAAGAATTGGTTTATCCACAAATCTGCAACAAGCACTTGATTATCAAACTCAAGTCGACCAAGGCATAGGTGTATCTCCACTATTCCAAACACTTTTACAGGGCGTCCAGTAGCTGTTCTCAAGCTCCACGAGCACCAGAGTGGCTTGAGATTTTTCACCACATTGGGGCGCACAATGGAAACTGTTGCACCTGTGTCAACTGAAATCGAGGTTGGCCTTTCTTGGACAAATCTGGTAACCACCAAATTCCTGCTATTTTTCTGAAGTGTAGAAATTGCATATTGTCTAAGGGCTTTGTTCCTCCATTTAGCCAGCACATGCCCCACCCCGTTGTACTGACTACTGCTTGTTTCCCTACTGCTGAACTCTAACCCGACAATCTTGTTGTAGATGTCAAGGTTTCCCACATCAATCTTCCATCCTTTCTTACTTTACTTTGTGACGCTGCTCATTGGGTCTCTGTTCCTTGCTCTTCTTCTTCTTCATTGTTCTGTGCCGTCACGATATTTTAACGCACACTTTATGACTTGCCCAACAAGACGCTGACTTTGCGGCCTCAAATTGCAAAGCAAGTATCAGGGCATCCCCACTATTCTGGTGACTTGCCATTCATAACACTTGCTGTAGTTCATTATCTCGGACACAATCAGTAAATCTATGCATAGCAAACCTCATTCAGAAATCTTCTGGCGCTTCAGGATAGGCCAGTCTAATTAGTCTGTCAAAACTTTCTTAAAACTCTTGAAAACTCTCCTCGGAATGCTGTCACCTTGCTCTCAACTGAGTGCAGTACACATCTCACAAATGTGTATCACCATACCATAATTCTAGAGCTTTTATTAATTCAGCATAGGTGTTCCAGCTGTCAGGTGGCACATTCTGTAGTAGTTCTGCTGCAGATTCTTTTAATGTAAGAACGAATGAAACTGCCTTGTCTTTCTCCATCCAATTATTTCCGCATGCAGCAGTTTCAAATTGCCTGAGATATGTCGCCAATGCATGCTTCCGTCAAATGTTGGGGCCCTGACATGAGCTGCCCCAGCTGCAGGCAAAGTGACTTTCTCTGTTGTCTTTTCCGACTTTATCATTGGTATAGTCTGTTCAGAAATTTGTTTTGGTTGTATCTTCCTGAACGGCTCAACTTCACTCTTAATCTTCTCTTTCATAATTGCAATTGAGTCTTCTATTTTTGTAGACATCGATTCTTCAACACTCGAAACAGATTGTTCTACTTCAGCTATTTTATTTGACACGGATTCTTCTATGTCTGATATCGTAATAATTTGATTATTAAGCTCACCTCGTAATAGACCCAACTCTGCAGCGGTTTGTTCTTGCATTTGCTTTGGTCCTGTATTGACCCTTTGATGTCTTCTGTTTCTTGCTTCCGTTACTCTGCCTGTCATCCTTCCAACTCAAGCAACAGTGCTTTTTGTCTTTCTTCTGTTTCCAGCAGGAGAGTTTTCTGTCTCTCTTCCACTTTCTCATCCTGTCGTTTTTCTGTTTCTTCCGCCTCCTGCCTCCTGTCTGCATTTCTCATCTTGTAATTTTTCTGTCTGCAACAGAAGCACCTGGAAATTTTCCAGGATCTAACTGGCATCCATTGTTTACCAATTAATTACAAGTTACACTAGTCTTGTATAAAGTATCCACTGTTTCCATTGTTAACGGTTCTGTCGCATTTCTGCCCACTGTTACAATGGTCTAACTGACCGATGTATGGTACAGTGGAAAACAAAATACAAGACACCAATTAAGTCACTAATCACCAGCTTTAATTATCACAACTAAACAGTTTGTATTCAACAAGATAGTCTCTTACAACAAATCAAATTGAAATTGTTCACACGCAATAATAATGTCAACTAATAGTCTCGCACAATTATAAAACACATAACACTTCACCACAATACTTCGAACCGCACTGGAATAAATCGCCACTTAAACTGAAACTAAGCACCGCTGAATGTCCATATTTATACGCCACTGAGATTCCAGAATAATCCATAATACACATCAACACTAGAGCGTAATTGCTTGCAGCCTTGAACACAGTGCACACAAACCAGCGAGTCTGGAACAATCTCGTTAACGCCTGTTAAGAATCACATACACACACAACATTACAGCTGATTCTGCTGGAATAGCCGAGATACATGTAGAATGTTCCGTAATGGTGTAACAATGTGCTTGAACAAAACGGTGTCTCATACATGAGTCTAATATTTTGTTAATACAAGGACTGCCCATGTAAGTCTTTCAATGCATAATAAACATTATGCTATGTTAACATTTATTTAAACAATACTGGTAATTTACTTTTGAAATTAGAAGTACAATTCCAGCACTCAAGTGTTCACAATTGTATGCAACACTTCAACTGTGTATATGGGTATAAGGGCTAAATCTACAGTTTTAAATAAAGCAACATTTAAACTAATAGGCAAGTTATTTATTAGTTTATAATTCACATCTCTATTAAAATAAGAAAAATACAACAAACTATGAAATACTTGTTTATTAAAAGCAAAAGAAAGGGAGTGTTTATTGCTGAACTTTGGTTTATAGTTTTAATGGAAAAAAATATGATATAAAATATAACAATGTTTACTGAAATATAGTAAACAGTTGCGGCAGTGCATACTAATACAAAATATCGTCCTCTTCTTGATGTTTTAATTGCCACACGTCGTTGGCGTCACTTCTATAATACAAAAGATTTATGTAGTTTGTTTATATTTTCACTTTGACTTGTTGATGAACTTAACACTTGTGTTTCGTTAAATTAATTCTTTAACTATTTTCATTTTATTTAGTAAATTGTTTAATTCGATTTTGATGTTCTTGTTTATTTATATTTGAGTAATTATTTGGTTGTAGATCCGTTGTTGAATGTAAACAGTTGCGTAGATCTCTTGACGTTCGTTCACCCTCCTGTTGAATGGTGTCGTCTGTGTGTCAGTGTATAGTTTAGACAAAGTTATTTTATATAATTTAAACCTTCACATACCTGTGATGTTGTACTAGATGTTCAGTCGGTCTCAGGTGATTAACAAACTGTCAAGTTTTGTATCAAACAGTACAATGTTAATGTATCAAACAGTATAATAGTACTGTTAATGTTTCAGTGAGCACTTATAAATTTTACTTGGGCGCCATATGGGATTTCGAGAGAAATGTCCCATAAAAAGAATTCTTGTGAATGATTTACTAATTAATTTTGATATTTTATAAATCAGTAATTGATTAAATAGTTAAATCAAGATTAGGAATTAATTTTCTGCTTATTTGTTTACTAGATTTTAACTATTGGTGGTTCAGTTGTTGAATTGTAGCCAATTTAACTGTTTGTTTACTTTGAAAATGCAACTCATTAATTAGTAATAAAGATTAATTATTTATTTAAATAATTGTTGACAATAGTTGTTGTGCCGTACCTAGGAGTACGGCAAATGTTGGTTATATGGATTCTGGGCGATAATTTCATGCAGTTGTGTGGTTCGCCTTGGACAGTGGACACTTCGCCATCTATGTGACGTTACGGCGACTGTTTGTTATATCGAACATCCTGTTTGTTACCCTCCCGCTATCTGTGAGACGTTGCGGCAAGTGTTGGTTCTATTGAATCGGTTGCTTTCGTTGGTTTGCGTATGTTGGCGCTATCTGTCTGTGACTACGGGCATCTGTACTTTTTGTTCCCGCTGCTAGAGTGTGCCTACTGTACTTTGTCGTGGTGTGTTGCTGTTTTGACTGGAGTAGTGGTTGGCCTTTGGTTTTTTCGTTGAGTAGAGAGAAGCGCTTTGGCCAGCTGTAGTTATCAGCTGTGGAGAGAGGTTGTCTTGACTCGAGTGTGGGTCAATGTCAGCTGTTCGATTCAGGAGCTGTTCACCACCACGTGTTGGTCTCAATTGTAGAGAGCTGGAAAAGTTTCGTGGTTTTGTTTTTTTTATGCCGGCGTTTGTTGAAATCATGATGTCAGGCTAAGGGAAAAGTGTGCTAGGGGGTCTCTGGGGCCGGCGTCCGTGATCCTGGGAAGACCAAGATGTGAATTATGTGATATATTGTGTGAGTATTGAACAGGTATTGTGATGTGAGGTATTGATGCACTATGAACAGGTATGGAAAAATAAAATTATTAAATTTTGCCCTGGGACTTTATGGGTCAGGTGGGGTCTGGCTGATTTTTCTAACACTACAAAAAAAGAGGGGACAATAGTTTCTTAATCCTGGAGTTTTGTCACTTCACGGTACTCTTGTAATCTCATGTACTATTGAAACATGAAGGTTTTTGCAGAACTTGAATAACTTCGCATATTTCTCTCTAATGATGAGTAACTTCGCCGCTGTTTGCGGTGACCGTGTATTTTACGGGCAAAACCTTTTCTTTCTTGTTTTAAAGTTTTATCGGTATTTTAGCTCCTCTCCTTTCCTTTCTTCTTTCTATTGCTTTAGGCCACGGCCGCTCACACTCCCCGTATCATCTACACTCACACACACCCAACTACACACACACACACACACACACCTTGTCCTTCCTTCTGGGCAAAACTTTTTCTTACCTAAAAAAAAAAAAAAAAAAAACTTAAGAAAATGTGTTAGGAATCGGCCAAGGTGTTCATTTGGCCTAGTGAAGCAAAATTCCTTAATTGCTCGTTGAATGATTCAGTGTGATATTTGTCTTGTGTTGAATGGCCAAAGCATGTAATGGCCAGTACGTCTTTTTACTATAGTCTGTGTGGAACTTATATTGTGGCTGCCTTTTTATTGGAACTTGTAGATCTGGTTGTGAAAAGAGTTGCAGTCTACCTCCAGTTGTAACAATGCATTACCTTGTGATAAAACAGTAATTCAGAAGTATCCAACCTATTAAATAAAAATTACTGAACTGTTGTACAAGAGGAAATTTTCACTCTTTATATATTTATAATGTTTGTAGACGTATATGCTCATAATTTTATGCACCACATATTTTTACCTTCTGAGAGATATATGTAACTGATTATCTGATAGTTTTTTTTTTTATAATTGTGCACTCTGAAATCTGTAAGCCTTGGGGCTACACCAGTTTATACAGGTTTAGGGCAGGGTGAGCACATGCACTTGTGAGTTCCACACAAGTATATAATTATCTATCTTATTTTGCATGATACTTTATTGATTAGATGAGTCTCCTTTCTAGTGTTTGAGTTAGATTTCAGAGGGCGCATGTCGTTGGGTAATGTAATTGTTTAAATTGTTGTGGCTGTAATGCTTGTTAATGCTTGTTAAATGTTTTATATATTTTATATAATTTTCAGTATGCCCTGTAAGAGATTTTAAATGTTTTATATATTTTATAGAATTTTCAGTATGCTATGTAAGAGATTTTAAATGTGTTATATATTTTATATAATTTTCATGGAATTTTTCTTAAATATTAAATTTGAATATTTTGAAAATTTTAGATTCTGGTTACCCTGTCATAGATTTTGAATATTCACATATTTTCTATAATTCTGATAGAATACTTTCTGTCTGGACACTATGAATCATTTTAAGAAAAACATGTAATATTTGAAGATGTTTTACAGATTTATATATTTCTCATGAAATACTTTTAAATATTAAATTTTGAATATTTTTTGAAAGTTTAAGTTTGAATGTCATGTAATATAGTGAATATTTCACCTACTTATATATTTTAATGGAATAACCTCACAGCCTGATTTTATGATATTTCATTGTAACAAAACACTATATGATAGCCTCAATAAACTTGTTATATTTTTTTGAAATTTTAAAATTGAGGTCACCTCATTCCTCCAATTCCCCAAAGGTTACCCAGCATGTGGACATCCTTCCACTAGGAGGCCTCTCCTAGTTCCAGTGAACAAGTGAGCCGGTCATCAAGGTAAGTTGGAGTTTTTAAAATTTTTTTTTGTGGATGTCAAACGTAAAAAATGTGTCCGTTTTGGACAGTTGAAAATTTGGTTGTGACGCCATAGGTGATGAGCGGCTCACAAATGGTAGCAGAGCGTGGTTGGACGTAGTTCTGGCCACCTCGGAATATATGGGGAGTTCCACCCGTGTTTGGCAGCGGGTGACCCAAAGGATGCACCACTTGTCCGCTCGCCTGAGTAATTTGCTGTTGCAGGATGATCTGGAGGAGGAGGGTAGGCGGACGGCGTCGGCCCTACAGTCAAAGATTGGTCTACCTGAGGAGGCTCCCGAAAGCCCTAGTAACCTTAAGGAGATGCCCACGCGCCAGACCGTGGCCACTGAGCGGGTGGGTCTCCTGGGGGAGGCTTGTAGCGCTCTGGTGGAGGAACGTCCGTCTATTTCGGTGGGCAGTCGCCCCCAGGGATTTCAGGGGGAGCATGTGGAAGTCCCTCGAGGGTTGAGTACAGCCCTTGCCAGTGTTAAGTACGAATCGTTGCCGAACCCCATTTATGACCTCCTCCGTCGGCTTCCAGTGGTCGACGGTTTGGACCTTGAGCAGCTTGTCAAATTCCTTGAAGGGGTTTTCGGCATTTTTGATTTCCCTGGGGTGACCGGCCTTGCCCTGTTAAATATGATTTACCCGTATTGTCGGGCGCCCCTGCTGGATCGTGTGGTCTGGCATCTGGGCGCGGGCGGGGATTTTGAGGCGTTCCACAAGGATGTTTTGGAACTGTTTATGCCCGGGAGGCTGCGTGACCAGATGCGGATTATTCTACAGAGTTCAGGGGCACGGGGAACAGTTGAACGTATTTATCAATTCAATCAAAAGTGCTGCCCGTGTGCTGTGGGTGGATGTGTCGGAGGCTGAGGTGGTGCGGGTTATCTTGGAGGGCCTCAATCCGCAGGAGAGGTCAAGGTTGGTGTTTTTGGAGCGACCGCGCAGCTTCGCTGATCTTAGCGGAGCTTGTGTCTTCGCCCGCACCATCCAGATGAACGATGAGGCTCGCTCCGGCCGTTCCGATTTCCCTGTCCCCTGTTCCTCATCTGGTCAGCAGCGGCCTACCCGGGAGCAACGTGGTGGCAACCCTTTCAAGGAGCAACGTGGTAGCGACTCTGAGAGGCGGGAATTCTGTTGCTATTCCTGTGGTAAGATGGGGCACTTGGCCCGGAATTGCCCTCTCAAACGTTCGGAGGTATCGCGGGAGAACGTCCTTCAAAAAACGGCCTGCGTGGGGGGGATTAAGGGGACGCCGGTCCCTCCCCACGTGTGGTAGCGGTGTCGCATCCCAGGTCCCGTTATGTGCTGTTGAGATGGGACACTCATCCGGGGAGTCCGATCCAAAGCCGATTCGTCCGGGTCTCTCCCTGTGTCCATTTTTGGAGCTGGAGGTTGGGAAGGGCCGGGTTAGGGCCCTGGTGGACTCCGGATCGGCACGGTGTCTTATCTCCTACCCTGTTTACCAGCAGTTGGTCCGGGAGTCATTGATCCGGTCGAATATTCCTTCGTCGGTGGTATGTTGGACGGCCTCGAGGGAGGTTTTGCCGACCTCAAAATTGGTGGCTTTTAAATTTAAATAGATTATTTTTCGTGGGTTTGGGAGTTTCTTGTGGCCCCGAATCTGAGCGTAGACTGTATTGTGGGTGCGGATTTTATTGTGAAAAGTGGCCTGGTTCTCGATATCCAGGGGCACGTATGCTTCTTTAAGTTCAACCGTGCCGTACGCATCCCCTTTCTTGGATATCGGGATGAGGCGGGGGAAGGTCTTGAAGAACTTCAACCCCCGGCGTACATTAATAATTTAAGCCCATCTCTACAGACCACTTTCCGTAAATTGTGTGATGAGTTCCCCGAGGTGCTGACCGCCAACCTCGGACTCACTCACAATTTGGAGTATCGTATTCGTCTGTGCGACTCCGCGGTTGTCCGTTCGCACCCGTATAAATTCGTTCCGCCTAAAATGACCATCTTGCGGGAGAAGGTGCAAGAATTGTTGGACCAGGGGGTTACTGAACCTTCCACGTTGGCCTATGCCAGTCCAGCATTCCTGGTGCCTAAACCGGGAGGGAAGCATAGGCTGGTTATTGATTATCGAAAATTGAATCAAAATATTGAAGTTGAGTCGGTGCCCCTCCCGGACCTGCATTCGGCCTTTGACTGGTTTTCGCAAGCCCGATATTTCACCATTTTCGACTTGAATTCAGCATACCACCAGATACCCTTACACAAGGATTCTCGGCCGTTCACTGCCTTTTGCGTGCCGTGGAACTTGTACCAATACAAGAGAGTCCCCATGGGACTGGTGGTTGGTGCGCAGACGTTAACCCGTCTATTAGACTCTGTGTTCCACGACATTAAATTCCAGTATGTGTTTAATTATCTGGACGATCTGCTCATTTACAGCTCCACTCTAGAAGAACACATGAACCATCTCCGTGAGGTGTTGTGTCGCTTGAGGCGCGCGGGGCTTACGGTGAATCCCGACAAGGTGAAATTTGCCCAGGAGGAAATTTCTTTCCTCGGTCACCTTGTCTCTCATAAAGGGGTCACGGTTGATCCGGAGAGGACGCAGGCAATCCGGGATTTTCCTCCTCCTCGGGATGCTAAAGGGGTGGCCCGCTTCGTGGGGATGGTGAATTTTTACCGGCGGTTCATCCCGGGGGCTGCGGAGATTGCGGCTCCCCTAAATTCCTTAAGGAAAAAGGGGCCAAATTCGTGTGGGGAGACGCGCAGCAACGTGCCTTCGAGTCCCTAAAGGAGTCCATTTTGTCGCCGCCCGTGCTTCGGATGCCCGATTTCACGAAGCCTTTCATTGTGCAATCCGACGCCAGCTCTGTGGCGATCGGGGCCGTGCTCTCTCAGGAGGTGGATGGTGCTCGGCAGCCAGTTGCATTTGTATCCAGGACCCTTACCAACCCTGAAAAGAAATCCTCGGTATACGAGTTAGAGTGTTTGGCGGTAGTCTTCGCCCTTGACAAGTTTAGGAGGTATTTGGAACACGCTGAGTTCCTCTTAGAGACGGACAATAAGGCTCTCTCGTGGCTTCTGGCGCACCCCCGTCAACTGGGTAAACTTGGCCGCTGGGTGGTCAAGATCTCTTCTTTTAAGTTTCGGGCACAACATATAAGGGGGACCCAAAATGTTGTTGCCGACGCTCTGTCCCGTATGTATCACCTACCCAGTGAGGAGCCAATAAATGAACCCTGCGCCGTACTCCTGGAGTTCCCCCTCGCCTTCACGGAAGTTATCCCTCATCAGCTTGATGATGAGGTGTTGGGTCCTATCATCGATAAAATCAAATCAGGCGAGATGAAGGCTCCATATCATCTGTCCAAGGGCGTCCTCTGCTGCCGGGAACGTAGAGGACGGGTCCCTAAGATAGTGCTGCCGAGCAAGTTGGTGCCCATGGTCTTCCAATATTATCATGATTCCCCGGTTGGAGGCCATTTGGGTGTTTCAAAGACCATCGCCGCGATCAGGAAAAACTTCATCTGGAAAGGCATGGACCGGGACATCGCCACCCGGGTGAAGTGTTGTCATGTGTGCAGTCTGAGCAAGCCCGCTCAGAACACCAAGTTGGGGTTGCTGTCTTCTGGGGTGGCTGGCAGACCGATGGAGAAGGTTTTCATCGACTACGTGGGTCCTTTCCCGCGTAGCAAGGCCGGGAATTCGTTCCTCCTTGTTTGTGTGGACGCCTTCTCCAAGTATGTCTGGCTACTTCCCTTGCGTCAGGCTAGTACTGCCAATACCATCGTAGCCCTTCAGACCAGTATTTTTCAGCATTTCGGGCTTCCCTCCATCATTGTCTCAGACAATGGCCCTCAATTCATCTCGAGGCAATTCCGGAACATGTGTTTCAGGCACGGCATTCGGCATGTAACCACCTCCCCCTACCACCCGCAACCTTCCCACGCTGAGCGATTCAATCGCAATCTGAGATCGCCTATCACGCGGAGCAGCAGAATACATGGGACCAGAACCTCCAGTGGTTACAGATGGCGTTCAATTCGTCCCTTCATGAAAGCCATCGTGCCGTGCCTTTTGAGGTCATGTTTGGTTTCTCCCATGTGTCCCATTTGAAGGCGTGTGCGCGGATGGAGCTTCCGTGAGAGGTGAATTGGTATTGTTTACCCCTGTTGGAATTAGTTAGGGTCCTCGGGTTTGGTTTTCGGGGGGCTTCGCTGGAGGGATTGTGTTTTATGGTTTTACTTTTTAGCGTTTTATTGTTTTAAAGTTTTATCGGTATTTTAGCTCCTCTCCTTTCCTTTCTTCTTTCTATTGCTTTAGGCCACGGCCGCTCACACTCCCCGTATCATCTACACTCACACACACCCAACTACACACACACACACACACACACACACCTTGTCCTTCCTTCTGGGCAAAACTTTTTCTTACCTACAAAAAAAAAAAAAAAAAAAAAACTTAAGAAAATGTGTTAGGAATCGGCCAAGGTGTTCATTTGGCCTAGTGAAGCAAAATTCCTTAATTGCTCGTTGAATGATTCAGTGTGATATTTGTCTTGTGTTGAATGGCCAAACCATGTAATGGCCAGTACATCTTTTTACTATAGTCTGTGTGGAACTTATATTGTGGCTGCCTTTTTATTGGAACTTGTAGATCTGGTTGTGAAAAGAGTTGCAGTCTACCTCCAGTTGTAACAATGCATTACCTTGTGATAAAACAGTAATTCAGAAGTATCCAACCTATTAAATAAAAATGACTGAACTGTTGTACAAGAGGAAATTTTCACTCTTTATATATTTATAATGTTTGTAGATGTATATGCTCATAATTTTATGCACCACATATTTTTACCTTCTGAGAGATATATGTAACTGATTATCTGATAGTTTTTTTTTTTATAATTGTGCACTCTGAAATCTGTAAGCCTTGGGGCTACACCAGTTTATACAGGTTTAGGGCAGGGTGAGCACATGCACTTGTGAGTTCCACACAAGTATATAATTATCTATCTTATTTTGCATGATACTTTATTGATTAGATGAGTCTCCTTTCTAGTGTTTGAGTTAGATTTCAGAGGGCGCATGTTGTTGGGTAATGTAATTGTTTAAATTGTTGTGGCTGTAATGCTTGTTAAATGTTTTATATATTTTATATAATTTTCAGTATGCCCTGTAAGAGATTTTGGGTCTTTCACTAAATCCTGCGGCCAAAGTCAACTTCTGTCTCCACGTTTGTATTCTTCTTCCGTGTTCGATGTGTACCAGAACTGTTTTCTTCACAAGTAACTAATGCCAGGTTATGGAGGTTATGTAGACAATGTAACTTAAATAAAATTTACTTTGTTAGTGTACAATAAAAGTGTGTATTTACTGGAAGTACAGAAATAATTTTCCATTTATCACACATAATTACGGTACACAGACGATTTTTGGAGGTTGTGTCTACGTTTAACAATGCAACTTAACCTTTTAGATTTTTACAATTAATTAGATTTAACAAAAATTTCCTTTGTTAGTGTACATTAAATTATTGTATGGATACAAGGCTGCTGTACATAACATTAAAGGCTGTATTTATTCGAAGTACCGGAATTAAAACCTAGTTCCAATTTAGAACGTAGACCTATAACCTATTTGCATATTTTATTGGCGTTTATTGGCACATATTTTATTAAAAGGGTGTATTTATTGGAAGTACAGAAATTATTTTCCATTTATCGCACATAATTACGGTACACAGACGATTTTTGGAGGTTGTGTCTACGTTTAACAACGCAACTTAACCTTTTAGATTTTTAAAATTAATTAGATTTAACAAAAATTTCCTTTGTTAGTGTACATTCAAAGGCTGTATTTATTGTATGGATAAAAGGCTGTATTTATTCGAATTAAAACCTATCGGTACTTCCAATTTAGAACGTATAACCTAGTAGGCTACGGTACGTTATTCATACATACAGTATTTTATTGGAGTTTATTGGTACATATTTTATTAAAAGGGTGTATTTATTGGAAGTACAGAAATTAGTTTCCATTTATCGCACATAATTACGGTACAGAGACGATTTTGGGAGGTTGTGTCTACGTTTAATTATCTAACTTAACCTTTTAGATTTTTAAAATTAGACTTGTAGGGGTGTGCATGGCAGAACTACTTGTAGGGGTGTGCACCCACTTTATAATCATATTTTTGGTAACACTGAGAACTTTAAGCCTTCTTTTATGCTTAAACAAATTATATATACACTTAATTATAGAAAAGCAAAAAGCAAATATGTAATTCAAAAGACTAATTTGCTCTAATAAACACATGCTGAAGTTAAAAACAAAAGAGTTTTTACTTGCCTAACTAATCATTAGTTACTAATGTGACAGTTGGAGCTGCTTTTTCTGCAAAAGCTGGGGTATGTTGGATTCAAGAGTGGTTAAATTAAGTCATAAATCTGAGTGTGCGTCAAGTCTATTTCTGTGCTTGCTTTTCACTTGAGATGAAAATCCCATTTCACTCAAGAATGAGGTGATGAATGGGATGAGCAACTCCGAAAGTTCAGGATATTCATCTCTTAAAGATATCCAGAACTTTGTTAAGTCAGAATCTAAAAGTTTATGGATTTTGTTGTCCATGACATGTCTCATGTTATCACTAACTATACAAAATAATTTACTAAAAATTTAGTTTTAATCCCAGCATCACAGATGATATCACACAATTGCTCATTTAGTTTTACTGACAACATGTTAGAACTTTCAAAATACAAGAATGGGTCTTGAATCCAATTGAATTCACTGTATCCCTCTGGGAAGCAACTTTCAATCTGGTTATAGAGAGTTAAACATCAGAGCTGGTAAAAAGCAATGGTAGAGCATGAATAACAAAAATGTACAGTTTAGACTATGTACAAAACAGGTTGAATTTAAATTGTTAAAATGATATATCTTAGTTATTTACATGTAGTAGCTTTTTAAGACACAGTAAATAAATTTCCGAACGTGACTTTGCAACCCTCCAAATGCCCTCTCGGGACCCAGCAGTGGCTCATGCCCAATAGGTTAAGAAATGCTGAACTAAAGGCATGTTTGTGGAGTGAAACATAAAAGATAACCCAGACTTCTAAAATGCTCTTAGTCAAATGGGATTTTCAGGAGTAACAACACACTATTTGGTTAACAAGCACATTTTACTAATATTGTAATACCAAGTCAATTAGATAGCTTAAATGTGTAGTACTCTATGTGATGCTGATCACATACTGTTAATCAGCAGCACTGCAGAATATTCTAGAGCCACACTCTTGGCATTCATCTGGAACTTTCTCACATTAGCCTGATAATTAGGATGTTGCCACCAGCTGAGTTTTAGAAAGTTGGTGTAGTAGGTTGTGCATTCATATAGGATGATATTAGACAGCAGTTTTTAATGAAAGTGACAAATGATCAATTGTTTACTTGTGTTGTAAACTATTGTGATTTTCTTATTACTGTTTGTAGGCTATACAGTGTGTCCTGGATAATTATATAAAGAGAACTGTTGTAATATAAGTGTGTTTGTTTTAGCAATTGAGAGTATCTGGTATTCAATAATTCATTCCACTGTTTTAAGTTCATAATTCTTGTCACTGGTTGTAAGAATATTATTCTCATTAATTTTCCAATTCTATGAAGTCTTCAGTAGTTTTACCACGATGAGACTCAACTTTATCACTGAAGATGCCACATCACTGAATGAGCAAACCTTTTCTTTAATAATCTCAACAAAGCATGGTTATCAGCTGAAAAAAAGTTTTAGTATTAAAAGTTTTGATCACGCAAATCTATAAGGGATACTAAAAAGAAATAACATAATAATTGTATTGGACATAAAGTTATGTCCACAAAACAGATTTTGTTTGAAATAAATAAAACACAATTTGACACAAGTATTAATTTTATGAATACTTGTTTGGCACATATTACAGAAGGTTACACCATTAAATGAGTTTGCCTAAGTATAAAATTCTTGTCAGATGAAAAACGTGTACAGTCAGAATACTATTTGTTATGTACAATACAAATGATTCACTATGGGTAGCAGTGACACATAAACACTAGACATTGACACTGAATTGTACTTGTTTTGAATGATTCATTGTGTGCTACCTGACCAGAGTACAGGTATTAACCAAGAGATGTTTAGTATACTGCTGTGTAACTGCTACAATGATGAATTATAAGTAGTACTTTTTGTTTTGGTCATCAACCTTGAAAAGGATAATAGAAACTTTGTATACCATGCTTCCAGCAGTTTTACATGATACATTCCTAGCACAAATAAGAAAAGTTTAAATCTGCTGATGATCTAAAGGAGTGATAGTTATTTGCAGACTGACAGGGTTATAAAACAATTCTGAAAGAATTGTTGCTTTTACAATACCATCCTTTATCAACTAACTACTCAAATCTGCCAGTTTTTCACAGAAACTGAAGTTTGATGATTTGATCCATCATGACCTAGTGATGCTCCAAACATTTCAAGGATTCTCCTAGCCTTAAAAAACTGGACTGGCCTCATTGATTGACATGATTAATGTTAAATTTACTTTGGGATACTTCCAAACATAATACAGTTTAAAATAAACAAAAAATAAAAAAATTTATTTCTAATTTTTCCAGAACTGTATACACATAATTTGATCTGGATAGAACGTGTATTAAACAATAATACTATTTGATGCAAATAATGAAAATATCCGTGTGGAGAACTATACATGACTTCCATGTTTTAAGATTTATATTTAAAATCGTTTTAGAAATGAAATATTTCTACAGAAACTACTTCTATCTTCAGCCTCAACCACAGAAAACACACACACACACACACACACACACACACACACACACACACACCACACAATTCCTTTTTTCTTTATTTAATTTGAATTCAGAGTATTGGCACATATTTTATTAAAAGGGTGTATTTATTGGAAGTACAGAAATTAGTTTCCATTTATTGCACATAATTACAGTACACAGACGATTTTTGGAGGTTGTGTCTACGTTTAACAATGTAACTTAACCTTTTAGATTTTTAAAATTAATTAAATTTAACAAAAAATTTCCTTTGTTAGTGTACATTCAAAGGCTGTATTTATTGTATGGATAAAAGGCTGTATATACATTAAAGGTTGTATTTATTCGAATTAAAACCTATCCGTACTTCCAATTTAGAACGTATAACCTAGTACGCTACGTTATTCGTACATATTTTATTGGAGTTTATTGGTACATATTTTATTAAAAGGGTGTATTTATTGGAAGTACAGAAATTAGTTTCCATTTATCGCACATAATTACGGTACAGAGACGTTTTTGGGAGGTTGTGTCTACGTTTAATTATCTAACTTAGATAGTAGGCTTCGTTATTGGTGCATATTTTATTGGGGTTTATTGGCACATATTTTATTAAAAGGGTGTATTTATTGGAAGTACAGAAATTAGTTTCCATTTATTGCACATAATTACGGTACAGAGACTATTTTGGGAGGTTGTGTCAACGTTTAATTATCTAACTTAACCTTTTAGATTTTTAAAATTAATTAGACTTAACAAACATTTCCTTACTTAGTGTACATTCAAAGGCTGTATTTATTGTATGGATAAAAGGCTGTATTTATTTGAAGTACCGGAATTAAAACCTACTTCCAATTCAGAACACAGTACAATCTAACGTAGGCCTATAACCAAACACGTACATTAAAATCCTTTTTTCAACATAATGCAATAAAAAGCAATGTGCAGTTTCTGTTAACACCCAAATGATTAAGTATTAATAATGGGTTAGAGTGGAATTCAGTGTTACTATGGTCTAAATTGAAGACAAAAAATAAACATAATCTGTGTTTATCAACACATACGTGATACATAAGTCAGTTGTTACAAAGATAAACAAAAACATGTCTAAGAGTAGGATATAACCAATTATAAGTGAGAGACCCGTTTCTAAAACGGCTTAAGTAGTGCAAAGTTTTTTTCTTGCTTTCATTTGAGCAAACTGGTCAATAACATCTGACTGATAAATTAATACTGTTAGCCAATTCATTTTTAATAGCTAAAATTGCCAACTTATTAAGCCTTTCTTGGTAGGTAGTGCTTCTCTGCCAAGTTTTCAGTGAATTCGCTAACCTGCTGAAAGATTTTTCAGGAGACCAAACTGTAACTCGAATAGTACAGAAAAGCCTATAGGCAAGACAGAAGTTCACAAATACAGCTTGAAGGTTTTTGGAGTAGGCTTAGTGGATTCTTTTCTGATTCAAACTCTGTTTTATGAATGTTCTTCAAGTGTAATATTTCTTCAAATAGATCCATTGCCAATTCCTTTTTAAACTTGCTAATGAGAACTTTTACTTTCAATTCTAATTCATAATTTTCCATGTCCGTAAAGTTCAATACTGGTGGAAACAAGTCACGAATTGAACTAATTGCAGTGAATCGTGTTTTTATGTTGCCCATTACAAACTCTAATACTGGGTACATGACTGAGGTTTTAAATTTATTTTCTTGATCTTTGTTTACTGAAAAATCACTATTGGATTGATCTGTACTTTTTTTCCACCTTTTGGGAGATTCAGGAGGAACTTTTATTAGTTCTTTTGCAATTAAGTTTGGTTCTTCAATTATGCTGTCTGGATTATCACGCAACAATTTCAATTCTGTCAGCAAATCTTCCACTAGAGTTATTTCAACATTGAGTGTGATTCCTTGCTTTGAATAACAACATTTTTTAAGTCAATATATGAAAGCACTTTGAACCAAAAAGATGCCAACATTAAGCTCTTTGTGGAATTGAAATATTTCTTAAGCCCTAATATGATGTTGTAGGCAGAGGGAGTTAGACTAGAAGACATCTCTTCTAAAATATATCCAACAATTTAAGTACTCCTGGGTAGTGCTTAACTATCGGTTTGACATCTTGGATCCTCTCACTTCATCTTGTTTCAGGGAAGCTCTGCAGTGATAAAGGAATGTGCTTTTTCAAAACTTCCCAACATTTTTCTCTAGGGCTCCTAGAGAAAAATGAGTAAAGACTTGCAACATGCCCGAAAAATTGTGTATACGTTTTAAAATTGAAATAACTGCAAATATTTCAACCTTTTGTTATTATGTTGTGTACAAAAAATTGTTTAAAATGTAAATAATAAATACAGCTGTAAAATTCAACTTACGGGTACCCCAATTTACAATTACCCTTGACATCTTAGAAGTAATTGTAAACAAGTGTTTTCTTTATCCTTTGAAACTAAAAAACTGACACTCCTCTTGAAATTGAAAAAAGGATTTTAATGTACTTGTTTGGTTATACGTTAGATTGTACTAGGTTATAAATTGGAAGTAAATTCCGGTACTTCAAATAAATACAACCTTTAATGTTATATACAGCCTTTTATCCATACAATAAATACAGCCTTTGAATGTACACTAACAAAGGAAATTTTTGTTAAATCTAATTAATTTTAAAAATCTAAAAGGTTAAGTTACTGATGTTACTACATGTTAAACGTAGACACAACCTCCAAAAATCGTCTGTGTACTGTAATTATGTGCAATAAATGGAAACTAATTTCTGTACTTCCAATAAATACACCCTTTTAATAAAATATGTGCCAATACTCTGAATTCAAATTAAATAAAGAAAAAAGGAATTGTGTGGTGTGTGTGTGTGTTTTCTGTGGTTGAGGCTGAAGATAGAAGTAGTTTCTGTAGAAATATTTCATTTCTAAAATGATTTTAAATATAAATCTTAAAACATGGAAGTCATGTATAGTTCTCCACACGGATATTTTCATTATTTGCATCAAATAGTATTATTGTTTAATACACGTTCTATCCAGATCAAATTATGTGTATACAGTTCTAGAAAAATTAGAAATAAATTTTTTTATTTTTTTTATTTTAAACTGTATTATGTTTGGAAGTATCCCAAAGTAAATTTAACATTAATCATGTCAATAAATGAGGCCAGTCCAGTTTTTTAAGGCTAGGAGAATCCTTGAAATGTTTGGAGCATCACTAGGTCATGATGGATCAAATCATCAAACTTCAGTTTCTGTGAAAAACTGGCAGATTTGAGTAGTCAGTTGATAAAGGATGGTATTGTAAAAGCAACAATTCTTTCAGAATTATTTTATAACCCTGTCAGTCTGCAAATAACTATCACTCCTTTAGATCATCAGCAGATTTAAACTTTTCTTATTTGTGCTAGGAATGTATCATGTAAAACTGCTGGAAGCATGGTATACAAAGTTTCTATTATCCTTTTCAAGGTTGATGACCAAAACAAAAAGTACTACTTATAATTCATCATTGTAGCAGTTACACAGCAGTATACTAAACATCTCTTGGTTAATACCTGTACTCTGGTCAGGTAGCACACAATGAATCATTCAAAACAAGTACAATTCAGTGTCAATGTCTAGTGTTTATGTGTCACTGCTGCCCATAGTGAATCATTTGTATTGTACATAACAAATAGTATTCTGACTGTACACGTTTTTCATCTGACAAGAATTTTATACTTAGGCAAACTCATTTAATGGTGTAACCTTCTGTAATATGTGCCAAACAAGTATTCATAAAATTAATACTTGTGTCAAATTGTGTTTTATTTATTTCAAACAAAATCTGTTTTGTGGACATAACTTTATGTCCAATACAATTATTATGTTATTTCTTTTTAGTATCCCTTATAGATTTGCGTGATCAAAACTTTTAATACTAAAACTTTTTTTCAGCTGATAACCATGCTTTGTTGAGATTATTAAAGAAAAGTTTTGCTCATTCAGTGATGTGGCATCTTCAGTGATAAAGTTGAGTCTCATCGTGGTAAAACTACTGAAGACTTCATAGAATTGGAAAATTAATGAGAATAATATTCTTACAACCAGTGACAAGAATTATGAACTTAAAACAGTGGAATGAATTATTGAATACCAGATACTCTCAATTGCTAAAACAAACACACTTATATTACAACAGTTCTCTTTATATAATTATCCAGGACACACTGTATAGCCTACAAACAGTAATAAAAAAATCACAATAGTTTACAACACAAGTAAACAATTGATCATTTGTCACTTTCATTAAAAACTGCTGTCTAATATCATCCTATATGAATGCACAACCTACTACACCAACTTTCTAAAACTCAGCTGGTGGCAACATCCTAATTATCAGGCTAATGTGAGAAAGTTCCAGATGAATGCCAAGAGTGTGGCTCTAGAATATTCTGCAGTGCTGCTGATTAACAGTATGTGATCAGCATCACATAGAGTACTACACATTTAAGCTATCTAATTGACTTGGTATTACAATATTAGTAAAATGTGCTTGTTAACCAAATAGTGTGTTGTTACTCCTGAAAATCCCATTTGACTAAGAGCATTTTAGAAGTCTGGGTTATCTTTTATGTTTCACTCCACAAACATGCCTTTAGTTCAGCATTTCTTAACCTATTGGGCATGAGCCACTGCTGGGTCCCGAGAGGGCATTTGGAGGGTTGCAAAGTCACGTTCGGAAATTTATTTACTGTGTCTTAAAAAGCTACTACATGTAAATAACTAAGATATATCATTTTAACAATTTAAATTCAACCTGTTTTGTACATAGTCTAAACTGTACATTTTTGTTATTCATGCTCTACCATTGCTTTTTACCAGCTCTGATGTTTAACTCTCTATAACCAGATTGAAAGTTGCTTCCCAGAGGGATACAGTGAATTCAATTGGATTCAAGACCCATTCTTGTATTTTGAAAGTTCTAACATGTTGTCAGTAAAACTAAATGAGCAATTGTGTGATATCATCTGTGATGCTGGGATTAAAACTAAATTTTTAGTAAATTATTTTGTATAGTTAGTGATAACATGAGACATGTCATGGACAACAAAATCCATAAACTTTTAGATTCTGACTTAACAAAGTTCTGGATATCTTTAAGAGATGAATATCCTGAACTTTCGGAGTTGCTCATCCCATTCATCACCTCATTCTTGAGTGAAATGGGATTTTCATCTCAAGTGAAAAGCAAGCACAGAAATAGACTTGACGCACACTCAGATTTATGACTTAATTTAACCACTCTTGAATCCAACATACCCCAGCTTTTGCAGAAAAAGCAGCTCCAACTGTCACATTAGTAACTAATGATTAGTTAGGCAAGTAAAAACTCTTTTGTTTTTAACTTCAGCATGTGTTTATTAGAGCAAATTAGTCTTTTGAATTACATATTTGCTTTTTGCTTTTCTATAATTAAGTGTATATATAATTTGTTTAAGCATAAAAGAAGGCTTAAAGTTCTGTGTTACCAAAAATATGATTATAAAGTGGGTGCACACCCCTACAAGTAGTTCTGCCATGCACACCCCTACAAGTCTAATTTTAAAAATCTAAAAGGTTAAGTTAGATAATTAAACGTAGACACAACCTCCCAAAATCGTCTCTGTACCGTAATTATGTGCGATAAATGGAAACTAATTTCTGTACTTCCAATAAATACACCCTTTTAATAAAATATGTACCAATAAACTCCAATAAAATACTGTATGTACGAATAACGTACCGTAGCCTACTAGGTTATACGTTCTAAATTGGAAGTACCGATAGGTTTTAATTCGAATAAATACAGCCTTTTATCCATACAATAAATACAGCCTTTGAATGTACACTAACAAAGGAAATTTTTGTTAAATCTAATTAATTTTAAAAATCTAAAAGGTTAAGTTGCGTTGTTAAACGTAGACACAACCTCCAAAAATCGTCTGTGTACCGTAATTATGTGCGATAAATGGAAAATAATTTCTGTACTTCCAATAAATACACCCTTTTAATAAAATATGTGCCAATAAACGCCAATAAAATATGCAAATAGGTTATAGGTCTACGTTCTAAATTGGAACTAGGTTTTAATTCCGGTACTTCGAATAAATACAGCCTTTAATGTTATGTACAGCAGCCTTGTATCCATACAATAATTTAATGTACACTAACAAAGGAAATTTTTGTTAAATCTAATTAATTGTAAAAATCTAAAAGGTTAAGTTGCATTGTTAAACGTAGACACAACCTCCAAAAATCGTCTGTGTACCGTAATTATGTGTGATAAATGGAAAATTATTTCTGTACTTCCAGTAAATACACCCTTTTATTGTACACTAACAAAGTAAATTTTATTTAAGTTACATTGTCTACATAACCTCCATAACCTGGCATTAGTTACTTGTGAAGAAAACAGTTCTGGTACACATCGAACACGGAAGAAGAATACAAACGTGGAGACGGAAGTTGCCTTTGGCCGCAGGATTTAGTGAAAGACCCCCGCTGAATATTCCCCAAGACCCATTAAATTTGAATATTTTGAAAAGTTTAGATTCTGGTTACCCTGTCATAGATTTTGAATATTCACATATTTTCTATAATTCTGATAGAATACTTTCTGTCTGGACACTATGAATCATTTTAAGAAAAACATGTAATATTTTGTAGATGTTTTACAGATTTATATATTTCTCATGAAATACTTTTAAATATTAAATTTTGAATATTTTTTGAAAGTTTAAGTTTGAATGTCATGTAATATAGTGAATATTTCACCTACTTATATATTTTAATTGAATAACCTCACAGCCTGATTTTATGATATTTCATTGTAACAAAACACTATATGATAGCCTCAATAAACTTGTTATATTTTTTTGAAATTTTAAAATTGAGGTCACCTCATTCCTCCAATTCCCCAAAGGTTACCCAGCATGTGGACATCCTTCCACTAGGAGGCCTCTCCTAGTTCCAGTGAACAAGTGAGCCGGTGATCAAGGTAAGTTGGAGTTTAAAAAATTTTTTTTTTTGTGGATGTCAAACGTAAAAATGTGTCCGTTTTGGACAGTTGAAAATTTGGTTGTGACGTCATAGGTGATGAGCGGCTCATTGTTACTTTACAATTCATTTGTTTATTGTTCACTCTATAATAGATTCAATTAAATACATTCATTTGAAAGTAACAAATGGATTACAAATCATCCGGCTTTTAACTTTTATCTAGCTCAGTTTGTTTGCAATGAAAACTCTAGTGTTAATCGATAGATTATTTATAATTATTATCTATCTCAAGGGTGACTTCTTTTAATTTACAGAATAGAACGCCACAGCCTTACTTTACAATGCTGTTACAATATATTAGACTGTTAGGTTAGACACCTTTAGTTATTGAAACTAATAAACTAAAAGTTCGATTATTCTGAACAAGTTTTAGGTTAGTTATGAGAACGTTAACACATGAAATCTTACGTCGGAATATTGTAATTCCTCTAAATAAATTTAAAACAGTGTTGAGTACTTATTGTATTATTGTTTCTTGCATCAGTATGCAGTTGTATTATACTATACTGTTAATAGCTTAAATGTAAACGATGTAAGTATATGCACCATACTCCCTGGTTATTAATCACAATGATTAATTATTAATACTTCTAACGATCTGATTCAATGATCGTAGTTACACTTCACTTTATTTCGCACATGAACGATTTTATTTTCTTCTTGACAGACTATTGCCTTGGTTATGTATGGTACTTAACCTCGTTCTTTAACACGCACCTCTAGTAAAAGTATCACTACTATTATCGATGCACTGAGATTGAATTATACTTCTTCCTTCTCATTGATTATTAAATTTTGGATGATAAATCGGCCTGGATTAGTTGTTGTTAGTTGAGTGGAAAGAGACAAAAAGCTTTCTGTTTACAATTGCAATTGTTTATGTACATTTTTTAGAAGTACGCTAGGCGCTGTCAGCGCATTTCTAAATTTGTCCGTGATTGGTTGAAAATTATGTCATGATGATGTAATTCTATTTACAGGCATTACATCTTTGTATTTGGAGCATCACTTTCGCTTTTGTTATTATTTCTTCGTATTTATTTGAGATTCACTAAATTTATGATGCTAACGTTTATATCTCAGTTATTACAAGTCCAATTCGGGTTATATTACTATCATTGTAAAGCTTGTTTATTTATCTTTATTTTCACATGGCTTGATGCCAGTTTGGTCAGAGTTTTCATTAACATTTCTTTATTTTAAAATTACTAATGCATTGTTTACATTCGTCATCTGCTAAATGTTGCAGATCCGACTAATAACTTTTTCCTAATATTTGTTTAATTATTCTTAATTTCTAGTTCGAACATGATTAATTGATTAAAAGGAATACCTTACTATATATAAATGCTGCATCCAGCTGAACAATATTAATTATCTGTTTACATTTGTTGATTTTCTAACATAAACTTCCATATTTTACTATTTTTACTTTAACGTGTCCTTCTTATCTCTTATTCTTATAACATCACACAAGTAGTGGTGCTTTACATTCTTTTTGGCATTGTCATTATTTTACTCCCCTATGCTTAGTAGGGTTTCTATCTGATTCTTGTTTTCATGACTTAAATTGGTCATTCTGGGTTTGTTATCAATACTTTACAATGTTTTGTTCCCTGACTATTATTACATTCCCGTACACATTTTATCTACTTATAATGTTACCTAAACACGTTCAGTGTTTACATTTATTGTTATTCTTAATTTATTATAATACATAATTGGCTTTCTCATTATCTTTTACAGTTTATGATTATTCCTAGCATCGTTCTTTGTATTTGTCTTTTTACATCATTACCTTGACATGGGTCAGCTAATGTGCTGTTTTTATTTATAATATATGGTACAAATATTATTCAAGTCATTACTTATCTTACTTATTCTATTTGATTTTATTCATCAAAGGTTTTTATTGAGCTCACTTAACAGTTTATGTGGGAAACTTGTCTTGTCATTTGGTCTTTGTCATTCTGTTTGTTTGTGTTGTAATGTCATTTTATGTAGATAGTGGATTTACCACTGTTCACTTGAATTTCTTCTCTCCTACCATTCTTTATTGGTTTATTATTTTTACTGTTACATTCTTCCTGGTTACTCATTTATAGTTCTTTTAGTATTATTCACCCTTCTGGTGTTTATTATTATTATGGAACATTTTGTGATGTTACAATACCTACATATTATTATAAAAACTGTATCAACAAATTAAAGCAGTTTAAATTCTGCTGTTTTACAAATTACCAAAGAACTAATCATGTTAGAAATACTAGTAATTTAGAGTATTTAGTATCACTGAATCATAAACATTTATATTTTAGTTAGTTATTTCAGTAAGACAGAATATAAAAATCAAATAGCTTTGCATCTCTATAGTACTCAAACTGGTATGAAATGGAAGTAGATGCCAAAATAATAATGGAAGACACCAAAAAGTAATGTTTGAGATACACATTTATAATCAGTGATATTCAAAGTATAAAATGTTTTACCAAAAATTTGTGGTGGGTATGTGCATGTGTGTGTGTGTGTGTACACAAATTAACAAAAATCATTTTTAGGAAATACATCTGCTTAAACCTTAGATGAAAATGTTGTGTCCTCGCCATGGCCCCCACATCTTTCTTGGGGCCCCTATGCCAGACCACCTTCCAAGCCCCCCTCCCCATTCAAAAACCTCTCGTTTTAAAGCCTTTTTCTTTAAAATAATAATAAAATAAACAAAGTCTATTTATTAGACACAAACATATTACTTGTGTGTCTAAAAGAAATTTTCTGTAAACAGGCTAATAATGAAAATGCTAAATAAGTTAAAATTCTTTTTATTAGATAGAAAATTTTAGACGTATTGCTTTAAAGTAAAACAGAATTAACGAACTACATAGAGTACTTAAAATCGACGTTTCCAATTTTAAGTTCCAAATCAAATAATTACCTCATTTTTTTAACTCAACCATCTACTAAAATTAACTTTTATAAGACAAAAAATAAACAAAATCTATGTGTATCAATACACAAGTGATAGGCCTAAAATTGTTATAAAAATAAACAAAAAACAATAATACTGTATGTCTAAGACCATAACCAATCATAAGTGAAAGAGAGAGGCCTGCTTCTAAAAATGACTTAAGTAATGCAATGTTTTTTTTTCTTTCTTCCATTTGAGCAAACTGGGCAATAAGATCTTAAAAATTAATACTGTTAGCCAATTCTTTTTCAATAGCTAAAATTGCCAAATTATTAAGCCTTCCTTGGGATGAAATATTAGCGAACTTCTCTGCCAAGTTTTCAGTGAATTCACTAACCTGCTGAAAGATCTTTCAGCAAACAAAACTGTAACTGGAATAGTACAGAAAAGCCTACAGGCAAGACAGAAGTTCATAAATATAGCTTGAAAGTTTCTGTCATAAATAGATTAGAGTAGATTTAGTGGATTCTTTTCAGATTCTAACACTGTTTTATAAATGTTCTTCAAGTGAAATATTTCTTCAAGGAGATCCATTGCCAAGTCCTTTTTAAACTTGCTAATGAGAACTTTTATTTTAAACTCTAAATCATCATTTTCCATGCCCATAAAGTTCAATACTGGTGCAAACAAGTCCCGAATTGAACTAACTGCAGTAAATCTTGTTTTTATATCATCCATTATAAAGTCTAACGCTAGGTACATGACTGATGTTTTAAATTTATTTTCTTGATCTTTGTTTACTGAAAAATCACTATTGGATTGATCTGTACTTTTCTTCCACTTTTGGGTAGAACTTTATTAGTTCTTTTGTGACTAATTTTGCTTCTTCAATTATGCTGTCAGGATTGTCATGCAACAGTTGCAATTCTGTCGCCAAATCTTCCATTAGAGATGTTTTAACATTGAGTGATTCCTTTGCTTTGAATAACATTCTTTTGAACAACTTTGTCAAATTTTGTTGCTTCCCTGCTATATACACTTTTTCCTCGAACGAGGCCTTTCGGTTTCCACTTTGAATCCAAAAAGATGCCAATAGTAACCTCCTTGTGGAATTGAAATATTTCTTGAACCCTAATATGATGTTATAGGCAGAGTGAGTTATGCTAGAAGACATCTCTTCTAAAAACATATCCAACAATTTAAGTAATCCTGGGTAGTGCTTAACTATCGGTTTGACCGCTTGGATCCTCTCACTTCACCTTGTTTCAGAGAGGCTCTGTAGTGATAAAGGAATGTGTTTGTTCAAAACTTCCCAATGTGCAGGGCTGCTAGAGAAAAATGAGTAAAGACTTGCAACATTTCCGAATAATGTCATCACATCTGCATTGAGTTTTGCAGCATTAACACCTGTTCACGGTTCAAGGAACGCACCCCACAAGGTGAAAATATTGTGGAATCGCAATATTCTATTTTCAAGAATTCTATTTTGTACTCCTTTAATTGCTCCCTGCATATTTGCACCGTTATTGTAACCCTGAGAGTGAAAATCTTGTAGTAGGATGTTGAGGCTATCTAAAGTGGAAACAATCTCATTGGCAATGCCTCTCCTGTTTTGCTGGTCTTAAAATACCATGATTTTTGTGCTTATGCTAACCACTTTATTATACTTGTTGCTTTATCATTATTGATGTGATTTCTTTATATATAAATGAAAATAATAATAAAACCTCTAAAACAATTTTTGACCACAAATTTACTTAAATCGATCAAATTTTAAAGTCAGTCTATAAATGTTGTTGATTTTGAATTTTTTTCCACTGGCCCAGGCCCTTGTGCCATGGCATATGCTGGTCCCCTCCTTGTGAGGGCCATGGTTCTTGCCTTGCAAAACACTATTATACACTGCCAAACCATTAGTACTGAAAGAGATGGGTCTTAACCAAAATGTAAAATATAACAAAATGTAACATTACAGAAGAATGGTCCAAAATTCTTGTCTTGATGATACCTCAAATGTAGATTTGACATTGCAAGGTTTACTTTAAATGGTTAGTGAAAAGAGAAGAAACTTTACAACCATCAAAAGAAAAAAAAGCTATAATACACAAACATATTTTCTAGACAGAAAAATATTTGCTACTATGAGTAATGTAATTAATTGTAATAGTTAATTAATGTAAATTAATTAATTGACTAATAGTTCAATGTAAAATAAATGTCAGGTAGGAGAGATAAATAAAATATAAATAAATAAAATAAATTCAGAGACAAAACAGTAGGCTCCTGGTTAAGTGATTTACCAGATTGGATAGACACAGCTCCAATCATTTTGCCAGAAACCATTTTATATATTGTATAAGAATTAGATGATTACTACCAACCTACAACAGAAGAAGACGCCGTAAGAAAAAGAATTTAACTCCAGAACTGAGAAAATTTGATTGTCTGTAATATTTGAACTGGTTTTGGATTTCACTTCTCTTTGTAAGTTCATTTACCTTAGATAGAAGAATATACCAGTACAACCATGTTTCCATTGTTTAGTTTAAGATCCTCAGGGGGACCTTTAACCTCTATAGGACACATCCCCAGGTGGTAGATGAGGCCTCACTGGTCCCTTTCACTAGATGGCCTTACTGGTCCCTTTCATTATATTGGCAGGTAGGAGAAAATAAAATATGACCTGCAGACTAAGAGATGAGGCAGGTAGGGCTCCTGAGCTGTAGAGAAAGCAATGTACCTAAAGAAGGTCACTCTGAAATCAAACCTTGGTCCTCCAAGTTGGAGACTGGAACACTATGCTAACAACTTAGCTTCTGACAAAACTTTATACTGCTGGCAACCCTAAACAAATACCATGGAACTGGACTACTCACAGGAAATGATAACAGTGATCAACAAAATAAAATTTTGTGTAGTTAAATAAAAGTGAGTAACTGATTCTTATAGTATTTTTAGTGCTGATTTCAAATATGTTAACAGTTTTACCCTAGGGGTTTTTTTTAGTAATAACATATTTTCTTTAGTAACAGTTTTTTTAGTAATATTTTCTTTTGCAAAAAGAAAATTATGTGATGGTAATATAACAATATGTTACATGCATTTTGTACATACATAAAATCTACTTGTTTTGGATTTTCTGCTGCAATTTGCTATATGTAGATACCTTTTTAGATTCCAGCAGCAGTCAGCTAACAGCTTTGGGTTCCACTTTCCCTGGTAGCGTGTTTCCATAGTGGATATTTCCTGTTGAAAGCGTTCATCATGTTTGTCACACAGCGCCAAAATTGTTAGGGAAAAAATCCAAATGCAAATCTAAGAAATTAATTTTGAGTGACACACACTATGCGCCAAAACAAAGGACACTGAAAAACTAAGACAAAAAAATTTGTCATTTCTTCAAATGCTTTATTAAACATAAAAATTACAACAATTTCAACAGCCTAAAGTAGAAGTAAGTCAATTTTCAGCATTTCTGAGATATAAAACATGTTCAATGTGCTCGCCATTGCATTCCACGCAGCCCTCATAATGTTCACGAAGTTTGTCAACTATATTTGTAAAAAGAGGCTGCTGCATTCTTCTGACACAGGTTACAATTCTTCACGTAGTTCAACAATGGTTACCGGTGGGGCCTCTCGAAAAGTAGCTTCTTTTAGCATTCCCCAAATGTAAGCATCAACAATTGTGAGACCAGGTGAATGAGCAGGATATGGAAAGTCTGTACCACAGAAGATTACGCAGTAGGGTGGAACGAAAAAATCAAGTTTGGATTTTCAATTTGTAATAGCGTGGAAAAGTTGCCTTTTGGTGTAGATAAGATAAAAAAAAGATATGAAAAATATTGGAGCACGTCTTGAGGTGCCGCAAGGACAATAAATTTTCATAAAATTGCAATTTTCGCTACATTTTTAAGTTTTTTTAAGAAGTTGTCAAAATTTTTTTTTTTATTTCAAATACGTCAAAAAAGCAGTTTTTATCAAAAAAGACATACAATTTTTTTTAACTTTTTGGATTATGTCTCGAGGTGCCGCAAAAGCAGTAAAGTTTTATAAAAACACACTTTTTGTAACTTTTTCAAAGAATTTTACGTGTCGCGATTATGCAATAAAAAGTTTCAAATAGGCGTTTTAATATGAATAGAAAGATAAAAACGTTATCCCAGCGGATGTTGGGAGGGGGAAGGGGGCGGAAGGCGGAGATTCGTTTGCATGTGGTGACAAGCTCAGATCAGGTGTCAGTCGCTTTGCCGAGTTCAGTTGAGTTGGCATCTATTGTGTAACAGATTAACGTAATATTTTGTTAGTTTGTGTTCTACTTTATTGTTGTGAGTTAAAATGGCTCAGTCTAAACAAGTGAAGACAAGACAAATTTCGGAATGTCCTATTTTTGGAAGATTTAGTGATTTGTGTGAAATTGTACTGCCTACTTACGAAGATGTAATGAAGTGCTACTGTTTTATTAGACATAACCTCAAAGTTTCGTCAGGGAAAGATCCTACTGTAAGTGAAATATCTGAGACTTTAGTTCCAAAAATAGAACAAATATGGTCAATAGCTTCTATTTCTGTTGTTTCTAACCTTAGAATTTCACAAATGATAAAAGTTTATCATGCTAAATATAGGAATTTATTAAGGTCTGAAAGTAGAAAAGGGTCAGATAAGTTTGACTCGAACCTCGCAAAATTTAGAGAAGAAGCTGAACGTTTATTTGATATTGCTGCCTGTAAGTGTAAAAACTTTGATACTTGTAGTTGTATAAAAGAAAAAAAAGTACCAGTTTTAGAACAAGAGTTTCTAAAAGATCAACGCTCTACCAGGAAAATGGTTACAGGTAATGTTAATATAGCTACCACAAGCGCTTTGAAGAAGAAAGAAGCAAGAAAAAGTAAAGAACTACAGAAAACAGTTAAGTTTAATCAAGAATGGACAAAAAATACTAGTGTATCAGAAACGGTTACTGACGACAATGACAGCGCTGAAGAGGCAAACCAACCAGGTCCTTCAAATATACAAGAAGAGATAAATCTACCAGGCCCTTCAAAACTGAAAAAAGAGAAAAAGATAAGCACTCAAATGCGTATTAAATTGCCATCTGTAGCTTCCATTTGTGACCGTACCGGAATATCAGATAGAGCTGCTGCAGCTATAGCTAGTGCTGCTTTACAGGACTTGGGTGTAATCACAGGGGAAGACAAAACCAAAGTAATAGACAGGATGAAAATTAGACGAGCAAGATCAAAAAATCGAAGATATCTCATTAATGACAGTCTTTATGATCAGATAACCGAAAATAGAGGATTGTTTTTTGATGGAAGAAGAGACAAAACAATTGTTCAAGAAAAGAAAGGAATTAAGTTGTAAAAAAAAGTTATTTCAGAAGAGCATGTTTCACTAATAGAGGAACCAAACTCAAAGTTTTTAGGCCACGTAACACCTAAATCTGGCACTGGAAAAGACATAGCAGATAGTATACTGGAGTTTCTTGAAGATAGAGAACACAACGAACAACTTTTGAACTTTACTGCTATTGGGTGTGATGGAACCGTTGTAAACATTGGACATAATAATGGTGTGATTTCTTTGATGGAAAATGAAATAGGAAGACCTTTACAAGGGTTAGTTTGTTTGTTCCATGGAAATGAGCTACTTTTGCGACATCTTTTTTGTCATTTAGATGGTAAAACGAAGGGACCCAATGAGTTTAAAGGCGAAATAGGTCAGCAGCTGGAAAACTGTGCTAATCTTCCTGTGGTTACTTTCTTGCCAATTGAAAATAACCTTCCTCTTTTGGAGAACATAAATGATTTAAGTACAGATCAGAAGTATTTATTGGATATGTGTATCGCTGTATCAAGTGGAAATTGCTCACTATATTTATCTTTAAGAAACCCTGGAAAATCACTCCAGGTGGCTTACATTAGCAAACCGTATACTTAGATTGTATGTGGCAACTGAAAACCTTAAGACTCTGGCTGAGTACATTGTGAAAGTGTATGCACCTGTGTGGTTTAACATTAAGTTAAAACCTTAATGTACTTATGGTTCCAAACATCTGTTTAAGCTTATCTCATATTCACGCTATCTCTCTGATGATTTCAAGAACGTTCTAGACCCGGTTATTCAAAGAAATGGGTACTTTGCTGCTGCAGAAAATCTCCTTTTGTCCATGCTATGTTGTGCCGAGTCTAGGATAGAATCGGCGCATGTTCAATAATTAACGTCAGGTAAACGTTAAATGCAGTACAGTATTTAAAGCGGTTTAATTAGTGCCGCACCCTAGCAGTGGAGATAAGCAATACTTCTGCGTGAATTTAAAGCGCTTGATTGGTGCTGCACTCTAGTGCCCGCCGCTGTAGGCAAGCGAGAATGACGAAAACGGGTCTGGTTAAGATTGTCTCGCTTGGAACTTCATCAAAATTGGCTGCGTCGTTCCCTCCGGACAGATGAAGAAATTTGTTACACCATTCTTCCACCTATGATAGGCTAAGATCTAAATAGAACTGCGGTAAGTCTCGCCAATATTTTTATAATTATGTATTTAAAGTTTTACTAATAAAAAACTTGTTTAATAGGCCACAGTAAGTGAATTTCTGATAACCTTTGAGTCACCTCATGGTCATTGTGCAATACGTAATTTAAAGGTAATATTTTCAAAACATAGTTATACCATAGTAAATTCACATGTCCTAATTAAGGCACTAAAAGTGAGAGTCATATCAATACAAAAGGTATTAATTTATATAGTAGAAATGATGTAATCAGATATAACCTATCTCAACCACGTGGCACAAAATATTCAGACTATGTATAAAGTTTATTAAAAGTGTAACAAGCCATAATTAGCTATCAAAATTCAATCATGTTAACCCGCATGGGTGAAGTTATTATTATAAAATTTAACTGTACTAAATGTTTTCAAATAGGGCCTGTTGGCCATATAACCTTGCCAAGTGTGTCAAGTATTATATTTAGATAGCCCTAAAGCTGTGTTAAGATTATATATGGGTTTTGGGGGTGTGTGAACTTTCTGGGGGCATTGTTTTGTGTACTCTGGCTGATATAATGTTGTGTAATCAGGGTTCCCCGAGGAAGTCGAGGAAACAGCCCCACAACCTGAACATGTAACACCTAGATCCTCTCTCTCTTCATCTGCCGGGGAGGAATTGCAATGACGAAGCACCAACACCTATAATGTAGGCCACGAGAGTGCCACTTCACCCCCATGGACAAAAATAAGGTGATCTCAACCCATTATATTCTTTACACGTAGTGATGCACTCAATAAGAGCCAGTGAACCAATTCAATCAGTCAACAACATGACTTTCAAGTTTTAAATATTTTAATTGGATCCCCAATTAACGGGACAGTATAGTGCGTGAACTGGGAGGGAAATCTTTTATAAATTTTATTCATTTGTTTGTATAATTGTGAGCTCAGGGGCTGACATGCATCTTTGGCAGCTCAACATTCAAACGTACAATTCTTCTTATTTTCAGTATAAGGGTTTCATTACTGCTATTAAGTCATTCATTCAATTTGTAATTTCTCTGTTTCAATTTAGTGTTCATTTTATATATATATATATATATATATATATATATATATATATATTTCCTCACTTTTAAATTCAGTTTGGTTTATATAGGGATAGAAATTTCTGGGGTAGTTAAGTAGATTCACAAGTTTAATCCTGTACTGGTGCCTGTTCATGCAGTGTTAAACATGTTGTTGAGACAGGTTGAATTATGCACTGACTGGCAAATGAACATGTCGGTCTCTGGGCCAAAATTACTTTTTAAAAGGGTTATAGATTCATGACATATTTCTATTTTCACAACTTAACAATATTTCTATAGATATAAATTCTATTAATTAATTATGATAACTGGGGTGTTCATTGTTTTCTAAATTTTATTTCTCCCAGTATAAGTGCCCAGTGTGGCCGTATTTTATAATAGTATTAGGCACTTAGCCAAAATTTGAATTGATTATGTCCTGGGGACTACTGGAGTTGCATATGTATAATCTAATACACATGTAATGTGTTATGCAAATATTAAGAATTGTAATCCTAACATGGATGTCCATAAAATAATTAATGATGTACCTCATGGGGGTAAGAAAAGGGCGTGGCAAGAGATCTGTGTAATAATTGTCTTGTATTGTGGAACATGTGATGTATTGTATATTTGTGTGTGTATTTTGTGGGGTTTTATATGTATTGTACATTTGGGTGTATTTTTGGGGGAGTTAGATATAGGGCTCTTATAAAAGAAAAGATGAAACATAGGGTTATATATCCATTTAATTTTTGATGAATATTTCTTCTAAGAAAGTAATTTATTTTAATTAACTTTAATAAAGAGTATGTAGATTTGTCTCTATTTAATTTTAATTAATTCGTTTTAGTTATTCTAATTAATATCATCAAGAAGTCTATAAAAATTATCTCCATTAAGTTTCAATTGATCATTTTAAAGAGAACATAGAAAATAAATTTTATATTTATTAATAATTTACAGGAAACATTATTTTTAAAAAAATTAATGATTTTAATTTTTAATTCATTTTTAAAAGAAGATAGCAAATAAATTTTATATGTGTTAATAATTTTCAGGTGACATTGTTTAAAGAGTATAAATTATTTTAATTAACAATTTAAGGGGAAAATAGATTCTGACTGTTATATTTATTGATTTTGTTGTTAATATTGTTTTTAAAAAGGAGATAGAATAATAAAAGGGATTTTATTAATTGTTAATTTTATGAGTTTTCATTGCAAGTCCCGTCTCACTGGATCCAGCGCATTTTTGGCTTCTGTAGGCTTTGGTCTAGTTCTAATTAACTTGTGGCCCCTCTTTTCAAAAAAAAAAAAATTTTTTCAAAAAATTTTCAAAAAAAATAATCTTTTTTTACCAGTCTAAGTTAAAGAGGGGTTACATTTGGTAGCAGAGTGTGGTTGAGATTAGGGTCAACCCGTGGGTCCTTTGGGTGTGACGGGGCTTGCAAACTCGGGAGACATTTTGGGAGTTCTAATGGAACTTAGAAAAATCTTTGAAAGGCCCTATATCTAAAAGTGAATATAATTTTGTTAGGTTTAAGGTTTTGTGTTTAATATGTATATGTACTTGCCCGCCTTGAATAGTTGAACCTACCGTTCAACCGTAGGTTGCCACGTGGTGAGAAATTTTAGAAGGGGACATTCCTTTGGAAACGCGACTTATCGCAGATCTGTGCCTAGGTGGAGATGGTTTGCGTATTACCTTGCCCATAATAGGGGAGGTGTTTTAATTATGCGGTATGGCCCGATCGGCAGTCGGTCTCCTCCGATATACGGGAGCCGAAGAAATATTAGAAATATTTTTTGAAAATTGTCGTTGGTCGGTGATTTTTGTCGTGTTGTGTGTTAGTGTGTGTGTCGTGTTCCATTTGTGTAGAGTGGTTGAGAGAGAGCAGTTCAGGTAAGTGGGCTGGGTCCTCGCAACGGTAGGGGGACCCGCAGTCTGCTTAATGGAAGAAACAGTACTTAAGATTTTCCTGTATTAATTGTCTTTAGTTTTCTAAGGTGTTGTGTTTTGTTTTGTGTGCCGACTGAGAAGCTCGACGATGAGTGCACTAAACCCCGAGCTGTTTTTGCGGGATGAACTTGAGTTCGAGCTACGGGCGCGGGGCAAAGACCCTAGAGGGAATGTTCAGATTTTACGACGGCAGCTCCGAGAAGCGCTGGCCGCGGGTGACGCGCTCTCGAAGGTCACCATTCCTGACCAAGAGAGCGAGTGGGAAAATTGTAATGAGAAGTGGGAGGAGCTGCGAGAGTTAGCTCACTGCGTAGAAAGTTTGGAGGCGGGGCCGGGGTGCTCTATCGGCGTCCGGCGAATCCGGCAACGTCTGCAGCATGTGATCCTCAGGCTGCAGAATCTTCAAGCACAAGGCGGTGCACTTGAGCCGGCCCATAACATAAATGAACTAATACAGCTGATCACCTCGACCCTCCAAGGGTCTCAACCGGCTAGACCACCTACACCGGTTCCAGTTGCTGAGTCCGTGGTCTCAGCAGTAGATTCCTCTTATAGAGATATAGATCCAGTAGCAAGTACCCCGGTTCGCGCCGGTTTGGGGGCGGCGTCTTATCATAAGCTGCCCAACCCACTGTCTCACATTATCCAACAACTACCCGTCGTAGATGGACTGGAGGCAGAAAAACTTTTACCTTTTTTTAGGACCGTCTTCCAGTTGGTAGACTACCCAGGCATGTCCGATCGTACGGTGCTCGAACTCATATTCCCTTATTGTTGCGGAACAATGGCTGAGAGGGTGGCGGAGGTCATGCGTCGTAAAGGTGGAGTGGCGGAGTTCCACCGGGTGGTGTTGGGGACGTTCGTCCCCGGTAGATTAATGGAGCAGTTGCGACATCGACACTTTTATCGAGTGCAGGCGCGGGGCGAAAGTTTAGCCCAATACGTACAAAGAATCCGAGAGGTAGCTCGAATTCTGGGACTGGGCATGTCAGAGGAGGAAGTGGTCCAAAATATTCTCGATGGCGTCTCCTCCGAGGACCGATTGCGTCTAGTTTTTGCAGAGCGGCCGTGGTGGTTTGCGGACCTGGACCGGCTGTGCGTCATAACCAAGGCCATCCAGATGAGCGACCACGCGAGGGGAGACGGTAGAGGAGAAGAACCAAGACCTCAGAGATCGAAAGGACCCAGGGAGCCTTTCTTCCCCCGACAGGCCCAGCCAGCTCAAAATCGCGAGCAAACGAATGCGGTTGTTTGCTACAATTGTAACCACCCGGGACACGTGGCTAGAAATTGCACTCGAGGGCGCGCACGTCCAGCATCACCTTTGTCTAGACCAGCACCAAAAAACTAAATAGACAGGGGAAGATATTTCGGAGGATGTCTTCCCCCCGCTCTAAATCTATTCAACTTCCAACGACCTCCAGGCAATTGTTAGCATCCAACTCTTCTGACATCAAGGTCCGGTCCACTACCTCGCAACCCCTTTCAGTATGCCCCTTTCTGTCGCTCGAAGTAAAAGGGGGTCAGCTCAGAGCCTTAGTTGACTCCGGTTCGGCCCGATCCATCATCTCATCTCGGGTATACGCGGACCTTGAAAAGCAGGGCTTGATTAAGGAGTCGAACTTGTCATCTGCAGTATGCTGGACTGCATCCCGGGAAATCTTGCCTATCTCCCGGGTTATCACCTTTAAATTTAAAATCGATGGGTTTTCGTGGGTGTGGCCTTTTCTGGTTTCTCCTGCTTTGGGAGTGGATTGTATAATTGGTGCCGACTTCATCGCAAAAAGTGGTCTCGTGCTGGACATCCAAGCGCACCAATGTTTCTTTAAGTTTAATCGGGAAGCTCTAATTCCGTTCCTTGGGTACCAGGGCGCAAAGCCGGGTATCCAAGAAGTAGCTTGTCCCGATTCTGCACGAGATCATCTCACTCCATCCCAGCAGAAGGCCTTAGACCATTTGTGTGAGGAATTTCCCGAGGTGTTAACTCCTACCTTGGGACTCACACACCTGCTGGGATACAAGATACGCCTCACAGATTCCAAAATAGTAAGGTCACACCCTTACAAATTCGCTCCTCCGAAGATGACCATTCTGCGAGAGAAGGTTCAAGAATTGTTAGAACAAGGGGTAATTGAACCTTCTCATTCGAGCTATGCCAGTCCAGCATTTTTAGTACCAAAGCCTGGGGGCAAGCAAAGAATGGTAATAGATTATCGGAAGTTGAATTCCAATATAGAGGTGGATTCTGTTCCCCTCCCAGATTTACATTCGGCCTTTGATTGGTTCAGTGGGGCCAGATATTTTACTATAATCGATCTTAACGCGGCCTATCATCAAATTCCTCTGGCCAAAGAGAGCAGACCATATACGGCCTTTTGTGTACCCTGGAATTTGTACCAGTACACAAGGGTTCCCATGGGTTTGGCTGTGGGGGCCCAAACACTCACTCGTCTTCTCGATACGGTTTTTCACGATGTGAAATTCCGGTTCGTGTTTAACTATCTTGATGATTTACTAGTATATAGCGAGACCTTTGATGATCATCTGGGTCATCTCAGAGAAGTGATGGGTCGGTTAAGGAATTCTGGTCTCACTGTCAATCCCGAGAAGGTTCGTTTCGCCCAAGAGAGTATTTCTTTCTTGGGCCACTTAGTTTCACACCGGGGCGTTACGGTAGACCCCGAGAGGACACAGGGCATCTGTGACTTTCCTCCCCCTAGGGATGCGAAGGGCATAGCGAGATTCGTCGGTATGGTAAATTTTTACCGACGTTTCATACCTAACATTGCCGAGATTGCCGCACCCTTGAACGAACTGAGGAAGAAGGGCGCCAAATTTACATGGGGTGAAAACCAACAAAAAGCTTTCGACACCTTGAAGGAAGCCATCATCTCCCCACCAGTGTTACGGATGCCCGACTTTTCGAAGCCGTTTATACTGCAGACGGACGCGAGTTCGGTTGCGCTCGGGGCGGTTCTCTCCCAAGTTGTAGACGACGCTAGGCAGCCTGTGGCTTTTATTTCCCGGACGTTGACCTAGCAAGAACGAAAATCATCTGTCTATGAGCTAGAGTGTTTAGCTGTAGTGTACGTTCTAGACAAGTTCAGGCGTTTCCTGGAACATGCTGAGTTCCTGCTCGAGACCGACAATCAGGCTCTCTCTTGGCTTCTGGCTCATCCCCGGCAACTGGGTAAAATTGATAGATGGGTGGTAAAGATCTCATCCTTTAAGTTCACCGTGCAACACATTAGGGGATCTCAAAATGTGGTTGCAGATGCCTTCTCCCGCATGTTTTCCCAGCCCAGTGATGCCCAATCTGAGCAACCCTGTTCCGTTCTTTTAGACTTTCCATTAGCCTTCACTGATGTGTTACCCCATCAGTTAAACGACAAAGTGCTGGGTCCAGTCATCCAAAATATCAAGGAGGGTAACGTACAGGCCCCTTATTTCTTGTCCAAGGGAGTCCTCTGTTGTAGAGAGAGAAAAGGACGTGCCCCTAAGATCGTGCTGCCTAGCAAGTTAGTGCCCATGGTCTTCAGTTATTACCATAATTCCCCAGTAGGAGGCCACAAGGGAAATTCTAAGACCATTTCCAGTGTTAGGAAACATTTTATCTGGAAGGGCATGGATAGGGACATCGCGACAAGGGTTAAGAGCTGTCATCTTTGTGGCTTGAGCAAGCCTGCCCAGAACACCAAACTAGGGTTGTTGTCATCTGAGGTGGCGAGCAGACCGATGGAGAAGTTGTTCATCGACTACGTGGGGCCGTTCCCCTGTAGCAAGTCAGGTAATGCTTACCTGCTTGTTTGTGTGGATGCTTTTTCTAAGTTTGCCTGGCTACTGCCCTTACGGCAGGCAACCGCTCGTTTAACCATTAACGCGCTACAGAACAATGTGTTTCAGCATTTCGGTCTTCCGACCATCATTGTTTCGGACAATGGCCTGCAGTTTATTTCAGGTGAATTCCGGCGTATGTGTTTCGCCAGTGGGATCAAACACGTAACCACTTCCCCTTATTACCCACAACCGTCCCATGCGGAGAGATTCAATCGGAATCTCCGGTCCGCCCTGATTGCTTATCACGCAAAGCAACAAACCACCTGGGATCAGAATCTGAAGTGGTTACAGTTAGTTTTCAATACGGCCCGACACGATAGTCATCAGGCCGTGCCCTTTGAAATCCTGTTTGGATTCTCGCCCGCACTCCCATTAACCAATTTGTGGAATATCGAAGATCTTCTGCCGCGGGAGCCCAATAATAAAACAGCGGAGAGGTGGAAGGAAGCTCGGAAGAATTTGCTGCGAGCGCACGAGCGGGTCCGTCGGCGTTATAATCAGGGGCGAATTCCAAACCCCTTCCGAATTGGTGACTGGGTGTATTGCCAAAGCCACCCACTCAGCTCAGCCGCAGACAAGCGTGCCGCAAAGTTGTGTTACCGCTGGTCGGGGCCATATCGCATCCTGGGATTCACGTCACCGGTGACAGCCTGGCTGGGCGTACCGGGGGACGATACTAAAATAGTGGTAAGCCATATTTCTAAATTGAAGCGCTGTCGGGGGCAATCAAGAACTTTTGAAGGGGGTTAGTCACCGTAGAGATAGGGCAGATGCCCTGTTTAGGTGGCCGTCGTGTTCTGGCTTTAGTGGACAAGCCTCAGGAGGTCGGAAGTCTGAGAGTCTCAACTTTTCTTTAGTCTTTCTTAGCTGTCCCTCTTTGCTGTGGGCTGGCCCTGATCAGGTCAGCGTGCAGCACCCGCACACTTACATACTACATACCTTCTTTCGTCTCCTTCGTTTTCTTTCTGAGCCTCTGTTCTCCTGAGAGCAAGGCTGCTGGGCCGACCTAATCACGATGACCACTGGGTTGTTTTGGGGAGGGGGTACACTGCAGGGCACCCTCCCGGCGTTTAACTGTGAGGCAACTATGTTGCCCTTTTGGGGTGAGGGTGTGCCGAGTCTAGGATAGAATCGGCGCATGTTCAATAATTAACGTCAGGTAAACGTTAAATGCAGTACAGTATTTAAAGCGGTTTAATTAGTGCTGCACCCTAGCAGTGGAGATAATCAATACTTCTGTGTGAATTTAGAGCGCTTGATTGGTGCTGCACTCTAGTGCCCGCCACTGTAGGCAAGCGAGAACGACGGAAACGGGTCTGGTTAAGATTGTCTCGCTTGGAACTTCGTCAAAATTGGCTGCGTCGTTCCCTCCGGACAGATGAAGAAATTTGTTACACCATTCTTCCACCTATGATAGGCTAAGATCTAAATAGAACTGCGGTAAGTCTCGCCAATATTTTTATAATTATGTATTTAAAGTTTTACTAATAAAAAACTTGTTTAATAGGCCACAGTAAGTGAATTTCTGATAACCTTTGAGTCACCTCATGGTCATTGTGCAATACGTAATTTAAAGGTAATATTTTCAAAACATAGTTATACCATAGTAAATTCACATGTCCTAATTAAGGCACTAAAAGTGAGAGTCATATCAATACAAAAGGTATTAATTTATATAGTAGAAATGATGTAATCAGATATAACCTATCTCAACCACGTGGCACAAAATATTCAGACTATGTATAAAGTTTATTAAAAGTGTAACAAGCCATAATTAGCTATCAAAATTCAATCATGTTAACCCGCATGGGTGAAGTTATTATTATAAAATTTAACTGTACTAAATGTTTTCAAATAGGGCCTGTTGGCCATATAACCTTGCCAAGTGTGTCAAGTATTATATTTAGATAGCCCTAAAGCTGTGTTAAGATTATATATGGGTTTTGGGGGTGTGTGAACTTTCTGGGGGCATTGTTTTGTGTACTCTGGCTGATATAATGTTGTGTAATCAGGGTTCCCCGAGGAAGTCGAGGAAAAAGCCCCACAACCTGAACATGTAACACCTAGATCCTCTCTCTCTTCATCTGCCGGGGAGGAATTGCAATGACGAAGCACCAACACCTATAATGTAGGCCACGAGAGTGCCACTTCACCCCCATGGACAAAAATAAGGTGATCTCAACCCATTATATTCTTTACACATAGTGATGCACTCAATAAGAGCCAGTGAACCAATTCAATCAGTCAACAACATGACTTTCAAGTTTTAAATATTTTAATTGGATCCCCAATTAACGGGACAGTATAGTGCGTGAACTGGGAGGGAAATCTTTTATAAATTTTATTCATTTGTTTGTATAATTGTGAGCTCAGGGGCTGACATGCATCTTTGGCAGCTCAACATTCAAACGTACAATTCCTTCTTATTTTCAGTATAAGGGTTTCATTACTGGTATTAAGTCATTCATTCAATTTGTAATTTCTCTGTTTCAATTTAGTGTTCATTTTATATATATATATATATATATATATATATATTTTCTCATTTTTAAATTCAGTTTGGTTTATATAGGGATAGAAATTTCTGGGGTAGTTAAGTAGATTCACAAGTTTAATCCTGTACTGGTGCCTGTTCATGCAGTGTTAAACATGTTGTTGAGACAGGTTGAATTATGCACTGACTGGCAAATGAACATGTCGGTCTCTGGGCCAAAATTACTTTTTAAAAGGGTTATAGATTCATGACATATTTCTATTTTCACAACTTAACAATATTTCTATAGATATAAATTCTATTAATTAATTATGATAACTGGGGTGTTCATTGTTTTCTAAATTTTATTTCTCCCAGTATAAGTGCCCAGTGTGGCCGTATTTTATAATAGTATTAGGCACTTAGCCAAAATTTGAATTGATTATGTCCTGGGGACTACTGGAGTTGCATATGTATAATCTAATACACATGTAATGTGTTATGCAAATATTAAGAATTGTAATCCTAACATGGATGTCCATAAAATAATTAATGATGTACCTCATGGGGGTAAGAAAAGGGCGTGGCAAGAGATCTGTGTAATAATTGTCTTGTATTGTGGAACATGTGATGTATTGTATATTTGTGTGTGTATTTTGTGGGGTTTTATATGTATTGTACATTTGGGTGTATTTTTGGGGGAGTTAGATATAGGGCTCTTATAAAAGAAAAGATGAAACATAGGGTTATATATCCATTTAATTTTTGATGAATATTTCTTCTAAGAAAGTAATTTATTTTAATTAACTTTAATAAAGAGTATGTAGATTTGTCTCTATTTAATTTTAATTAATTCGTTTTAGTTATTCTAATTAATATCATCAAGAAGTCTATAAAAATTATCTCCATTAAGTTTCAATTGATCATTTTAAAGAGAACATAGAAAATAAATTTTATATTTATTAATAATTTACAGGAAACATTATTTAAAAAAAAAATTAATGATTTTAATTTTTAATTCATTTTTAAAAGAAGATAGCAAATAAATTTTATATGTGTTAATAATTTTCAGGTGACATTGTTTAAAGAGTATAAATTATTTTATTTAACAATTTAAGGGGAAAATAGATTCTGACTGTTATATTTATTGATTTTGTTGTTAATATTGTTTTTAAAAAGGAGATAGAATAATAAAAGGGATTTTATTAATTGTTAATTTTATGAGTTTTCATTGCAAGTCCCGTCTCACTGGATCCAGCGCATTTTTGGCTTCTCTAGGCTTTGGTCTAGTTCTAATTAACTTGTGGCCCCTCTTTTCAAAAAAAAAAAATTTCAAAAAAAAACCTTTTTTTTACCAGTCTAAGTTAAAGAGGGGTTACAATGTGATGAGCGCAAAAATGTAAGAGAACTTGGTTTATGACGTGTTTTAAAAGCAAGAACAGAAAGTAGAGGCGGAGTCAGGAATTTTAAAGTTCCAAAGATAAACTTTGACGCAAAGGATTACATCGACATGATCTCATGGGCTCAAAATGATGTAACTGAACCCCCCTTGGTAAAACATGTTTCCATTGACTCTCTCAAAGACTTTATACGGAAGACATCTGAAGCTCAACCAAATAGTAAAGTGGGCCCGCTTATCGACTTTCCCCGGCTTCCTTGTCACACGCAAGCAGTGGAAAGAGCTGTGAAACTGGTGACCGAATCGGCTCAAAATGTCTGTGGTTCAATCGCAAGAGAAGGATATATAAGAGCAAAAATTGATTCACATGAGAACATGCCAAAATTTGATACAAAAAAACAGTTTAATGTGTCAATGACGTAAAAACAAACATTTTGCTGCTGTAACATTTGTAATTATTAAGGGTTTTTTAAATCATAAAAAATGAACTTTCAACGTCTTTAAAAGTGTATTATGATATTTTTTTACGTGTGTTCTAATAAAAAAAATATATAATTAATTTGACGAGCTTTCATTTCAACCTTATTTACTACTATTTGTAACAACCAAAATGTTCGCAAAAGTTTCAAAATTAGCAAAAATACAAACTTTTTGACATTAAAAAATTATTTTTTTATTATTATATTTTGTAATTAATAATTTTTTCCAATTCTAATGCTTATATATGTATTTATAACTATCTTTTGTAACATTATATGTACGAGAAAACCATAAAAAATAATTTATCAAAGTTTATAATTTTTCAATTTTTTTAATTTTTTTACAAACTTTAAGCTCTTTGCAGCACCTCAAGATGTTGTAGTATAGCAACCAAATTTTTTTTCTTCTTTTTGAACCTAAAAGGCAACTTTTCCCCACTATTACAAAACTAAAAAAAAAAAAAAAAATTAAAAAAGGCCATTTTCGTTCCAAAGCTATTACGCAGTCCCCAAAATTCTCATGAAGCAGATCAAGGGATGCTCTCATTGTGTGGAAAGTAGCCCCACCTTGTTGGAACCATTGGGTATCAAATTGAATGTTTCTCACATGGCAGAAACTTCTGAGATCTCTCAGGAAAGGTGTTAGAATCTATTCTCTATATTGCACCTGATTCATAGGAACAGCATTTCTATGTTCATCTTCCATAAAATAAGGATCCAGTATGCCATTAGCAGACACTACACACTAAATTGTTACACACTCACTATGAATGGTTTTCTACGATGTCTGGCCATTGAAAACCAAGAAAATGAGTTGCCTGTCAATTGATAAATCCATTCAGATGAATGTGGCATTCGTCAGAAAACCACACATTCATCAGAAAAGATCATTGTAAACCACTGCTAACATTAAAGAACAATACACAACTCTATCATGCTTGTCTGCATTATTCAAACGTTATCCAGTCTGAATTAGATAGGCAAAACCCCCGATTTTTCTTAAACATTTTCGGGTAGACATTTGACTAAAATTCATTTTCAGAGATGTTCAGTGGAGACTTCTCTTTGGAGATTCTAACACCTGTTATAAGATCCTTCCTTGATTCTAATTAGTTGTAACAGTAACTGGACGACCAGTGCAGCCTTTGCATTGTGTTAAAACACTTCCTGTGCGTCAAAATTTTCCAACGACTCTTAAACAAATTCTTGTTAGTTGGTGGTGGCTTCTGAAACTCTTCTCTAAATTTATTGGCAACCACTAACAAACTAGGCCCATTCGATTGCCCAGTTCTGCATGAGCAAAAATAATGTTGAACAATAACAACTTTTTCTTGTGTCATTAGCACCACTTTGAATCTTTTTAACATTTCATTCAGATAAACAAAATGTTGAGTTTCCATGGCAACTACTGTTACATATACAGTATATCACTTGATATTTCATAAGCTTCTAAATTTCCTACATTTCAGTGTTCCGTGTCCTTTGTTGTGGCGCATACCATATTACATCCAAGTTCTCTGTAGTTTTGAAGAAGCTCAGTTACAAGTTCTCTACAGTTATCTGCCTTATCATTTCCCATGAAGTTGTTAACCATATTTTGAAATGATTTCCATGTAGCAACCTCAAAGTCATTCAATCTTTCTTCAAATGCAGAATCTTTCATTAGTTTTCTTATTTGTAGTCTAACAAATATACCTTCCGTAATCTTAGCATGTACCTGAAACAGTCTTACTTTCCTATCCCTGCTGACCCATTCACACAAGCAACAGAATTTAGTGTAGTCATTTTGCAATCCAAGTAAAGTGCTATCACTTTCAGTTGTCCACAAATATGCCATGAATATTTCTTATACTGAATCCTACTCAATACAAGTTTAATGTTTTTTAATGACTCCATGCAAGCAACATAAGCTAAAGGGATTTATGGGTATTTATTTCCAGTGTGAAGTAAGACTGTTTTCAAATTAAGCTTTGAAGGGTCTATAAATAGACGCCATTCTTCAGGATGGTGCATATGTCCCAAAGCTTCCAGTAAAAAGTCACATCAGTGCAGTATACTAAGTCCTTGTACTGGAAGAAGAAATTTTCAAGTTCAGACTGCCTGTCATGGAAAACATTTATTTTAGTATTCTGCTGTATACTGCTTGACTCTTTGATAAATTTAAACGAGGTCATTTAATTCTGACTGATTAATTGAGTGAAGTTCAGTATAAGTATATATTCCGAAAACCTGGGTCTCTTCTTTCTTCATCTCCTGATAAGTCTGCACAAGGTTCAACGTTAGTAACAACTTCGTCTTCATCTAAGTTTCATGTTCCTGGTGGTACTGGAAATGAAAGCTCTGGACTGTGACACTAGCCTTATAACAGAGGGAATATTGGGGTATGTAACATTATATCTCAGTGGCGGCTGATGTTATGGTTGCAGTGTTGCACAACCACCAATATAGAATAACTAAACTATAAAATAATATACAAAATCATTGAGCAGTTAAAAGTGTCATAAATTTCAATGGAAAACGTATTAGATTCTATACAGCAATTCAAACGTGGCGCGTAGGCTGGTGGTTGTAGGCCGCTTGCAACTTGAAGAGTAAATGGCAGAGCTTACTACACAAGCATATGGGAGAACGTGTGTTACTCTTAACAGTTGCCCTATGTTCCTTATGTTAGCTAGGTGGTTGCAAAGCTTCTGCAACGTTCCACTAACAGCGCTGTAGTGCATCTTTAATTTTGTCATGACGTGAGCACAGCCTTCTTGATTTGTAAGTTGTATCAGGTTTAGTGTTTACGTTGGTTCAAAGTAAACGTGTACTCATTGTTATTGAGGTTATAAAATTATAGTTATAATTTTGTATAACTGTGATTGTGATAATTACGTGTCAATCAATTATTATTAATTAACTGTGTGTTAAGTATTTTTTTATTTGTTAAGTGCTGCTGTGTGCTTTTGTGTTTGTCTTTTTTGGAGTCAGTGATTCGGTGTGCTTTTAAACGTTTTTTTCTTTTAGTTTAAAATGAGTAGCATTAAGAACCTTTTAGAGATTCCCTTTCTGGAAAGACCAATGGAGGAAAAAATTGAAATTAAAAGACTAGGACGACCAATGTCTCCCTTAACAATAAATAAAATTGTAAAGTCAGGCGGTCGACAATTTAATCGAGCATTTAAAAAAGAATATTATGAAAATACTGACTGGTTATGTGGTTGTGATGAAAAAAATTCTTTATTTTGTTTCCCGTGTTTATTGTTTGGAGGGGAGGGCCCTGAACAAAATTCGGAATGAAAGATATTAATCATCTTGCCGAAAGAATAAGAAAATTGTTGGATTTTATTGTCCATGATGTGTCTGTTACTTAACTAAATATAATTATTTCACTACCGACTCAGAATACAAAACTTTTTATGGGTAAAAACGTAAAAGTTTTACCTTACAACCTGAACCAGTTTTCGCTTTTAAAAAGCTTCTTCAGAGGTTCTAAAAAACCTTCTTTCGCTTTTAAAAATCTCTGAAGCTTTTTTAAAGTGAAAACCAGTTCAGGTTGTAAGGTAAAACTTTTACGTTTTTACCCATAAAAAGTTTTGTGTTCCGAGTCGGTGGTGAAATAATTATATTTAGAATAAGAAAACATCAGGCATCAAGTGTACATATAAAGAATGCTTTCCAGTTTGCTCTTTTTGGCAGTTAGTATAACACAGCAGCTGGACAGTGAATATAGACAAAACTTTGTTTTACACAACGAAAGAGTACGAAATAATTGGTACGTCTTAAATATAATAATAAACTGTATCCGCTTCTGTGGAGCTTTTGAATTAGCTTTGCGGAGTCATGATGAGACTGAATCTTCACCACATCCTGGTGTATTTTGAGGCTTAATTGATTTCAGTTCTGAGCTTGACACAGCAATGAAAAATCATTTAGAGAAAGCAACTGTATTTAAGGGCAGCTCAAAAACAACTTAAAATGAACTTTTAAATATAATGTTAGAAATATGCAATGAAAATGTAACAAGTGAGATAAAAGAAGCGGATTATTTGGCTGTAGTTGGTGATGAGACCAGCGATGTTGCTAATGTTTTTCAAATGGTCATAGTGTATCGGTACATTATTATTAAAGGTAAATATGTTGAAAGATTCTGGGGTTTCATTGCTCCTCCTAAACCTGCTCAGTCACCTGCATCATGCTTGTTAGATGAACTGTCTCGACACAACTTACTTGGAGCTTCTCACAAATTAATTGCACGAACATATGATGGAGCGTTAATAATGTCTGGGTTCTCTGGTGGTGTACAAGCTATTGTAAAACATACCTATCCAAATGCAGAGTATGTGCATTGCCATGCTCATCGTTTGAACTTAATTATGCTGAATGCCACTTCAGCAAACAGAAGTGTTCGTTTTTCGACTTTACAAGGGTTTTGTTCATTTTTCTCTAGCAGTCCTCAGTGTACAAAAATGTTTGATGAAATAGTAAAAAAAAAGATTACCTCAATCAGTTCCCACCAGGTGGAACTTTCAGTCACGTAGTGTTAATACTGTATTTCTCTACAGAAAACAAATTATATAATTATGGAACTTATTTTTAAAGGAGAAGAAGTGAAAAATGCAAACACAATCCCTCAAGCAAATGGCTATATAAAAAGATTAACAAGTAAGGATTTTGTATTCTGGCTTTCTCTTTTTCATGAAATCATGCGTCATGTTGACATTTTATTTGGCCATTTTCAACGAAAAGATATTCACCATATTAGTGTTGTAAAGTATGTCACAAATTTTGAAGAAACAGTAACTAATATCAGGAGCAAGATTGATGAATATATTTGTGGAATTGTTAGCTCATCAAGTACTGTCACCAACAAAAAGAAAACATCTGATATTACACAGCTGAAGACAGAAGCAAAGGAAGTGTGTGACACAATATCAGGCTAAAGAGAGGTTTGCTTTACTGGGCACCTAAAAGTATCTTCTTTGTTTTTAAGTTAACGGTTTCCCATTATCAAAAATATTTTCCTGATAAAATTCTGAAAAGAGTTTGCAACATTTACAGTTTTCTAAACGCAAAGCAACTTCGTTATGAACTAACAACAATCTACAGTACTAACGATTTTGCATCAGTTACATTACATTACATGGTGCTGTTACATTACTAGAGTTTTTTATGGAAAACACTTTTAGTGAAACTATGAAACTTTTAAAAATAATTATTACAATTCCAATGACAACTTCAGAGGCCAAGCGATGTTTTTCTACTCTCAGAAGAATTAAGACATTCCTCAGAAATACCATGACAGAAAACAGATTATCAGCACTAGCAATGTTGTCAATTGAGAGACAAGTAATAATGGATATTCCGGACTTCAATCAAAGAGTAATAGAGTATTTTGCTACAAAAAAGAAAGGTGGATGGATTTCCTTTTTAAATAAGATAGGAGATATATATGCTATAAAGTTATTCTTTTAAAAATTGAAAGATTTGTGAAATTTTTAATATTGCGTACTGATTTATTTTTTCTTATTGTTCGTAGATCAAAGCAACCAGTATTTCACTCACTTCTCTTTTAAAGTAGAGTTTTCAAGTAATATTTTATGTCGTTAAATTTATGTGCCTTGCAGTTTATATACAGCGAAAATCTGTGCTTATAGTTCAAATGAGTCATTTAAAAATAAATTTTTTCATATTATTTGAATTAGCAGCCATCCTTACTAATTTCTTTTATGAAGTTGCTAAACTGCTACAATTTTTTTGTTCAGACAAAGCTTTTCGTCATCTCTGACATCATCAGGTCTTGAACAACGTTTGTCTCGTGTGCGTTGTAGGCTTTTATACTTTAGGTCCCTCCCCTTTTGTCATCGCCCCTCCTAATGGTTCTTACCGCTGCCATTCTTCACGGGAAGTTTGTCCATATTTTTCCGTTAGGCATTTTACCAACGTCCGTCAATTGTTTTAATTTGTCCATATTTTTCCATTAGGCATTTTACCAACGTCCGTCAATTGTTTTAATTGTTTTCTTAAAACAATTGACGGACGTTGGTAAAATGCCTAACGGTAAAATATGGACAAAATTCCCGTGAAGAACGGCAGCGGCAAGAACCATTAGGAGGGGCGATGACAAAAGGGGAGGGGCCTAAAGTATAAAAGCCTACAACGCACAGGAGACAAACGTTGTTCAAGACCTGATGATGTCAGAGATGACGAAAAGCTTTGTCTGAACAAAAAAATTGTAGCAGTTTAGCAACTTCATAAAAGAAATTAGTAAAAATAAATAGTCTGTATTATAAAGTTGCTGTTCTTATTTTTTATTTCTCGAAAACACAAGGATCGCTTTCAAATCAGTGTATTATTTTATAGGTATAAAAAGCACGATTCTGTTTATCTTTTTCCTTTCTCTGCATATTTAGTATTTGATTACTGCAAAGTTAGTGATACTTGTAGCAATCATTCATGAGTACGTGGGAACATTGAATCTGGCATAGGTAGACATACTGATAGAATCATTCCATTATCATTAGCAGCTCTCTTTTGGGGAAAACAGTAACTTTTTATTTTTGTCCATATGACAGCACTATGTATGATGCAGATATGTTGATCTGCACCCTGTTTAATGTGTCCTTTTACCCCCTCCCCCACCAACTCAACAACTACTGCAACCACTAAAATTTGGAACCACCAACCGCCACTGTTATATCTAGTCTTAGCTGTTATCCCAGATATTTTGGTTACACAAAAATAACAGTCTTTCTGTTCTCTGCAAATCACTGGAATTGCAAATGGCACGTGATGAGATCCATTTAGCCAACCACTCAACAGTGTTACACATGAAGCACATCAAATCTGTGGAGCCCAAGATTTGTCCTAATCATGTAATTTACATCCAAAATACAGTTCATATGACTTTTTTGTGAATGCAGTTATATTTCTTCTCTGAGACCTGAACATTACCTTGCCACATATGCAGCAGAAATTGTTTGGATGACTGATGCAATTGTGAGGCATTGTTAATATGATAGGTAACATTGTATAAAAACAACAACTTTATAAACACACACTAATGTAATATACGTGACTCACTTTACAGAAAAAAATTAAAACGCACACAGATACAAAAACTAGCTGCAGCATTAAATCTTACATACACAAGAACTCGCATCCAATGAAGTATTCAAAAAGCTAGCTCTAGCCTGCATGATAGTTTACTGTTTAATTTACTTATTGTATAATTTACAGCTCGAATCATCAGTCTACAGAAATAAAATGATAAACAATATGTTATCAACTAATGGATGAAATGTTTGCATTAAGAAGAAAATATGGGAGATGAATCATACATTCTTGTTTATTTTGATTAGTGTGTAAATAACAATCATGATAACTGTTCACTAACAATTATGTTTGACTTATCAATTTAGTTGCTGCAATAAATATACCAAAGCTACTTAGTTGATATTATTTGCGTTCACAAAATTCTATGCATATGGAGTTCATGCATGGAACTTACTGAAATATAAAAAGGACAGTTACATAAAAACTGAGGCTGATAGAGAAATTCTGACTACATATTCAGAATCAGCACCCAAAATACACAAGAATTAGCAAAAATTGAGCATTTACTAAAATCACTGGTGACCAATATAACCTAAGCAACAGACAGGGACACTGATAATAGGAAAATGAAACATTCAGAGTGTATTGAATAAGCTAATAAAAAGTGGTGAAGGAAGCTGTAAACCTAAATACAGACATTGTTTGTCTGACAGACGTCAAAAAAAAAAGAAGTTGACAAGGAAATGAAAAATAACTATATGCACTTCTGGATAGGAATGACTAAGGAGAATAGGCCAGAAGCTGAAGTATCAGTATCAGTAAAGAAAAGGTGTCTCAAGATTGAAGAATATTCAAGTTGTAGACAAAAGATTCACATTACCATTCACATCTTTGAAAGCAGGTGCAAAATCATCACAACATACTTGTTAATAGAAGATTCAAATGATGACATGAAAGACAAATACTTCAGGAAGCTTGTCCAGGCATTAGATGGCATCTCATAGAGAGAAGAAATAATAAGAGCTGGAGATTTGAATGGAGGAGTGGGTAAGAGACTGAAAGACAACATTGTCGGCTGGTATGGAGAAGGTGCCATCAATGACAATGAGGAAAGACCTCTACAGACAATGTAACGGGACAAACTATTGGGGTTTATTTTATTTTAAATAATTGTAAAATATAGTAACCACTCAAGCTGAACAACATTTGGATCACAAACGACGGATTTTTTTGACACCTTGCAGTCAGTGCGGTACCAAGCCAAGCCGTACGTACGTGTCGCTGTCGCACAAAAGCAATTAAAGAGTCTGGGAATGTAAAATTGTCAGCAAGGGAGCGTGTTCACCCTCATGCGCGCACACATCGGCCAACATTCTCACGCTAACGGCACGCACAGGTACATTCTTTCTCGCTGGGTGTGCGTTAGAACAAAGGCAGTCGGCAAATAACATCTCACGGATACGGGCACGAGCTATTGCGCGTCTGCCGGCTGAGCACAGTTTTTGTCTCGCTCGCACATAAAGAATGTGAATTTTATAGTAAAAGACAGTCGCATATACAGCTTAAAGCCGGCCGGTTGTGAAAAAAGTTTCCGGAACGAAAATGCGGGCCCGCAACTTAAATAAAATGTGATTTTAATTCAAATTAATAAATTTTACAGTCATGACGTGAAATGAAGTGACACTTTCGAGTTATCCGGCGAGAATTACGACAAAAGAATGAAATGTGCAGCGTGATGAAAGAAATAGAAACGTACGGAGGCTGGACTGAATTTTAGGAACGCAATTGCAGATAAGAGAACAAAATTCTATTACATTCAATTATACTCATAAATTATGAAAAGAAGAAATTTAAAACAAAAAATTATAACCATTCAAAATTGAAACCTTTTAAAAAATTAAATGAGCTCATAGGGGAAATTTAAATATGTATCGTGAGAGAGTGGATGGGCGTGTGTAATAATTATGTAATAAAAGTAAGAGGCGCTGGTTTGTGAATAAATGGGGTATAACTATTTCTATGTTATTTTAAATGTGTCTATTGTAATCAAGGTAATACCAATTTTCTTAATAAGGAATCATTGTAATTTTACCGTGAAGGGTATATCAAAATTGTAGAAGAAGGGAGATTTTATTTAGGATGGGATGATAAAAGAATCTAAGTTTTTCTGTTGTTTGATTAAATACAATTGAATTGTTTTGAGGTAATAAAGAATAAGATGTGTACAAGAGTAACCAATATGTTTAATTTCAAATAACCAGTTCTGATTTTCCCATTCGCTGTTTCGAACACCTGGACCCTGTTAAGTAAAACTTGGGGTTGGTAATAGACAACATGGCGGCTGTAAGAGTATAAAATTAGTAAACAAATAAAATCAAGTTTATCAATTAATTTGTAAAAGTAAGTAATAGTACAAATGGCGCTTCCGAACGTAGGGACGTTTATATAAATTATTTATATAAATACAAGCGTACTGGGAGGAGCAGAATGGTTATTTGAAATAACATAAAAAATTTTTTTTGTGGTACGTGAAAACAGACGTACAAGAATAAGGTTATGTCGTAACCAGGTATGGTAGTAGTAAGACAGATTAAATAGAATATCCTTTTGATAGTAAGTCTGTGTAATAAGTATATGTTATATATAGTAATATTTCGAAAAAGATATATGTATAAAATTCCGAGATGGCAGATAATAATGAGAATGTCAGCTTAACTGACATTGAAACCGAAAGCCAAATAAATGTTGAGTTAAGCGAAACCGAATCAATGATTATGAGCGGAGTAAACGCTAAGTCGACACTTACGGTCAGTAAAGTGTCGTTAGACGATTTGTTCAATTTTATGAAAGCTCAAGATGTTAATTTAAATGCCAAATTTGATAAAGTGAACAGTCGTTTTGACGCTAGTGATATTAAAATGAATGATAAATTTGAGATGCAAAATAATGAGATAAAGTTGATGAGAGGGGAGATAAAACAGCAAAATTTTAATTTTAATAAACAAATGATTGAAATTCATGAACGTTGTGATAATATGAAAGAACAAATAATAGAAGTAGTTAGTGAGAAGTTTGATACACAAATAGACAGTTTAGATAACAAAATAAGTAAAGTAGATGAAACAATAGTTGAGAAAGTTCAAAGCCAAATTGTAATGCAAAGTAAAGAAATAGAAAGTAAATGTTTAGATGCAGTTGATAAACAAATAGAAACTAAAACAAAAATTGAGATTGATAAACAGAGAGACGTTAAAACAGAGATTTTAAAAAATCAAATAGATAAATGTGAATCTAGTATGATTAACATGACAAAGAATATCGAAACAATCGATAAAGCTATTTCAGAACATGAAATTAATACTAGCCATGAGATAAGTACTATACGCAATAAAATTAAAGAAATAAATTATTTCAATGTTCAAACTAACAGTGACATATATAATAAGTGTACTTCAATTGAAGGTAATTTAAGTTGTGTGAAAGATGAATTACGGGGGGAGATTAATAAAAAACTAACCGGGGTAACAGAAAGGGTAATAATCACCCGCGACTTACATAATGAAATAGAATTAGAGACATTTTGTTGTGAGAACAGGACCGTACACCCGATGCGATTTATTAATCAAGCTCGGGAATATCATCGTTTTAGCAACAGTAGTTGGGAAGTGCAGTTGATGAAAATTGTTAAATGTTTTAAAGGGAGTTCCACTATATGGGCCGAAGCGCATCGTGCAGAATGGGGCTGTTATGATGAGTTTGAGAGGGCGTTTAAGGGGAAATATTGGGCGGAAGACGAACAAGAGATTTTACGTAGCCGTATAATGGGAACAGGTAACTTTGTAGGGAACCAAAATAATAATATCACAATATATGTCACCAAATTGTATAATGAGGCCAAGTATTTAGAGCCACCAATACCTTTTAAATCATTCGTAAGACACGTGAGTAAACATTTGCCATGTGAGGTACAAATAACATTAATGACTAATGAGATAAACGATATGAATGAATTGGAAAGAATTTTAGACGTCTTACAGAGTATTCGAGACAGAGAAGTGGGTAGGCGACCCCAACCACCGAATAATAATAATTATGAATATAATCACAATAGAGTTAATCCCAGCGGATATGGAGGTATGCGAATAGATAATTCAAACAACCAAGAGGATTGGACATGTTCTAGATGTAGGCGCGAAAATTATGCAAGCAGACAGAAATGTTACAAATGCAGCCAGGCAAGAGATGATCCAAGGAGGAGAGGAGGACCAACACAGCATGTCCAGCAGCAGAGAGGAATACCAAGCACCAGGGGAACAGCTGGGAATAACCATGGGCCACCAAGGGGTCACAATGGACCAACTACCAGTACTAATAGAAACCAAGCGGAAAACTAGAGTCGACAGGGGTAGCAAGGACCAGACCACTGTCCAGGGAAGCGAATGAGGTCCAACCAAAGGAGGATTTTCAGAGCAATGTAATAAAAATAGACATCGTGACAGATTTATTGGAGGAGGAGAATAATACAACAATCGGAATGAGAACCGGATTAACGGAAGTACAGGTAACCTAAGAGTTACAGAACACTTATAGATACAGGTAGTGAGATTTCGGTAATTGCTGAAAATATTTTGGGAGAATTAAGGGAGACTAATAAAAATATTGCGATTTTACCAGTAGCAGGGGTTACAGTAGTGGGAGTTACGGGAGTACGGAGTAAACAAGTAACCAAACAAATACATTTAAATTTCCTGATAAATAATACAGAATTTGAAAATACATTTTTAGTGGTAAAAGGGCTAAGTCTAGATATAATTATAGGTAATGATTTTTTACAGAGAAATAAAGCTGTCATAAATTTTAAAGAGAAAGTAGTAGAGTTAGATGGGGGTGATCGGTCTATCAGGGTTAATTTTGAACAGGTGTTAGACAAGGTTAGAGTAACGGGGGTAAAAATATTACCGAAACGGGTAGGCGAGAGTGACACTGAAGCGAGAGTAAATTCATGTAGAGAGGGAGAGTATATTGAGAGTTTTGAAGGAGAGTTGAATGAAAGTAGTGAAGAAATGTGGGAAGAAAGGGCGGATAAATTTTGTAGTGAGGGTGAGGTGGTAAGGAGTGATCAACGTGCGTCGTTGTGGCAGGTGATTGAGCAGTTTCGAAGAGTGTTTGCCGAGATTCCGGGAAGGGCAAAAGGATATGAATGTGTATTGCAGGTACGGGAACACACACCTTTCATGCAGCGGAGTTATCCAGTGCCTTATTCCAAATGAAGAGCGGTGCAAGAAGAGTTAGACAGAATCATGGAGAGAGGCATTATAGAAAGGTCAGTATCACATTACTCAAATCCATTAGTAGTTGTCATAAAGAAGGATGGTAGGGCTAGATTGTATCTAGATGCTAGAAGGATTAACCAAATAATAATATCCGACCGTGAATCACCAGAGTCCATAAATGAGATTTTCCAAAAGTTTAGGTGGGTGTGATACATGACTTCGCTAGATTTAACAGCAGGGTATTGGCAGGTGCCATTAGCAGAAGTAAGTAGAAAGTATACAGCGTTCTTGTTTAATGGGAAAAATTACCAGTTTAAACGCTTACCATTTGGGTTAAATACTAGTGTAGCTAGTTTTATTAAATGTTTAGATCAAATTTTGAAACCGAAGGACTTAGACTTTTTAACAGTATATGTGGATGATAATTTTAATTGCTTCTAGAACTTTTCAGGAACACTTGGAATATGTTTTAACCAAATTAGCACTCACAGTAAATTGGGAAAAATCTAAATTTTTGCAAACTGAAATCAATTTTTTAGGATTTATTATTACACAAGAGGGAATCTCCGCAAATCCAGATAAGGTTGACTCCATTATGCGCCTCCCTGAGCCAAGAAATATCAAACAACTACAGAGCTTTTTAGGACTTTGTAATTTCTACCGTAAGCCCCAGAAGAATTATACGCACACGACAGCGAAACTAAGTGCAGTACTCCAGAAGAATAAGCAGTGGAGATGGGGAGAGTTGGAACGCGACGCACTTAATGAAATTAAGAGAAAGTTTAGCCACATGATTATGATGAATCACCCTGATTTTAATAAAACCTTTTATTTACAGACATATGCAAGCAACGTAGCGTTAGGGGCGGAGCTCTACCAGGAGGACTGTGAGAAGGAACATCTAACTATCGCCTTCGCCAGTAGGTCACTTCTGTCTGCGGAGAAAAATTATACCACAACAGAGAAGGAACTCTTAAGCATTGTGTTCGCCGTGGGGAAGTTCCGGACATACATCCTGGGGAACAAGACTGTAATACGAACGGACCACAAGGCATTATCCTTTTTAAACACATGTAAGCTTGCTCACAGCCGTCTAACCAGGTGGGTACTTGTATTACAAGAATATAATTTTGCCTGGGAGTACATAAAGGGAACAGAGAACAAAATACCTGATACTCTTTCCAAGGTGGACATGCTAGATAACAACACGGGGAGAGATTTAAAGGAAATTGAAATTTTTCAAAATAAGCCGTGAAGATAGAATTTTTGGGGAAGAGTTGCGAGACATCAGAACCATGCAATGAGCAGATGGTAAGTCAAGTAAAATCATAAATAGTTTAGAGACTGAATTAGCGGGGTCAGAGTACAATCAACATTTTCAGATCTATCAAGGGTTGTTATTTAAGAAAGTAGAAGGGGGTGAGCGTGATTGGAGGTTAGTTGTGCCAGATGGGTTAGTAGATAAAATCATATGGGATTGTCATTTGAGATATGGTCATTTTGGGGCGAAAAAGTGTGTTAACGTTTTGAAGGAGTCTTGCTTTTTTAAGAATATGGACAGGCGGGTTAGGAAGTTGTTAAGGGGTTGTGATTTGTGTCAGAAGTCTAAAGTAGTGAACTATAGGGTTGAAGGGGAGATGAATTTGATAAAAGTAGAAAGGCCATTTGATTTCGTTGCGGTAGATTTGTACGGACCATTGCCGAAGGGTAGAGGCAGAGTTATGTATATTTTTGTGATGTTAGACACTTTTTCTAAATACAGTATGTAAAATTATATAGTGTGAAGAGAGCTACCAGTCATGTGCTGAGTGAGAAGGTGACAAAAGATTATATGATCAATGTGGGTAAGCCAAAGGTGATTTTATCGGACCATGGGCCACAGTTCATCAGTGGAAGATGGCGCCAGACCCTCGGAGGGAAGGAATCATCCCGAAGCATACGGCAGTCTACCATCCTCAGTCCAACCAGGCGGAGCGTGTCATGAGATAGATAGGCAGGATTTTTAGAGCCTATTGTCACGCCAAACACAGCGAGTGGCCGTTATACGTCAAAAAGGTAGAAAATTAGCTGAACAGTACCACCCACGAGTCCACAGGATATACACCTCACGAGTTAATTAAGGGAACACGCCCCCCGAGGATTTTAGAACAGTTGTTCGACTACCCACCTGAGAGTGAGCAAACGGATGTGAGTATTAAAATCAGGTTGGCTAATGAAAATTTATTAAGTAAAGGTGAACGACGTAAATGTAGACACGATGCAAAAGGTAAGTGGATAAAGTATGAAGTAGGACAGTTGGTATTGGTGAGGAGACATGACTTGTCAAGTGCTCAGGAAAAGGAGATCAAGAAGTTTTTCTTACTCTATGAAGGACCTTATGAGGTAATAGAAGTTAAGATGAAGAATTCGTATGTATTACAGAACAGAGAGACAAGGGAGATAGTAGGGACACACAATGTAACAAATCTGAAATTGTATTGGTCATCGTAAGAGTTTTAGCAATGTCTGTTATTGATATTAATGTATGGATGAAATTTAATTTGATTTTATGTGATTACAGAAGGGACTCTCCCCCATTTTCGGGCGATCACAGACTCACCACCTCTGATCGTGGATTTTGGCAATCTGGAGGCGGACCATGGTTAGCGGTAGCCTCAACAAGGGGGTGAAAGCAACGATGGTCTTACTCCACAAATCGGTGTCAGTAGAAATTCTTTGCTTGCAAGAACGGGGAGGGGGACCCCTAGTTTCGTGGAAAGGTAGTCATAAAAAAAAAAAAAACTTGGTGATTGGCAGTATTTTCCACGAACAGTAGTCTTATTTTATGAATTATGGAATAAAACACCCAAAATTTGTGTAACATAAATCATTAACTCAGTAAGGAGTTATTTTTTTTTATAAAATAGAAATGTATTTATGTAATTTAGAAATGTAAGATGATCTATTGTTGTACTTATTATCTTGTCGTGAGAAGGTATTGTTGAGAAGTGAAAGCTGGAACTTGTAAAAAAGTGTCTATATTAAAATTTTATTATGTGAAATTAATGAAAATCAACCGTTTCTTGGAGAAAATTTAAAAAAATTTGTTGAAAAATTATATTAAAGTGACAACCTTCAGTGGTTGTGAATTGAAGAAGCACATATTGTGATGCCTTAAGACTGCTTTATGAACAGTGATAATATGATTATTAATGTTTGTAATGTATATCATTTTTTTAATAAGGAGGATTTTATATGTATAAGTTAATGATTTTGTGGGCAGTTATGACACTAGGTGTCAAACCATTGCAATTCCCTACATTTCGGGCGATCTCGGCCTTACCAACCCAGATCGTGGTTTTGGATGACAATCAGCTGTGGGCAGAAATTGTAAAACTGACCATAGTTGGTTGCCTGTGAAATTGGTTCAACATAGAAATTTAATGGGGTTTAATAACGGAATCTAAGAATATTTTGAACACAGGTTATTTTCACCCAAATAGGGGTGGTAGACCTTAGGGGCATATGTTAAGACAATGAGTAGGGGTATTTACCCTGAAGTTTCTTGTAACGCTGAAGCAAGGATGGGAGTAAGAGAAAAGAAAAAAGTGCTCACTCCTTCCGCCTCAGTCCTTGTGGAAGCAACTGGACGCAACAGTCCAGGGGGGGCAATAGTGTGCGTGGAGGAGAAAAGGGGAAGCTTATTATTAACAGCACCGGATAAATAGAATTTCTGTTAATAATAATATTTTTATAAAATGTTAAATGATTTTGAATTGTTTTAGATACAAAAGGGAAAATGGTTAAGAATTGTAGAAGAAGGGAGATATAGATGAATTGTATTTGATTAATTTTTGATAATGTGTTTAAGAGAATTTTAATAATTAATTTAAATATTTTTATATGTAATTTGGGTGATGAGAGATCTTTGTAATGATGTAATGGGAGGTAGTTAATTAAATTCTGATTGGAATCAGGGAAATATCTTGAATTTGGAAGAAGAGTTAACAAGAGAGGGGCATACAGAATGTTGATAGTAAAAATGTGAATGTTTCATATATGTTAAATATATATATATATACATATATACATGTGTATTAGGAGTTAAGAACAACCAGTGCTTCTTAACGCAAACCAGCGCACAGCTAAGGGGAGACAGATCAGTTAGGGATATGGTATTATACAAGACCACTATTTGATATTTTGATTTGATGTTTCAGTGTCTGCTGATGCTGTGGCGGCGGTCCTGAGCTGGCCAGCGCGTCAGAGCAGGAGCGTCAAGTGCCTGACTGGCCTTGCGGTGTTGGGATCTCGAGAGAGAAGTCCAGTAAGGTCATTCAGGTGTGGTCACAGTCGCTGGACCCAGGGGTGAGTTAACTACATTTTTATATAAACGTAAAGGGGGTTGTGGCGACATATCCCGACTGATCCCTTAAGGAAGTATGAGAGTGTCCATGAGAGTTTTTATGCTTCGGCATAAAACCTCCCATTGAGGGGGTATTGTAACGGGACACACTATTCGGGTTTATTTTATTTTAAATAATTGTAAAATATAGTAACCACTCAAGCCGAACAACATTTGGATCACAAACGACGGATTTTTTTTACACCTTGCAGTCAGTGCGGTACCAAGCCGTACGTACGTGTCGCTGTCGCACAAAAGCAATTAAAGAGTCTGGGAATGTAAAATTGTCAGCAAGGGAGCGCGTTCACCCTCATGCGCGCACACATCGGCCAACATTCTCACGCTAACGGTACGCACAGGTACATTCTTTCTCGCTGGGTGTGCGTTAGAACAAAGGCAGTCGGCAAATAACATCTCACGGATACGGGCACGAGCAGTTGCGCGTCCGCCGGCTGAGCACAGTTTTTGTCTCGCTCGCACATAAAAAATGTGAATTATATAGTAAAAGACAGTCGCATATACAGCTTAAAGCCGGCCGGTTGTGAAAAAAGTTTCCGGAACAAAAATGCGGGCCCGCAACTTAAATAAAATGTGATTTTAATTCAAATTAATAAATTTTACAGTCATGACGTGATATGAAGTGAAATGAAGTGACAGTTTCGAGTTATCCAGCGAGAATTACGACAAAAGAATGAAATGTGCAGCGTAATGAAAGAAACAGAAACGTTCGGAGGCTGGGCTGGATTTTAGGAACGCAATTGCAGATAAGAGAACAAATTCTATTTCATTCAATTATACTTGTAAATTATGAAAAGAAGAAATTTAAAACAAAAAATTATAACCATTCAAAATTGAAACCTTTTAAAAAATTAAATGAGCTCATAGGGGAAATTTAAATATGTATCGTGAGAGAGTGGATGGGCGTGTGTAATAAATCATGTAATAAAAGTAAGAGGCGCTGGTTTGTGAATAAATGGGGTATAACTACTTCTATGTTATTTTAAATGTGTCTATTGTAATCAAGGTAATACCAATTTTCTTAATAAGGAATCATTGTAATTTTACCGTGAAGGGTAATATCAAAATTGTAGAAGAAGGGAGATTTTATTTAGGATGGGATGGTAAAAGAATCTAAGTTTTTCTGTTGTTTGATTAAATACAATTGAATTGTTTTGAGGTAATAAAGAATAAGATGTGTACAAGAGTAACCAATATGTTTAATTTCAAATAACCAGTTCTGATTTTCCCATTCGCTGATTCGAAAACCTGGACCCCATTAAGTAAAACTTGGGGTTGGTAATAGACAACATGGCGGCTGTAAGAGTATAAAATTAGTAAACAAATAAAATCAAGTTTATCAATTAATTTGTAAAAGTAAGTAATAGTACAACAACTGGTTTAAAAATATGTAACATCTTTTATGAGCATAAGGATATCCAGAAGCACACATAGGAAAGACCACTTTTAATAAAAAAAAAATAGATTAAAACACATTATGCCATAATGTGGCAGAGACCAAGTTTTATGACTAATAATATTAGGGTAAAGCATGGAACCAACTGCAGATCAAACCATTACTTAGTCCAGGCATCTACTCTCCCCTCCATAGGTGACAAATGAGGCAGATAAGCAACCTAAGGATGCTTGTTGAGGTATAACTACTTGTTAATGTAAAATAATTTAAATATCAAAAATAGAAAATAGACTTCACAATGAAATATAACACTAAATTGTGAGAATTGTGAAGAGTCTTCTTTAGTTAGCAATCCATAGATTGGTTTGTAGCAGTTCTCCACGCCAGTCTTCTCTGTGCTTTCCATTTGATCTCCTCATAGGAATTACAATTTACCTCATTAATAATCTGTTTCATATAATGGACTCTTGTCTTTCTCTTCCTCATTTCCCTTCAATATAACCTTTCATTATACCCTTTTATCAAATTCTCATGATACATAATATGGTCAACCCTTCGCTTCAAAATATTTTGCCAAAAACTTCTTCTTTCTCCAACTCTAGTCAGATTCTCATCACTACTAACTTTGCCGATCCATCTTACTTCAGTAACTTACAATAACACATTTCCAGTGCTTCAAATCTTCTCCTTTCCTCTGTTGTAATTGTCCATGTGTCACATCCACATAGAGCTATACTCCATATGTAAGTCTTCAGGAACCTCTTTCTTGTTTCCAGGGCTATTTCTTTATAAGGCAATAATTTCCATTTACTGTGATACACAACTTTAGCCTGTCCGATCCTATTCAAAATTTTACTCTTACTTTTTCTGTCTTTTGTGATTTTACTTACTAAGTAGGTGAACTCTCTAACTTCCTCTATCTTTTTCCCATTCAGCAATATCTTCATGTATGTCCATGTTACTACAGACCATCACTTTAGTTTTTTCCAACATTTATTTTTAAATTGTACTCTTTGCTCAAAACCTCATTCATTATATGTAACTGTTCACTTGCACCCATAATTGCAGTTGTCTGCAAATTTTAACATACTACTTCTCTCTCCTTGCAGTTCTACTCCACCATCTGTTTGCTCATTTACTTTATTAAGAGATATACATTATACTTTATATACATCAATGATATACATCATTTACTTTATATACAGATATATAAATTAAACAATGCAAGAGAAAGGTCGTAACCCTGTCTTACACCTTTACGAATTCACCTTCCTCTTGTGTTTTTCCAAAATTTATCAGCGCTGTCTCATTTTTATACAGCCACCAAATTATTTGTCTATCCCAAAAATCTACACCAGTGTTTTTCAGCACTTTAAACATCTTCCCTCAATTAACACTACCAAATGCCTTCTCTATATCCACAAAACCATATAACATTTGTATTAAAAGTACGTACTTGGCTGTTTGGCCGTGGTTTTCAAACAAACCAAACGTTTCAACAGCACCACTTGCTGCCATCATCAGTGGAATTCGAGTCGACCTGAACGCAGGTTGTTAAAGGCCTTTACCACAGTACTGTGGGCCTGACGTTTAACAACTCGCGTTCAGGTCGACTCGAATTCCACTGATGATGGCAGCAAGTGGTGCTATCGAAACATTTGGTTTGTTTGAAAACCATGGATCACGGTCAAACAGCCCGGTACATACTTTTAATATACTGACACCAGCCGTGAAAGCCTTAGAACTATATCATGTAACATTTGCTTCCTTTTCTCATTCTCCTTTCTATAACCATTCTCTGAGTCACTATCGCTTCTCTTGTTCCCCTTCCTCGTCTAAACCCAAACTGGTCCTCCATGAGCACTTCTATTTTCCTTTCTATTCTTTTATGGATGATCGTGGTTAGAAGTTTGGAGGTATGTGTAAGAACTTTAATTGTGTGGTACTGGTCTTATGAACTTGCCTTGCTTTTCTTTAAAATAGGTACTATTTCACTCTTTTCAAACTCTTCTGGAATTATTCCATGCATGTAAGTGTTGATAAGAGTGCATAATCTACCAGTCAGAATTTCTCCTGTTTTTATTAGGTCTGCAGGAAGTGCATCAACTCCAGAGGCTTTATTATTCTTCAGTTTTTTCATAGCTTTATCAAACTCACTTCTCAGAATAGGTTCTTCCTTCTCTTCTTCTTCAGCTTCCAGTTCTATCTCAATAACTGCTTCTTCGATAGGATTTCCACAGTACAGTTTCTCAATGCATCCTTTCCATCTTTCCACTATTTCTGTTTCCTCAAAGCAGTACTTCACTTTCATCTTTCATGGCATTTCCAGAATATGTTGGGTTCCTAAAATACTTTTTAACCAGCTTCCATATTTCTCTTTTTCATGCAAACGTCTACTTCTGTGAATCTTCCCTCAACGTATCTCCTTTCAACATCTTTTGCTTTTCTGTTTATATCATTTCTCAGTACTTTATACACCTTTGGATCTTGAGGATTAATAGATTTTTTTAATTTCCTTCTGTTATACATCATACTCAATATCTCCTGTTATCCATTCCTTCCTATTAGTCATTCTCTTCCTTCTCACTTTTTCTGCCATTTCAAGGATTTTCTTTTTCATTACTTCCCACGTTCATCATCATTTCATTTCATTGATTTCTTCTCTTTCCTCTAACATTCTCATGGTTAATGAGTCTTTGTACAATTTAGTAACTTCTTCTTTTTGAAATTTGTTCATTTGCCATTTTTCCAGTGTTCTCCACTGTAAAGTCTTGAATTTTAACTTACATTTTGCCAATACTAAGTTGTGGTCGCTATCAAATCCACTTTTCATCAGTAAGTAGTCGATCTGGAATCTTCCCCTATCACCAGAAGGGAATTTTCCATGTATATCTTCTTTGAACATGATGGCAAAACACAGTGGCTGCGATGCACAAGTTATTTTGAAAGCATTTCCCCACATTCATTCCTGGTTCCAAGCCCATGGTCTCCAACTACATTCTTATCTCTTCCTTCGCCATGTCCCCCATAATAACTTAACTTCTCATCTCCTTTGACATTTTCTATTATCTTTTCTATTTCATAGTACATTCTATATAATAAAAAATCTGTATAATATTTACCCTATTTCTTCCGTCGTGTGACTTCGTGTTGCGTTCGATTTGATTAACGCGTTTCGAAACATATGTTTCGTCTTCAGAAATAAATAAAAATTCACTCTTAGCAAGGTCATTACATATTAAAATTGCAAATATTGGAAAACGATTACACACATATCCGCGTTACATGAGTGCGCACTCGAGTCGGACCGATCGGACACTCATTATTGGACTATATAATAAAAATACTTCTTCTCAGTTTACTGCCCACTTCTGTACTCAGCTAATGTGTATTTCATAATGCATATGGCCTAGAATATTGGAATTAAATCAATTTTAGAAGTGTAGGTAAATTTTTTGAAACGCAGGTATTTTTTTAGTAATGTTGTGTATTTTCCATTAATTTACATACAAAATTATTTTAGATTTTCAGATTTCTATGTCATCAGTTTTACTATTTCTCAGGTTTTCTTGTCTTATTTGACTTCATGTTACAAAATGTGTTACATGTCTTCACTTAAACAGAGTTTATAAATTCTTCCCTCTCTTACAGTACTTTTTTTTGTATCATTCATCTAAGGACCACATGCCAATTTCAATTCTTTACTCTTTGTTCTTTCCTTTTTTTCCAATATTCTTTCATCCTCTGTCTCTTCTTCCTGACTTCAGTCCATTTTGAACCTGCGTTTTTCTCTCTCCTACCCTGGACTCCCTCCATTTTTAACAATTTTGCCCGAAAAACTTCTCCTTCAGTTGCTTCTTCAGCATGTATATTATTTTTTTCTAAATCCTTTTGGACTTCTTTAATCCAACTTTGATGTTGACTTCTTCCCCTACAGATATTTGGAGATTTGCTTTGTCAACCTATTGTCGTCCATTCTATAGAAATGCCCAAAAAATAATAGCTTTCTTTTCCTCATTGTTTCTGTTATATTTTCTATACTTTGATATAGTTCAACATTACTTCTTAATTTCCAACCTTCTGAAGTTTTTCGTGGGCCTAATGTTTTCCTAATAATTCGTCTTTCCAATAATTCTAGTTTGTCTAAATTATAATTTAGTGCTAGACATTCACTTGCATATAGGCATTCTGGCTTCACTACTGTACTGCAATGCCTTATTTTAGCGTTTTAGATACGCACTTTTTATTGTTAATATCTTTAGTTATACCATATGCCCTTTCCATCTTATGAAGCCTTTCTTCTATAGCAGATTTTTCCAAGCCATTCTCTTGAATTATCTCTCCTAGATACTTAAATTTTCGAACCCTCTCTATTCGACCAATATCTGTTACCAGGAATTTTGGCACGTTTTTAATGTTTGTGAGAAATTTGGTTTTTTCTGCAGAAATTCTTAAGGCTGTTCTACTGGCTATGTCCTCTAAAAAATTTACTTGTGTTACTGCAGATGTCAGTTGTTCAGAAAGTATAGCAAAGTCATCTGCGAATGCCAAACAGTTTATTTCAATACATTTGTTCCTTCTTCCCAACATGATTGGTGATATTTTGCATCCCTTTAATTTTTCAGTCCAAATTCTCACTACTTTCTCTAGGACACAGTTAAAAAGAATTGGGGATAAACCATCACCCTGTCTTACACCTGTATTTATTTTGAAGGTTGAGATAATTCTTCCATGAATTTTACTTTTGAGACTGTGTCCGTAAGGGTTTCACGGATTAGATTTGCCAATTTAGATTTAACACCAAATTCTCGGATTATTTTATCTATAATTTCTCTATCAACAGAATCAAAGGCCTTTTTGAAATCAACAAATGTTACTACGATCTCCTTTGAATTCAGTAGCCTGTGACGGATTATTGACTTCAAAGTGAATATTTGTTCTGGACAGGATCTGCCCTTCCTAAAGCCACCCTGATATTCGCCCAAATGGCTATCCAATGTTTTTTCTACTCTCTTCAATAGAATATTTGAAAACATTTTATATGCAACTGGAAGTAAAGATCAGAATGATCAATATTGCACACCACTATATAAAAATTATTCCGATTAGCGCTTTCAAGCTTCACAGCTCATCGTCAGATCAGGAATAGACAGAAAATATTTAATACCCAACCCTTCACCCCTCTCCCACCCTGCTCACCCACAACAAACTAAAAATTAATGACCCTTCCCCACCCCCTACACTCTGTCACACCAACTGTACAGTTACATATTTTTCTAGTAAATTCCTTGTGTTTCAGTGTGTGTGTGTGTGTGTGTGTGTGTGTGTGTGTGTGTGTGTGTGTGTGTGTGTGTGTGTGTGTGTGTGTGTGTGTGTGTGTGTGTGTGTGTGCATCCTTTTAAACTACCCGCTTCCTCTCCACACACATGGGTCAGTCACACACCCTTATTTTAAAACAACCAATTAGTACTATGAAATATAATTCTTAATCTTATCTATCTGCCCTCTCTCATTTACTTCTTAATCATGTTATAAAATATTTCTTCATTATCAAATTTAATTTTAATATTAATTAAATTGTCTAACCCTTTTTCTCTTTCTTTCAATATTTCTAACTCCTCTCTAAGCTTCCTTTCAACTGTGTTATTTACTACTTTTACAATTTCGTATTCTTCCAAAGGATTAACAAACTTGTGGTTGTCTTCTATGAAATGTCTTGCATATAACGAATTGGTTGTTCTATTACCTTCTCCACGTTTGTGGTCAGACAACCTGCATGCGAATTTTCGTCCTGTCTCCCCTAGGTACACTTTGTTGCAGTCTTTACATTTTAATTTATAAATTCCGCTTTTCTGTAATACCGGAATTTTTTCTATATTCTTATTCCTTATCTTATCAAATACCGTTTCACATTTTTTAATAGCTATATCTACTCCATATTTATTAAAACATTTTATAATTTTTCTAGTATGTGAACCTATGTATGTCAATGACCCTGCATAATTCTTTTGTTCTGGTTCCATTTTAGCTTTTTGTATGTTGACCCTTTTCATAACTTTATCCACTATGTTGGTGCTATAATTATTATTCCTTACAATTCCCTTTATCGTTTTTAACTCCCTATCTTTTGATTCGGTCTTTTTTAAACACTTCTGAGCTCTGTTACAAAAGGAATTGATTGCCACCATTTTATTGATTGCCGCTATTTTAGGTTTAATAACAAGTTTTATATCCAGAAAAAAGGTTTACCTATGGGGTCTTCATTATCCCCTATTCTTGCTGAAATATACATGAATGATTTTGAAAAGCAATTAATAACTTACACTAAGTATAAAGACAATATAAAATTATGGTCTAGATACGTTGATGACGTATTAGTAGTTTGGGAAGGAAGCATAGAAGTGCATGAGTTTATAAAGGAGGTAAATAATAAGGATAAAAACTTACAATTTAAGGAAGAGATAGGAGGTAAGCAAATAAATTACTTAGACTTAAACATAGAAATTAAAGATAATGAGAAACTACAGTTTGGGATATTTAGGAAAGAGTCGTATTCTGATATAATTATACCAAGAGAGTCGTACCACCCATACAGATATAAAATGGCGGCAATCAATTCCTTTTGTTACAGAGCTCAGAAGTGTTTAAAAAAGACCGAATCAAAAGATAGGGAGTTAAAAACGATAAAGGGAATTGTAAGGAATAATAATTATAGCACCAACATAGTGGATAAAGTTATGAAAAGGGTCAACATACAAAAAGCTAAAATGGAACCAGAACAAAAGAATTATGCAGGGTCATTGACATACATAGGTTCACATACTAGAAAAATTATAAAATGTTTTAATAAATATGGAGTAGATATAGCTATTAAAAAATGTGAAACGGTATTTGATAAGATAAGGAATAAGAATATAGAAAAAATTCCGGTATTACAGAAAAGCGGAATTTATAAATTAAAATGTAAAGACTGCAACAAAGTGTACCAAGGGGAGACAGGACGAAAATTCGCATGCAGGTTGTCTGACCACAAACGTGGAGAAGGTAATAGAACAACCAATTCGTTATATGCAAGACATTTCATAGAAGACAACCACAAGTTTGTTAATCCTTTGGAAGAATACGAAATTGTAAAAAGTAGTAAATAACACAGTTGAAAGGAAGCTTAGAGAGGAGTTAGAAATATTGAAAGAAAGAGAAAAAGGGTTAGACAATTTAATTAATATTAAAATTAAATTTGATAATGAAGAAATATTTTATAACATGATTAAGAAGTAAATGAGAGAGGGCAGATAGATAAGATTAAGAATTATATTTCATAGTACTAATTGGTTGTTTTAAAATAAGGGTGTGTGACTGACCCATGTGTGTGGAGAGGAAGCGGGTAGTTTAAAAGGATACACACACACACACACACACACACTGAAACACAAGGAATTTACTAGAAAAATATGTAACTGTACAGTTGGTGTGACAGAGTGTAGGGGGTGGGGAAGGGTCATTAATTTTTAGTTTGTTGTGGGTGAGCAGGGTGGGGAGAGGGGTGAAGGGTTGGGTATTAAATATTTTCTGTCTATTCCTGATCTGACGATGAGCTGTGAAGCTTGAAAGCGCTAATCGGAATAATTTGTATATAGTGGTGTGCAATATTGATCATTCTGATTGTGATTTCAACCACTAACACAAATTTCTTCATTAAACGTCTGTTAAGATGTGCAATCGACTACAGGTAATGGACAACAACAATGAGGTAATAAACGACAACAATAAGGTAAGTAAAGTTTTTAAATATCTTAAGTTAAAAGTTAAATTGAAGAGGGTTTTAAGTAAAATATGGTTTAATAAACAATGTCTGGATAATAATGTCATCCCAAAGTACGCTCAAGTTAAAATTAAAAATAAGAACAGTGTAGCCAAAAAAGTAAAAGAACAAAGCGAGAAGTTGTGGATAAAACTGGAAATAAAGTCACTCTACGGCTTAATCAATAGATATAATAGGGAATTATATGACAGACACATAGAATTATTAAGAATATACTCGTATGTAGAGTTAGAAGAAATATTATATAATTTTGGTTTGGGGTACATAGAAAAGAAATTGGAAAATAAAAATAAAAAAATGGTAGATAAGTTAAATAAATTAATAAGAAAGAACGAAGTAAAAAAGGAACACCTCTCTAAGAATAACTATGAAAAAAGAGTAATAAACCTTACAGAGGTAAATTTCAATACGGAAGAAAAAGAAATGTTAGCGAAAGGCTTAAAATACGCACCAGCGCCAGAATTAAATCAAGAAAAAACGATTATTGAATGCGAAAGCATAATACAAAAACTAGGAAATGAAAATGATAAAAAAAGAATAAGGTGGGAAGTAGGGAATGTAGTAGATAAAATATTTAAGAAAAGTTTGTATAATTCAAAGAATGAACAAAAAATCAAAGCAACTGTAACTAAACTAAAGAATAAAATAAAGAAGAATGATATTATAGTTACGAAGGCGGATAAAGGAAATACAATGGTACTAATGAGAAAGGAAGAATACATAAAGAAAACGGAAGAATTTATAAGGGAAGGACCATACGAGGAAATAAAGTATGATTATACAAGTAAGTACCAGTCAAGGATAAAACAAATGATGAAACAGATAACATTTATAGAAGAAAAAAAGAAAAAGTATTTATTGGAAAGTAATCCAACAGCACCAACTTTTAAAAGTCAGGTTAAGATACATAAAGAAGGAAAACCAATTAGACCGATTGTTTCTTTTATTAATGCACCTATTTATAAATTATCAAAGGAAGTTAGCAGAGTACTGAAAGAGAAATATGAATTTGGGACAAGATACAACATAGAGAATAATATAAAATTGATAGAAAAATTAGAAAATATTAGCATTAATGTAAATACAAAATTGATATCACTGGATGTTAAGGACATGTTTACTAATATCACAGTAAATAAAGTTATTAAGTTAATAAACGATAATAATATGGGAGAATACAGGTATAAAAAGCAGTTGATGAAAGTAATTAAAGAATGTGTAAATCAGAACTATTTTAGGTTTAATAACAAGTTTTATATACAGAAAAAAGGTTTACCTATGGGGTCTTCATTATCCCCTATTCTTGCTGAAATATACATGAATGATTTTGAAAAGCAATTAATAACTTACACTAAGTATAAAGACAATATAAATTTATGGTCTAGATACGTTGATGACGTATTAGTAGTTTGGGAAGGAAGCATAGAAGAAGTGCATGAGTTTATAAAGGAGGTAAATAATAAGGATAAAAACTTACAATTTAAGGAAGAGATAGGAGGTAAGCAAATAAATTACTTAGACTTAAACATAGAAATTAAAGATAATGAGAAACTACAGTTTGGGATATTTAGGAAAGAGTCGTATTCTGATATAATTATACCAAGAGAGTCGTACCACCCATACAGATATAAAATGGCGGCAATCAATTCCTTTTCTTACAGAGCTCAGAAGTGTTTAAAAAAGACCGAATCAAAAGATAGGGAGTTAAAAACGATAAAGGGAATTGTAAGGAATAATAATTATAGCACCAACATAGTGGATAAAGTTATGAAAAGGGTCAACATACAAAAAGCTAAAATGGAACCAGAACAAAAGAATTATGCAGGGTCATTGACATACATAGGTTCACATACTAGAAAAATTATAAAATGTTTTAATAAATATGGAGTAGATATAGCTATTAAAAAATGTGAAACGGTATTTGATAAGATAAGGAATAAGAATATAGAAAAAATTCCGGTATTACAGAAAAGCGGAATTTATAAATTATAATGTAAAGACTGCAACAAAGTGTACCTAGGGGAGACAGGACGAAAATTCGCATGCAGGTTGTCTGACCACAAACGTGGAGAAGGTAATAGAACAACCAATTCGTTATATGCAAGACATTTCATAGAAGACAACCACAAGTTTGTTAATCCTTTGGAAGAATACGAAATTGTAAAAGTAGTAAATAACACAGTTGAAAGGAAGCTTAGAGAGGAGTTAGAAATATCGAAAGAAAGAGAAAAAGGGTTAGACAATTTAATTAATATTAAAATTAAATTTGATAATGAAGAAATATTTTATAACATGATTAAGAAGTAAATGAGAGAGGGCAGATAGATAAGATTAAGAATTATATTTCATAGTACTAATTGGTTGTTTTAAAATAAGGGTGTGTGACTGACCCATGTGTGTGGAGAGGAAGCGGGTAGTTTAAAAGGATGCACACACACATACATACACACACACACACACACACACTGAAACACAAGGAATTTACTAGAAAAATATGTAACTGTACAGTTGGTGTGACAGAGTGTAGGGGGTGGGGAAGGGTCATTAATTTTTAGTTTGTTGTGGGTGAGCAGGGTGGGGAGAGGGGTGAAGGGTTGGGTATTAAATATTTTCTGTCTATTCCTGATCTGACGATGAGCTGTGAAGCTTGAAAGCGCTAATCGGAATAATTTGTATATAGTGGTGTGCAATATTGATCATTCTGATTGTGATTTCAACCACTAACACAAATTTCTTCATTAAACGTCTGTTAAGATGTGCAATCGACTACAGGTAATGGACAACAACAATGAGGTAATAAACGACAACAATAAGGTAAGTAAAGTTTTTAAATATCTTAAGTTAAAAGTTAAATTGAAGAGGGTTTTAAGTAAAATATGGTTTAATAAACAATGTCTGGATAATAATGTCATCCCAAAGTACGCTCAAGTTAAAATTAAAAATAAGAACAGTGTAGCCAAAAAAGTAAAAGAACAAAGCGAGAAGTTGTGGATAAAACTGGAAATAAAGTCACTCTACGGCTTAATCAGTAGATATAATAGGGAATTATATGACAGACACATAGAATTATTAAGAATATACTCGTATGTAGAGTTAGAAGAAATATTATATAATTTTGGTTGGGGGTACATAGAAAAGAAATTGGAAAAGAAAAATAAAAAAATGGTAGATAAGTTAAATAAATTAATAAGAAAGAACGAAGTAAAAAAGGAACACCTCTCTAAGAATAACTATGAAAAAAGAGTAATAAACCTTACAGAGGTAAATTTCAATACGGAAGAAAAAGAAATGTTAGCGAAAGGCTTAAAATACGCACCAGCGCCAGAATTAAATCAAGAAAAAACGATTATTGAATGCGAAAGCATAATACAAAAACTAGGAAATGAAAATGATAAAAAAAGAATAAGGTGGGAAGTAGGGAATGTAGTAGATAAAATATTTAAGAAAAGTTTGTATAATTCAAAGAATGAACAAAAAATCAAAGCAACTGTAACTAAACTAAAGAATAAAATAAAGAAGAATGATATTATAGTTACGAAGGCGGATAAAGGAAATACAATGGTACTAATGAGAAAGGAAGAATACATAAAGAAAACGGAAGAATTTATAAGGGAAGGACCATACGAGGAAATAAAGTATGATTATACAAGTAAGTACCAGTCAAGGATAAAACAAATGATGAAACAGATAACATTTATAGAAGAAAAAAAGAATAAGTATTTATTGGAAAGTAATCCAACAGCACCAACTTTTAAAAGTCAGGTTAAGATACATAAAGAAGGAAAACCAATTAGACCGATTGTTTCTTTTATTAATGCACATATTTATAAATTATCAAAGGAAGTTAGCAGAGTACTGAAAGAGAAATATGAATTTGGGACAAGATACAACATAGAGAATAATATAAAATTGATAGAAAAATTAGAAAATATTAGCATTAATGTAAATACAAAATTGATAACACTGGATGTTAAGGACATGTTTACTAATATCACAGTAAATAAAGTTATTAAGTTAATAAACGATAATAATATGGGAGAATACAGGTATAAAAAGCAGTTGATGAAAGTAATTAAAGAATGTGTAAATCAGAACTATTTTAGGTTTAATAACAAGTTTTATATACAGAAAAAAGGTTTACCTATGGGGTCTTCATTATCCCCTATTCTTGCTGAAATATACATGAATGATTTTGAAAAGCAATTAATAACTTACACTAAGTATAAAGACAATATAAAATTATGGTCTAGATACGTTGATGACGTATTAGTAGTTTGGGAAGGAAGCATAGAAGTGCATGAGTTTATAAAGGAGGTAAATAATAAGGATAAAAACTTACAATTTAAGGAAGAGATAGGAGGTAAGCAAATAAATTACTTAGACTTAAACATAGAAATTAAAGATAATGAGAAACTACAGTTTGGGATATTTAGGAAAGAGTCGTATTCTGATATAATTATACCAAGAGAGTCGTACCACCCATACAGATATAAAATGGCGGCAATCAATTCCTTTTGTTACAGAGCTCAGAAGTGTTTAAAAAAGACCGAATCAAAAGATAGGGAGTTAAAAACGATAAAGGGAATTGTAAGGAATAATAATTATAGCACCAACATAGTGGATAAAGTTATGAAAAGGGTCAACATACAAAAAGCTAAAATGGAACCAGAACAAAAGAATTATGCAGGGTCATTGACATACATAGGTTCACATACTACAAAAATTATAAAATGTTTTAATAAATATGGAGTAGATATAGCTATTAAAAAATGTGAAACGGTATTTGATAAGATAAGGAATAAGAATATAGAAAAAATTCCGGTATTACAGAAAAGCGGAATTTATAAATTAAAATGTAAAGACTGCAACAAAGTGTACCAAGGGGAGACAGGACGAAAATTCGCATGCAGGTTGTCTGACCACAAACGTGGAGAAGGTAACAGAACAACCAATTCGTTATATGCAAGACATTTCATAGAAGACAACCACAAGTTTGTTAATCCTTTGGAAGAATACGAAATTGTAAAAAGTAGTAAATAACACAGTTGAAAGGAAGCTTAGAGAGGAGTTAGAAATATTGAAAGAAAGAGAAAAAGGGTTAGACAATTTAATTAATATTAAAATTAAATTTGATAATGAAGAAATATTTTATAACATGATTAAGAAGTAAATGAGAGAGGGCAGATAGATAAGATTAAGACTTATATTTCATAGTACTAATTGGTTGTTTTAAAATAAGGGTGTGTGACTGACCCATGTGTGTGGAGAGGAAGCGGGTAGTTTAAAAGGATGCACACACACACACACACACACACTGAAACACAAGGAATTTACTAGAAAAATATGTAACTGTACAGTTGGTGTGACAGAGTGTAGGGGGTGGGGAAGGGTCATTAATTTTTAGTTTGTTGTGGGTGAGCAGGGTGGGGAGAGGGGTGAAGGGTTGGGTATTAAATATTTTCTGTCTATTCCTGATCTGACGATGAGCTGTGAAGCTTGAAAGCGCTAATCGGAATAATTTGTATATAGTGGTGTGCAATATTGATCATTCTGATTGTGATTTCAACCACTAACACAAATTTCTTCATTAAACGTCTGTTAAGATGTGCAATCGACTACAGGTAATGGACAACAACAATGAGGTAATAAACGACAACAATAAGGTAAGTAAAGTTTTTAAATATCTTAAGTTAAAAGTTAAATTGAAGAGGGTTTTAAGTAAAATATGGTTTAATAAACAATGTCTGGATAATAATGTCATCCCAAAGTACGCTCAAGTTAAAATTAAAAATAAGAACAGTGTAGCCAAAAAAGTAAAAGAACAAAGCGAGAAGTTGTGGATAAAACTGGAAATAAAGTCACTCTACGGCTTAATCAGTAGATATAATAGGGAATTATATGACAGACACATAGAATTATTAAGAATATACTCGTATGTAGAGTTAGAAGAAATATTATATAATTTTGGTTGGGGGTACATAGAAAAGAAATTGGAAAAGAAAAATAAAAAAATGGTAGATAAGTTAAATAAATTAATAAGAAAGAACGAAGTAAAAAAGGAACACCTCTCTAAGAATAACTATGAAAAAAGAGTAATAAACCTTACAGAGGTAAATTTCAATACGGAAGAAAAAGAAATGTTAGCGAAAGGCTTAAAATACGCACCAGCGCCAGAATTAAATCAAGAAAAAACGATTATTGAATGCGAAAGCATAATACAAAAACTAGGAAATGAAAATGATAAAAAAAGAATAAGGTGGGAAGTAGGGAATGTAGTAGATAAAATATTTAAGAAAAGTTTGTATAATTCAAAGAATGAACAAAAAATCAAAGCAACTGTAACTAAACTAAAGAATAAAATAAAGAAGAATGATATTATAGTTACGAAGGCGGATAAAGGAAATACAATGGTACTAATGAGAAAGGAAGAATACATAAAGAAAACGGAAGAATTTATAAGGGAAGGACCATACGAGGAAATAAAGTATGATTATACAAGTAAGTACCAGTCAAGGATAAAACAAATGATGAAACAGATAACATTTATAGAAGAAAAAAAGAAAAAGTATTTATTGGAAAGTAATCCAACAGCACCAACTTTTAAAAGTCAGGTTAAGATACATAAAGAAGGAAAACCAATTAGACCGATTGTTTCTTTTATTAATGCACATATTTATAAATTATCAAAGGAAGTTAGCAGAGTACTGAAAGAGAAATATGAATTTGGGACAAGATACAACATAGAGAATAATATAAAATTGATAGAAAAATTAGAAAATATTAGCATTAATGTAAATACAAAATTGATAACACTGGATGTTAAGGACATGTTTACTAATATCACAGTAAATAAAGTTATTAGGTTAATAAACGATAATAATATGGGAGAATACAGGTATAAAAAGCAGTTGATGAAAGTAATTAAAGAATGTGTAAATCAGAACTATTTTAGGTTTAATAACAAGTTTTATATACAGAAAAAAGGTTTACCTATGGGGTCTTCATTATCCCCTATTCTTGCTGAAATATACATGAATGATTTTGAAAAGCAATTAATAACTTACACTAAGTATAAAGACAATATAAAATTATGGTCTAGATACGTTGATGACGTATTAGTAGTTTGGGAAGGAAGCATAGAAGTGCATGAGTTTATAAAGGAGGTAAATAATAAGGATAAAAACTTACAATTTAAGGAAGAGATAGGAGGTAAGCAAATAAATTACTTAGACTTAAACATAGAAATTAAAGATAATGAGAAACTACAGTTTGGGATATTTAGGAAAGAGTCGTATTCTGATATAATTATACCAAGAGAGTCGTACCACCCATACAGATATAAAATGGCGGCAATCAATTCCTTTTGTTACAGAGCTCAGAAGTGTTTAAAAAAGACCGAATCAAAAGATAGGGAGTTAAAAACGATAAAGGGAATTGTAAGGAATAATAATTATAGCACCAACATAGTGGATAAAGTTATGAAAAGGGTCAACATACAAAAAGCTAAAATGGAACCAGAACAAAAGAATTATGCAGGGTCATTGACATACATAGGTTCACATACTAGAAAAATTATAAAATGTTTTAATAAATATGGAGTAGATATAGCTATTAAAAAATGTGAAACGGTATTTGATAAGATAAGGAATAAGAATATAGAAAAAATTCCGGTATTACAGAAAAGCGGAATTTATAAATTAAAATGTAAAGACTGCAACAAAGTGTACCAAGGGGAGACAGGACGAAAATTCGCATGCAGGTTGTCTGACCACAAACGTGGAGAAGGTAACAGAACAACCAATTCGTTATATGCAAGACATTTCATAGAAGACAACCACAAGTTTGTTAATCCTTTGGAAGAATACGAAATTGTAAAAAGTAGTAAATAACACAGTTGAAAGGAAGCTTAGAGAGGAGTTAGAAATATTGAAAGAAAGAGAAAAAGGGTTAGACAATTTAATTAATATTAAAATTAAATTTGATAATGAAGAAATATTTTATAACATGATTAAGAAGTAAATGAGAGAGGGCAGATAGATAAGATTAAGAATTATATTTCATAGTACTAATTGGTTGTTTTAAAATAAGGGTGTGTGACTGACCCATGTGTGTGGAGAGGAAGCGGGTAGTTTAAAAGGATGCACACACACACACACATACTGAAACACAAGGAATTTACTAGAAAAATATGTAACTGTACAGTTGGTGTGACAGAGTGTAGGGGGTGGGGAAGGGTCATTAATTTTTAGTTTGTTGTGGGTGAGCAGGGTGGGGAGAGGGGTGAAGGGTTGGGTATTAAATATTTTCTGTCTATTCCTGATCTGACGATGAGCTGTGAAGCTTGAAAGCGCTAATCGGAATAATTTGTATATAGTGGTGTGCAATATTGATCATTCTGATTGTGATTTCAACCACTAACACAAATTTCTTCATTAAACGTCTGTTAAGATGTGCAATCGACTACAGGTAATGGACAACAACAATGAGGTAATAAACGACAACAATAAGGTAAGTAAAGTTTTTAAATATCTTAAGTTAAAAGTTAAATTGAAGAGGGTTTTAAGTAAAATATGGTTTAATAAACAATGTCTGGATAATAATGTCATCCCAAAGTACGCTCAAGTTAAAATTAAAAATAAGAACAGTGTAGCCAAAAAAGTAAAAGAACAAAGCGAGAAGTTGTGGATAAAACTGGAAATAAAGTCACTCTACGGCTTAATCAGTAGATATAATAGGGAATTATATGACAGACACATAGAATTATTAAGAATATACTCGTATGTAGAGTTAGAAGAAATATTATATAATTTTGGTTGGGGGTACATAGAAAAGAAATTGGAAAAGAAAAATAAAAAAATGGTAGATAAGTTAAATAAATTAATAAGAAAGAACGAAGTAAAAAAGGAACACCTCTCTAAGAATAACTATGAAAAAAGAGTAATAAACCTTACAGAGGTAAATTTCAATACGGAAGAAAAAGAAATGTTAGCGAAAGGCTTAAAATACGCACCAGCGCCAGAATTAAATCAAGAAAAAACGATTATTGAATGCGAAAGCATAATACAAAAACTAGGAAATGAAAATGATAAAAAAAGAATAAGGTGGGAAGTAGGGAATGTAGTAGATAAAATATTTAAGAAAAGTTTGTATAATTCAAAGAATGAACAAAAAATCAAAGCAACTGTAACTAAACTAAAGAATAAAATAAAGAAGAATGATATTATAGTTACGAAGGCGGATAAAGGAAATACAATGGTACTAATGAGAAAGGAAGAATACATAAAGAAAACGGAAGAATTTATAAGGGAAGGACCATACGAGGAAATAAAGTATGATTATACAAGTAAGTACCAGTCAAGGATAAAACAAATGATGAAACAGATAACATTTATAGAAGAAAAAAAGAAAAAGTATTTATTGGAAAGTAATCCAACAGCACCAACTTTTAAAAGTCAGGTTAAGATACATAAAGAAGGAAAACCAATTAGACCGATTGTTTCTTTTATTAATGCACATATTTATAAATTATCAAAGGAAGTTAGCAGAGTACTGAAAGAGAAATATGAATTTGGGACAAGATACAACATAGAGAATAATATAAAATTGATAGAAAAATTAGAAAATATTAGCATTAATGTAAATACAAAATTGATAACACTGGATGTTAAGGACATGTTTACTAATATCACAGTAAATAAAGTTATTAAGTTAATAAACGATAATAATATGGGAGAATACAGGTATAAAAAGCAGTTGATGAAAGTAATTAAAGAATGTGTAAATCAGAACTATTTTAGGTTTAATAACAAGTTTTATATACAGAAAAAAGGTTTACCTATGGGGTCTTCATTATCCCCTATTCTTGCTGAAATATACATGAATGATTTTGAAAAGCAATTAATAACTTACACTAAGTATAAAGACAATATAAAATTATGGTCTAGATACGTTGATGACGTATTAGTAGTTTGGGAAGGAAGCATAGAAGTGCATGAGTTTATAAAGGAGGTAAATAATAAGGATAAAAACTTACAATTTAAGGAAGAGATAGGAGGTAAGCAAATAAATTACTTAGACTTAAACATAGAAATTAAAGATAATGAGAAACTACAGTTTGGGATATTTAGGAAAGAGTCGTATTCTGATATAATTATACCAAGAGAGTGGTACCACCCATACAGATATAAAATGGCGGCAATCAATTCCTTTTGTTACAGAGCTCAGAAGTGTTTAAAAAAGACCGAATCAAAAGATAGGGAGTTAAAAACGATAAAGGGAATTGTAAGGAATAATAATTATAGCACCAACATAGTGGATAAAGTTATGAAAAGGGTCAACATACAAAAAGCTAAAATGGAACCAGAACAAAAGAATTATGCAGGGTCATTGACATACATAGGTTCACATACTAGAAAAATTATAAAATGTTTTAATAAATATGGAGTAGATATAGCTATTAAAAAATGTGAAACGGTATTTGATAAGATAAGGAATAAGAATATAGAAAAAATTCCGGTATTACAGAAAAGCGGAATTTATAAATTAAAATGTAAAGACTGCAACAAAGTGTACCAAGGGGAGACAGGACGAAAATTCGCATGCAGGTTGTCTGACCACAAACGTGGAGAAGGTAATAGAACAACCAATTCGTTATATGCAAGACATTTCATAGAAGACAACCACAAGTTTGTTAATCCTTTGGAAGAATACGAAATTGTAAAAAGTAGTAAATAACACAGTTGAAAGGAAGCTTAGAGAGGAGTTAGAAATATTGAAAGAAAGAGAAAAAGGGTTAGACAATTTAATTAATATTAAAATTAAATTTGATAATGAAGAAATATTTTATAACATGATTAAGAAGTAAATGAGAGAGGGCAGATAGATAAGATTAAGACTTATATTTCATAGTACTAATTGGTTGTTTTAAAATAAGGGTGTGTGACTGACCCATGTGTGTGGAGAGGAAGCGGGTAGTTTAAAAGGATGCACACACACACACACACACTGAAACACAAGGAATTTACTAGAAAAATATGTAACTGTACAGTTGGTGTGACAGAGTGTAGGGGGTGGGGAAGGGTCATTAATTTTTAGTTTGTTGTGGGTGAGCAGGGTGGGGAGAGGGGTGAAGGGTTGGGTATTAAATATTTTCTGTCTATTCCTGATCTGACGATGAGCTGTGAAGCTTGAAAGCGCTAATCGGAATAATTTTTATATAGTGGTGTGCAATATTGATCATTCTGATTGTGATTTCAACCACTAACACAAATTTCTTCATTAAACGTCTGTTAAGATGTGCAATCGACTACAGGTAATGGACAACAACAATGAGGTAATAAACGACAACAATAAGGTAAGTAAAGTTTTTAAATATCTTAAGTTAAAAGTTAAATTGAAGAGGGTTTTAAGTAAAATATGGTTTAATAAACAATGTCTGGATAATAATGTCATCCCAAAGTACGCTCAAGTTAAAATTAAAAATAAGAACAGTGTAGCCAAAAAAGTAAAAGAACAAAGCGAGAAGTTGTGGATAAAACTGGAAATAAAGTCACTCTACGGCTTAATCAGTAGATATAATAGGGAATTATATGACAGACACATAGAATTATTAAGAATATACTCGTATGTAGAGTTAGAAGAAATATTATATAATTTTGGTTGGGGGTACATAGAAAAGAAATTGGAAAAGAAAAATTAAAAAATGGTAGATAAGTTAAATAAATTAATAAGAAAGAACGAAGTAAAAAAGGAACACCTCTCTAAGAATAACTATGAAAAAAGAGTAATAAACCTTACAGAGGTAAATTTCAATACGGAAGAAAAAGAAATGTTAGCGAAAGGCTTAAAATACGCACCAGCGCCAGAATTAAATCAAGAAAAAACGATTATTGAATGCGAAAGCATAATACAAAAACTAGGAAATGAAAATGATAAAAAAAGAATAAGGTGGGAAGTAGGGAATGTAGTAGATAAAATATTTAAGAAAAGTTTGTATAATTCAAAGAATGAACAAAAAATCAAAGCAACTGTAACTAAACTAAAGAATAAAATAAAGAAGAATGATATTATAGTTACGAAGGCGGATAAAGGAAATACAATGGTACTAATGAGAAAGGAAGAATACATAAAGAAAACGGAAGAATTTATAAGGGAAGGACCATACGAGGAAATAAAGTATGATTATACAAGTAAGTACCAGTCAAGGATAAAACAAATGATGAAACAGATAACATTTATAGAAGAAAAAAAGAAAAAGTATTTATTGGAAAGTAATCCAACAGCACCAACTTTTAAAAGTCAGGTTAAGATACATAAAGAAGGAAAACCAATTAGACCGATTGTTTCTTTTATTAATGCACATATTTATAAATTATCAAAGGAAGTTAGCAGAGTACTGAAAGAGAAATATGAATTTGGGACAAGATACAACATAGAGAATAATATAAAATTGATAGAAAAATTAGAAAATATTAGCATTAATGTAAATACAAAATTGATAACACTGGATGTTAAGGACATGTTTACTAATATCACAGTAAATAAAGTTATTAAGTTAATAAACGATAATAATATGGGAGAATACAGGTATAAAAAGCAGTTGATGAAAGTAATTAAAGAATGTGTAAATCAGAACTATTTTAGGTTTAATAACAAGTTTTATATACAGAAAAAAGGTTTACCTATGGGGTCTTCATTATCCCCTATTCTTGCTGAAATATACATGAATGATTTTGAAAAGCAATTAATAACTTACACTAAGTATAAAGACAATATAAAATTATGGTCTAGATACGTTGATGACGTATTAGTAGTTTGGGAAGGAAGCATAGAAGTGCATGAGTTTATAAAGGAGGTAAATAATAAGGATAAAAACTTACAATTTAAGGAAGAGATAGGAGGTAAGCAAATAAATTACTTAGACTTAAACATAGAAATTAAAGATAATGAGAAACTACAGTTTGGGATATTTAGGAAAGAGTCGTATTCTGATATAATTATACCAAGAGAGTCGTACCACCCATACAGATATAAAATGGCGGCAATCAATTCCTTTTGTTACAGAGCTCAGAAGTGTTTAAAAAAGACCGAATCAAAAGATAGGGAGTTAAAAACGATAAAGGGAATTGTAAGGAATAATAATTATAGCACCAACATAGTGGATAAAGTTATGAAAAGGGTCAACATACAAAAAGCTAAAATGGAACCAGAACAAAAGAATTATGCAGGGTCATTGACATACATAGGTTCACATACTAGAAAAATTATAAAATGTTTTAATAAATATGGAGTAGATATAGCTATTAAAAAATGTGAAACGGTATTTGATAAGATAAGGAATAAGAATATAGAAAAAATTCCGGTATTACAGAAAAGCGGAATTTATAAATTAAAATGTAAAGACTGCAACAAAGTGTACCAAGGGGAGACAGGACGAAAATTCGCATGCAGGTTGTCTGACCACAAACGTGGAGAAGGTAATAGAACAACCAATTCGTTATATGCAAGACATTTCATAGAAGACAACCACAAGTTTGTTAATCCTTTGGAAGAATACGAAATTGTAAAAAGTAGTAAATAACACAGTTGAAAGGAAGCTTAGAGAGGAGTTAGAAATATTGAAAGAAAGAGAAAAAGGGTTAGACAATTTAATTAATATTAAAATTAAATTTGATAATGAAGAAATATTTTATAACATGATTAAGAAGTAAATGAGAGAGGGCAGATAGATAAGATTAAGACTTATATTTCATAGTACTAATTGGTTGTTTTAAAATAAGGGTGTGTGACTGACCCATGTGTGTGGAGAGGAAGCGGGTAGTTTAAAAGGATGCACACACACACACACACACTGAAACACAAGGAATTTACTAGAAAAATATGTAACTGTACAGTTGGTGTGACAGAGTGTAGGGGGTGGGGAAGGGTCATTAATTTTTAGTTTGTTGTGGGTGAGCAGGGTGGGGAGAGGGGTGAAGGGTTGGGTATTAAATATTTTCTGTCTATTCCTGATCTGACGATGAGCTGTGAAGCTTGAAAGCGCTAATCGGAATAATTTTTATATAGTGGTGTGCAATATTGATCATTCTGATTGTGATTTCAACCACTAACACAAATTTCTTCATTAAACGTCTGTTAAGATGTGCAATCGACTACAGGTAATGGACAACAACAATGAGGTAATAAACGACAACAATAAGGTAAGTAAAGTTTTTAAATATCTTAAGTTAAAAGTTAAATTGAAGAGGGTTTTAAGTAAAATATGGTTTAATAAACAATGTCTGGATAATAATGTCATCCCAAAGTACGCTCAAGTTAAAATTAAAAATAAGAACAGTGTAGCCAAAAAAGTAAAAGAACAAAGCGAGAAGTTGTGGATAAAACTGGAAATAAAGTCACTCTACGGCTTAATCAGTAGATATAATAGGGAATTATATGACAGACACATAGAATTATTAAGAATATACTCGTATGTAGAGTTGGAAGAAATATTATATAATTTTGGTTGGGGGTACATAGAAAAGAAATTGGAAAATAAAAATAAAAAAATGGTAGATAAGTTAAATAAATTAATAAGAAAGAACGAAGTAAAAAAGGAACACCTCTCTAAGAATAACTATGAAAAAAGAGTAATAAACCTTACAGAGGTAAATTTCAATACGGAAGAAAAAGAAATGTTAGCGAAAGGCTTAAAATACGCACCAGCGCCAGAATTAAATCAAGAAAAAACGATTATTGAATGCGAAAGCATAATACAAAAACTAGGAAATGAAAATGATAAAAAAAGAATAAGGTGGGAAGTAGGGAATGTAGTAGATAAAATATTTAAGAAAAGTTTGTATAATTCAAAGAATGAACAAAAAATCAAAGCAACTGTAACTAAACTAAAGAATAAAATAAAGAAGAATGATATTATAGTTACGAAGGCGGATAAAGGAAATACAATGGTACTAATGAGAAAGGAAGAATACATAAAGAAAACGGAAGAATTTATAAGGGAAGGACCATACGAGGAAATAAAGTATGATTATACAAGTAAGTACCAGTCAAGGATAAAACAAATGATGAAACAGATAACATTTATAGAAGAAAAAAAGAAAAAGTATTTATTGGAAAGTAATCCAACAGCACCAACTTTTAAAAGTCAGGTTAAGATACATAAAGAAGGAAAACCAATTAGACCGATTGTTTCTTTTATTAATGCACATATTTATAAATTATCAAAGGAAGTTAGCAGAGTACTGAAAGAGAAATATGAATTTGGGACAAGATACAACATAGAGAATAATATAAAATTGATAGAAAAATTAGAAAATATTAGCATTAATGTAAATACAAAATTGATATCACTGGATGTTAAGGACATGTTTACTAATATCACAGTAAATAAAGTTATTAAGTTAATAAACGATAATAATATGGGAGAATACAGGTATAAAAAGCAGTTGATGAAAGTAATTAAAGAATGTGTAAATCAGAACTATTTTAGGTTTAATAACAAGTTTTATATACAGAAAAAAGGTTTACCTATGGGGTCTTCATTATCCCCTATTCTTGCTGAAATATACATGAATGATTTTGAAAAGCAATTAATAACTTACACTAAGTATAAAGACAATATAAAATTATGGTCTAGATACGTTGATGACGTATTAGTAGTTTGGGAAGGAAGCATAGAAGTGCATGAGTTTATAAAGGAGGTAAATAATAAGGATAAAAACTTACAATTTAAGGAAGAGATAGGAGGTAAGCAAATAAATTACTTAGACTTAAACATAGAAATTAAAGATAATGAGAAACTACAGTTTGGGATATTTAGGAAAGAGTCGTATTCTGATATAATTATACCAAGAGAGTCGTACCACCCATACAGATATAAAATGGCGGCAATCAATTCCTTTTGTTACAGAGCTCAGAAGTGTTTAAAAAAGACCGAATCAAAAGATAGGGAGTTAAAAACGATAAAGGGAATTGTAAGGAATAATAATTATAGCACCAACATAGTGGATAAAGTTATGAAAAGGGTCAACATACAAAAAGCTAAAATGGAACCAGAACAAAAGAATTATGCAGGGTCATTGACATACATAGGTTCACATACTAGAAAAATTATAAAATGTTTTAATAAATATGGAGTAGATATAGCTATTAAAAAATGTGAAACGGTATTTGATAAGATAAGGAATAAGAATATAGAAAAAATTCCGGTATTACAGAAAAGCGGAATTTATAAATTAAAATGTAAAGACTGCAACAAAGTGTACCAAGGGGAGACAGGACGAAAATTCGCATGCAGGTTGTCTGACCACAAACGTGGAGAAGGTAATAGAACAACCAATTCGTTATATGCAAGACATTTCATAGAAGACAACCACAAGTTTGTTAATCCTTTGGAAGAATACGAAATTGTAAAAAGTAGTAAATAACACAGTTGAAAGGAAGCTTAGAGAGGAGTTAGAAATATTGAAAGAAAGAGAAAAAGGGTTAGACAATTTAATTAATATTAAAATTAAATTTGATAATGAAGAAATATTTTATAACATGATTAAGAAGTAAATGAGAGAGGGCAGATAGATAAGATTAAGAATTATATTTCATAGTACTAATTGGTTGTTTTAAAATAAGGGTGTGTGACTGACCCATGTGTGTGGAGAGGAAGCGGGTAGTTTAAAAGGATGCACACACACACACACACACACACACACACACACACTGAAACACAAGGAATTTACTAGAAAAATATGTAACTGTACAGTTGGTGTGACTGAGTGTAGGGGGTGGGGAAGGGTCATTAATTTTTAGTTTGTTGTGGGTGAGCAGGGTGGGGAGAGGGGTGAAGGGTTGGGTATTAAATATTTTCTGTCTATTCCTGATCTGACGATGAGCTGTGAAGCTTGAAAGCGCTAATCGGAATAATTTGTATATAGTGGTGTGCAATATTGATCATTCTGATTGTGATTTCAACCACTAACACAAATTTCTTCATTAAACGTCTGTTAAGATGTGCAATCGACTACAGGTAATGGACAACAACAATGAGGTAATAAACGACAACAATAAGGTAAGTAAAGTTTTTAAATATCTTAAGTTAAAAGTTAAATTGAAGAGGGTTTTAAGTAAAATATGGTTTAATAAACAATGTCTGGATAATAATGTCATCCCAAAGTACGCTCAAGTTAAAATTAAAAATAAGAACAGTGTAGCCAAAAAAGTAAAAGAACAAAGCGAGAAGTTGTGGATAAAACTGGAAATAAAGTCACTCTACGGCTTAATCAGTAGATATAATAGGGAATTATATGACAGACACATAGAATTATTAAGAATATACTCGTATGTAGAGTTAGAAGAAATATTATATAATTTTGGTTGGGGGTACATAGAAAAGAAATTGGAAAAGAAAAATTAAAAAATGGTAGATAAGTTAAATAAATTAATAAGAAAGAACGAAGTAAAAAAGGAACACCTCTCTAAGAATAACTATGAAAAAAGAGTAATAAACCTTACAGAGGTAAATTTCAATACGGAAGAAAAAGAAATGTTAGCGAAAGGCTTAAAATACGCACCAGCGCCAGAATTAAATCAAGAAAAAACGATTATTGAATGCGAAAGCATAATACAAAAACTAGGAAATGAAAATGATAAAAAAAGAATAAGGTGGGAAGTAGGGAATGTAGTAGATAAAATATTTAAGAAAAGTTTGTATAATTCAAAGAATGAACAAAAAATCAAAGCAACTGTAACTAAACTAAAGAATAAAATAAAGAAGAATGATTATAGTTACGAAGGCGGATAAAGGAAATACAATGGTACTAATGAGAAAGGAAGAATACATAAAGAAAACGGAAGAATTTATAAGGGAAGGACCATACGAGGAAATAAAGTATGATTATACAAGTAAGTACCAGTCAAGGATAAAACAAATGATGAAACAGATAACATTTATAGAAGAAAAAAAGAAAAAGTATTTATTGGAAAGTAATCCAACAGCACCAACTTTTAAAAGTCAGGTTAAGATACATAAAGAAGGAAAACCAATTAGACCGATTGTTTCTTTTATTAATGCACCTATTTATAAATTATCAAAGGAAGTTAGCAGAGTACTGAAAGAGAAATATGAATTTGGGACAAGATACAACATAGAGAATAATATAAAATTGATAGAAAAATTAGAAAATATTAGCATTAATGTAAATACAAAATTGATATCACTGGATGTTAAGGACATGTTTACTAATATCACAGTAAATAAAGTTATTAAGTTAATAAACGATAATAATATGGGAGAATACAGGTATAAAAAGCAGTTGATGAAAGTAATTAAAGAATGTGTAAATCAGAACTATTTTAGGTTTAATAACAAGTTTTATATACAGAAAAAAGGTTTACCTATGGGGTCTTCATTATCCCCTATTCTTGCTGAAATATACATGAATGATTTTGAAAAGCAATTAATAACTTACACTAAGTATAAAGACAATATAAATTTATGGTCTAGATACGTTGATGACGTATTAGTAGTTTGGGAAGGAAGCATAGAAGAAGTGCATGAGTTTATAAAGGAGGTAAATAATAAGGATAAAAACTTACAATTTAAGGAAGAGATAGGAGGTAAGCAAATAAATTACTTAGACTTAAACATAGAAATTAAAGATAATGAGAAACTACAGTTTGGGATATTTAGGAAAGAGTCGTATTCTGATATAATTATACCAAGAGAGTCGTACCACCCATACAGATATAAAATGGCGGCAATCAATTCCTTTTGTTACAGAGCTCAGAAGTGTTTAAAAAAGACCGAATCAAAAGATAGGGAGTTAAAAACGATAAAGGGAATTGTAAGGAATAATAATTATAGCACCAACATAGTGGATAAAGTTATGAAAAGGGTCACAATACAAAAAGCTAAAATGGAACCAGAACAAAAGAATTATGCAGGGTCATTGACATACATAGGTTCACATACTAGAAAAATTATAAAATGTTTTAATAAATATGGAGTAGATATAGCTATTAAAAAATGTGAAACGGTATTTGATAAGATAAGGAATAAGAATATAGAAAAAATTCCGGTATTACAGAAAAGCGGAATTTATAAATTATAATGTAAAGACTGCAACAAAGTGTACCTAGGGGAGACAGGACGAAAATTCGCATGCAGGTTGTCTGACCACAAACGTGGAGAAGGTAATAGAACAACCAATTCGTTATATGCAAGACATTTCATAGAAGACAACCACAAGTTTGTTAATCCTTTGGAAGAATACGAAATTGTAAAAGTAGTAAATAACACAGTTGAAAGGAAGCTTAGAGAGGAGTTAGAAATATCGAAAGAAAGAGAAAAAGGGTTAGACAATTTAATTAATATTAAAATTAAATTTGATAATGAAGAAATATTTTATAACATGATTAAGAAGTAAATGAGAGAGGGCAGATAGATAAGATTAAGAATTATATTTCATAGTACTAATTGGTTGTTTTAAAATAAGGGTGTGTGACTGACCCATGTGTGTGGAGAGGAAGCGGGTAGTTTAAAAGGATGCACACACACACACACACACACACACACACACACTGAAACACAAGGAATTTACTAGAAAAATATGTAACTGTACAGTTGGTGTGACAGAGTGTAGGGGGTGGGGAAGGGTCATTAATTTTTAGTTTGTTGTGGGTGAGCAGGGTGGGGAGAGGGGTGAAGGGTTGGGTATTAAATATTTTCTGTCTATTCCTGATCTGACGATGAGCTGTGAAGCTTGAAAGCGCTAATCGGAATAATTTGTATATAGTGGTGTGCAATATTGATCATTCTGATTGTGATTTCAACCACTAACACAAATTTCTTCATTAAACGTCTGTTAAGATGTGCAATCGACTACAGGTAATGGACAACAACAATGAGGTAATAAACGACAACAATAAGGTAAGTAAAGTTTTTAAATATCTTAAGTTAAAAGTTAAATTGAAGAGGGTTTTAAGTAAAATATGGTTTAATAAACAATGTCTGGATAATAATGTCATCCCAAAGTACGCTCAAGTTAAAATTAAAAATAAGAACAGTGTAGCCAAAAAAGTAAAAGAACAAAGCGAGAAGTTGTGGATAAAACTGGAAATAAAGTCACTCTACGGCTTAATCAATAGATATAATAGGGAATTATATGACAGACACATAGAATTATTAAGAATATACTCGTATGTAGAGTTAGAAGAAATATTATATAATTTTGGTTTGGGGTACATAGAAAGGAAATTGGAAAAGAAAAATAAAAAAATGGTAGATAAGTTAAATAAATTAATAAGAAAGAACGAAGTAAAAAAGGAACACCTCTCTAAGAATAACTATGAAAAAAGAGTAATAAACCTTACAGAGGTAAATTTCAATACGGAAGAAAAAGAAATGTTAGCGAAAGGCTTAAAATACGCACCAGCGCCAGAATTAAATCAAGAAAAAACGATTATTGAATGCGAAAGCATAATACAAAAACTAGGAAATGAAAATGATAAAAAAAGAATAAGGTGGGAAGTAGGGAATGTAGTAGATAAAATATTTAAGAAAAGTTTGTATAATTCAAAGAATGAACAAAAAATCAAAGCAACTGTAACTAAACTAAAGAATAAAATAAAGAAGAATGATATTATAGTTACGAAGGCGGATAAAGGAAATACAATGGTACTAATGAGAAAGGAAGAATACATAAAGAAAACGGAAGAATTTATAAGGGAAGGACCATACGAGGAAATAAAGTATGATTATACAAGTAAGTACCAGTCAAGGATAAAACAAATGATGAAACAGATAACATTTATAGAAGAAAAAAAGAAAAAGTATTTATTGGAAAGTAATCCAACAGCACCAACTTTTAAAAGTCAGGTTAAGATACATAAAGAAGGAAAACCAATTAGACCGATTGTTTCTTTTATTAATGCACCTATTTATAAATTATCAAAGGAAGTTAGCAGAGTACTGAAAGAGAAATATGAATTTGGGACAAGATACAACATAGAGAATAATATAAAATTGATAGAAAAATTAGAAAATATTAGCATTAATGTAAATACAAAATTGATATCACTGGATGTTAAGGACATGTTTACTAATATCACAGTAAATAAAGTTATTAAGTTAATAAACGATAATAATATGGGAGAATACAGGTATAAAAAGCAGTTGATGAAAGTAATTAAAGAATGTGTAAATCAGAACTATTTTAGGTTTAATAACAAGTTTTATATACAGAAAAAAGGTTTACCTATGGGGTCTTCATTATCCCCTATTCTTGCTGAAATATACATGAATGATTTTGAAAAGCAATTAATAACTTACACTAAGTATAAAGACAATATAAATTTATGGTCTAGATACGTTGATGACGTATTAGTAGTTTGGGAAGGAAGCATAGAAGAAGTGCATGAGTTTATAAAGGAGGTAAATAATAAGGATAAAAACTTACAATTTAAGGAAGAGATAGGAGGTAAGCAAATAAATTACTTAGACTTAAACATAGAAATTAAAGATAATGAGAAACTACAGTTTGGGATATTTAGGAAAGAGTCGTATTCTGATATAATTATACCAAGAGAGTCGTACCACCCATACAGATATAAAATGGCGGCAATCAATTCCTTTTGTTACAGAGCTCAGAAGTGTTTAAAAAAGACCGAATCAAAAGATAGGGAGTTAAAAACGATAAAGGGAATTGTAAGGAATAATAATTATAGCACCAACATAGTGGATAAAGTTATGAAAAGGGTCACAATACAAAAAGCTAAAATGGAACCAGAACAAAAGAATTATGCAGGGTCATTGACATACATAGGTTCACATACTAGAAAAATTATAAAATGTTTTAATAAATATGGAGTAGATATAGCTATTAAAAAATGTGAAACGGTATTTGATAAGATAAGGAATAAGAATATAGAAAAAATTCCGGTATTACAGAAAAGCGGAATTTATAAATTATAATGTAAAGACTGCAACAAAGTGTACCTAGGGGAGACAGGACGAAAATTCGCATGCAGGTTGTCTGACCACAAACGTGGAGAAGGTAATAGAACAACCAATTCGTTATATGCAAGACATTTCATAGAAGACAACCACAAGTTTGTTAATCCTTTGGAAGAATACGAAATTGTAAAAGTAGTAAATAACACAGTTGAAAGGAAGCTTAGAGAGGAGTTAGAAATATCGAAAGAAAGAGAAAAAGGGTTAGACAATTTAATTAATATTAAAATTAAATTTGATAATGAAGAAATATTTTATAACATGATTAAGAAGTAAATGAGAGAGGGCAGATAGATAAGATTAAGAATTATATTTCATAGTACTAATTGGTTGTTTTAAAATAAGGGTGTGTGACTGACCCATTTGTGTGGAGAGGAAGCGGGTAGTTTAAAAGGATGCACACACACACACACACACACACACACACACACACACACACTGAAACACAAGGAATTTACTAGAAAAATATGTAACTGTACAGTTGGTGTGACAGAGTGTAGGGGGTGGGGAAGGGTCATTAATTTTTAGTTTGTTGTGGGTGAGCAGGGTGGGGAGAGGGGTGAAGGGTTGGGTATTAAATATTTTCTGTCTATTCCTGATCTGACGATGAGCTGTGAAGCTTGAAAGCGCTAATCGGAATAATTTGTATATAGTGGTGTGCAATATTGATCATTCTGATTGTGATTTCAACCACTAACACAAATTTCTTCATTAAACGTCTGTTAAGATGTGCAATCGACTACAGGTAATGGACAACAACAATGAGGTAATAAACGACAACAATAAGGTAAGTAAAGTTTTTAAATATCTTAAGTTAAAAGTTAAATTGAAGAGGGTTTTAAGTAAAATATGGTTTAATAAACAATGTCTGGATAATAATGTCATCCCAAAGTACGCTCAAGTTAAAATTAAAAATAAGAACAGTGTAGCCAAAAAAGTAAAAGAACAAAGCGAGAAGTTGTGGATAAAACTGGAAATAAAGTCACTCTACGGCTTAATCAATAGATATAATAGGGAATTATATGACAGACACATAGAATTATTAAGAATATACTCGTATGTAGAGTTAGAAGAAATATTATATAATTTTGGTTTGGGGTACATAGAAAGGAAATTGGAAAAGAAAAATAAAAAAATGGTAGATAAGTTAAATAAATTAATAAGAAAGAACGAAGTAAAAAAGGAACACCTCTCTAAGAATAACTATGAAAAAAGAGTAATAAACCTTACAGAGGTAAATTTCAATACGGAAGAAAAAGAAATGTTAGCGAAAGGCTTAAAATACGCACCAGCGCCAGAATTAAATCAAGAAAAAACGATTATTGAATGCGAAAGCATAATACAAAAACTAGGAAATGAAAATGATAAAAAAAGAATAAGGTGGGAAGTAGGGAATGTAGTAGATAAAATATTTAAGAAAAGTTTGTATAATTCAAAGAATGAACAAAAAATCAAAGCAACTGTAACTAAACTAAAGAATAAAATAAAGAAGAATGATATTATAGTTACGAAGGCGGATAAAGGAAATACAATGGTACTAATGAGAAAGGAAGAATACATAAAGAAAACGGAAGAATTTATAAGGGAAGGACCATACGAGGAAATAAAGTATGATTATACAAGTAAGTACCAGTCAAGGATAAAACAAATGATGAAACAGATAACATTTATAGAAGAAAAAAAGAAAAAGTATTTATTGGAAAGTAATCCAACAGCACCAACTTTTAAAAGTCAGGTTAAGATACATAAAGAAGGAAAACCAATTAGACCGATTGTTTCTTTTATTAATGCACCTATTTATAAATTATCAAAGGAAGTTAGCAGAGTACTGAAAGAGAAATATGAATTTGGGACAAGATACAACATAGAGAATAATATAAAATTGATAGAAAAATTAGAAAATATTAGCATTAATGTAAATACAAAATTGATATCACTGGATGTTAAGGACATGTTTACTAATATCACAGTAAATAAAGTTATTAAGTTAATAAACGATAATAATATGGGAGAATACAGGTATAAAAAGCAGTTGATGAAAGTAATTAAAGAATGTGTAAATCAGAACTATTTTAGGTTTAATAACAAGTTTTATATACAGAAAAAAGGTTTACCTATGGGGTCTTCATTATCCCCTATTCTTGCTGAAATATACATGAATGATTTTGAAAAGCAATTAATAACTTACACTAAGTATAAAGACAATATAAATTTATGGTCTAGATACGTTGATGACGTATTAGTAGTTTGGGAAGGAAGCATAGAAGAAGTGCATGAGTTTATAAAGGAGGTAAATAATAAGGATAAAAACTTACAATTTAAGGAAGAGATAGGAGGTAAGCAAATAAATTACTTAGACTTAAACATAGAAATTAAAGATAATGAGAAACTACAGTTTGGGATATTTAGGAAAGAGTCGTATTCTGATATAATTATACCAAGAGAGTCGTACCACCCATACAGATATAAAATGGCGGCAATCAATTCCTTTTGTTACAGAGCTCAGAAGTGTTTAAAAAAGACCGAATCAAAAGATAGGGAGTTAAAAACGATAAAGGGAATTGTAAGGAATAATAATTATAGCACCAACATAGTGGATAAAGTTATGAAAAGGATCACAATACAAAAAGCTAAAATGGAACCAGAACAAAAGAATTATGCAGGGTCATTGACATACATAGGTTCACATACTAGAAAAATTATAAAATGTTTTAATAAATATGGAGTAGATATAGCTATTAAAAAATGTGAAACGGTATTTGATAAGATAAGGAATAAGAATATAGAAAAAATTCCGGTATTACAGAAAAGCGGAATTTATAAATTATAATGTAAACTGCAACAAAGTGTACCTAGGGGAGACAGGACGAAAATTCGCATGCAGGTTGTCTGACCACAAACGTGGAGAAGGTAATAGAACAACCAATTCGTTATATGCAAGACATTTCATAGAAGACAACCACAAGTTTGTTAATCCTTTGGAAGAATACGAAATTGTAAAAGTAGTAAATAACACAGTTGAAAGGAAGCTTAGAGAGGAGTTAGAAATATCGAAAGAAAGAGAAAAAGGGTTAGACAATTTAATTAATATTAAAATTAAATTTGATAATGAAGAAATATTTTATAACATGATTAAGAAGTAAATGAGAGAGGGCAGATAGATAAGATTAAGAATTATATTTCATAGTACTAATTGGTTGTTTTAAAACAAGGGTGTGTGACTGACCCATGTGTGTGGAGAGGAAGCGGGTAGTTTAAAAGGATGCACACACACACACACACACACACACTGAAACACAAGGAATTTACTAGAAAAATATGTAACTGTACAGTTGGTGTGACAGAGTGTAGGGGGTGGGGAAGGGTCATTAATTTTTAGTTTGTTGTGGGTGAGCAGGGTGGGGAGAGGGGTGAAGGGTTGGGTATTAAATATTTTCTGTCTATTCCTGATCTGACGATGAGCTGTGAAGCTTGAAAGCGCTAATCGGAATAATTTGTATATAGTGGTGTGCAATATTGATCATTCTGATTGTGATTTCAACCACTAACACAAATTTCTTCATTAAACGTCTGTTAAGATGTGCAATCGACTACAGGTAATGGACAACAACAATGAGGTAATAAACGACAACAATAAGGTAAGTAAAGTTTTTAAATATCTTAAGTTAAAAGTTAAATTGAAGAGGGTTTTAAGTAAAATATGGTTTAATAAACAATGTCTGGATAATAATGTCATCCCAAAGTACGCTCAAGTTAAAATTAAAAATAAGAACAGTGTAGCCAAAAAAGTAAAAGAACAAAGCGAGAAGTTGTGGATAAAACTGGAAATAAAGTCACTCTACGGCTTAATCAATAGATATAATAGGGAATTATATGACAGACACATAGAATTATTAAGAATATACTCGTATGTAGAGTTAGAAGAAATATTATATAATTTTGGTTTGGGGTACATAGAAAAGAAATTGGAAAAGAAAAATAAAAAAATGGTAGATAAGTTAAATAAATTAATAAGAAAGAACGAAGTAAAAAAGGAACACCTCTCTAAGAATAACTATGAAAAAAGAGTAATAAACCTTACAGAGGTAAATTTCAATACGGAAGAAAAAGAAATGTTAGCGAAAGGCTTAAAATACGCACCAGCGCCAGAATTAAATCAAGAAAAAACGATTATTGAATGCGAAAGCATAATACAAAAACTAGGAAATGAAAATGATAAAAAAAGAATAAGGTGGGAAGTAGGGAATGTAGTAGATAAAATATTTAAGAAAAGTTTGTATAATTCAAAGAATGAACAAAAAATCAAAGCAACTGTAACTAAACTAAAGAATAAAATAAAGAAGAATGATATTATAGTTACGAAGGCGGATAAAGGAAATACAATGGTACTAATGAGAAAGGAAGAATACATAAAGAAAACGGAAGAATTTATAAGGGAAGGACCATACGAGGAAATAAAGTATGATTATACAAGTAAGTACCAGTCAAGGATAAAACAAATGATGAAACAGATAACATTTATAGAAGAAAAAAAGAAAAAGTATTTATTGGAAAGTAATCCAACAGCACCAACTTTTAAAAGTCAGGTTAAGATACATAAAGAAGGAAAACCAATTAGACCGATTGTTTCTTTTATTAATGCACCTATTTATAAATTATCAAAGGAAGTTAGCAGAGTACTGAAAGAGAAATATGAATTTGGGACAAGATACAACATAGAGAATAATATAAAATTGATAGAAAAATTAGAAAATATTAGCATTAATGTAAATACAAAATTGATATCACTGGATGTTAAGGACATGTTTACTAATATCACAGTAAATAAAGTTATTAAGTTAATAAACAATAATAATATGGGAGAATACAGGTATAAAAAGCAGTTGATGAAAGTAATTAAAGAATGTGTAAATCAGAACTATTTTAGGTTTAATAACAAGTTTTATATACAGAAAAAAGGTTTACCTATGCGGTCTTCATTATCCCCTATTCTTGCTGAAATATACATGAATGATTTTGAAAAGCAATTAATAACTTACACTAAGTATAAAGACAATATAAATTTATGGTCTAGATACGTTGATGACGTATTAGTAGTTTGGGAAGGAAGCATAGAAGAAGTGCATGAGTTTATAAAGGAGGTAAATAATAAGGATAAAAACTTACAATTTAAGGAAGAGATAGGAGGTAAGCAAATAAATTACTTAGACTTAAACATAGAAATTAAAGATAATGAGAAACTACAGTTTGGGATATTTAGGAAAGAGTCGTATTCTGATATAATTATACCAAGAGAGTCGTACCACCCATACAGATATAAAATGGCGGCAATCAATTCCTTTTGTTACAGAGCTCAGAAGTGTTTAAAAAAGACCGAATCAAAAGATAGGGAGTTAAAAACGATAAAGGGAATTGTAAGGAATAATAATTATAGCACCAACATAGTGGATAAAGTTATGAAAAGGGTCACAATACAAAAAGCTAAAATGGAACCAGAACAAAAGAATTATGCAGGGTCATTGACATACATAGGTTCACATACTAGAAAAATTATAAAATGTTTTAATAAATATGGAGTAGATATAGCTATTAAAAAATGTGAAACGGTATTTGATAAGATAAGGAATAAGAATATAGAAAAAATTCCGGTATTACAGAAAAGCGGAATTTATAAATTATAATGTAAAGACTGCAACAAAGTGTACCTAGGGGAGACAGGACGAAAATTCGCATGCAGGTTGTCTGACCACAAACGTGGAGAAGGTAATAGAACAACCAATTCGTTATATGCAAGACATTTCATAGAAGACAACCACAAGTTTGTTAATCCTTTGGAAGAATACGAAATTGTAAAAGTAGTAAATAACACAGTTGAAAGGAAGCTTAGAGAGGAGTTAGAAATATCGAAAGAAAGAGAAAAAGGGTTAGACAATTTAATTAATATTAAAATTAAATTTGATAATGAAGAAATATTTTATAACATGATTAAGAAGTAAATGAGAGAGGGCAGATAGATAAGATTAAGAATTATATTTCATAGTACTAATTGGTTGTTTTAAAATAAGGGTGTGTGACTGACCCATGTGTGTGGAGAGGAAGCGGGTAGTTTAAAAGGATGCACACACACACACACACACACACACACACACTGAAACACAAGGAATTTACTAGAAAAATATGTAACTGTACAGTTGGTGTGACAGAGTGTAGGGGGTGGGGAAGGGTCATTAATTTTTAGTTTGTTGTGGGTGAGCAGGGTGGGGAGAGGGGTGAAGGGTTGGGTATTAAATATTTTCTGTCTATTCCTGATCTGACGATGAGCTGTGAAGCTTGAAAGCGCTAATCGGAATAATTTTTATATAGTGGTGTGCAATATTGATCATTCTGATTGTGATTTCAACCACTAACACAAATTTCTTCATTAAACGTCTGTTAAGATGTGCAATCGACTACAGGTAATGGACAACAACAATGAGGTAATAAACGACAACAATAAGGTAAGTAAAGTTTTTAAATATCTTAAGTTAAAAGTTAAATTGAAGAGGGTTTTAAGTAAAATATGGTTTAATAAACAATGTCTGGATAATAATGTCATCCCAAAGTATGCTCAAGTTAAAATTAAAAATAAGAACAGTGTAGCCAAAAAAGTAAAAGAACAAAGCGAGAAGTTGTGGATAAAACTGGAAATAAAGTCACTCTACGGCTTAATCAATAGATATAATAGGGAATTATATGACAGACACATAGAATTATTAAGAATATACTCGTATGTAGAGTTAGAAGAAATTAGAAGAAATATTATATAATTTTGGTTTGGGGTACATAGAAAAGGAATTGGAAAAGAAAAATAAAAAAATGGTAGATAAGTTAAATAAATTAATAAGAAAGAACGAAGTAAAAAAGGAACACCTCTCTAAGAATAACTATGAAAAAAGAGTAATAAACCTTACAGAGGTAAATTTCAATACGGAAGAAAAATAAATGTTAGCGAAAGGCTTAAAATACGCACCACCGCCAGAATTAAATCAAGAAAAAACGATTATTGAATGCGAAAGCATAATACAAAAACTAGGAAATGAAAATGATAAAAAAAGAATAAGGTGGGAAGTAGGGAATGTAGTAGATAAAATATTTAAGAAAAGTTTGTATAATTCAAAGAATGAACAAAAAATCAAAGCAACTGTAACTAAACTAAAGAATAAAATAAAGAAGAATGATATTATAGTTACGAAGGCGGATAAAGGAAATACAATGGTACTAATGAGAAAGGAAGAATACATAAAGAAAACGGAAGAATTTATAAGGGAAGGACCATACGAGGAAATAAAGTATGATTATACAAGTAAGTACCAGTCAAGGATAAAACAAATGATGAAACAGATAACATTTATAGAAGAAAAAAAGAAAAAGTATTTATTGGAAAGTAATCCAACAGCACCAACTTTTAAAAGTCAGGTTAAGATACATAAAGAAGGAAAACCAATTAGACCGATTGCTTCTTTTATTAATGCACCTATTTATAAATTATCAAAGGAAGTTAGCAGAGTACTGAAAGAGAAATATGAATTTGGGACAAGATACAACATAGAGAATAATATAAAATTGATAGAAAAATTAGAAAATATTAGCATTAATGTAAATACAAAATTGATATCACTGGATGTTGAGGACATGTTTACTAATATCACAGTAAATAAAGTTATTAAGTTAATAAACGATAATAATATGGGAGAATACAGGTATAAAAAGCAGTTGATGAAAGTAATTAAAGAATGTGTAAATCAGAACTATTTTAGGTTTAATAACAAGTTTTATATACAGAAAAAAGGTTTACCTATGGGGTCTTCATTATCCCCTATTCTTGCTGAAATATACATGAATGATTTTGAAAAGCAATTAATAACTTACACTAAGTATAAAGACAATATAAATTTATGGTCTAGATACGTTGATGACGTATTAGTAGTTTGGGAAGGAAGCATAGAAGAAGTGCATGAGTTTATAAAGGAGGTAAATAATAAGGATAAAAACTTACAATTTAAGGAAGAGATAGGAGGTAAGCAAATAAATTACTTAGACTTAAACATAGAAATTAAAGATAATGAGAAACTACAGTTTGGGATATTTAGGAAAGAGTCGTATTCTGATATAATTATACCAAGAGAGTCGTACCACCCATACAGATATAAAATGGCGGCAATCAATTCCTTTTGTTACAGAGCTCAGAAGTGTTTAAAAAAGACCGAATCAAAAGATAGGGAGTTAAAAACGATAAAAGGAATTGTAAGGAATAATAATTATAGCACCAACATAGTGGATAAAGTTATGAAAAGGGTCACAATACAAAAAGCTAAAATGGAACCAGAACAAAAGAATTATGCAGGGTCATTGACATACATAGGTTCACATACTAGAAAAATTATAAAATGTTTTAATAAATATGGAGTAGATATAGCTATTAAAAAATGTGAAACGGTATTTGATAAGATAAGGAATAAGAATATAGAAAAAATTCCGGTATTACAGAAAAGCGGAATTTATAAATTAAAACGTAAAGACTGCAACAAAGTGTACCTAGGGGAGACAGGACGAAAATTCGCATGCAGGTTGTCTGACCACAAACGTGGAGAAGGTAATAGAACAACCAATTCGTTATATGCAAGACATTTCATAGAAGACAACCACAAGTTTGTTAATCCTTTGGAAGAATACGAAATTGTAAAAGTAGTAAATAACACAGTTGAAAGGAAGCTTAGAGAGGAGTTAGAAATATCGAAAGAAAGAGAAAAAGGGTTAGACAATTTAATTAATATTAAAATTAAATTTGATAATGAAGAAATATTTTATAACATGATTAAGAAGTAAATGAGAGAGGGCAGATAGATAAGATTAAGAATTATATTTCATAGTACTAATTGGTTGTTTTAAAATAAGGGTGTGTGACTGACCCATGTGTGTGGAGAGGAAGCGGGTAGTTTAAAAGGATGGACACACACACACACACACACACACTGAAACACAAGGAATTTACTAGAAAAATATGTAACTGTACAGTTGGTGTGACAGAGTGTAGGGGGTGGGGAAGGGTCATTAATTTTTAGTTTGTTGTGGGTGAGCAGGGTGGGGAGAGGGGTGAAGGGTTGGGTATTAAATATTTTCTGTCTATTCCTGATCTGACGATGAGCTGTGAAGCTTGAAAGCGCTAATCGGAATAATTTTTATATAGTGGTGTGCAATATTGATCATTCTGATTGTGATTTCAACCACTAACACAAATTTCTTCATTAAACGTCTGTTAAGATGTGCAATCGACTACAGGTAATGGACAACAACAATGAGGTAATAAACGACAACAATAAGGTAAGTAAAGTTTTTAAATATCTTAAGTTAAAAGTTAAATTGAAGAGGGTTTTAAGTAAAATATGGTTTAATAAACAATGTCTGGATAATAATGTCATCCCAAAGTACGCTCAAGTTAAAATTAAAAATAAGAACAGTGTAGCCAAAAAAGTAAAAGAACAAAGCGAGAAGTTGTGGATAAAACTGGAAATAAAGTCACTCTACGGCTTAATCAATAGATATAATAGGGAATTATATGACAGACACATAGAATTATTAAGAATATACTCGTATGTAGAGTTAGAAGAAATATTATATAATTTTGGTTTGGGGTACATAGAAAAGAAATTGGAAAAGAAAAATAAAAAAATGGTAGATAAGTTAAATAAATTAATAAGAAAGAACGAAGTAAAAAAGGAACACCTCTCTAAGAATAACTATGAAAAAAGAGTAATAAACCTTACAGAGGTAAATTTCAATACGGAAGAAAAATAAATGTTAGCGAAAGGCTTAAAATACGCACCACCGCCAGAATTAAATCAAGAAAAAACGATTATTGAATGCGAAAGCATAATACAAAAACTAGGAAATGAAAATGATAAAAAAAGAATAAGGTGGGAAGTAGGGAATGTAGTAGATAAAATATTTAAGAAAAGTTTGTATAATTCAAAGAATGAACAAAAAATCAAAGCAACTGTAACTAAACTAAAGAATAAAATAAAGAAGAATGATATTATAGTTACGAAGGCGGATAAAGGAAATACAATGGTACTAATGAGAAAGGAAGAATACATAAAGAAAACGGAAGAATTTATAAGGGAAGGACCATACGAGGAAATAAAGTATGATTATACAAGTAAGTACCAGTCAAGGATAAAACAAATGATGAAACAGATAACATTTATAGAAGAAAAAAAGAAAAAGTATTTATTGGAAAGTAATCCAACAGCACCAACTTTTAAAAGTCAGGTTAAGATACATAAAGAAGGAAAACCAATTAGACCGATTGTTTCTTTTATTAATGCACCTATTTATAAATTATCAAAGGAAGTTAGCAGAGTACTGAAAGAGAAATATGAATTTGGGACAAGATACAACATAGAGAATAATATAAAATTGATAGAAAAATTAGAAAATATTAGCATTAATGTAAATACAAAATTGATATCACTGGATGTTAAGGACATGTTTACAAATATCACAGTAAATAAAGTTATTAAGTTAATAAACGATAATAATATGGGAGAATACAGGTATAAAAAGCAGTTGATGAAAGTAATTAAAGAATGTGTAAATCAGAACTATTTTAGGTTTAATAACAAGTTTTATATACAGAAAAAAGGTTTACCTATGGGGTCTTCATTATCCCCTATTCTTGCTGAAATATACATGAATGATTTTGAAAAGCAATTAATAACTTACACTAAGTATAAAGACAATATAAAATTATGGTCTAGATACGTTGATGACGTATTAGTAGTTTGGGAAGCAAGCATAGAAGAAGTGCATGAGTTTATAAAGGAGGTAAATAATAAGGATAAAAACTTACAATTTAAGGAAGAGATAGGAGGTAAGCAAATAAATTACTTAGACTTAAACATAGAAATTAAAGATAATGAGAAACTACAGTTTGGGATATTTAGGAAAGAGTCGTATTCTGATATAATTATACCAAGAGAGTCGTACCACCCATACAGATATAAAATGGCGGCAATCAATTCCTTTTGTTACAGAGCTCAGAAGTGTTTAAAAAAGACCGAATCAAAAGATAGGGAGTTAAAAACGATAAAAGGAATTGTAAGGAATAATAATTATAGCACCAACATAGTGGATAAATTTATGAAAAGGGTCACAATACAAAAAGCTAAAATGGAACCAGAACAAAAGAATTATGCAGGGTCATTGACATACATAGGTTCACATACTAGAAAAATTATAAAATGTTTTAATAAATATGGAGTAGATATAGCTATTAAAAAATGTGAAACGGTATTTGATAAGATAAGGAATAAGAATATAGAAAAAATTCCGGTATTACAGAAAAGCGGAATTTATAAATTAAAATGTAAAGACTGCAACAAAGTGTACCTAGGGGAGACAGGACGAAAATTAGCATGCAGGTTGTCTGACCACAAACGTGGAGAAGGTAATAGAACAACCAATTCGTTATATGCAAGACATTTCATAGAAGACAACCACAAGTTTGTTAATCCTTTGGAAGAATACGAAATTGTAAAAGTAGTAAATAACACAGTTGAAAGGAAGCTTAGAGAGGAGTTAGAAATATCGAAAGAAAGAGAAAAAGGGTTAGACAATTTAATTAATATTAAAATTAAATTTGATAATGAAGAAATATTTTATAACATGATTAAGAAGTAAATGAGAGAGGGCAGATAGATAAGATTAAGAATTATATTTCATAGTACTAATTGGTTGTTTTAAAATAAGGGTGTGTGACTGACCCATGTGTGTGGAGAGGAAGCGGGTAGTTTAAAAGGATGCACACACACACACACACACACACACACACACACACACACTGAAACACAAGGAATTTACTAGAAAAATATGTAACTGTACAGTTGGTGTGACAGAGTGTAGGGGGTGGGGAAGGGTCATTAATTTTTAGTTTGTTGTGGGTGAGCAGGGTGGGGAGAGGGGTGAAGGGTTGGGTATTAAATATTTTCTGTCTATTCCTGATCTGACGATGAGCTGTGAAGCTTGAAAGCGCTAATCGGAATAATTTTTATATAGTGGTGTGCAATATTGATCATTCTGATTGTGATTTCAACCACTAACACAAATTTCTTCATTAAACGTCTCTTAAGTAGTGCAATCGACTACAGGTAATGGACAACAACAATGAGGTAATAAACGACAACAATAAGGTAAGTAAAGTTTTTAAATATCTTAAGTTAAAAGTTAAATTGAAGAGGGTTTTAAGTAAAATATGGTTTAATAAACAATGTCTGGATAATAATGTCATCCCAAAGTACGCTCAAGTTAAAATTAAAAATAAGAACAGTGTAGCCAAAAAAGTAAAAGAACAAAGCGAGAAGTTGTGGATAAAACTGGAAATAAAGTCACTCTACGCCTTAATCAATAGATATAATAAGGAATTATATGACAGACACATAGAATTATTAAGAATATACTCGTATGTAGAGTTAGAAGAAATATTATATAATTTTGGTTTGGGGTACATAGAAAAGAAATTGGAAAATAAAAATAAAAAAATGGTAGATAAGTTAAATAAATTACTAAGAAAGAACGAAGTAAAAAAGGAACACCTCTCTAAGAATAACTATGAAAAAAGAGTAATAAACCTTACAGAGGTAAATTTCAATACGGAAGAAAAAGAAATGTTAGCGAAAGGCTTAAAATACGCACCAGCAGCAGAATTAAATCAAGAAAAAACGATTATTGAATGCGAAAGCATAATACAAAAACTAGGAAATGAAAATGATAAAAAAAGAATAAGGTGGGAAGTAGGGAATGTAGTAGATAAAATATTTAAGAAAAGTTTGTATAATTCAAAGAATGAACAAAAAATCAAAGCAACTGTAACTAAACTAAAGAATAAAATAAAGAAGAATGATATTATAGTTACGAAGGCGGATAAAGGAAATACAATGGTACTAATGAGAAAGGAAGAATACATAAAGAAAACGGAAGAATTTATAAGGGAAGGACCATACGAGGAAATAAAGTATGATTATACAAGTAAGTACCAGTCAAGGATAAAACAAATGATGAAACAGATAACATTTATAGAAGAAAAAAAGAAAAAGTATTTATTGGAAAGTAATCCAACAGCACCAACTTTTAAAAGTCAGGTTAAGATACATAAAGAAGGAAAACCAATTAGACCGATTGTTTCTTTTATTAATGCACCTATTTATAAATTATCAAAGGAAGTTAGCAGAGTACTGAAAGAGAAATATGAATTTGGGACAAGATACAACATAGAGAATAATATAAAATTGATAGAAAAATTAGAAAATATTAGCATTAATGTAAATACAAAATTGATATCACTGGATGTTAAGGACATGTTTACTAATATCACAGTAAATAAAGTTATTAAGTTAATAAACGATAATAATATGGGAGAATACAGGTATAAAAAGCAGTTGATGAAAGTAATTAAAGAATGTGTAAATCAGAACTATTTTAGGTTTAATAACAAGTTTTATATACAGAAAAAAGGTTTACCTATGGGGTCTTCATTATCCCCTATTCTTGCTGAAATATACATGAATGATTTTGAAAAGCAATTAATAACTTACACTAAGTATAAAGACAATATAAAATTATGGTCTAGATACGTTGATGACGTATTAGTAGTTTGGGAAGCAAGCATAGAAGAAGTGCATGAGTTTATAAAGGAGGTAAATAATAAGGATAAAAACTTACAATTTAAGGAAGAGATAGGAGGTAAGCAAATAAATTACTTAGACTTAAACATAGAAATTAAAGATAATGAGAAACTACAGTTTGGGATATTTAGGAAAGAGTCGTATTCTGATATAATTATACCAAGAGAGTCGTACCACCCATACAGATATAAAATGGCGGTAAATCAATTCCTTTTGTTACAGAGCTCAGAAGTGTTTAAAAAAGACCGAATCAAAAGATAGGGAGTTAAAAACGATAAAGGGAATTGTAAGGAATAATAATTATAGCACCAACATAGTGGATAAAGTTATGAAAAGGGTCAACATACAAAAAGCTAAAATGGAACCAGAACAAAAGAATTATGCAGGGTCATTGACATACATAGGTTCACATACTAGAAAAATTATAAAATGTTTTAATAAATATGGAGTAGATATAGCTATTAAAAAATGTGAAACGGTATTTGATAAGATAAGGAATAAGAATATAGAAAAAATTCCGGTATTACAGAAAAGCGGAATTTATAAATTAAAATGTAAAGACTGCAACAAAGTGTACCTAGGGGAGACAGGACGAAAATTCGCATGCAGGTTGTCTGACCACAAACGTGGAGAAGGTAATAGAACAACCAATTCGTTATATGCAAGACATTTCATAGAAGACAACCACAAGTTTGTTAATCCTTTGGAAGAATACGAAATTGTAAAAGTAGTAAATAACACAGTTGAAAGGAAGCTTAGAGAGGAGTTAGAAATATCGAAAGAAAGAGAAAAAGGGTTAGACAATTTAATTAATATTAAAATTAAATTTGATAATGAAGAAATATTTTATAACATGATTAAGAAGTAAATGAGAGAGGGCAGATAGATAAGATTAAGAATTATATTTCATAGTACTAATTGGTTGTTTTAAAATAAGGGTGTGTGACTGACCCATGTGTGTGGAGAGGAAGCGGGTAGTTTAAAAGGATGCACACACACACACACACACACACTGAAACACAAGGAATTTACTAGAAAAATATGTAACTGTACAGTTGGTGTGACAGAGTGTAGGGGGTGGGGAAGGGTCATTAATTTTTAGTTTGTTGTGGGTGAGCAGGGTGGGGAGAGGGGTGAAGGGTTGGGTATTAAATATTTTCTGTCTATTCCTGATCTGACGATGAGCTGTGAAGCTTGAAAGCGCTAATCGGAATAATTTTTATATAGTGGTGTGCAATATTGATCATTCTGATTGTGATTTCAACCACTAACACAAATTTCTTCATTAAACGTCTGTTAAGATGTGCAATCGACTACAGGTAATGGACAACAACAATGAGGTAATAAACGACAACAATAAGGTAAGTAAAGTTTTTAAATATCTTAAGTTAAAAGTTAAATTGAAGAGGGTTTTAAGTAAAATATGGTTTAATAAACAATGTCTGGATAATAATGTCATCCCAAAGTACGCTCAAGTTAAAATTAAAAATAAGAACAGTGTAGCCAAAAAAGTAAAAGAACAAAGCGAGAAGTTGTGGATAAAACTGGAAATAAAGTCACTCTACGGCTTAATCAATAGATATAATAGGGAATTATATGACAGACACATAGAATTATTAAGAATATACTCGTATGTAGAGTTAGAAGAAATTAGAAGAATTATTATATAATTTTGGTTTGGGGTACATAGAAAAGAAATTGGAAAAAAAAAATAAAAAAATGGTAGATAAGTTAAATAAATTACTAAGAAAGAACGAAGTAAAAAAGGAACACCTCTCTAAGAATAACTATGAAAAAAGAGTAATAAACCTTACAGAGGTAAATTTCAATACGGAAGAAAAAGAAATGTTAGCGAAAGGCTTAAAATACGCACCAGCACCAGAATTAAATCAAGAAAAAACGATTATTGAATGCGAAAGCATAATACAAAAACTAGGAAATGAAAATGATAAAAAAAGAATAAGGTGGGAAGTAGGGAATGTAGTAGATAAAATATTTAAGAAAAGTTTGTATAATTCAAAGAATGAACAAAAAATCAAAGCAACTGTAACTAAACTAAAGAATAAAATAAAGAAGAATGATATTATAGTTACGAAGGCGGATAAAGGAAATACAATGGTACTAATGAGAAAGGAAGAATACATAAAGAAAACGGAAGAATTTATAAGGGAAGGACCATACGAGGAAATAAAGTATGATTATACAAGTAAGTACCAGTCAAGGATAAAACAAATGATGAAACAGATAACATTTATAGAAGAAAAAAAGAAAAAGTATTTATTGGAAAGTAATCCAACAGCACCAACTTTTAAAAGTCAGGTTAAGATACATAAAGAAGGAAAACCAATTAGACCGATTGTTTCTTTTATTAATGCACCTATTTATAAATTATCAAAGGAAGTTAGCAGAGTACTGAAAGAGAAATATGAATTTGGGACAAGATACAACATAGAGAATAATATAAAATTGATAGAAAAATTAGAAAATATTAGCATTAATGTAAATACAAAATTGATATCACTGGATGTTAAGGACATGTTTACTAATATCACAGTAAATAAAGTTATTAAGTTAATAAACGATAATAATATGGGAGAATACAGGTATAAAAAGCAGTTGATGAAAGTAATTAAAGAATGTGTAAATCAGAACTATTTTAGGTTTAATAACAAGTTTTATATACAGAAAAAAGGTTTACCTATGGGGTCTTCATTATCCCCTATTCTTGCTGAAATATACACGAATGATTTTGAAAAGCAATTAATAACTTACACTACGTATAAAGACAATATAAAATTATGGTCTAGATACGTTGATGACGTATTAGTAGTTTGGGAAGCAAGCATAGAAGAAGTGCATGAGTTTATAAAGGAGGTAAATAATAAGGATAAAAACTTACAATTTAAGGAAGAGATAGGAGGTAAGCAAATAAATTACTTAGACTTAAACATAGAAATTAAAGATAATGAGAAACTACAGTTTGGGATATTTAGGAAAGAGTCGTATTCTGATATAATTATACCAAGAGAGTCGTACCACCCATACAGATATAAAATGGCGGCAATCAATTCCTTTTGTTACAGAGCTCAGAAGTGTTTAAAAAAGACCGAATCAAAAGATAGGGAGTTAAAAACGATAAAGGGAGTTGTAAGGAATAATAATTATAGCACCAACATAGTGGATAAAGTTATGAAAAGGGTCAACATACAAAAAGCTAAAATGGAACCAGAACAAAAGAATTATGCAGGGTCATTGACATACATAGGTTCACATACTAGAAAAATTATAAAATGTTTTAATAAATATGGAGTAGATATAGCTATTAAAAAATGTGAAACGGTATTTGATAAGATAAGGAATAAGAATATAGAAAAAATTCCGGTATTACAGAAAAGCGGAATTTATAAATTAAAATGTAAAGACTGCAACAAAGTGTACCTAGGGGAGACAGGACGAAAATTCGCATGCAGGTTGTCTGACCACAAACGTGGAGAAGGTAATAGAACAACCAATTCGTTATATGCAAGACATTTCATAGAAGACAACCACAAGTTTGTTAATCCTTTGGAAGAATACGAAATTGTAAAAGTAGTAAATAACACAGTTGAAAGGAAGCTTAGAGAGGAGTTAGAAATATCGAAAGAAAGAGAAAAAGGGTTAGACAATTTAATTAATATTAAAATTAAATTTGATAATGAAGAAATATTTTATAACATGATTAAGAAGTAAATGAGAGAGGGCAGATAGATAAGATTAAGAATTATATTTCATAGTACTAATTGGTTGTTTTAAAACAAGGGTGTGTGACTGACCCATGTGTGTGGAGAGGAAGCGGGTAGTTTAAAAGGATGCACACACACACACACACACACACACTGAAACACAAGGAATTTACTAGAAAAATATGTAACTGTACAGTTGGTGTGACAGAGTGTAGGGGGTGGGGAAGGGTCATTAATTTTTAGTTTGTTGTGGGTGAGCAGGGTGGGGAGAGGGGTGAAGGGTTGGGTATTAAATATTTTCTGTCTATTCCTGATCTGACGATGAGCTGTGAAGCTTGAAAGCGCTAATCGGAATAATTTTTATATAGTGGTGTGCAATATTGATCATTCTGATTGTGATTTCAACCACTAACACAAATTTCTTCATTAAACGTCTGTTAAGATGTGCAATCGACTACAGGTAATGGACAACAACAATGAGGTAATAAACGACAACAATAAGGTAAGTAAAGTTTTTAAATATCTTAAGTTAAAAGTTAAATTGAAGAGGGTTTTAAGTAAAATATGGTTTAATAAACAATGTCTGGATAATAATGTCATCCCAAAGTACGCTCAAGTTAAAATTAAAAATAAGAACAGTGTAGCCAAAAAAGTAAAAGAACAAAGCGAGAAGTTGTGGATAAAACTGGAAATAAAGTCACTCTACGGCTTAATCAACAGATATAATAGGGAATTATATGACAGACACATAGAATTATTAAGAATATACTCGTATGTAGAGTTAGAAGAAATTAGAAGAATTATTATATAATTTTGGTTTGGGGTACATAGAAAAGAAATTGGAAAATAAAAATAAAAAAATGGTAGATAAGTTAAATAAATTAATAAGAAAGAACGAAGTAAAAAAGGAACACCTCTCTAAGAATAACTATGAAAAAAGAGTAATAAACCTTACAGAGGTAAATTTCAATACGGAAGAAAAAGAAATGTTAGCGAAAGGCTTAAAATACGCACCACCGCCAGAATTAAATCAAGAAAAAACGATTATTGAATGCGAAAGCATAATACAAAAACTAGGAAATGAAAATGATAAAAAAAGAATAAGGTGGGAAGTAGGGAATGTAGTAGATAAAATATTTAAGAAAAGTTTGTATAATTCAAAGAATGAACAAAAAATCAAAGCAACTGTAACTAAACTAAAGAATAAAATAAAGAAGAATGATATTATAGTTACGAAGGCGGATAAAGGAAATACAATGGTACTAATGAGAAAGGAAGAATACATAAAGAAAACGGAAGAATTTATAAGGGAAGGACCATACGAGGAAATAAAGTATGATTATACAAGTAAGTACCAGTCAAGGATAAAACAAATGATGAAACAGATAACATTTATAGAAGAAAAAAAGAAAAAGTATTTATTGGAAAGTAATCCAACAGCACCAACTTTTAAAAGTCAGGTTAAGATACATAAAGAAGGAAAACCAATTAGACCGATTGTTTCTTTTATTAATGCACCTATTTATAAATTATCAAAGGAAGTTAGCAGAGTACTGAAAGAGAAATATGAATTTGGGACAAGATACAACATAGAGAATAATATAAAATTGATAGAAAAATTAGAAAATATTAGCATTAATGTAAATACAAAATTGATATCACTGGATGTTAAGGACATGTTTACTAATATCACAGTAAATAAAGTTATTAAGTTAATAAACGATAATAATATGGGAGAATACAGGTATAAAAAGCAGTTGATGAAAGTAATTAAAGAATGTGTAAATCAGAACTATTTTAGGTTTAATAACAAGTTTTATATACAGAAAAAAGGTTTACCTATGGGGTCTTCATTATCCCCTATTCTTGCTGAAATATACATGAATGATTTTGAAAAGCAATTAATAACTTACACTAAGTATAAAGACAATATAAAATTATGGTCTAGATACGTTGATGACGTATTAGTAGTTTGGGAAGGAAGCATAGAAGAAGTGCATGAGTTTATAAAGGAGGTAAATAATAAGGATAAAAACTTACAATTTAAGGAAGAGATAGGAGGTAAGCAAATAAATTACTTAGACTTAAACATAGAAATTAAAGATAATGAGAAACTACAGTTTGGGATATTTAGGAAAGAGTCTTATTCTGATATAATTATACCAAGAGAGTCGTACCACCCATACAGATATAAAATGGCGGCAATCAATTCCTTTTGTTACAGAGCTCAGAAGTGTTTAAAAAAGACCGAATCAAAAGATAGGGAGTTAAAAACGATAAAGGGAATTGTAAGGAATAATAATTATAGCACCAACATAGTGGATAAAGTTATGAAAAGGGTCAACATACAAAAAGCTAAAATGGAACCAGAACAAAAGAATTATGCAGGGTCATTGACATACATAGGTTCACATACTAGAAAAATTATAAAATGTTTTAATAAATATGGAGTAGATATAGCTATTAAAAAATGTGAAACGGTATTTGATAAGATAAGGAATAAGAATATAGAAAAAATTCCAGTATTACAGAAAAGCGGAATTTATAAATTAAAATGTAAAGACTGCAACAAAGTGTACCTAGGGGAGACAGGACGAAAATTCGCATGCAGGTTGTCTGACCACAAACGTGGAGAAGGTAATAGAACAACCAATTCGTTATATGCAAGATATTTCACAGAAGACAACCACAAGTTTGTTAATCCTTTGGAAGAATACGAAATTGTAAAAGTAGTAAATAACACAGTTGAAAGGAAGCTTAGAGAGGAGTTAGAAATATTGAAAGAAAGAGAAAAAGGGTTAGACAATTTAATTAATATTAAAATTAAATTTGATAATGAAGAAATATTTTATAACATGATTAAGAAGTAAATGAGAGAGGGCAGATAGATAAGATTAAGAATTATATTTCATAGTACTAATTGGTTGTTTTAAAATAAGGGTGTGTGACTGACCCATGTGTGTGGAGAGGAAGCGGGTAGTTTAAAAGGATGCACACACACACACACACACACACTGAAACACAAGGAATTTACTAGAAAAATATGTAACTGTACAGTTGGTGTGACAGAGTGTAGGGGGTGGGGAAGGGTCATTAATTTTTAGTTTGTTGTGGGTGAGCAGGGTGGGGAGAGGGGTGAAGGGTTGGGTATTAAATATTTTCTGTCTATTCCTGATCTGACGATGAGCTGTGAAGCTTGAAAGCGCTAATCGGAATAATTTTTATATAGTGGTGTGCAATATTGATCATTCTGATTGTGATTTCAACCACTAACACAAATTTCTTCATTAAACGTCTGTTAAGATGTGCAATCGACTACAGGTAATGGACAACAACAATGAGGTAATAAACGACAACAATAAGGTAAGTAAAGTTTTTAAATATCTTAAGTTAAAAGTTAAATTGAAGAGGGTTTTAAGTAAAATATGGTTTAATAAACAATGTCTGGATAATAATGTCATCCCAAAGTACGCTCAAGTTAAAATTAAAAATAAGAACAGTGTAGCCAAAAAAGTAAAAGAACAAAGCGAGAAGTTGTGGATAAAACTGGAAATAAAGTCACTCTACGCCTTAATCAATAGATATAATAAGGAATTATATGACAGACACATAGAATTATTAAGAATATACTCGTATGTAGAGTTAGAAGAAATATTATATAATTTTGGTTTGGGGTACATAGAAAAGGAATTGGAAAAGAAAAATAAAAAAATGGTAGATAAGTTAAATAAATTAATAAGAAAGAACGAAGTAAAAAAGGAACACCTCTCTAAGAATAACTATGAAAAAAGAGTAATAAACCTTACAGAGGTAAATTTCAATACGGAAGAAAAAGAAATGTTAGCGAAAGGCTTAAAATACGCACCACCGCCAGAATTAAATCAAGAAAAAACGATTATTGAATGCGAAAGCATAATACAAAAACTAAGAAATGAAAATGATAAAAAAAGAATAAGGTGGGAAGTAGGGAATGTAGTAGATAAAATATTTAAGAAAAGTTTGTATAATTCAAAGAATGAACAAAAAATCAAAGCAACTGTAACTAAACTAAAGAATAAAATAAAGAAGAATGATATTATAGTTACGAAGGCGGATAAAGGAAATACAATGGTACTAATGAGAAAGGAAGAATACATAAAGAAAACGGAAGAATTTATAAGGGAAGGACCATACGAGGAAATAAAGTATGATTATACAAGTAAGTACCAGTCAAGGATAAAACAAATGATGAAACAGATAACATTTATAGAAGAAAAAAAGAAAAAGTATTTATTGGAAAGTAATCCAACAGCACCAACTTTTAAAAGTCAGGTTAAGATACATAAAGAAGGAAAACCAATTAGACCGATTGTTTCTTTTATTAATGCACCTATTTATAAATTATCAAAGGAAGTTAGCAGAGTACTGAAAGAGAAATATGAATTTGGGACAAGATACAACATAGAGAATAATATAAAATTGATAGAAAAATTAGAAAATATTAGCATTAATGTAAATACAAAATTGATATCACTGGATGTTAAGGACATGTTTACTAATATCACAGTAAATAAAGTTATTAAGTTAATAAACGATAATAATATGGGAGAATACAGGTATAAAAAGCAGTTGATGAAAGTAATTAAAGAATGTGTAAATCAGAACTATTTTAGGTTTAATAACAAGTTTTATATACAGAAAAAAGGTTTACCTATGGGGTCTTCATTATCCCCTATTCTTGCTGAAATATACATGAATGATTTTGAAAAGCAATTAATAACTTACACTAAGTATAAAGACAATATAAAATTATGGTCTAGATACGTTGATGACGTATTAGTAGTTTGGGAAGCAAGCATAGAAGAAGTGCATGAGTTTATAAAGGAGGTAAATAATAAGGATAAAAACTTACAATTTAAGGAAGAGATAGGAGGTAAGCAAATAAATTACTTAGACTTAAACATAGAAATTAAAGATAATGAGAAACTACAGTTTGGGATATTTAGGAAAGAGTCGTATTCCGATATAATTATACCAAGAGAGTCGTACCACCCATACAGATATAAAATGGCGGCAATCAATTCCTTTTGTTACAGAGCTCAGAAGTGTTTAAAAAAGACCGAATCAAAAGATAGGGAGTTAAAAACGATAAAGGGAATTGTAAGGAATAATAATTATAGCACCAACATAGTGGATAAAGTTATGAAGAGGGTCAACATACAAAAAGCTAAAATGGAACCAGAACAAAAGAATTATGCAGGGTCATTGACATACATAGGTTCACATACTAGAAAAATTATAAAATGTTTTAATAAATATGGAGTAGATATAGCTATTAAAAAATGTGAAACGGTATTTGATAAGATAAGGAATAAGAATATAGAAAAAATTCCGGTATTACAGAAAAGCGGAATTTATAAATTAAAATGTAAAGACTGCAACAAAGTGTACCTAGGGGAGACAGGATGAAAATTCGCATGCAGGTTGTCTGACCACAAACGTGGAGAAGGTAATAGAACAACCAATTCGTTATATGCAAGACATTTCATAGAAGACAACCACAAGTTTGTTAATCCTTTGGAAGAATACGAAATTGTAAAAGTAGTAAATAACACAGTTGAAAGGAAGCTTCGAGAGGAGTTAGAAATATTGAAAGAAAGAGAAAAAGGGTTAGACAATTTAATTAATATTAAAATTAAATTTGATAATGAAGAAATATTTTATAACATGATTAAGAAGTAAATAAGAGAGGGCAGATAGATAAGATTAAGAATTATATTTCATAGTACTAATTGGTTGTTTTAAAATAAGGGTGTGTGACTGACCCATGTGTGTGGAGAGGAAGCGGGTAGTTTAAAAGGATGCACACACACACACACACACACACTGAAACACAAGGAATTTACTAGAAAAATATGTAACTGTACAGTTGGTGTGACAGAGTGTAGGGGGTGGGGAAGGGTCATTAATTTTTAGTTTGTTGTGGGTGAGCAGGGTGGGGAGAGGGATGAAGGGTTGGGTATTAAATATTTTCTGTCTATTCCTGATCTGACGATGAGCTGTGAAGCTTGAAAGCGCTAATCGGAATAATTTTTATATAGTGGTGTGCAATATTGATCATTCTGATTGTGATTTCAACCACTAACACAAATTTCTTCATTAAACGTCTGTTAAGATGTGCAATCGACTACAGGTAATGGACAACAACAATGAGGTAATAAACGACAACAATAAGGTAAGTAAAGTTTTTAAATATCTTAAGTTAAAAGTTAAATTGAAGAGGGTTTTAAGTAAAATATGGTTTAATAAACAATGTCTGGATAATAATGTCATCCCAAAGTACGCTCAAGTTAAAATTAAAAATAAGAACAGTGTAGCCAAAAAAGTAAAAGAACAAAGCGAGAAGTTGTGGATAAAACTGGAAATAAAGTCACTCTACGGCTTAATCAATAGATATAATAGGGAATTATATGACAGACACATAGAATTATTAAGAATATACTCGTATGTAGAGTTAGAAGAAATTAGAAGAATTATTATATAATTTTGGTTTGGGGTACATAGAAAAGAAATTGGAAAAAAAAAATAAAAAAATGGTAGATAAGTTAAATAAATTACTAAGAAAGAACGAAGTAAAAAAGGAACACCTCTCTAAGAATAACTATGAAAAAAGAGTAATAAACCTTACAGAGGTAAATTTCAATACGGAAGAAAAAGAAATGTTAGCGAAAGGCTTAAAATACGCACCAGCACCAGAATTAAATCAAGAAAAAACGATTATTGAATGCGAAAGCATAATACAAAAACTAGGAAATGAAAATGATAAAAAAAGAATAAGGTGGGAAGTAGGGAATGTAGTAGATAAAATATTTAAGAAAAGTTTGTATAATTCAAAGAATGAACAAAAAATCAAAGCAACTGTAACTAAACTAAAGAATAAAATAAAGAAGAATGATATTATAGTTACGAAGGCGGATAAAGGAAATACAATGGTACTAATGAGAAAGGAAGAATACATAAAGAAAACGGAAGAATTTATAAGGGAAGGACCATACGAGGAAATAAAGTATGATTATACAAGTAAGTACCAGTCAAGGATAAAACAAATGATGAAACAGATAACATTTATAGAAGAAAAAAAGAAAAAGTATTTATTGGAAAGTAATCCAACAGCACCAACTTTTAAAAGTCAGGTTAAGATACATAAAGAAGGAAAACCAATTAGACCGATTGTTTCTTTTATTAATGCACCTATTTATAAATTATCAAAGGAAGTTAGCAGAGTACTGAAAGAGAAATATGAATTTGGGACAAGATACAACATAGAGAATAATATAAAATTGATAGAAAAATTAGAAAATATTAGCATTAATGTAAATACAAAATTGATATCACTGGATGTTAAGGACATGTTTACTAATATCACAGTAAATAAAGTTATTAAGTTAATAAACGATAATAATATGGGAGAATACAGGTATAAAAAGCAGTTGATGAAAGTAATTAAAGAATGTGTAAATCAGAACTATTTTAGGTTTAATAACAAGTTTTATATACAGAAAAAAGGTTTACCTATGGGGTCTTCATTATCCCCTATTCTTGCTGAAATATACATGAATGATTTTGAAAAGCAATTAATAACTTACACTAAGTATAAAGACAATATAAAATTATGGTCTAGATACGTTGATGACGTATTAGTAGTTTGGGAAGCAAGCATAGAAGAAGTGCATGAGTTTATAAAGGAGGTAAATAATAAGGATAAAAACTTACAATTTAAGGAAGAGATAGGAGGTAAGCAAATAAATTACTTAGACTTAAACATAGAAATTAAAGATAATGAGAAACTACAGTTTGGGATATTTAGGAAAGAGTCGTATTCTGATATAATTATACCAAGAGAGTCGTACCACCCATACAGATATAAAATGGCGGCAATCAATTCCTTTTGTTACAGAGCTCAGAAGTGTTTAAAAACGACCGAATCAAAAGATAGGGAGTTAAAAACGATAAAGGGAATTGTAAGGAATAATAATTATAGCACCAACATAGTGGATAAAGTTATGAAGAGGGTCAACATACAAAAAGCTAAAATGGAACCAGAACAAAAGAATTATGCAGGGTCATTGACATACATAGGTTCACATACTAGAAAAATTATAAAATGTTTTAATAAATATGGAGTAGATATAGCTATTAAAAAATGTGAAACGGTATTTGATAAGATAAGGAATAAGAATATAGAAAAAATTCCGGTATTACAGAAAAGCGGAATTTATAAATTAAAATGTAAAGACTGCAACAAAGTGTACCTAGGGGAGACAGGACGAAAATTCGCATGCAGGTTGTCTGACCACAAACGTGGAGAAGGTAATAGAACAACCAATTCGTTATATGCAAGACATTTCATAGAAGACAACCACAAGTTTGTTAATCCTTTGGAAGAATACGAAATTGTAAAAGTAGTAAATAACACAGTTGAAAGGAAGCTTAGAGAGGAGTTAGAAATATTGAAAGAAAGAGAAAAAGGGTTAGACAATTTAATTAATATTAAAATTAAATTTGATAATGAAGAAATATTTTATAACATGATTAAGAAGTAAATGAGAGAGGGCAGATAGATAAGATTAAGAATTATATTTCATAGTACTAATTGGTTGTTTTAAAATAAGGGTGTGTGACTGACCCATGTGTGTGGAGAGGAAGCGGGTAGTTTAAAAGGATGCACACACACGCACACTGAAACACAAGGAATTTACTAGAAAAATATGTAACTGTACAGTTGGTGTGACAGAGTGTAGGGGGTGGGGAAGGGTCATTAATTTTTAGTTTGTTGTGGGTGAGCAGGGTGGGGAGAGGGGTGAAGGGTTGGGTATTAAATATTTTCTGTCTATTCCTGATCTGACGATGAGCTGTGAAGCTTGAAAGCGCTAATCGGAATAATTTTTATATAGTGGTGTGCAATATTGATCATTCTGATTGTGATTTCAACCACTAACACAAATTTCTTCATTAAACGTCTGTTAAGATGTGCAATCGACTACAGGTAATGGACAACAACAATGAGGTAATAAACGACAACAATAAGGTAAGTAAAGTTTTTAAATATCTTAAGTTAAAAGTTAAATTGAAGAGGGTTTTAAGTAAAATATGGTTTAATAAACAATGTCTGGATAATAATGTCATCCCAAAGTACGCTCAAGTTAAAATTAAAAATAAGAACAGTGTAGCCAAAAAAGTAAAAGAACAAAGCGAGAAGTTGTGGATAAAACTGGAAATAAAGTCACTCTACGGCTTAATCAATAGATATAATAAGGAATTATATGACAGACACATAGAATTATTAAGAATATACTCGTATGTAGAGTTAGAAGAAATATTATATAATTTTGGTTTGGGGTACATAGAAAAGGAATTGGAAAAGAAAAATAAAAAAATGGTAGATAAGTTAAATAAATTAATAAGAAAGAACGAAGTAAAAAAGGAACACCTCTCTAAGAATAACTATGAAAAAAGAGTAATAAACCTTACAGAGGTAAATTTCAATACGGAAGAAAAAGAAATGTTAGCGAAAGGCTTAAAATACGCACCACCGCCAGAATTAAATCAAGAAAAAATGATTATTGAATGCGAAAGCATAATACAAAAACTAGGAAATGAAAATGATAAAAAAAGAATAAGGTGGGAAGTAGGGAATGTAGTAGATAAAATATTTAAGAAAAATTTTTTATAATTCAAAGAATGAACAAAAAATCAAAGCAACTGTAACTAAACTAAAGAATAAAATAAAGAAGAATGATATTATAGTTACGAAGGCGGATAAAGGAAATACAATGGTACTAATGAGAAAGGAAGAATACATAAAGAAAACGGAAGAATTTATAAGGGAAGGACCATACGAGGAAATAAAGTATGATTATACAAGTAAGTACCAGTCAAGGATAAAACAAATGATGAAACAGATAACATTTATAGAAGAAAAAAAGAAAAAGTATTTATTGGAAAGTAATCCAACAGCACCAACTTTTAAAAGTCAGGTTAAGATACATAAAGAAGGAAAACCAATTAGACCGATTGTTTCTTTTATTAATGCACCTATTTATAAATTATCAAAGGAAGTTAGCAGAGTACTGAAAGAGAAATATGAATTTGGGACAAGATACAACATAGAGAATAATATAAAATTGATAGAAAAATTAGAAAATATTAGCATTAATGTAAATACAAAATTGATATCACTGGATGTTAAGGACATGTTTACTAATATCACAGTAAATAAAGTTATTAAGTTAATAAACGATAATAATATGGGAGAATACAGGTATAAAAAGCAGTTGATGAAAGTAATTAAAGAATGTGTAAATCAGAACTATTTTAGGTTTAATAACAAGTTTTATATACAGAAAAAAGGTTTACCTATGGGGTCTTCATTATCCCCTATTCTTGCTGAAATATACATGAATGATTTTGAAAAGCAATTAATAACTTACACTAAGTATAAAGACAATATAAAATTATGGTCTAGATACGTTGATGACGTATTAGTAGTTTGGGAAGCAAGCATAGAAGAAGTGCATGAGTTTATAAAGGAGGTAAATAATAAGGATAAAAACTTACAATTTAAGGAAGAGATAGGAGGTAAGCAAATAAATTACTTAGACTTAAACATAGAAATTAAAGATAATGAGAAACTACAGTTTGGGATATTTAGGAAAGAGTCGTATTCTGATATAATTATACCAAGAGAGTCGTACCACCCATACAGATATAAAATGGCGGCAATCAATTCCTTTTGTTACAGAGCTCAGAAGTGTTTAAAAACGACCGAATCAAAAGATAGGGAGTTAAAAACGATAAAGGGAATTGTAAGGAATAATAATTATAGCACCAACATAGTGGATAAAGTTATGAAGAGGGTCAACATACAAAAAGCTAAAATGGAACCAGAACAAAAGAATTATGCAGGGTCATTGACATACATAGGTTCACATACTAGAAAAATTATAAAATGTTTTAATAAATATGGAGTAGATATAGCTATTAAAAAATGTGAAACGGTATTTGATAAGATAAGGAATAAGAATATAGAAAAAATTCCGGTATTACAGAAAAGCGGAATTTATAAATTAAAATGTAAAGACTGCAACAAAGTGTACCTAGGGGAGACAGGACGAAAATTCGCATGCAGGTTGTCTGACCACAAACGTGGAGAAGGTAATAGAACAACCAATTCGTTATATGCAAGACATTTCATAGAAGACAACCACAAGTTTGTTAATCCTTTGGAAGAATACGAAATTGTAAAAGTAGTAAATAACACAGTTGAAAGGAAGCTTAGAGAGGAGTTAGAAATATTGAAAGAAAGAGAAAAAGGGTTAGACAATTTAATTAATATTAAAATTAAATTTGATAATGAAGAAATATTTTATAACATGATTAAGAAGTAAATGAGAGAGGGCAGATAGATAAGATTAAGAATTATATTTCATAGTACTAATTGGTTGTTTTAAAATAAGGGTGTGTGACTGACCCATGTGTGTGGAGAGGAAGCGGGTAGTTTAAAAGGATGCACACACACGCACACTGAAACACAAGGAATTTACTAGAAAAATATGTAACTGTACAGTTGGTGTGACAGAGTGTAGGGGGTGGGGAAGGGTCATTAATTTTTAGTTTGTTGTGGGTGAGCAGGGTGGGGAGAGGGGTGAAGGGTTGGGTATTAAATATTTTCTGTCTATTCCTGATCTGACGATGAGCTGTGAAGCTTGAAAGCGCTAATCGGAATAATTTTTATATAGTGGTGTGCAATATTGATCATTCTGATTGTGATTTCAACCACTAACACAAATTTCTTCATTAAACGTCTGTTAAGATGTGCAATCGACTACAGGTAATGGACAACAACAATGAGGTAATAAACGACAACAATAAGGTAAGTAAAGTTTTTAAATATCTTAAGTTAAAAGTTAAATTGAAGAGGGTTTTAAGTAAAATATGGTTTAATAAACAATGTCTGGATAATAATGTCATCCCAAAGTACGCTCAAGTTAAAATTAAAAATAAGAACAGTGTAGCCAAAAAAGTAAAAGAACAAAGCGAGAAGTTGTGGATAAAACTGGAAATAAAGTCACTCTACGGCTTAATCAATAGATATAATAAGGAATTATATGACAGACACATAGAATTATTAAGAATATACTCGTATGTAGAGTTAGAAGAAATATTATATAATTTTGGTTTGGGGTACATAGAAAAGGAATTGGAAAATAAAAATAAAAAAATGGTAGATAAGTTAAATAAATTAATAAGAAAGAACGAAGTAAAAAAGGAACACCTCTCTAAGAATAACTATGAAAAAAGAGTAATAAACCTTACAGAGGTAAATTTCAATACGGAAGAAAAAGAAATGTTAGCGAAAGGCTTAAAATACGCACCACCGCCAGAATTAAATCAAGAAAAAATGATTATTGAATGCGAAAGCATAATACAAAAACTAGGAAATGAAAATGATAAAAAAAGAATAAGGTGGGAAGTAGGGAATGTAGTAGATAAAATATTTAAGAAAAATTTTTTATAATTCAAAGAATGAACAAAAAATCAAAGCAACTGTAACTAAACTAAAGAATAAAATAAAGAAGAATGATATTATAGTTACGAAGGCGGATAAAGGAAATACAATGGTACTAATGAGAAAGGAAGAATACATAAAGAAAACGGAAGAATTTATAAGGGAAGGACCATACGAGGAAATAAAGTATGATTATACAAGTAAGTACCAGTCAAGGATAAAACAAATGATGAAACAGATAACATTTATAGAAGAAAAAAAGAAAAAGTATTTATTGGAAAGTAATCCAACAGCACCAACTTTTAAAAGTCAGGTTAAGATACATAAAGAAGGAAAACCAATTAGACCGATTGTTTCTTTTATTAATGCACCTATTTATAAATTATCAAAGGAAGTTAGCAGAGTACTGAAAGAGAAATATGAATTTGGGACAAGATACAACATAGAGAATAATATAAAATTGATAGAAAAATTAGAAAATATTAGCATTAATGTAAATACAAAATTGATATCACTGGATGTTAAGGACATGTTTACTAATATCACAGTAAATAAAGTTATTAAGTTAATAAACGATAATAATATGGGAGAATACAGGTATAAAAAGCAGTTGATGAAAGTAATTAAAGAATGTGTAAATCAGAACTATTTTAGGTTTAATAACAAGTTTTATATACAGAAAAAAGGTTTACCTATGGGGTCTTCATTATCCCCTATTCTTGCTGAAATATACATGAATGATTTTGAAAAGCAATTAATAACTTACACTAAGTATAAAGACAATATAAAATTATGGTCTAGATACGTTGATGACGTATTAGTAGTTTGGGAAGCAAGCATAGAAGAAGTGCATGAGTTTATAAAGGAGGTAAATAATAAGGATAAAAACTTACAATTTAAGGAAGAGATAGGAGGTAAGCAAATAAATTACTTAGACTTAAACATAGAAATTAAAGATAATGAGAAACTACAGTTTGGGATATTTAGGAAAGAGTCGTATTCTGATATAATTATACCAAGAGAGTCGTACCACCCATACAGATATAAAATGGCGGCAATCAATTCCTTTTGTTACAGAGCTCAGAAGTGTTTAAAAAAGACCGAATCAAAAGATAGGGAGTTAAAAACGATAAAGGGAATTGTAAGGAATAATAATTATAGCACCAACATAGTGGATAAAGTTATGAAGAGGGTCAACATACAAAAAGCTAAAATGGAACCAGAACAAAAGAATTATGCAGGGTCATTGACATACATAGGTTCACATACTAGAAAAATTATAAAATGTTTTAATAAATATGGAGTAGATATAGCTATTAAAAAATGTGAAACGGTATTTGATAAGATAAGGAATAAGAATATAGAAAAAATTCTGGTATTACAGAAAAGCGGAATTTATAAATTAAAATGTAAAGACTGCAACAAAGTGTACCTAGGGGAGACAGGATGAAAATTCGCATGCAGGTTGTCTGACCACAAACGTGGAGAAGGTAATAGAACAACCAATTCGTTATATGCAAGACATTTCATAGAAGACAACCACAAGTTTGTTAATCCTTTGGAAGAATACGAAATTGTAAAAGTAGTAAATAACACAGTTGAAAGGAAGCTTCGAGAGGAGTTAGAAATATTGAAAGAAAGAGAAAAAGGGTTAGACAATTTAATTAATATTAAAATTAAATTTGATAATGAAGAAATATTTTATAACATGATTAAGAAGTAAATGAGAGAGGGCAGATAGATAAGATTAAGAATTATATTTCATAGTACTAATTGGTTGTTTTAAAATAAGGGTGTGTGACTGACCCATGTGTGTGGAGAGGAAGCGGGTAGTTTAAAAGGATGCACACACACACACACACACACACTGAAACACAAGGAATTTACTAGAAAAATATGTAACTGTACAGTTGGTGTGACAGAGTGTAGGGGGTGGGGAAGGGTCATTAATTTTTAGTTTGTTGTGGGTGAGCAGGGTGGGGAGAGGGGTGAAGGGTTGGGTATTAAATATTTTCTGTCTATTCCTGATCTGACGATGAGCTGTGAAGCTTGAAAGCGCTAATCGGAATAATTTTTATATAGTGGTGTGCAATATTGATCATTCTGATTGTGATTTCAACCACTAACACAAATTTCTTCATTAAACGTCTGTTAAGATGTGCAATCGACTACAGGTAATGGACAACAACAATGAGGTAATAAACGACAACAATAAGGTAAGTAAAGTTTTTAAATATCTTAAGTTAAAAGTTAAATTGAAGAGGGTTTTAAGTAAAATATGGTTTAATAAACAATGTCTGGATAATAATGTCATCCCAAAGTACGCTCAAGTTAAAATTAAAAATAAGAACAGTGTAGCCAAAAAAGTAAAAGAACAAAGCGAGAAGTTGTGGATAAAACTGGAAATAAAGTCACTCTACGCCTTAATCAATAGATATAATAAGGAATTATATGACAGACACATAGAATTATTAAGAATATACTCGTATGTAGAGTTAGAAGAAATATTATATAATTTTGGTTTGGGGTACATAGAAAAGGAATTGGAAAAGAAAAATAAAAAAATGGTAGATAAGTTAAATAAATTAATAAGAAAGAACGAAGTAAAAAAGGAACACCTCTCTAAGAATAACTATGAAAAAAGAGTAATAAACCTTACAGAGGTAAATTTCAATACGGAAGAAAAAGAAATGTTAGCGAAAGGCTTAAAATACGCACCACCGCCAGAATTAAATCAAGAAAAAACGATTATTGAATGCGAAAGCATAATACAAAAACTAAGAAATGAAAATGATAAAAAAAGAATAAGGTGGGAAGTAGGGAATGTAGTAGATAAAATATTTAAGAAAAGTTTGTATAATTCAAAGAATGAACAAAAAATCAAAGCAACTGTAACTAAACTAAAGAATAAAATAAAGAAGAATGATATTATAGTTACGAAGGCGGATAAAGGAAATACAATGGTACTAATGAGAAAGGAAGAATACATAAAGAAAACGGAAGAATTTATAAGGGAAGGACCATACGAGGAAATAAAGTATGATTATACAAGTAAGTACCAGTCAAGGATAAAACAAATGATGAAACAGATAACATTTATAGAAGAAAAAAAGAAAAAGTATTTATTGGAAAGTAATCCAACAGCACCAACTTTTAAAAGTCAGGTTAAGATACATAAAGAAGGAAAACCAATTAGACCGATTGTTTCTTTTATTAATGCACCTATTTATAAATTATCAAAGGAAGTTAGCAGAGTACTGAAAGAGAAATATGAATTTGGGACAAGATACAACATAGAGAATAATATAAAATTGATAGAAAAATTAGAAAATATTAGCATTAATGTAAATACAAAATTGATATCACTGGATGTTAAGGACATGTTTACTAATATCACAGTAAATAAAGTTATTAAGTTAATAAACGATAATAATATGGGAGAATACAGGTATAAAAAGCAGTTGATGAAAGTAATTAAAGAATGTGTAAATCAGAACTATTTTAGGTTTAATAACAAGTTTTATATACAGAAAAAAGGTTTACCTATGGGGTCTTCATTATCCCCTATTCTTGCTGAAATATACATGAATGATTTTGAAAAGCAATTAATAACTTACACTAAGTATAAAGACAATATAAAATTATGGTCTAGATACGTTGATGACGTATTAGTAGTTTGGGAAGCAAGCATAGAAGAAGTGCATGAGTTTATAAAGGAGGTAAATAATAAGGATAAAAACTTACAATTTAAGGAAGAGATAGGAGGTAAGCAAATAAATTACTTAGACTTAAACATAGAAATTAAAGATAATGAGAAACTACAGTTTGGGATATTTAGGAAAGAGTCGTATTCCGATATAATTATACCAAGAGAGTCGTACCACCCATACAGATATAAAATGGCGGCAATCAATTCCTTTTGTTACAGAGCTCAGAAGTGTTTAAAAAAGACCGAATCAAAAGATAGGGAGTTAAAAACGATAAAGGGAATTGTAAGGAATAATAATTATAGCACCAACATAGTGGATAAAGTTATGAAGAGGGTCAACATACAAAAAGCTAAAATGGAACCAGAACAAAAGAATTATGCAGGGTCATTGACATACATAGGTTCACATACTAGAAAAATTATAAAATGTTTTAATAAATATGGAGTAGATATAGCTATTAAAAAATGTGAAACGGTATTTGATAAGATAAGGAATAAGAATATAGAAAAAATTCCGGTATTACAGAAAAGCGGAATTTATAAATTAAAATGTAAAGACTGCAACAAAGTGTACCTAGGGGAGACAGGATGAAAATTCGCATGCAGGTTGTCTGACCACAAACGTGGAGAAGGTAATAGAACAACCAATTCGTTATATGCAAGACATTTCATAGAAGACAACCACAAGTTTGTTAATCCTTTGGAAGAATACGAAATTGTAAAAGTAGTAAATAACACAGTTGAAAGGAAGCTTCGAGAGGAGTTAGAAATATTGAAAGAAAGAGAAAAAGGGTTAGACAATTTAATTAATATTAAAATTAAATTTGATAATGAAGAAATATTTTATAACATGATTAAGAAGTAAATAAGAGAGGGCAGATAGATAAGATTAAGAATTATATTTCATAGTACTAATTGGTTGTTTTAAAATAAGGGTGTGTGACTGACCCATGTGTGTGGAGAGGAAGCGGGTAGTTTAAAAGGATGCACACACACACACACACACACACTGAAACACAAGGAATTTACTAGAAAAATATGTAACTGTACAGTTGGTGTGACAGAGTGTAGGGGGTGGGGAAGGGTCATTAATTTTTAGTTTGTTGTGGGTGAGCAGGGTGGGGAGAGGGATGAAGGGTTGGGTATTAAATATTTTCTGTCTATTCCTGATCTGACGATGAGCTGTGAAGCTTGAAAGCGCTAATCGGAATAATTTTTATATAGTGGTGTGCAATATTGATCATTCTGATTGTGATTTCAACCACTAACACAAATTTCTTCATTAAACGTCTGTTAAGATGTGCAATCGACTACAGGTAATGGACAACAACAATGAGGTAATAAACGACAACAATAAGGTAAGTAAAGTTTTTAAATATCTTAAGTTAAAAGTTAAATTGAAGAGGGTTTTAAGTAAAATATGGTTTAATAAACAATGTCTGGATAATAATGTCATCCCAAAGTACGCTCAAGTTAAAATTAAAAATAAGAACAGTGTAGCCAAAAAAGTAAAAGAACAAAGCGAGAAGTTGTGGATAAAACTGGAAATAAAGTCACTCTACGGCTTAATCAATAGATATAATAGGGAATTATATGACAGACACATAGAATTATTAAGAATATACTCGTATGTAGAGTTAGAAGAAATTAGAAGAATTATTATATAATTTTGGTTTGGGGTACATAGAAAAGAAATTGGAAAAAAAAAATAAAAAAATGGTAGATAAGTTAAATAAATTACTAAGAAAGAACGAAGTAAAAAAGGAACACCTCTCTAAGAATAACTATGAAAAAAGAGTAATAAACCTTACAGAGGTAAATTTCAATACGGAAGAAAAAGAAATGTTAGCGAAAGGCTTAAAATACGCACCAGCACCAGAATTAAATCAAGAAAAAACGATTATTGAATGCGAAAGCATAATACAAAAACTAGGAAATGAAAATGATAAAAAAAGAATAAGGTGGGAAGTAGGGAATGTAGTAGATAAAATATTTAAGAAAAGTTTGTATAATTCAAAGAATGAACAAAAAATCAAAGCAACTGTAACTAAACTAAAGAATAAAATAAAGAAGAATGATATTATAGTTACGAAGGCGGATAAAGGAAATACAATGGTACTAATGAGAAAGGAAGAATACATAAAGAAAACGGAAGAATTTATAAGGGAAGGACCATACGAGGAAATAAAGTATGATTATACAAGTAAGTACCAGTCAAGGATAAAACAAATGATGAAACAGATAACATTTATAGAAGAAAAAAAGAAAAAGTATTTATTGGAAAGTAATCCAACAGCACCAACTTTTAAAAGTCAGGTTAAGATACATAAAGAAGGAAAACCAATTAGACCGATTGTTTCTTTTATTAATGCACCTATTTATAAATTATCAAAGGAAGTTAGCAGAGTACTGAAAGAGAAATATGAATTTGGGACAAGATACAACATAGAGAATAATATAAAATTGATAGAAAAATTAGAAAATATTAGCATTAATGTAAATACAAAATTGATATCACTGGATGTTAAGGACATGTTTACTAATATCACAGTAAATAAAGTTATTAAGTTAATAAACGATAATAATATGGGAGAATACAGGTATAAAAAGCAGTTGATGAAAGTAATTAAAGAATGTGTAAATCAGAACTATTTTAGGTTTAATAACAAGTTTTATATACAGAAAAAAGGTTTACCTATGGGGTCTTCATTATCCCCTATTCTTGCTGAAATATACATGAATGATTTTGAAAAGCAATTAATAACTTACACTAAGTATAAAGACAATATAAAATTATGGTCTAGATACGTTGATGACGTATTAGTAGTTTGGGAAGCAAGCATAGAAGAAGTGCATGAGTTTATAAAGGAGGTAAATAATAAGGATAAAAACTTACAATTTAAGGAAGAGATAGGAGGTAAGCAAATAAATTACTTAGACTTAAACATAGAAATTAAAGATAATGAGAAACTACAGTTTGGGATATTTAGGAAAGAGTCGTATTCTGATATAATTATACCAAGAGAGTCGTACCACCCATACAGATATAAAATGGCGGCAATCAATTCCTTTTGTTACAGAGCTCAGAAGTGTTTAAAAACGACCGAATCAAAAGATAGGGAGTTAAAAACGATAAAGGGAATTGTAAGGAATAATAATTATAGCACCAACATAGTGGATAAAGTTATGAAGAGGGTCAACATACAAAAAGCTAAAATGGAACCAGAACAAAAGAATTATGCAGGGTCATTGACATACATAGGTTCACATACTAGAAAAATTATAAAATGTTTTAATAAATATGGAGTAGATATAGCTATTAAAAAATGTGAAACGGTATTTGATAAGATAAGGAATAAGAATATAGAAAAAATTCCGGTATTACAGAAAAGCGGAATTTATAAATTAAAATGTAAAGACTGCAACAAAGTGTACCTAGGGGAGACAGGACGAAAATTCGCATGCAGGTTGTCTGACCACAAACGTGGAGAAGGTAATAGAACAACCAATTCGTTATATGCAAGACATTTCATAGAAGACAACCACAAGTTTGTTAATCCTTTGGAAGAATACGAAATTGTAAAAGTAGTAAATAACACAGTTGAAAGGAAGCTTAGAGAGGAGTTAGAAATATTGAAAGAAAGAGAAAAAGGGTTAGACAATTTAATTAATATTAAAATTAAATTTGATAATGAAGAAATATTTTATAACATGATTAAGAAGTAAATGAGAGAGGGCAGATAGATAAGATTAAGAATTATATTTCATAGTACTAATTGGTTGTTTTAAAATAAGGGTGTGTGACTGACCCATGTGTGTGGAGAGGAAGCGGGTAGTTTAAAAGGATGCACACACACGCACACTGAAACACAAGGAATTTACTAGAAAAATATGTAACTGTACAGTTGGTGTGACAGAGTGTAGGGGGTGGGGAAGGGTCATTAATTTTTAGTTTGTTGTGGGTGAGCAGGGTGGGGAGAGGGGTGAAGGGTTGGGTATTAAATATTTTCTGTCTATTCCTGATCTGACGATGAGCTGTGAAGCTTGAAAGCGCTAATCGGAATAATTTTTATATAGTGGTGTGCAATATTGATCATTCTGATTGTGATTTCAACCACTAACACAAATTTCTTCATTAAACGTCTGTTAAGATGTGCAATCGACTACAGGTAATGGACAACAACAATGAGGTAATAAACGACAACAATAAGGTAAGTAAAGTTTTTAAATATCTTAAGTTAAAAGTTAAATTGAAGAGGGTTTTAAGTAAAATATGGTTTAATAAACAATGTCTGGATAATAATGTCATCCCAAAGTACGCTCAAGTTAAAATTAAAAATAAGAACAGTGTAGCCAAAAAAGTAAAAGAACAAAGCGAGAAGTTGTGGATAAAACTGGAAATAAAGTCACTCTACGGCTTAATCAATAGATATAATAAGGAATTATATGACAGACACATAGAATTATTAAGAATATACTCGTATGTAGAGTTAGAAGAAATATTATATAATTTTGGTTTGGGGTACATAGAAAAGGAATTGGAAAAGAAAAATAAAAAAATGGTAGATAAGTTAAATAAATTAATAAGAAAGAACGAAGTAAAAAAGGAACACCTCTCTAAGAATAACTATGAAAAAAGAGTAATAAACCTTACAGAGGTAAATTTCAATACGGAAGAAAAAGAAATGTTAGCGAAAGGCTTAAAATACGCACCACCGCCAGAATTAAATCAAGAAAAAATGATTATTGAATGCGAAAGCATAATACAAAAACTAGGAAATGAAAATGATAAAAAAAGAATAAGGTGGGAAGTAGGGAATGTAGTAGATAAAATATTTAAGAAAAATTTTTTATAATTCAAAGAATGAACAAAAAATCAAAGCAACTGTAACTAAACTAAAGAATAAAATAAAGAAGAATGATATTATAGTTACGAAGGCGGATAAAGGAAATACAATGGTACTAATGAGAAAGGAAGAATACATAAAGAAAACGGAAGAATTTATAAGGGAAGGACCATACGAGGAAATAAAGTATGATTATACAAGTAAGTACCAGTCAAGGATAAAACAAATGATGAAACAGATAACATTTATAGAAGAAAAAAAGAAAAAGTATTTATTGGAAAGTAATCCAACAGCACCAACTTTTAAAAGTCAGGTTAAGATACATAAAGAAGGAAAACCAATTAGACCGATTGTTTCTTTTATTAATGCACCTATTTATAAATTATCAAAGGAAGTTAGCAGAGTACTGAAAGAGAAATATGAATTTGGGACAAGATACAACATAGAGAATAATATAAAATTGATAGAAAAATTAGAAAATATTAGCATTAATGTAAATACAAAATTGATATCACTGGATGTTAAGGACATGTTTACTAATATCACAGTAAATAAAGTTATTAAGTTAATAAACGATAATAATATGGGAGAATACAGGTATAAAAAGCAGTTGATGAAAGTAATTAAAGAATGTGTAAATCAGAACTATTTTAGGTTTAATAACAAGTTTTATATACAGAAAAAAGGTTTACCTATGGGGTCTTCATTATCCCCTATTCTTGCTGAAATATACATGAATGATTTTGAAAAGCAATTAATAACTTACACTAAGTATAAAGACAATATAAAATTATGGTCTAGATACGTTGATGACGTATTAGTAGTTTGGGAAGCAAGCATAGAAGAAGTGCATGAGTTTATAAAGGAGGTAAATAATAAGGATAAAAACTTACAATTTAAGGAAGAGATAGGAGGTAAGCAAATAAATTACTTAGACTTAAACATAGAAATTAAAGATAATGAGAAACTACAGTTTGGGATATTTAGGAAAGAGTCGTATTCTGATATAATTATACCAAGAGAGTCGTACCACCCATACAGATATAAAATGGCGGCAATCAATTCCTTTTGTTACAGAGCTCAGAAGTGTTTAAAAAAGACCGAATCAAAAGATAGGGAGTTAAAAACGATAAAGGGAATTGTAAGGAATAATAATTATAGCACCAACATAGTGGATAAAGTTATGAAGAGGGTCAACATACAAAAAGCTAAAATGGAACCAGAACAAAAGAATTATGCAGGGTCATTGACATACATAGGTTCACATACTAGAAAAATTATAAAATGTTTTAATAAATATGGAGTAGATATAGCTATTAAAAAATGTGAAACGGTATTTGATAAGATAAGGAATAAGAATATAGAAAAAATTCTGGTATTACAGAAAAGCGGAATTTATAAATTAAAATGTAAAGACTGCAACAAAGTGTACCTAGGGGAGACAGGATGAAAATTCGCATGCAGGTTGTCTGACCACAAACGTGGAGAAGGTAATAGAACAACCAATTCGTTATATGCAAGACATTTCATAGAAGACAACCACAAGTTTGTTAATCCTTTGGAAGAATACGAAATTGTAAAAGTAGTAAATAACACAGTTGAAAGGAAGCTTCGAGAGGAGTTAGAAATATTGAAAGAAAGAGAAAAAGGGTTAGACAATTTAATTAATATTAAAATTAAATTTGATAATGAAGAAATATTTTATAACATGATTAAGAAGTAAATGAGAGAGGGCAGATAGATAAGATTAAGAATTATATTTCATAGTACTAATTGGTTGTTTTAAAATAAGGGTGTGTGACTGACCCATGTGTGTGGAGAGGAAGCGGGTAGTTTAAAAGGATGCACACACACACACACACTGAAACACAAGGAATTTACTAGAAAAATATGTAACTGTACAGTTGGTGTGACAGAGTGTAGGGGGTGGGGAAGGGTCATTAATTTTTAGTTTGTTTTGGGTGAGCAGGGTGGGGAGAGGGGTGAAGGGTTGGGTATTAAATATTTTCTGTCTATTCCTGATCTGACGATGAGCTGTGAAGCTTGAAAGCGCTAATCGGAATAATTTTTATATAGTGGTGTGCAATATTGATCATTCTGATTGTGATTTCAACCACTAACACAAATTTCTTCATTAAACGTCTGTTAAGATGTGCAATCGACTACAGGTAATGGACAACAACAATGAGGTAATAAACGACAACAATAAGGTAAGTAAAGTTTTTAAATATCTTAAGTTAAAAGTTAAATTGAAGAGGGTTTTAAGTAAAATATGGTTTAATAAACAATGTCTGGATAATAATGTCATCCCAAAGTACGCTCAAGTTAAAATTAAAAATAAGAACAGTGTAGCCAAAAAATTAAAAGAACAAAGCGAGAAGTTGTGGATAAAACTGGAAATAAAGTCACTCTACGCCTTAATCAATAGATATAATAAGGAATTATATGACAGACACATAGAATTATTAAGAATATACTCGTATGTAGAGTTAGAAGAAATATTATATAATTTTGGTTTGGGGTACATAGAAAAGGAATTGGAAAATAAAAATAAAAAAATGGTAGATAAGTTAAATAAATTAATAAGAAAGAACGAAGTAAAAAAGGAACACCTCTCTAAGAATAACTATGAAAAAAGAGTAATAAACCTTACAGAGGTAAATTTCAATACGGAAGAAAAAGAAATGTTAGCGAAAGGCTTAAAATACGCACCACCGCCAGAATTAAATCAAGAAAAAACGATTATTGAATGCGAAAGCATAATACAAAAACTAGGAAATGAAAATGATAAAAAAAGAATAAGGTGGGAAGTAGGGAATGTAGTAGATAAAATATTTAAGAAAAGTTTGTATAATTCAAAGAATGAACAAAAAATCAAAGCAACTGTAACTAAACTAAAGAATAAAATAAAGAAGAATGATATTATAGTTACGAAGGCGGATAAAGGAAATACAATGGTACTAATGAGAAAGGAAGAATACATAAAGAAAACGGAAGAATTTATAAGGGAAGGACCATACGAGGAAATAAAGTATGATTATACAAGTAAGTACCAGTCAAGGATAAAACAAATGATGAAACAGATAACATTTATAGAAGAAAAAAAGAAAAAGTATTTATTGGAAAGTAATCCAACAGCACCAACTTTTAAAAGTCAGGTTAAGATACATAAAGAAGGAAAACCAATTAGACCGATTGTTTCTTTTATTAATGCACCTATTTATAAATTATCAAAGGAAGTTAGCAGAGTACTGAAAGAGAAATATGAATTTGGGACAAGATACAACATAGAGAATAATATAAAATTGATAGAAAAATTAGAAAATATTAGCATTAATGTAAATACAAAATTGATATCACTGGATGTTAAGGACATGTTTACTAATATCACAGTAAATAAAGTTATTAAGTTAATAAACGATAATAATATGGGAGAATACAGGTATAAAAAGCAGTTGATGAAAGTAATTAAAGAATGTGTAAATCAGAACTATTTTAGGTTTAATAACAAGTTTTATATACAGAAAAAAGGTTTACCTATGGGGTCTTCATTATCCCCTATTCTTGCTGAAATATACATGAATGATTTTGAAAAGCAATTAATAACTTACACTAAGTATAAAGACAATATAAAATTATGGTCTAGATACGTTGATGACGTATTAGTAGTTTGGGAAGCAAGCATAGAAGAAGTGCATGAGTTTATAAAGGAGGTAAATAATAAGGATAAAAACTTACAATTTAAGGAAGAGATAGGAGGTAAGCAAATAAATTACTTAGACTTAAACATAGAAATTAAAGATAATGAGAAACTACAGTTTGGGATATTTAGGAAAGAGTCGTATTCTGATATAATTATACCAAGAGAGTCGTACCACCCATACAGATATAAAATGGCGGCAATCAATTCCTTTTGTTACAGAGCTCAGAAGTGTTTAAAAAAGACCGAATCAAAAGATAGGGAGTTAAAAACGATAAAGGGAATTGTAAGGAATAATAATTATAGCACCAACATAGTGGATAAAGTTATGAAGAGGGTCAACATACAAAAAGCTAAAATGGAACCAGAACAAAAGAATTATGCAGGGTCATTGACATACATAGGTTCACATACTAGAAAAATTATAAAATGTTTTAATAAATATGGAGTAGATATAGCTATTAAAAAATGTGAAACGGTATTTGATAAGATAAGGAATAAGAATATAGAAAAACTTCCGGTATTACAGAAAAGCGGAATTTATAAATTAAAATGTAAAGACTGCAACAAAGTGTACCTAGGGGAGACAGGATGAAAATTCGCATGCAGGTTGTCTGACCACAAACGTGGAGAAGGTAATAGAACAACCAATTCGTTATATGCAAGACATTTCATAGAAGACAACCACAAGTTTGTTAATCCTTTGGAAGAATACGGAATTGTAAAAGTAGTAAATAACACAGTTGAAAGGAAGCTTAGAGAGGAGTTAGAAATATTGAAAGAAAGAGAAAAAGGGTTAGACAATTTAATTAATATTAAAATTAAATTTGATAATGAAGAAATATTTTATAACATGATTAAGAAGTAAATGAGAGAGGGCAGATAGATAAGATTAAGAATTATATTTCATAGTACTAATTGGTTGTTTTAAAATAAGGGTGTGTGACTGACCCATGTGTGTGGAGAGGAAGCGGGTAGTTTAAAAGGATGCACACACACACACTGAAACACAAGGAATTTACTAGAAAAATATGTAACTGTACAGTTGGTGTGACAGAGTGTAGGGGGTGGGGAAGGGTCATTAATTTTTAGTTTGTTGTGGGTGAGCAGGGTGGGGAGAGGGGTGAAGGGTTGGGTATTAAATATTTTCTGTCTATTCCTGATCTGACGATGAGCTGTGAAGCTTGAAAGCGCTAATCGGAATAATTTTTATATAGTGGTGTGCAATATTGATCATTCTGATTGTGATTTCAACCACTAACACAAATTTCTTCATTAAACGTCTGTTAAGATGTGCTATCGACTACAGGTAATGGACAACAACAATGAGGTAATAAACGACAACAATAAGGTAAGTAAAGTTTTTAAATATCTTAAGTTAAAAGTTAAATTGAAGAGGGTTTTAAGTAAAATATGGTTTAATAAACAATGTCTGGATAATAATGTCATCCCAAAGTACGCTCAAGTTAAAATTAAAAATAAGAACAGTGTAGCCAAAAAAGTAAAAGAACAAAGCGAGAAGTTGTGGATAAAACTGGAAATAAAGTCACTCTACGGCTTAATCAATAGATATAATAGGGAATTATATGACAGACACATAGAATTATTAAGAATATACTCGTATGTAGAGTTAGAAGAAATATTATATAATTTTGGTTTGGGGTACATAGAAAAGGAATTGGAAAATAAAAATAAAAAAATGGTAGATAAGTTAAATAAATTAATAAGAAAGAACGAAGTAAAAAAGGAACACCTCTCTAAGAATAACTATGAAAAAAGAGTAATAAACCTTACAGAGGTAAATTTCAATACGGAAGAAAAAGAAATGTTAGTGAAAGGCTTAAAATACGCACCACCGCCAGAATTAAATCAAGAAAAAACGATTATTGAATGCGAAAGCATAATACAAAAACTAGGAAATGAAAATGATAAAAAAAGAATAAGGTGGGAAGTAGGGAATGTAGTAGATAAAATATTTAAGAAAAGTTTGTATAATTCAAAGAATGAACAAAAAATCAAAGCAACTGTAACTAAACTAAAGAATAAAATAAAGAAGAATGATATTATAGTTACGAAGGCGGATAAAGGAAATACAATGGTACTAATGAGAAAGGAAGAATACATAAAGAAAACGGAAGAATTTATAAGGGAAGGACCATACGAGGAAATAAAGTATGATTATACAAGTAAGTACCAGTCAAGGATAAAACAAATGATGAAACAGATAACATTTATAGAAGAAAAAAAGAAAAAGTATTTATTGGAAAGTAATCCAACAGCACCAACTTTTAAAAGTCAGGTTAAGATACATAAAGAAGGAAAACCAATTAGACCGATTGTTTCTTTTATTAATGCACCTATTTATAAATTATCAAAGGAAGTTAGCAGAGTACTGAAAGAGAAATATGAATTTGGGACAAGATACAACATAGAGAATAATATAAAATTGATAGAAAAATTAGAAAATATTAGCATTAATGTAAATACAAAATTGATATCACTGGATGTTAAGGACATGTTTACTAATATCACAGTAAATAAAGTTATTAAGTTAATAAACGATAATAATATGGGAGAATACAGGTATAAAAAGCAGTTGATGAAAGTAATTAAAGAATGTGTAAATCAGAACTATTTTAGGTTTAATAACAAGTTTTATATACAGAAAAAAGGTTTACCTATGGGGTCTTCATTATCCCCTATTCTTGCTGAAATATACATGAATGATTTTGAAAAGCAATTAATAACTTACACTAAGTATAAAGACAATATAAAATTATGGTCTAGATACGTTGATGACGTATTAGTAGTTTGGGAAGCAAGCATAGAAGAAGTGCATGAGTTTATAAAGGAGGTAAATAATAAGGATAAAAACTTACAATTTAAGGAAGAGATAGGAGGTAAGCAAATAAATTACTTAGACTTAAACATAGAAATTAAAGATAATGAGAAACTACAGTTTGGGATATTTAGGAAAGAGTCGTATTCTGATATAATTATACCAAGAGAGTCGTACCACCCATACAGATATAAAATGGCGGCAATCAATTCCTTTTGTTACAGAGCTCAGAAGTGTTTAAAAAAGACCGAATCAAAAGATAGGGAGTTAAAAACGATAAAGGGAATTGTAAGGAATAATAATTATAGCACCAACATAGTGGATAAAGTTATGAAGAGGGTCAACATACAAAAAGCTAAAATGGAACCAGAACAAAAGAATTATGCAGGGTCATTGACATACATAGGTTCACATACTAGAAAAATTATAAAATGTTTTAATAAATATGGAGTAGATATAGCTATTAAAAAATGTGAAACGGTATTTGATAAGATAAGGAAAAAGAATATAGAAAAAATTCCGGTATTACAGAAAAGCGGAATTTATAAATTAAAATGTAAAGACTGCAACAAAGTGTCCTTGGGGAGACAGGACGAAAATTCGCATGCAGGTTGTCTGACCACAAACGTGGAGAAGGTAATAGAACAACCAATTCGTTATATGCAAGACATTTCATAGAAGACAACCACAAGTTTGTTAATCCTTTGGAAGAATACGAAATTGTAAAAGTAGTAAATAACACAGTTGAAAGGAAGCTTAGAGAGGAGTTAGAAATATTGAAAGAAAGAGAAAAAGGGTTAGACAATTTAATTAATATTAAAATTAAATTTGATAATGAAGAAATATTTTATAACATGATTAAGAAGTAAATGAGAGAGGGCAGATAGATAAGATTAAGAATTATATTTCATAGTACTAATTGGTTGTTTTAAAATAAGGGTGTGTGACTGACCCATGTGTGTGGAGAGGAAGCGGGTAGTTTAAAAGGATGCACACACACACACACACTGAAACACAAGGAATTTACTAGAAAAATATGTAACTGTACAGTTGGTGTGACAGAGTGTAGGGGGTGGGGAAGGGTCATTAATTTTTAGTTTGTTGTGGGTGAGCAGGGTGGGGAGAGGGGTGAAGGGTTGGGTATTAAATATTTTCTGTCTATTCCTGATCTGACGATGAGCTGTGAAGCTTGAAAGCGCTAATCGGAATAATTTTTATATAGTGGTGTGCAATATTGATCATTCTGATTGTGATTTCAACCACTAACACAAATTTCTTCATTAAACGTCTGTTAAGATGTGCTATCGACTACAGGTAATGGACAACAACAATGAGGTAATAAACGACAACAATAAGGTAAGTAAAGTTTTTAAATATCTTAAGTTAAAAGTTAAATTGAAGAGGGTTTTAAGTAAAATATGGTTTAATAAACAATGTCTGGATAATAATGTCATCCCAAAGTACGCTCAAGTTAAAATTAAAAATAAGAACAGTGTAGCCAAAAAAGTAAAAGAACAAAGCGAGAAGTTGTGGATAAAACTGGAAATAAAGTCACTCTACGGCTTAATCAATAGATATAATAGGGAATTATATGACAGACACATAGAATTATTAAGAATATACTCGTATGTAGAGTTAGAAGAAATATTATATAATTTTGGTTTGGGGTACATAGAAAAGGAATTGGAAAAGAAAAATAAAAAAATGGTAGATAAGTTAAATAAATTAATAAGAAAGAACGAAGTAAAAAAGGAACACCTCTCTAAGAATAACTATGAAAAAAGAGTAATAAACCTTACAGAGGTAAATTTCAATACGGAAGAAAAAGAAATGTTAGTGAAAGGCTTAAAATACGCACCACCGCCAGAATTAAATCAAGAAAAAACGATTATTGAATGCGAAAGCATAATACAAAAACTAGGAAATGAAAATGATAAAAAAAGAATAAGGTGGGAAGTAGGGAATGTAGTAGATAAAATATTTAAGAAAAGTTTGTATAATTCAAAGAATGAACAAAAAATCAAAGCAACTGTAACTAAACTAAAGAATAAAATAAAGAAGAATGATATTATAGTTACGAAGGCGGATAAAGGAAATACAATGGTACTAATGAGAAAGGAAGAATACATAAAGAAAACGGAAGAATTTATAAGGGAAGGACCATACGAGGAAATAAAGTATGATTATACAAGTAAGTACCAGTCAAGGATAAAACAAATGATGAAACAGATAACATTTATAGAAGAAAAAAAGAAAAAGTATTTATTGGAAAGTAATCCAACAGCACCAACTTTTAAAAGTCAGGTTAAGATACATAAAGAAGGAAAACCAATTAGACCGATTGTTTCTTTTATTAATGCACCTATTTATAAATTATCAAAGGAAGTTAGCAGAGTACTGAAAGAGAAATATGAATTTGGGACAAGATACAACATAGAGAATAATATAAAATTGATAGAAAAATTAGAAAATATTAGCATTAATGTAAATACAAAATTGATATTACTGGATGTTAAGGACATGTTTACTAATATCACAGTAAATAAAGTTATTAAGTTAATAAACGATAATAATATGGGAGAATACAGGTATAAAAAGCAGTTGATGAAAGTAATTAAAGAATGTGTAAATCAGAACTATTTTAGGTTTAATAACAAGTTTTATATACAGAAAAAAGGTTTACCTATGGGGTCTTCATTATCCCCTATTCTTGCTGAAATATACATGAATGATTTTGAAAAGCAATTAATAACTTACACTAAGTATAAAGACAATATAAAATTATGGTCTAGATACGTTGATGACGTATTAGTAGTTTGGGAAGCAAGCATAGAAGAAGTGCATGAGTTTATAAAGGAGGTAAATAATAAGGATAAAAACTTACAATTTAAGGAAGAGATAGGAGGTAAGCAAATAAATTACTTAGACTTAAACATAGAAATTAAAGATAATGAGAAACTACAGTTTGGGATATTTAGGAAAGAGTCGTATTCTGATATAATTATACCAAGAGAGTCGTACCACCCATACAGATATAAAATGGCGGCAATCAATTCCTTTTGTTACAGAGCTCAGAAGTGTTTAAAAAAGACCGAATCAAAAGATAGGGAGTTAAAAACGATAAAGGGAATTGTAAGGAATAATAATTATAGCACCAACATAGTGGATAAAGTTATGAAGAGGGTCAACATACAAAAAGCTAAAATGGAACCAGAACAAAAGAATTATGCAGGGTCATTGACATACATAGGTTCACATACTAGAAAAATTATAAAATGTTTTAATAAATATGGAGTAGATATAGCTATTAAAAAATGTGAAACGGTATTTGATAAGATAAGGAATAAGAATATAGAAAAAATTCCGGTATTACAGAAAAGCGGAATTTATAAATTAAAATGTAAAGACTGCAACAAAGTGTCCTTGGGGAGACAGGACGAAAATTCGCATGCAGGTTGTCTGACCACAAACGTGGAGAAGGTAATAGAACAACCAATTCGTTATATGCAAGACATTTCATAGAAGACAACCACAAGTTTGTTAATCCTTTGGAAGAATACGAAATTGTAAAAGTAGTAAATAACACAGTTGAAAGGAAGCTTAGAGAGGAGTTAGAAATATTGAAAGAAAGAGAAAAAGGGTTAGACAATTTAATTAATATTAAAATTAAATTTGATAATGAAGAAATATTTTATAACATGATTAAGAAGTAAATGAGAGAGGGCAGATAGATAAGATTAAGAATTATATTTCATAGTACTAATTGGTTGTTTTAAAATAAGGGTGTGTGACTGACCCATGTGTGTGGAGAGGAAGCGGGTAGTTTAAAAGGATGCACACACACACACACACACTGAAACACAAGGAATTTACTAGAAAAATATGTAACTGTACAGTTGGTGTGACAGAGTGTAGGGGGTGGGGAAGGGTCATTAATTTTTAGTTTGTTGTGGGTGAGCAGGGTGGGGAGAGGGGTGAAGGGTTGGGTATTAAATATTTTCTGTCTATTCCTGATCTGACGATGAGCTGTGAAGCTTGAAAGCGCTAATCGGAATAATTTTTATATAGTGGTGTGCAATATTGATCATTCTGATTGTGATTTCAACCACTAACACAAATTTCTTCATTAAACGTCTGTTAAGATGTGCAATCGACTACAGGTAATGGACAACAACAATGAGGTAATAAACGACAACAATAAGGTAAGTAAAGTTTTTAAATATCTTAAGTTAAAAGTTAAATTGAAGAGGGTTTTAAGTAAAATATGGTTTAATAAACAATGTCTGGATAATAATGTCATCCCAAAGTACGCTCAAGTTAAAATTAAAAATAAGAACAGTGTAGCCAAAAAAGTAAAAGAACAAAGCGAGAAGTTGTGGATAAAACTGGAAATAAAGTCACTCTACGGCTTAATCAATAGATATAATAAGGAATTATATGACAGACACATAGAATTATTAAGAATATACTCGTATGTAGAGTTAGAAGAAATATTATATAATTTTGGTTTGGGGTACATAGAAAAGGAATTGGAAAAGAAAAATAAAAAAATGGTAGATAAGTTAAATAAATTAATAAGAAAGAACGAAGTAAAAAAGGAACACCTCTCTAAGAATAACTATGAAAAAAGAGTAATAAACCTTACAGAGGTAAATTTCAATACGGAAGAAAAAGAAATGTTAGCGAAAGGCTTAAAATACGCACCACCGCCAGAATTAAATCAAGAAAAAACGATTATTGAATGCGAAAGCATAATACAAAAACTAGGAAATGAAAATGATAAAAAAAGAATAAGGTGGGAAGTAGGGAATGTAGTAGATAAAATATTTAAGAAAAGTTTGTATAATTCAAAGAATGAACAAAAAATCAAAGCAACTGTAACTAAACTAAAGAATAAAATAAAGAAGAATGATATTATAGTTACGAAGGCGGATAAAGGAAATACAATGGTACTAATGAGAAAGGAAGAATACATAAAGAAAACGGAAGAATTTATAAGGGAAGGACCATACGAGGAAATAAAGTATGATTATACAAGTAAGTACCAGTCAAGGATAAAACAAATGATGAAACAGATAACATTTATAGAAGAAAAAAAGAAAAAGTATTTATTGGAAAGTAATCCAACAGCACCAACTTTTAAAAGTCAGGTTAAGATACATAAAGAAGGAAAACCAATTAGACCGATTGTTTCTTTTATTAATGCACCTATTTATAAATTATCAAAGGAAGTTAGCAGAGTACTGAAAGAGAAATATGAATTTGGGACAAGATACAACATAGAGAATAATATAAAATTGATAGAAAAATTAGAAAATATTAGCATTAATGTAAATACAAAATTGATATCACTGGATGTTAAGGACATGTTTACTAATATCACAGTAAATAAAGTTATTAAGTTAATAAACGATAATAATATGGGAGAATACAGGTATAAAAAGCAGTTGATGAAAGTAATTAAAGAATGTGTAAATCAGAACTATTTTAGGTTTAATAACAAGTTTTATATACAGAAAAAAGGTTTACCTATGGGGTCTTCATTATCCCCTATTCTTGCTGAAATATACATGAATGATTTTGAAAAGCAATTAATAACTTACACTAAGTATAAAGACAATATAAAATTATGGTCTAGATACGTTGATGACGTATTAGTAGTTTGGGAAGCAAGCATAGAAGAAGTGCATGAGTTTATAAAGGAGGTAAATAATAAGGATAAAAACTTACAATTTAAGGAAGAGATAGGAGGTAAGCAAATAAATTACTTAGACTTAAACATAGAAATTAAAGATAATGAGAAACTACAGTTTGGGATATTTAGGAAAGAGTCGTATTCTGATATAATTATACCAAGAGAGTCGTACCACCCATACAGATATAAAATGGCGGCAATCAATTCCTTTTGTTACAGAGCTCAGAAGTGTTTAAAAAAGACCGAATCAAAAGATAGGGAGTTAAAAACGATAAAGGGAATTGTAAGGAATAATAATTATAGCACCAACATAGTGGATAAAGTTATGAAGAGGGTCAACATACAAAAAGCTAAAATGGAACCAGAACAAAAGAATTATGCAGGGTCATTGACATACATAGGTTCACATACTAGAAAAATTATAAAATGTTTTAATAAATATGGAGTAGATATAGCTATTAAAAAATGTGAAACGGTATTTGATAAGATAAGGAATAAGAATATAGAAAAAATTCCGGTATTACAGAAAAGCGGAATTTATAAATTAAAATGTAAAGACTGCAACAAAGTGTACCTAGGGGAGACAGGACGAAAATTCGCATGCAGGTTGTCTGACCACAAACGTGGAGAAGGTAATAGAACAACCAATTCGTTATATGCAAGACATTTCATAGAAGACAACCACAAGTTTGTTAATCCTTTGGAAGAATACGAAATTGTAAAAGTAGTAAATAACACAGTTGAAAGGAAGCTTAGAGAGGAGTTAGAAATATTGAAAGAAAGAGAAAAAGGGTTAGACAATTTAATTAATATTAAAATTAAATTTGATAATGAAGAAATATTTTATAACATGATTAAGAAGTAAATGAGAGAGGGCAGATAGATAAGATTAAGAATTATATTTCATAGTACTAATTGGTTGTTTTAAAATAAGGGTGTGTGACTGACCCATGTGTGTGGAGAGGAAGCGGGTAGTTTAAAAGGATGCACACACACACACACACTGAAACACAAGGAATTTACTAGAAAAATATGTAACTGTACAGTTGGTGTGACAGAGTGTAGGGGGTGGGGAAGGGTCATTAATTTTTAGTTTGTTGTGGGTGAGCAGGGTGGGGAGAGGGGTGAAGGGTTGGGTATTAAATATTTTCTGTCTATTCCTGATCTGACGATGAGCTGTGAAGCTTGAAAGCGCTAATCGGAATAATTTTTATATAGTGGTGTGCAATATTGATCATTCTGATTGTGATTTCAACCACTAACACAAATTTCTTCATTAAACGTCTGTTAAGATGTGCAATCGACTACAGGTAATGGACAACAACAATGAGGTAATAAACGACAACAATAAGGTAAGTAAAGTTTTTAAATATCTTAAGTTAAAAGTTAAATTGAAGAGGGTTTTAAGTAAAATATGGTTTAATAAACAATGTCTGGATAATAATGTCATCCCAAAGTACGCTCAAGTTAAAATTAAAAATAAGAACAGTGTAGCCAAAAAAGTAAAAGAACAAAGCGAGAAGTTGTGGATAAAACTGGAAATAAAGTCACTCTACGGCTTAATCAATAGATATAATAAGGAATTATATGACAGACACATAGAATTATTAAGAATATACTCGTATGTAGAGTTAGAAGAAATATTATATAATTTTGGTTTGGGGTACATAGAAAAGGAATTGGAAAAGAAAAATAAAAAAATGGTAGATAAGTTAAATAAATTAATAAGAAAGAACGAAGTAAAAAAGGAACACCTCTCTAAGAATAACTATGAAAAAAGAGTAATAAACCTTACAGAGGTAAATTTCAATACGGAAGAAAAAGAAATGTTAGCGAAAGGCTTAAAATACGCACCACCGCCAGAATTAAATCAAGAAAAAACGATTATTGAATGCGAAAGCATAATACAAAAACTAGGAAATGAAAATGATAAAAAAAGAATAAGGTGGGAAGTAGGGAATGTAGTAGATAAAATATTTAAGAAAAGTTTGTATAATTCAAAGAATGAACAAAAAATCAAAGCAACTGTAACTAAACTAAAGAATAAAATAAAGAAGAATGATATTATAGTTACGAAGGCGGATAAAGGAAATACAATGGTACTAATGAGAAAGGAAGAATACATAAAGAAAACGGAAGAATTTATAAGGGAAGGACCATACGAGGAAATAAAGTATGATTATACAAGTAAGTACCAGTCAAGGATAAAACAAATGATGAAACAGATAACATTTATAGAAGAAAAAAAGAAAAAGTATTTATTGGAAAGTAATCCAACAGCACCAACTTTTAAAAGTCAGGTTAAGATACATAAAGAAGGAAAACCAATTAGACCGATTGTTTCTTTTATTAATGCACCTATTTATAAATTATCAAAGGAAGTTAGCAGAGTACTGAAAGAGAAATATGAATTTGGGACAAGATACAACATAGAGAATAATATAAAATTGATAGAAAAATTAGAAAATATTAGCATTAATGTAAATACAAAATTGATATCACTGGATGTTAAGGACATGTTTACTAATATCACAGTAAATAAAGTTATTAAGTTAATAAACGATAATAATATGGGAGAATACAGGTATAAAAAGCAGTTGATGAAAGTAATTAAAGAATGTGTAAATCAGAACTATTTTAGGTTTAATAACAAGTTTTATATACAGAAAAAAGGTTTACCTATGGGGTCTTCATTATCCCCTATTCTTGCTGAAATATACATGAATGATTTTGAAAAGCAATTAATAACTTACACTAAGTATAAAGACAATATAAAATTATGGTCTAGATACGTTGATGACGTATTAGTAGTTTGGGAAGCAAGCATAGAAGAAGTGCATGAGTTTATAAAGGAGGTAAATAATAAGGATAAAAACTTACAATTTAAGGAAGAGATAGGAGGTAAGCAAATAAATTACTTAGACTTAAACATAGAAATTAAAGATAATGAGAAACTACAGTTTGGGATATTTAGGAAAGAGTCGTATTCTGATATAATTATACCAAGAGAGTCGTACCACCCATACAGATATAAAATGGCGGCAATCAATTCCTTTTGTTACAGAGCTCAGAAGTGTTTAAAAAAGACCGAATCAAAAGATAGGGAGTTAAAAACGATAAAGGGAATTGTAAGGAATAATAATTATAGCACCAACATAGTGGATAAAGTTATGAAGAGGGTCAACATACAAAAAGCTAAAATGGAACCAGAACAAAAGAATTATGCAGGGTCATTGACATACATAGGTTCACATACTAGAAAATTATAAAATGTTTTAATAAATATGGAGTAGATATAGCTATTAAAAAATGTGAAACGGTATTTGATAAGATAAGGAATAAGAATATAGAAAAAATTCCGGTATTACAGAAAAGCGGAATTTATAAATTAAAATGTAAAGACTGCAACAAAGTGTACCTAGGGGAGACAGGACGAAAATTCGCATGCAGGTTGTCTGACCACAAACGTGGAGAAGGTAATAGAACAACCAATTCGTTATATGCAAGACATTTCATAGAAGACAACCACAAGTTTGTTAATCCTTTGGAAGAATACGAAATTGTAAAAGTAGTAAATAACACAGTTGAAAGGAAGCTTAGAGAGGAGTTAGAAATATTGAAAGAAAGAGAAAAAGGGTTAGACAATTTAATTAATATTAAAATTAAATTTGATAATGAAGAAATATTTTATAACATGATTAAGAAGTAAATGAGAGAGGGCAGATAGATAAGATTAAGAATTATATTTCATAGTACTAATTGGTTGTTTTAAAATAAGGGTGTGTGACTGACCCATGTGTGTGGAGAGGAAGCGGGTAGTTTAAAAGGATGCACACACACACACACACTGAAACACAAGGAATTTACTAGAAAAATATGTAACTGTACAGTTGGTGTGACAGAGTGTAGGGGGTGGGGAAGGGTCATTAATTTTTAGTTTGTTGTGGGTGAGCAGGGTGGGGAGAGGGGTGAAGGGTTGGGTATTAAATATTTTCTGTCTATTCCTGATCTGACGATGAGCTGTGAAGCTTGAAAGCGCTAATCGGAATAATTTTTATATAGTGGTGTGCAATATTGATCATTCTGATTGTGATTTCAACCACTAACACAAATTTCTTCATTAAACGTCTGTTAAGATGTGCAATCGACTACAGGTAATGGACAACAACAATGAGGTAATAAACGACAACAATAAGGTAAGTAAAGTTTTTAAATATCTTAAGTTAAAAGTTAAATTGAAGAGGGTTTTAAGTAAAATATGGTTTAATAAACAATGTCTGGATAATAATGTCATCCCAAAGTACGCTCAAGTTAAAATTAAAAATAAGAACAGTGTAGCCAAAAAAGTAAAAGAACAAAGCGAGAAGTTGTGGATAAAACTGGAAATAAAGTCACTCTACGGCTTAATCAATAGATATAATAAGGAATTATATGACAGACACATAGAATTATTAAGAATATACTCGTATGTAGAGTTAGAAGAAATATTATATAATTTTGGTTTGGGGTACATAGAAAAGGAATTGGAAAAGAAAAATAAAAAAATGGTAGATAAGTTAAATAAATTAATAAGAAAGAACGAAGTAAAAAAGGAACACCTCTCTAAGAATAACTATGAAAAAAGAGTAATAAACCTTACAGAGGTAAATTTCAATACGGAAGAAAAAGAAATGTTAGCGAAAGGCTTAAAATACGCACCACCGCCAGAATTAAATCAAGAAAAAACGATTATTGAATGCGAAAGCATAATACAAAAACTAGGAAATGAAAATGATAAAAAAAGAATAAGGTGGGAAGTAGGGAATGTAGTAGATAAAATATTTAAGAAAAGTTTGTATAATTCAAAGAATGAACAAAAAATCAAAGCAACTGTAACTAAACTAAAGAATAAAATAAAGAAGAATGATATTATAGTTACGAAGGCGGATAAAGGAAATACAATGGTACTAATGAGAAAGGAAGAATACATAAAGAAAACGGAAGAATTTATAAGGGAAGGACCATACGAGGAAATAAAGTATGATTATACAAGTAAGTACCAGTCAAGGATAAAACAAATGATGAAACAGATAACATTTATAGAAGAAAAAAAGAAAAAGTATTTATTGGAAAGTAATCCAACAGCACCAACTTTTAAAAGTCAGGTTAAGATACATAAAGAAGGAAAACCAATTAGACCGATTGTTTCTTTTATTAATGCACCTATTTATAAATTATCAAAGGAAGTTAGCAGAGTACTGAAAGAGAAATATGAATTTGGGACAAGATACAACATAGAGAATAATATAAAATTGATAGAAAAATTAGAAAATATTAGCATTAATGTAAATACAAAATTGATATCACTGGATGTTAAGGACATGTTTACTAATATCACAGTAAATAAAGTTATTAAGTTAATAAACGATAATAATATGGGAGAATACAGGTATAAAAAGCAGTTGATGAAAGTAATTAAAGAATGTGTAAATCAGAACTATTTTAGGTTTAATAACAAGTTTTATATACAGAAAAAAGGTTTACCTATGGGGTCTTCATTATCCCCTATTCTTGCTGAAATATACATGAATGATTTTGAAAAGCAATTAATAACTTACACTAAGTATAAAGACAATATAAAATTATGGTCTAGATACGTTGATGACGTATTAGTAGTTTGGGAAGCAAGCATAGAAGAAGTGCATGAGTTTATAAAGGAGGTAAATAATAAGGATAAAAACTTACAATTTAAGGAAGAGATAGGAGGTAAGCAAATAAATTACTTAGACTTAAACATAGAAATTAAAGATAATGAGAAACTACAGTTTGGGATATTTAGGAAAGAGTCGTATTCTGATATAATTATACCAAGAGAGTCGTACCACCCATACAGATATAAAATGGCGGCAATCAATTCCTTTTGTTACAGAGCTCAGAAGTGTTTAAAAAAGACCGAATCAAAAGATAGGGAGTTAAAAACGATAAAGGGAATTGTAAGGAATAATAATTATAGCACCAACATAGTGGATAAAGTTATGAAGAGGGTCAACATACAAAAAGCTAAAATGGAACCAGAACAAAAGAATTATGCAGGGTCATTGACATACATAGGTTCACATACTAGAAAAATTATAAAATGTTTTAATAAATATGGAGTAGATATAGCTATTAAAAAATGTGAAACGGTATTTGATAAGATAAGGAATAAGAATATAGAAAAAATTCCGGTATTACAGAAAAGCGGAATTTATAAATTAAAATGTAAAGACTGCAACAAAGTGTACCTAGGGGAGACAGGATGAAAATTCGCATGCAGGTTGTCTGACCACAAACGTGGAGAAGGTAATAGAACAACCAATTCGTTATATGCAAGACATTTCATAGAAGACAACCACAAGTTTGTTAATCCTTTGGAAGAATACGAAATTGTAAAAGTAGTAAATAACACAGTTGAAAGGAAGCTTAGAGAGGAGTTAGAAATATTGAAAGAAAGAGAAAAAGGGTTAGACAATTTAATTAATATTAAAATTAAATTTGATAATGAAGAAATATTTTATAACATGATTAAGAAGTAAATGAGAGAGGGCAGATAGATAAGATTAAGAATTATATTTCATAGTACTAATTGGTTGTTTTAAAATAAGGGTGTGTGACTGACCCATGTGTGTGGAGAGGAAGCGGGTAGTTTAAAAGGATGCACACACACACACACACTGAAACACAAGGAATTTACTAGAAAAATATGTAACTGTACAGTTGGTGTGACAGAGTGTAGGGGGTGGGGAAGGGTCATTAATTTTTAGTTTGTTTTGGGTGAGCAGGGTGGGGAGAGGGGTGAAGGGTTGGGTATTAAATATTTTCTGTCTATTCCTGATCTGACGATGAGCTGTGAAGCTTGAAAGCGCTAATCGGAATAATTTTTATATAGTGGTGTGCAATATTGATCATTCTGATTGTGATTTCAACCACTAACACAAATTTCTTCATTAAACGTCTGTTAAGATGTGCTATCGACTACAGGTAATGGACAACAACAATGAGGTAATAAACGACAACAATAAGGTAAGTAAAGTTTTTAAATATCTTAAGTTAAAAGTTAAATTGAAGAGGGTTTTAAGTAAAATATGGTTTAATAAACAATGTCTGGATAATAATGTCATCCCAAAGTACGCTCAAGTTAAAATTAAAAATAAGAACAGTGTAGCCAAAAAAGTAAAAGAACAAAGCGAGAAGTTGTGGATAAAACTGTAAATAAAGTCACTCTACGGCTTAATCAATAGATATAATAGGGAATTATATGACAGACACATAGAATTATTAAGAATATACTCGTATGTAGAGTTAGAAGAAATATTATATAATTTTGGTTTGGGGTACATAGAAAAGGAATTGGAAAATAAAAATAAAAAAATGGTAGATAAGTTAAATAAATTAATAAGAAAGAACGAAGTAAAAAAGGAACACCTCTCTAAGAATAACTATGAAAAAAGAGTAATAAACCTTACAGAGGTAAATTTCAATACGGAAGAAAAAGAAATGTTAGTGAAAGGCTTAAAATACGCACCACCGCCAGAATTAAATCAAGAAAAAACGATTATTGAATGCGAAAGCATAATACAAAAACTAGGAAATGAAAATGATAAAAAAAGAATAAGGTGGGAAGTAGGGAATGTAGTAGATAAAATATTTAAGAAAAGTTTGTATAATTCAAAGAATGAACAAAAAATCAAAGCAACTGTAACTAAACTAAAGAATAAAATAAAGAAGAATGATATTATAGTTATGAAGGCGGATAAAGGAAATACAATGGTACTAATGAGAAAGGAAGAATACATAAAGAAAACGGAAGAATTTATAAGGGAAGGACCATACGAGGAAATAAAGTATGATTATACAAGTAAGTACCAGTCAAGGATAAAACAAATGATGAAACAGATAACATTTATAGAAGAAAAAAAGAAAAAGTATTTATTGGAAAGTAATCCAACAGCACCAACTTTTAAAAGTCAGGTTAAGATACATAAAGAAGGAAAACCAATTAGACCGATTGTTTCTTTTATTAATGCACCTATTTATAAATTATCAAAGGAAGTTAGCAGAGTACTGAAAGAGAAATATGAATTTGGGACAAGATACAACATAGAGAATAATATAAAATTGATAGAAAAATTAGAAAATATTAGCATTAATGTAAATACAAAATTGATATCACTGGATGTTAAGGACATGTTTACTAATATCACAGTAAATAAAGTTATTAAGTTAATAAACGATAATAATATGGGAGAATACAGGTATAAAAAGCAGTTGATGAAAGTAATTAAAGAATGTGTAAATCAGAACTATTTTAGGTTTAATAACAAGTTTTATATACAGAAAAAAGGTTTACCTATGGGGTCTTCATTATCCCCTATTCTTGCTGAAATATACATGAATGATTTTGAAAAGCAATTAATAACTTACACTAAGTATAAAGACAATATAAAATTATGGTCTAGATACGTTGATGACGTATTAGTAGTTTGGGAAGCAAGCATAGAAGAAGTGCATGAGTTTATAAAGGAGGTAAATAATAAGGATAAAAACTTACAATTTAAGGAAGAGATAGGAGGTAAGCAAATAAATTACTTAGACTTAAACATAGAAATTAAAGATAATGAGAAACTACAGTTTGGGATATTTAGGAAAGAGTCGTATTCTGATATAATTATACCAAGAGAGTCGTACCACCCATACAGATATAAAATGGCGGCAATCAATTCCTTTTGTTACAGAGCTCAGAAGTGTTTAAAAAAGACCGAATCAAAAGATAGGGAGTTAAAAACGATAAAGGGAATTGTAAGGAATAATAATTATAGCACCAACATAGTGGATAAAGTTATGAAGAGGGTCAACATACAAAAAGCTAAAATGGAACCAGAACAAAAGAATTATGCAGGGTCATTGACATACATAGGTTCACATACTAGAAAAATTATAAAATGTTTTAATAAATATGGAGTAGATATAGCTATTAAAAAATGTGAAACGGTATTTGATAAGATAAGGAATAAGAATATAGAAAAAATTCCGGTATTACAGAAAAGCGGAATTTATAAATTAAAATGTAAAGACTGCAACAAAGTGTACCTAGGGGAGACAGGACGAAAATTCGCATGCAGGTTGTCTGACCACAAACGTGGAGAAGGTAATAGAACAACCAATTCGTTATATGCAAGACATTTCATAGAAGACAACCACAAGTTTGTTAATCCTTTGGAAGAATACGAAATTGTAAAAGTAGTAAATAACACAGTTGAAAGGAAGCTTAGAGAGGAGTTAGAAATATTGAAAGAAAGAGAAAAAGGGTTAGACAATTTAATTAATATTAAAATTAAATTTGATAATGAAGAAATATTTTATAACATGATTAAGAAGTAAATGAGAGAGGGCAGATAGATAAGATTAAGAATTATATTTCATAGTACTAATTGGTTGTTTTAAAATAAGGGTGTGTGACTGACCCATGTGTGTGGAGAGGAAGCGGGTAGTTTAAAAGGATGCACACACACACACACACTGAAACACAAGGAATTTACTAGAAAAATATGTAACTGTACAGTTGGTGTGACAGAGTGTAGGGGGTGGGGAAGGGTCATTAATTTTTAGTTTGTTGTGGGTGAGCAGGGTGGGGAGAGGGGTGAAGGGTTGGGTATTAAATATTTTCTGTCTATTCCTGATCTGACGATGAGCTGTGAAGCTTGAAAGCGCTAATCGGAATAATTTTTATATAGTGGTGTGCAATATTGATCATTCTGATTGTGATTTCAACCACTAACACAAATTTCTTCATTAAACGTCTGTTAAGATGTGCAATCGACTACAGGTAATGGACAACAACAATGAGGTAATAAACGACAACAATAAGGTAAGGAAAGTTTTTAAATATCTTAAGTTAAAAGTTAAATTGAAGAGGGTTTTAAGTAAAATATGGTTTAATAAACAATGTCTGGATAATAATGTCATCCCAAAGTACGCTCAAGTTAAAATTAAAAATAAGAACAGTGTAGCCAAAAAAGTAAAAGAACAAAGCGAGAAGTTGTGGATAAAACTGGAAATAAAGTCACTCTACGGCTTAATCAATAGATATAATAAGGAATTATATGACAGACACATAGAATTATTAAGAATATACTCGTATGTAGAGTTAGAAGAAATATTATATAATTTTGGTTTGGGGTACATAGAAAAGGAATTGGAAAATAAAAATAAAAAAATGGTAGATAAGTTAAATAAATTAATAAGAAAGAACGAAGTAAAAAAGGAACACCTCTCTAAGAATAACTATGAAAAAAGAGTAATAAACCTTACAGAGGTAAATTTCAATACGGAAGAAAAAGAAATGTTAGCGAAAAGCTTAAAATACGCACCACCGCCAGAATTAAATCAAGAAAAAACGATTATTGAATGCGAAAGCATAATACAAAAACTAGGAAATGAAAATGATAAAAAAAGAATAAGGTGGGAAGTAGGGAATGTAGTAGATAAAATATTTAAGAAAAGTTTGTATAATTCAAAGAATGAACAAAAAATCAAAGCAACTGTAACTAAACTAAAGAATAAAATAAAGAAGAATGATATTATAGTTACGAAGGCGGATAAAGGAAATACAATGGTACTAATGAGAAAGGAAGAATACATAAAGAAAACGGAAGAATTTATAAGGGAAGGACCATACGAGGAAATAAAGTATGATTATACAAGTAAGTACCAGTCAAGGATAAAACAAATGATGAAACAGATAACATTTATAGAAGAAAAAAAGAAAAAGTATTTATTGGAAAGTAATCCAACAGCACCAACTTTTAAAAGTCAGGTTAAGATACATAAAGAAGGAAAACCAATTAGACCGATTGTTTCTTTTATTAATGCACCTATTTATAAATTATCAAAGGAAGTTAGCAGAGTACTGAAAGAGAAATATGAATTTGGGACAAGATACAACATAGAGAATAATATAAAATTGATAGAAAAATTAGAAAATATTAGCATTAATGTAAATACAAAATTGATATCACTGGATGTTAAGGACATGTTTACTAATATCACAGTAAATAAAGTTATTAAGTTAATAAACGATAATAATATGGGAGAATACAGGTATAAAAAGCAGTTGATGAAAGTAATTAAAGAATGTGTAAATCAGAACTATTTTAGGTTTAATAACAAGTTTTATATACAGAAAAAAGGTTTACCTATGGGGTCTTCATTATCCCCTATTCTTGCTGAAATATACATGAATGATTTTGAAAAGCAATTAATAACTTACACTAAGTATAAAGACAATATAAAATTATGTTCTAGATACGTTGATGACGTATTAGTAGTTTGGGAAGCAAGCATAGAAGAAGTGCATGAGTTTATAAAGGAGGTAAATAATAAGGATAAAAACTTACAATTTAAGGAAGAGATAGGAGGTAAGCAAATAAATTACTTAGACTTAAACATAGAAATTAAAGATAATGAGAAACTACAGTTTGGGATATTTAGGAAAGAGTCGTATTCTGATATAATTATACCAAGAGAGACGTACCACCCATACAGATATAAAATGGCGGCAATCAATTCCTTTTGTTACAGAGCTCAGAAGTGTTTAAAAAAGACCGAATCAAAAGATAGGGAGTTAAAAACGATAAAGGGAATTGTAAGGAATAATAATTATAGCACCAACATAGTGGATAAAGTTATGAAGAGGGTCAACATACAAAAAGCTAAAATGGAACCAGAACAAAAGAATTATGCAGGGTCATTGACATACATAGGTTCACATACTAGAAAAATTATAAAATGTTTTAATAAATACGGAGTAGATATAGCTATTACAAAATGTGAAACGGTATTTGATAAGATAAGGAATAAGAATATAGAAAAAATTCCGGTATTACAGAAAAGCGGAATTTATAAATTAAAATGTAAAGACTGCAACAAAGTGTACCTAGGGGAGACAGGATGAAAATTCGCATGCAGGTTGTCTGACCACAAACGTGGAGAAGGTAATAGAACAACCAATTCGTTATATGCAAGACATTTCATAGAAGACAACCACAAGTTTGTTAATCCTTTGGAAGAATACGAAATTGTAAAAGTAGTAAATAACACAGTTGAAAGGAAGCTTAGAGAGGAGTTAGAAATATTGAAAGAAAGAGAAAAAGGGTTAGACAATTTAATTAATATTAAAATTAAATTTGATAATGAAGAAATATTTTATAACATGATTAAGAAGTAAATGAGAGAGGGCAGATAGATAAGATTAAGAATTATATTTCATAGTACTAATTGGTTGTTTTAAAATAAGGGTGTGTGACTGACCCATGTGTGTGGAGAGGAAGCGGGTAGTTTAAAAGGATGCACACACACACACTGAAACACAAGGAATTTACTAGAAAAATATGTAACTGTACAGTTGGTGTGACAGAGTGTAGGGGGTGGGGAAGGGTCATTAATTTTTAGTTTGTTGTGGGTGAGCAGGGTGGGGAGAGGGGTGAAGGGTTGGGTATTAAATATTTTCTGTCTATTCCTGATCTGACGATGAGCTGTGAAGCTTGAAAGCGCTAATCGGAATAATGTTTATATAGTGGTGTGCAATATTGATCATTCTGATTGTGATTTCAACCACTAACACAAATTTCTTCATTAAACGTCTGTTAAGATGTGCTATCGACTACAGGTAATGGACAACAACAATGAGGTAATAAACGACAACAATAAGGTAAGTAAAGTTTTTAAATATCTTAAGTTAAAAGTTAAATTGAAGAGGGTTTTAAGTAAAATATGGTTTAATAAACAATGTCTGGATAATAATGTCATCCCAAAGTACGCTCAAGTTAAAATTAAAAATAAGAACAGTGTAGCCAAAAAAGTAAAAGAACAAAGCGAGAAGTTGTGGATAAAACTGGAAATAAAGTCACTCTACGGCTTAATCAATAGATATAATAGGGAATTATATGACAGACACATAGAATTATTAAGAATATACTCGTATGTAGAGTTAGAAGAAATATTATATAATTTTGGTTTGGGGTACATAGAAAAGGAATTGGAAAATAAAAATAAAAAAATGGTAGATAAGTTAAATAAATTAATAAGAAAGAACGAAGTAAAAAAGGAACACCTCTCTAAGAATAACTATGAAAAAAGAGTAATAAACCTTACAGAGGTAAATTTCAATACGGAAGAAAAAGAAATGTTAGTGAAAGGCTTAAAATACGCACCACCGCCAGAATTAAATCAAGAAAAAACGATTATTGAATGCGAAAGCATAATACAAAAACTAGGAAATGAAAATGATAAAAAAAGAATAAGGTGGGAAGTAGGGAATGTAGTAGATAAAATATTTAAGAAAAGTTTGTATAATTCAAAGAATGAACAAAAAATCAAAGCAACTGTAACTAAACTAAAGAATAAAATAAAGAAGAATGATATTATAGTTACGAAGGCGGATAAAGGAAATACAATGGTACTAATGAGAAAGGAAGAATACATAAAGAAAACGGAAGAATTTATAAGGGAAGGACCATACGAGGAAATAAAGTATGATTATACAAGTAAGTACCAGTCAAGGATAAAACAAATGATGAAACAGATAACATTTATAGAAGAAAAAAAGAAAAAGTATTTATTGGAAAGTAATCCAACAGCACCAACTTTTAAAAGTCAGGTTAAGATACATAAAGAAGGAAAACCAATTAGACCGATTGTTTCTTTTATTAATGCACCTATTTATAAATTATCAAAGGAAGTTAGCAGAGTACTGAAAGAGAAATATGAATTTGGGACAAGATACAACATAGAGAATAATATAAAATTGATAGAAAAATTAGAAAATATTAGCATTAATGTAAATACAAAATTGATATCACTGGATGTTAAGGACATGTTTACTAATATCACAGTAAATAAAGTTATTAAGTTAATAAACGATAATAATATGGGAGAATACAGGTATAAAAAGCAGTTGATGAAAGTAATTAAAGAATGTGTAAATCAGAACTATTTTAGGTTTAATAACAAGTTTTATATACAGAAAAAAGGTTTACCTATGGGGTCTTCATTATCCCCTATTCTTGCTGAAATATACATGAATGATTTTGAAAAGCAATTAATAACTTACACTAAGTATAAAGACAATATAAAATTATGGTCTAGATACGTTGATGACGTATTAGTAGTTTGGGAAGCAAGCATAGAAGAAGTGCATGAGTTTATAAAGGAGGTAAATAATAAGGATAAAAACTTACAATTTAAGGAAGAGATAGGAGGTAAGCAAATAAATTACTTAGACTTAAACATAGAAATTAAAGATAATGAGAAACTACAGTTTGGGATATTTAGGAAAGAGTCGTATTCTGATATAATTATACCAAGAGAGTCGTACCACCCATACAGATATAAAATGGCGGCAATCAATTCCTTTTGTTACAGAGCTCAGAAGTGTTTAAAAAAGACCGAATCAAAAGATAGGGAGTTAAAAACGATAAAGGGAATTGTAAGGAATAATAATTATAGCACCAACATAGTGGATAAAGTTATGAAGAGGGTCAACATACAAAAAGCTAAAATGGAACCAGAACAAAAGAATAATGCAGGGTCATTGACATACATAGGTTCACATACTAGAAAAATTATAAAATGTTTTAATAAATATGGAGTAGATATAGCTATTAAAAAATGTGAAACGGTATTTGATAAGATAAGGAATAAGAATATAGAAAAAATTCCGGTATTACAGAAAAGCGGAATTTATAAATTAAAATGTAAAGACTGCAACAAAGTGTACCTAGGGGAGACAGGATGAAAATTCGCATGCAGGTTGTCTGACCACAAACGTGGAGAAGGTAATAGAACAACCAATTCGTTATATGCAAGACATTTCATAGAAGACAACCACAAGTTTGTTAATCCTTTGGAAGAATACGAAATTGTAAAAGTAGTAAATAACACAGTTGAAAGGAAGCTTAGAGAGGAGTTAGAAATATTGAAAGAAAGAGAAAAAGGGTTAGACAATTTAATTAATATTAAAATTAAATTTGATAATGAAGAAATATTTTATAACATGATTAAGAAGTAAATGAGAGAGGGCAGATAGATAAGATTAAGAATTATATTTCATAGTACTAATTGGTTGTTTTAAAATAAGGGTGTGTGACTGACCCATGTGTGTGGAGAGGAAGCGGGTAGTTTAAAAGGATGCACACACACACACTGAAACACAAGGA